>CM052813.1:52054427-52178302 GCA_028533885.1 Nasua narica | reverse complement strand
TGTCACTCCCCTTCTGTCCCTCCCCTTCTGTCCCTTGGGGTAGCCAAGGACCTCCCACCCCTTTCCACTTGCTCAGAGCCATAGGAAGCACTGCATTGCCAACTCAGGGGAGCCCCTGAGCCTCGAAGCTGAGTTTGGGGAGCCCTGGGGCCGCTGGGGCTGCAGAAAAGCCTGAGCTGGGGGAGGGGAGGGAAGCCCTGGGCAGCTGCATCAGTGATCTGGTTCCCAGGCAGGAAAACGAGGACTGCGGCTCTTTCATGTTTCCCAGGAGTTGCTTTTTGGTCTGAAAGAACTTGAGAAATACCTAATAGAAGAGCTAAAGCCCCCATCCCAAATGTCTGATAGGAGAACTTCCATATAAGGCTTGTCTCCGCCAACGGCTGCAGGGGCGTGGATGTCTTAGAAGTTTATACAGAAGCCTTAGCTGGGTTTAGTCACGTATACATCCAGGTGGTCTTAGCGCCACCTTTTCTATCCCAGGGCTCTATCCTTGGAGCAGCCTCTGGGAGCGGGGAAGCCAATGAGAACCCACATTCAGGGACAGGGAGGGATGCGAAGCCTTCCAGGTCAACCAGAGGTCACGTCCTCCCCCCGGGTGACCTCCTCAATAGTTTCTAGTTTAGGGGCAGGGGCACAGCAATCCTAGATGTTTGAGCCTGGGAACTCTCTGAACCTCTGGATCTCCTAGCCTTCTCATCTGTGAGATGGGGATAATAAATTTCTCCTCCTGGGAGGAGACTGTGAAAATTGAGAAAAAGAAACCTTCGTGCTTAGCACACAGTAAGTGCTTTAAACATCTATAAAAATTGTGGAGCTCCTGGTGGCTTAGTTGGTTAAGCATCTGTCTTCAGCTCAGGTTATGATCTCAGGGTCCTGGGATCGAGCCCTGCATTGGGCTCCCCACTCAGCGGGGAGTCAGCTTCTCCCTCTTCCTCTACCCCCCTGTCCTTTCCCCACTCATGCTCTCTCCCTCTCAAATAAATAAATAAAATATTTTTAAAAATCTGTAAAAATTGCAAACACTTCATTTCTGCTCTCTGAAGCTTCTTTGGAAAGGTTCCCATGGTAAATCTCATTTTCCAGGTTGGGGGAAACTGAGGTCAAAGCAGTGGGGTGACTTGTGGGAAACCCCAGATCAGCCACATGTTGGAGTAGGGTCTGTCCAACATGTGTCCAAATCTCCTTCTGCCTCACCACAACTATGAATGAATGACTTTCTGAACACTTCAAAGAAATTAGGGAAGTGAATATGAACTTGAGATATGTCTATTTCCTTGAGATATGACACTTGAGAAAAGTGAGAACTGAGAAATGCCAACTTTCAACTTTCTATTTACTTCCTTTCCTTACAGTTTCCTGAGAGGGACCCGGTTTGGAAACCGATTTTGTTGCATGCATCTTTCCTTCATATTCTGCCTTGCTATTTGCAACTGTGGTGTTGTTTGTGAAGACAATGTCTAGTATGTTCTCTGGGAAGTCGACACCTGGAAAACAAAGCCTTCTTTAGCGATGAATACTCAGCCTGGTACAGAGCAGAGAACATCTCCCTGAGGCAACAACAGCTGGAAACCAGGCCACAGAGGGAACCAGAAGAAAAGACCAAGTTTCTTCCCCTCTCTCTGCATTTGTACGCTTAGAGAATTACAGCACAGCAAACCCAGGGACACGACCTGCCCAAGGTGTCAGTGCTGGCAAATTGTGAGTTTGACTACATCAAAATTAAAGATTTATTTTTAGTTTTTCTATAGATTTTATTTATTTGTCAGAGAGAGAGAGCGCACGTGCCAGCGCGCACATAAGCAGGGGGAGAGGCAGGCAGAGGGAGAGGAGGAAGCAGGCTCCCTGATGAGCAGGGAGCCCGAGGTGGGACTCAATCCCAGGACCCTGGGATCATGACCTGAGCCGAAGGCAGACACTTAACCAACTGAGCCACCCAGGCGCCCCTAAAGATTTCTTTTTAAATGATAATCACACAGTTAACGGATAGGGAGGAGATGTTTTCAATGCCTAAATCTGATAAGGGATTCCTAAGGGGTTAATAGCTAGATTATACAAGAACTGTTTGCAAACCAGGAAGAGGCCATTTCACAGAAGTAGAACCAGTTTAAGTATAAGCAGAGATGCTCAACCTCACCGGTCATTGAGAAAAATGCAAACTACAACAGCAAGATTCCATTTCATACTCATCAGTCAAAAAAACTAGAAGGTTGGATAATGCTCAGTGCCGAGAAGGATGGGGGCCGGGAGCCGTGTAGAGAGAAGTCGGGCAGATTCTCATGACTTTGGCTCTGTGCCTGCCTAGGGGCCAGCCCCTAGGCTCTGTGTCCCTGTGGTGCGTGCCTCTTGTCCCCTTCCGCTCTCTCTCGGCTCTGGCTCTGCATTGTGGGGGTCTGGTCCCTGCAGGGTGCGTTTCCCAGGTTCCTTGTCAGCTGACTTCCACTGGGAGGCACCGACCGGGGGGTTGGAGGATGGAAAGAAGGGAGAAGCCAGGGCGTCCAGGGCGTCGCTCTTCCTCTTCTCGGCCTCAGGTGACAACCCCCAGCAGCAGCTGTGCCTCCTCCAGGGGGCCAGGATGGGTGAGTGATGACTCCGACTTTGCCAGGTAAGCCCCCCTCTCTCTGGCGCTCCAGTAGCCCTTCCTCGCTGTTGCTCGTTTCTGACTGCCTCACTGTCCCCCCACGAAGCTTCTCAGCCCTTCCATTCCCCGAGTAACCACTGCCCCGCATGCAAGTCCCCATGTTGCAAACCCTCAGGCAGTCTCTGTTTCCTGGTCAGTCTGATTCCCATCCCTGGGCTCCAGGCAGTCCCAGATCCCAGGTGTGCAGCTCGGAGAGAGTTTCCTGCAGGTGCGCGAGGACAGATGTCCGAGAATGTCTACAGTGTTTGGGAAAATGGAGAGGCGAAGGAGGCGTGGCCACCCATGGCCAGAGGAACAGATATTGTGCAAGCATGGGTAATATGTGACATGTGAGCACATTGGAGGAGTGACCGTGTTGGGGGCTGGGGGAGAGGAATGAGGGTCCAGGATGAAGGGGGAAACCAAGTAGGAGAAGGGCGCCGCATGGAATGAATGATAAATGTGCCTTAAGCCAGGGAGGTGCTTAACTGGACCTCTGCAAACGAGGGTGGGAAACGTACAGTGCGCCTTGAAAAGGTGAGTGGGACAGGAATAGGATTGTCCAGGCGGAGAGAATAATGTGTGAAAAGGAGAGGCCTAAAAACGGCCTACCCGGGGAGCAGCCCAAAGTGGCATGTGGCTGGGACATGGCCCGTCTGGGATCACGGAATGTCAGCTCTGCCCGAAGGACCTTGATGGGTTCAGCCTCTCATGGTTACGGAGGGGCAGACAGGTCCACAGAGGGGCAGGGATGCCCAAGGTCACGCTGCAGCAAAGCTCATCCGGAGGCCAGGTTTCCCGACCCGTTTGGGGGAATTTGCTCTTGTTTCCTATTCAGTTCTCCACTCTGTCAGGCACTGTGCCGGCCCTGGGGACACAGCCCCTGCCCTCAGGGGGCGCACTCGTGGGAGAGGGACGGACCTGGCCAAACAGCCCTGCTGTGTGGAGTGCGGGTGAGGAACTCCTGGGGGGGCCACGGCGTCCTGAAGTCCTCTCCCCTTGAATCTGGGCTAAGTCTGTGACTTGCTTTCCTATGGGATGTGACAGAGGTGACATTGCCCCTGTTCTAGGCCTACCCCTTCAGAAAGCCGGGGGTTTCCGCTTCTGTCGTCTCAGAGCCCTGCGCGGTCACATACAATCTGGCTACCCGACCGGAGAGACCACGCGCAGAGAGCACGTACAGAGGCGTGGGGACAGGGAGAGGCTCCAAGGCGAACTGGACAGACAGCGAATCCCAAATGTGCCAGCCTCCCCAGCTGAGCCCAGGCTCCGGCCAGCCTGCCAACTCCACGCAGCCCCACAAGTGACCACCAGCAGGACCGGCAGAACTGCCCAGCTGAGCCCAGCTCAGATGCTAATCCGAGGCCACATGCTTGCTATTCTGAGCCACAGAATCCTGGAGTGGCTTGTTCTGTCAGTAATGGATTACCGCAACAGGCAGTGTCAAGGGCACAGGGAGGGGAAAAATGACGACAGTGTGCGTGGAAGGCCAGAAGGAGCGACGGCGAACCTGACCTGGAGGATGGGGAGAGCTGAGCGGGGAAGCAGGAGAAATGACAGAAAGGGAAGACGAGTCTCGGGCGTTACCAGTGCATTTCAACAGATGCCCTCCGAGGACCTGCTGGGCCCTGAGCAAGGCTGCAGAGGAGGCAGAGGAAGAAGGTCGCAGCCTGGTGGGAGAGGTGGTCATGAGCATTGGTAGTGAGCATGCGCGGTTGGACGTGCGCGGTTGGACGTGCGCGGTGCCCAGCGGGAAGTGAGGGTTCAGAAGACACAGGGATCGTCTCCTTGGAGGGACAACCACTTCACGGAGGAGGTGGAATTCGATGGGAGCTCGAGAGAAAAGCTTCCCCGGGGGAGGAGGTGCACTCATGTGCACCGAGGCACGGAGTTGGGGTGGTTGGCTTGTTGGGGGACCAGCAGTGGCGATCAGATCACCACAATGAGGGACGCTAGTCCTGCTCTCTGTCTTGGCTAAATCCCCCCCAAATACACATATACTATAGCATAACAGGAAGCCCTGGTAACACCCCGGTTATGCCAGGTAGGGAGGAGATGAACCCCAAGTGAGTATTTCTCCCTAAGTCAGTTCATGTTATCATCGTGGATTGGGAGACAAATAAATGCCTAAGAATAGACACAGAACATTAATTTTTCATTGATCGTAATATCACTTTCATGAACATTAAAGATGTAGACTTTGACAAGAAATAAATTTCAGAAAAAGAAAAGATATTTGGAAGGGTGTGGCATCTCCTTTCACATCCCCTTGATCTTTCTGTCCCTTGGGGAGAGTGGGCCCGATGGGGTATCAGAGTGGGGGTAGGAGGGACCATACGGTAATAGGGCAGAAGGCCCTGGAGGCCTCCAGACCCAGGTTAGAACCCCATCTCTGCCCTTTTCTAGTTACAAAGTGCCAAGCACAGAGCCAAGCACGTGCTAGAAGCCCAACACGCAGTTGTTAAAATTGCCTGTGGTCCTCATTCATCCTACCTTTAAAAAAGGAAGCTGGGGCCAAGTAGCTTCCCAAGGGCAGCATCCTGGGAACAAAATGCAGTCCCCATGTCTTCCTGGGTTCCTCCCATCTTTCCTCCCTGCACCGCTGCCTCCCTTCCTTGCTTTTAGGGCTTATGTTGTTACATGCCAGGGGTGTTGAAGTGAGTAACCTTGAATTCCAGGTCCTATGACCCCTCTGGGGTGTCTTTTGAAGATCGCCAAAGAGACAGTATATCAAACGACCCCCTTGGAGACTCATACCAGCACAAGATAATGTCCGGAGAACAAGCAAGACACAAGGGATGTTGCTAAAAGAAAGGGCAAAGAAAACAATGAGGCATCAGGTACCCACTTTTTTTTTTTTTTTCAGAGAGAGAGAGAGAGAGACCACACATGCATGAGCAGGGGAAGGAGCGGCAGAGGAGGGCGAGGGAGGAGGGAAAGAATCTCAAGGGGACTCTGCTACACTAAGCGTGAGCCTGACGACCCTGAGATCATGACCTGGGCCAAATGCACGGGTCTGATACTTTACCGACTGAGCCGCCCAGGTGCCCCAATCAGGCTCACTTTTAACAAAGGGAACAAAACCAGTAGGAGAAGCTAGTAAATCAACAGTTCGCTTAACCTTAAAAGTGTGGCGTGATGGAAAAGACCAGTTGGCCTCTTCAGTCCAGAATTACAGCCCAAAGTTTGTCCCTTGTCCTGTCCTGTCTTGACATTCTGCCTAAGACCCCATCTTGTCCTCTGTAAAATGGGCATGAGAATGCCTTACAGAATTCTTAAAGAGATCATTTAATGAGATGATATAAACAAAGGATGTTGCCCACTAGATTACACTGAATAGACATTCAGGGTGAGGAACTCCTGTGTGTTTATACCATCGTCCTTGGCAAAGCCTATCTCCACGTTCTCCCCCAGATGCTCTAAAGGGTCCCCAACTCTCCCCAACGAGTTGATTTTTTAGAGACTTAAGGGTTTTATTTTGTTTCTATTGGAAAATTAAATCTAATATTGAAAAAAAGTGAAAGCGTATATAAAAGGAAAGTTGAAAAGGAAAAGCAATAGTAAACAATAGAAACCAAATGTGGTGGGGTTTTTTTTTTTTTTTCAATCTTTTTGTTGTTTTGTTGTTGGATTTTTTTTTTTTTTAATGAACTCAGTCATCCTCTGGCTGAATGTCTCAAAATGAAAATATAAGAGGGAGAAAATAGAACCAAAAGCAATAATAAAACAGAGAGCAAAGTGATACAGGAAGCTTTCTTTTTTTCTTTAATAAAAGAGATACATGCTCATAGTAAAAAAAAAAATAATCAAACAGTACAGAAGGATAGAAGGTGAAAAATAAATCTGTTTTTACCTTTCCATTACCTCTCACTCCTGGTCCTATTAGCCAGAGGTCACTGTTCTTGACAGCAAGAAACTTTTTATTTGTTGTTTTCACATTGCAAGTGATTGTATCCATCATTTAAAGGAGAAGATGGAATTTAGAAAAGCCCCAGAGGCATCTAATTTGCTAAAAGATAATGAACATTGTATAAAAGAATTAAGCGCTTTCCAAGATCCTGACAAAATAAAGATATCAATCAAAAAAACTCCCCAAAGGAAGTCCAGATGGCTATGCAATTGAACTTTATCATGCTCATCGGCCTGGCAATCTCCGTGCCCTTGAAATACCCAGGAAAGCCATCCAACAGAAACCAACACCTCATACGTATGGTGAATTCTTCATCAAACTGACCCAAAACTGCAGCAAATAAATATACTGCAGTATAAAGTGCAGTACAAATATGTATACTGCAGTATAGAGTTGTTACCCCATTCAGGGTCCCTGATGAACACGGGAGCAGAGTTGCTTCTAAACCAATTTTAAACCTAGACGCAGATCCATCTAAAACCAGAAGATCTTACACCTACTTGTGCAAGAAGGCAGCTATCAGGAGGATACGGTATCATTAATCACAGCAAGCGGAATATCCCAAAGCACCTGACAAAGTGTGCTGTATTTCCAAATTTTAGAAGCACCTGGAAAGCCAGAGGACATGCCGGATTTTATTAAAATCACCTGAGGAATTTGAACGGCTGGAATATTGAGAAAAGGGCAAAGAGTAGCTAAAATACCCACCAAAGTCAGATGCCGGCCTATCTGTGTCCTTTGTTATTTAATATAATATGGACCTGGGTTGGGGGTGGGGCAGAGGGAATAACTGATTTCATTAGGCAAAAGCAAATGAAAAGAGTCACTGTCGTTATTTGAATCTTGGAGAAGATTGGCAGGATAGGACGCACCACTTCCTGTCTCAGTGTGCCCCTGAAAACCAGGCTATAAATAAGATCCTTGAAGAGCAAATCATATTTACCCGATAGGAAGGATGTTATAATTGAAGCTTGTGCCGCTGATCATGAACTTAGCATTAAATTAAGCCTGTGTAGCTTCCCCCCCTTCCCCTGAAGCCGTGCCAGCCCCCACTGTCCCCTGGCCCTCAGCACCCTGGAAGGAAAACGTGATCTTCTGTCCTTGATGGGGAACCTCATGAAGAGCCACACCAAGAGGCCCTCCCAGGGCCATCCCCTCTCCCCACGGTGGAAACTCATGGAGAAGGTGTTCAGGCAATAATGAAGAACTCACACCTATTCATTCAACAAACCCGTACTGTGTGCTTTGTGTGTGCCTATGGTCTCACACGTGGAAAAGGACCCAGAGATGTGGATGAACTACACAATGCAATGTGGTTCAGGGAGTCTTTCTAGACTACGTTGAGACCAAAAGATGAAAAACTGTATTTCATCGAATCGAAGACACCATTATTTTATGGATCACCAAGAAAGGACCAAAAAAAAAAAATACTGCCAATTATAAGATGCCATCAATGGCAAGGTGTATCCCGATCCTAGAGACGAATACAAATGTGTGGCTTAGAATGGGTGAAATGTGGTAATTAGGTTTTAAAGAAGTGATAAGTGATATCTCTCAGCATGAGCCAAGCCTCACCATGGGAGCTGAGAGAAGGAAGCAATTACTTCTGCTGGGAGGGACTAGAGGAGGCCTCACAGGGACATGACATTTGATCTGGGCTGTGAAGGATTTCACCAACCGGAGGAAGAGTGGGAAGAACATTCCAGGCTGAAGGAATAGCAGGACCAAAGGTCTGGAGGCAGCAAAGGGCAGACATGGTGATGGAGCCACTAATACGTTCTGAGTAATTCAACCATGGAAGGTGGGATTGGAGGAGGCCAGGCTGGTTGCTGAAGCTGGAACCCCCGAAGCCACACAGTCAGCAGCCTGGAACCCCTGTCTTGGGAGTTAGTGCCCCATGAGACCACAGGGAGCCATAGACTCTTTTGAGCTGGGAGGACGTGATTGGAGCCAAGCTGCGGAGAGGCTCTTCTGGCAAGATAAATGAAGGGTAGATCAGAGGGCGAGACCAGAGATGGGATGCAGGGGGGAGTGGCAATCAGCCTGCTTGGGAGCGGGAAGAGAGAAAACCAAGGGGGCTGCTCATGGATCCAGGGCTGTGCAGTCATACCGTAACACGCCAAGGCAAGCCCGGGACTGGGAGAAGAAAGGATCTACAATCACGTGTAACGACATGGATGAATCTCACGAGCTACACTGAGTGAGAGAAGCCAGACATGAAAGAGGACAGACAGTATTCTGTTGACATCAGGACCAAGAAAAGGCACAAAGCGATCTGTAGTGTTAAAAGTCAGGATGCTGGTCACCCTGCGGGACCCCATAGGGGCTTTGAGACACTGGCCACATTCTGGCTCTTGATGTTGTCTACATGGGGGTTTTCACTTTGTGAAAATTGGTTGAGCTGTGCATTAACCTTTGTGCACTTTTCTATATGTATGTTATGGTTCAATACAACTAACCCCCTCACCCCTCCCCCCCAATTAGGAACACAGACAGACACTGGGTGCCTAAATGGAGGCACCTGCTGGAACATGCAGGGACTCAAGGCCAGAATGAGTCACAGAACACTCCAGATGCTTGGTTCAGTGCACTTAGAATAAGCAGAACTTTCTCACCTCTGGGCCTGGGACAGAGGCACACTGGACATTTTGGTGGAGAATGACCAGCAAAGAGGAATAGTGGGGCGAGTGTAATTACGAGGGAAGGAGAGATGGGGACGCGTTCAATCAGCCTATGTCTCCAGGTCTGTGAGGTGCCTGGGAGGGCAGGGCAGGAAACTGCAGATGAGAATCAACCAGAGCCTCTGGGCATCTTTGGGAAATGAGTGAATGGAAGGGCCAGGTAGTAGGGGACACGGCAGTGTGTGGGTGTCCCCAGAGGCTAAAAGGGCGAGGGCAGCCATATGGGATTTGGGGGTTGGCCCTCAGCAGCATTCGAGAAGTACTGATTTTACAAATCCTGTGTGATCGCAGAGAGAAGAGAGGGATGGTGCCTTGGCGTGGGTGTGGGCTCACCAAGAACCCGCCAGCCACACTCACCTGTATTTGTGGTTACTAATCTGGCGGGTCAGAAAAATTAAGGAGAAGGAGTACACGGGGTCTTCAGTCAGAGCGGTAGCAAGAATTCTCCTGACATTTTGGCGTGCAAGTTGGACAAACGTGGGCTGTGGAAAGTAGAGGTTGGGGGAAGCTTCGGTGGGTTTGGTCACAAGGCCAGAGGGAGCGGCTGGCCGCCAGCGTGGGCGGTCCCAAAGCTCTCTGACACTCTCCTGTTTCACACTTTGACCGATGCTTTAGGTTAGGAAAGCAAATGAGATTGTCCAACAGCAATGGCACCAAGCGTGAAAGAGGGCGAATATGACAGAACAGGGACCCACGATGCGGGATGCCCTCGGTAGGCTGGAACGTGGGGACGTCATCACGGGTGACATGTTTCAACCCTGTCCTCAGACGCAAGAGTTACACCGCTGGTAAGTAGGAGCCGAGAGACCTGGCTCGCTGCTGCCTTGGAATAGCACAACTCCGCAGAAAGCAAAGCTAGGGCTCTCGGAGCACCACAAGCTTCCTATGGGCCACCGGGTGATGTGGGTGCCACCAAATGCAGGCCCCCGGACACCAGCACAGCAGCCCCGAGGCCTGAGCACAGACAGAGGGGTGGGCCTGCTAATCCACGTGCGTCTTCGTCTGTATGGAGGGCTCGTAGTCACTTCCGGATGCCACCCTTGAAGAAAGCCAGCAGCACGCTACTGGCCAGGGAAAGTTAAGGAATCTGGGCACGTGTCTCCTGAGGAAGAGGTGACTTAGGGGTAGAACGTGGCATTGCTTGTGAGCTGTCTTTGGTGAGGGAGAGCACCATGGCCCCCCCGCGGCAGATCGGGGTCCGGAGGGAACGCGACAGGAAGGCTGACTTGGGTGGAGCCTAAGAAATCATGCACGAAACCCCCATCCGCCAAATAATGGAGTGGGAGTCTCAGGAGGCACCGATCTTACCATTTCCGGTGTTATTATTACTACTATTATTATTAGTCGCGTGCGTAATAAGAGCTCAGTACTGGGGTAAGCATACACACACACACACACACACACGTGCATTATTTTACTTACCAAGGGAGTTAACGATGGGAAAAGTGCTTGGAACAGCTCTTGGCCCATGTGAGTACTGGAAATACACTAGCTGTTGTCGTAATTTAATCCTCACAATGAACTTGCTATGAAAGAGCAATTGTTTATTCCCACTCGACAGGTGAGGAACCTGAAGGTCAGGAGAGGAAGTGACTCCCCCAGAACGGAGTCACGAATGACCGGACTTTGAGCCCGGGATGGTCTGCTTCCTAAGGTTTGGTGAGTGGGTGGACCAGAGATTTTGCGGTGGGTCCAAGGTTCTTTTCCTAAACCGTGCTCCTTGGTAAAGCATCCTCTAGTTCGTGAAACCTGGAAACGAGAGGGGGTTTGGGCGCCCTTGCCAGTCTGTGTCCTTCCGGGGACTACTCAGGTTTGAGCTAAATTTCCTGCCTGTGTCTGCGCTGGGCTTTGGAACACGGCGACTCCCCCATCCTTCTGCTGTTCCCAAACCGACAAAGAGCAGGGGTGGAAGGAAAGGGCCCGGGCTCTTCTGGTCTACCCCAGGTCCGGCACTGACTCCTGGAGGGTTCAGTCATGGACCCTCTCCAGGCCAGAGCTCTCCCCGCCCATAACTCAGGAGGAGGGCCAGCTTCATGTCTCATGTGCTAAGGGATCCTGGCCAAGTCATTTTACATTTTTCTGGGGTCGATCCTCAGGACTCTTTACTTCTTGAAGGCTCCTCCGTCATATAGGGGTATCTTCCAGGAGAGGCATGTGGAGTAGAGAAATAGGCAGGGGTTTGGGGTCAGACAGACGCCATTTGGGCCCCATCACTGTCACTGCCAACCACCATTAGGCATGTTAGTTAGTCCATCTGGACTTGGGCCTTGTGATTTGCAAAACTGGGATCCTAACACCTATTTTGCAGGCAGTTGTGAAGATTAAGATGATGCATACCAAGATGTCTGGCACAGAGTAGGTCGGTGTTTAATAAATGGTAGCTATTATTATTACTTGAACTGTGTCACCAGACCACATTGATGCCTGAAACCCAATTTTACGGTTTAAAAAACATGCCTTGTGAAAAGGGAAAAGCAACTTAGATTCATTCAGCTAATCTTTTTCGGAGCCATCATTCATAACTTATCTATTAAAAAAAAAAAGAATTGAAAACAAACAATGTACTTACAAAAACAGCTGAGCTGCTTGGTTGAAAGAAACATTTCAATGTAAACAGGAATAAGAAAGACATGGGGGGAAAGAGAAGAAATACACGGGAGATATCCGTAAGATGGCTTATGGGTTTTTTTAATGTTGGGGGGTTTTTTGGGCCTTTTTTTTTTTTTTTAAGAAAAAAGTAAAAGAAGACCTCCTTGTTGTCGGAGTAAGAACAGAGGCAGACACGGATGGCAGGTCAGACTGGGAACAGGGTACTGGAAACGGAGCCAGTTCCTGGGAGGAGGCAGCTGCAGGAGAACAGAGCCCGGCCTCTGGCACCAGGGTAGTGAGGGGTGTCCAGCCTAGCCTGGAAAAAAGACAGATAGCGGCCAGGTGGGGGCTGGTTAGCCTCTCAGTGCTGGGATCCTGCTCAAAGGCAAGCCAGATGGATCACGGAGCCCCCAAAATCCTCAGAAAGGGCCTGGGCATCATGTTGCAAAGCAGCCCCCACCTCTAAGCCAGGGTTTGGAGACTGGCTTCCGGTCCTTGTGTGCAGGGGGAGGGCGTGGGAGAAAGGCTTGCTCAGGAGGCAGGATTTGGGGAAGACGAGAGTCGAAGCCATACAGACCTGGACTGACATGCATGTTTTATCATTTTTGAGGCATGTGACCCTGAGCACAATGCTTTCTTAAGCCTCTGCTGTTCCCTTGAAAGGCAGATGAGCCTATAAATCAGTGTTTACCATGGTCCCGGGACTTGGCATCTGCTGATGTATATTATTCCCGTTAATAATGAGAAGAACAGTTATTAATCTAGCCACTTCTCATCACCTCCTCTGTTTGCACCCTGGTTCCTGCCACCATACGTGGCTTATTATAACCGCCTCCTGGCTGGTTTCCCTGCTTCCCTCTTTTCCACCTTCCCTCCCTTAACCAACAATTCTTCACTTGGCAGCCAGTGATTCTGTTCAAATATGTCAGCTTGTGTCCCTGGTCCACTCAATACCCTCCAGTGGTTCTCCACTTCCGGCGCAATTGGTCCTACTTGATCCCATCTGCCTTTGACCTTGGGTACGACCACTCTTCCCCTTGCTCACTTTGCTCCGGCCACACCGGCTTCCTCACTGTTCTTGGACATGCCAGGCGCACTCCTGTCTCGGAGCCTCTGCCCTTGCTGTTCCTCCACCTGGAACATTATCTGCATGTCTTGCTTGTTTGCCTCCTTTAGGTCTTTGCTGAAAAATCACCTCCGTGTGTCCTTCTGTGACCCCCCCATTTTAAAGTGCATCCCCATCCTATCAGAGTCAACCCTCTTTCCTGCTTTATTTGTTTTCCATAGCACTTTTCAAAAGCTGTCATACTAAGATATCTTCTTCTTACTATTTCTGTTTATTGTTTCTCTTTCTCTCCACTAGAATGTAAATTTTATGAGAGCAGGAAATTTCAGTTTGGCTTGTTTATTCGTGCCTCCTCAGCTCCTAGGACACTGCCCAGCACACAGCAGATGCTGCAAAACATTTGTTGAAGGAATGAATGATTATTTTAAAGCAAGAGGCTGGACTCCAGCTATAGGGGAATATGGACTCGAGGCTGGTGACCGAGGCAGGAACTCAGACGTAGGAAGCATGCCAGCAATCCAGTCGTCCAAACTGGAACACAGGCCAGGGGTAGGATATCCGGGGGAACCAGAGGGAGGCCCAGGCATCAGAAGTGGGCATGAGATAAGAGCCCGGCCTGGATCCAGGCTGATGGAGAGTGAGGCTGGTGCTCTTCGCGTCAGGGCCGGTCCCAGGTCACATGTCTTGGGGCCAGGTCACCCCATAAGTGGAGACAGAGGGGCTGAAAGGCAGGTTGCCAGGCAAGGCCTTCAACCACTTAGTAAACGTCAATCAAAGTTATCCCAGCTTTCAACTTATTCCCAGATGTAGGTGTCAGCGGATACTCCATATTGGCACAGCTTACAAGGAAAGCACAAATGACTAAGGGGGAAAAAAGGAAAAAAAAAAGTGAAAATGCTCATTGAGAAACCTGAACTAAGAAGTGGAGGAAGGGCAGATGCCAGAAGCCGATGGCTAGAGGACAGCTGTGATGTCTGGTGAACACCAGCCAGGAGAGATTACCTTGTCCTCTGGATGGTTTTTGGTCTTGTTGGTAGAGATGCTCAGGTGAGCTCTGTCCACGCAAAGCCTTTGGCTACGCGAAGCTCAGGAGTTATGTGTGCAGAAGCCTAGAAAGAAGAGTTGGGCCAGGAAGAACTTGGCCTGGGTTCCAAGGTACTCTCCAGGATTGGGCACAACCTCCCCTCTCTGTCCTCGCGATTCCTGATTAACTAGCCTGTGACTCAGGGCTGCCCCTACCTCAGCCCAGAAGAGCAAGTCTGTGGACATCATCTGGCCCAACTCCTTTACCGCATACCCGAGGGCACTGAGGTTCGGACCAATCGAAAGTCAGGGCAGTGTCCTTCCCATAGGGGAAGTTGTTCCCCATTCTGGCTCCCACTGCCCTATGTTCAGAGCTCCTGCTGGCTCTGGGTTCCAGTCCCACCCTGGTAGCTCTGTGTGCTCGGACAAGCTGCAGAACCTCTCTGAGCCTCAGTGTATTCACCTGTAAATCGAGGATGATAAACACAGTATTACCTTCACTGGGCTGTTATGAGGATCACACTATAAGGCAGGTAGTAAATGTTCAGTGAAGGTTTAACTTCCAACCTTGTTGCAAGGTCGTGGATATGGCCCACAATGGTTGACTCAAGCACAAGGATGTTTTCTCATTTGGTGCCCTACTGTCTCCCCTCATTAATCACCCCTTGGGATTTTATATTTTAATGAACTGCAATTTCTAGTCTTCAAGCATGGAGGGGCTAGGTCAGATCACAGAACTGCCTTGCCTGAGGTTAGCCAGTGCAGCCTGTGCTACCCGGCCAAGAGAGGGCCGAGTCAAGGGAAGCAGGAATCTGCTCTGGGTAGGACTCCCACCCAGAGGGAAAATTCTCGGGCGGAGCCCTCTGGGAGTGGGGACGCGGGGAGGTCAAATGCCCGGAGGGGGGCAAGGTGAGGACCCTGGTCTCTTCTGAGGTTGGCAGAGGACGGCTTCTCTGTCTGGTGGGGAAATTGGGGGGCTCTCAGCCAAGGTCCTAAGCTCTGGACACCCTAGCACCAAGAGATGCGAGAGCGCCAGCAGCATCTTTGGCCGACCCTTCGGGCTCAGTTAGGGCCTCCCCGGACACCCGCGCAGAACAGATGAGCATTGGATAGGCTGCAGGTGCCTCTAGGACGCCTCCCTGGCGCGCTCGCAGCCCAGACCTTCCCAGCCAGACCTCCGAGCAGCAGTCCCAAACCACCGCGCAGGAAGCGCTTGGCAGAGCGGCGGCGGCCGCCGCTGCGTGTGCTAGCACGCAGTCATCGTTCTCCTAAACCCTGTCCCCTGTCGCTCAGGTCGCCGGCAGTCCGCGGACAGCGGCAACCTGCTCGGCGGAGGGCCGGGGGGCGCGTGTGTGCGTGTGCTGGGAAGGCGGCCCTCCCCGCGGCCGCCCCTGCGCCAGCGCCTCCCCCTCCCCCGGCGCGCACGGCCCGTCCCCGTCCCCGGAGGCGGCCCGAGCCGCCGCCGAGCAGCCTCGCCTTCGCCTCCCGCGTTTCCTGCCTCCCGCCCTCCCCCGGCCGGGCTCCAGGGGCTGCCGCGGAGCAGCTCCCGGCGGGAGAGCGGCTCAGAGCGCACACGGAGGCGGGCGGAGGCGGCCTGGTTCGGGGTGGCCGCGCCGGAGAGAGGCGCGCGCGAAGACGCCGGCCCCCCTCTCCGCGTTCGCTCTCTTGCTCCCCGCCTCCCGCACTCCGCTCGCTCCCACCCCTTCCCGGCGTGATTGATCCGTCACGGGCGCCGCCGCTGCCGCCGCCGCTGCGGCCGTTCTGAACCGAGCCGGAGCCTGAGCCGGAGCCGGGGCCGGGGCCGGCGCCATTGCGCGGACGCCGCGGGGAGAGCTTGGCGCGGGGCGGCGGGCCGGGCCAGGCCATGCGGGCCGAGTGAGCCGGCGCCCGCAGCCCGCGGCGCGGCATGGCTTCCCCGCGGAGCTCCGGGCAGCCCGGGCCGCCGCCGCCGCCACCGTCGCCGCCGCCCGCGCGCCTGCTGCTGCTCCTGCTGCTACCGCTGTTGCTGCCGCTGGCGCCCGGGGCCTGGGGCTGGGCGCGAGGTGCCCCCCGGCCGCCGCCCAGCAGCCCGCCGCTCTCCATCATGGGCCTCATGCCGCTCACCAAGGAGGTGGCCAAGGGCAGCATCGGGCGCGGCGTGCTCCCCGCCGTGGAACTGGCCATCGAGCAGATCCGCAACGAGTCGCTCCTGCGCCCCTACTTCCTCGACCTGCGGCTCTACGACACCGAGGTGAGGGTCCGGCCGCCCGCGCCGTCGGGGCAGTGGGGGGCGGTGGGTGAGGGAGTGCCGAACCCGGGGAAGCTTCGACCCTTGGGCAGAGCCCTGATTGAGGCGCCTGTGCCTGCCGAGGGCACGGCGGGCTGGTGTTCAGTGCTCAAGCCGGGGTCCCTCCGGGCTTGGCTGGCACAGCTGGTACCAAGATTTGCTGAGCATCTCCCTCCTCTGGGATTGTGTGTGTGTGTGTGTGTGTGTGTGTGTTGGGGGGTGGGGGACAGAAGACGGGTTTCCTTTGACCAGAGAAGGAGTGTAGAAGGTGGGGACCGGACCCTCTAAAAGGCCTGCAGCGGTTGCCCCTGCCCAGGTCCCACCGGTGGGGTTGGGGACTGCCGGGTGGGAGGAACAGGCGCATTGACTGGAAACTGGGCCACCCCAGGGCTAGAGACTAGAGAGGCCATGGCCTGCTCGCGGGCCCCCAGGAGAGCCCGGTCGCGCTTTGAGGTCCGGAGAGCTCCGGGACCCGAGGAGCCAGAGCGCGCTGGAGGGCTGGCTGGGCGCGTGGTGCGCGCGGCGGCTGGGAGCCCGCACCGCGCGGGCAGGTGTGGGGCCGCCGGCTCTAAAGGGCTGCTGCTTGAATGTGCCCGGCGCTGTCTGCAGCGGGAGCGATTTTAAGGGGGGAGACTCCCCCATCGGTTTAGTTGCTCAGAGAGTGCCCTGAACAGGTCTCGCTGCGGACGCGCGGGGGTGTCCGGCAGCGCCGCTGCTGTTGGCCCTGCGGCTGCAGGCGCAGTTTTTCCGGGCGCAGACTTGGAAGCACGGACTTGGAGCGCAGCAGCGGGCCGGCCCTCTCGGCCTGCTTCTCCGAGGGGAGCCGTAGAGCCCAGAGCTTCGCCTCTTCACGCCCGCAGCGCGGGTTCTGGCTGAAGCCCCAGCGCGGACCTGCACCGCCTGCAAGGCTGCTGGAGGGTGTCTGGAGGAGCGATCGCCCGCCGTGCGAGGTCGGGTTTGCGAGTTTTTCCGGACTGAGGGAGCCCCTCGGCTCCGGCCGCCGCGTCTGAGACGCGGCCTGAAGGGGGCAGTGATTTCCTGTGCAGTGAGCTCTCTTGGCGCCTTCAACACCGCGCCAAGCCGGGCCGGGCGCTGGGCTTGACCCCGGCTTCCCTGAGCTCCCCGGGAGCTTCTGCTCTGGCCCAGGTGCCTCTCCTCCCACCCTTCGGAGAGGAGGTTCGCGTTGCCGCGCTGCCCAGGCAGCCCGCGCTCCGCTTCCTTCTCTGCCTGACCCTTTTTTTGTGTCCCTGGAGAAAGAGCAGAATACTGGATGGCATCTTTATTTCCCACCTCCCTCCTTTACTGATGAACCAGCCTGCTCTGCGCTGTAAATAAAAGGTGAAGGAACGGGTGGCAGTTGGTGGCCGGGCGCGCAGGCTGCTGCAAGGGGAGAGCCTTCCCCCCCCCCCCCCCAGGGAGGATGCAAACTGGGGGGCTAAGCAGAGCTAGCCCAGATGCGGAATTATTTCTGAATGACATTCTCGTCGCCCTCATCTTTGCACAAACATTTCAGGTCTTCTGGGGGACCTGTCTGGCACGCAGAAATGCACAGCGCCCCTCAGTCCTGACCTAGGCATGTCCCCTCGGCACTGTTTCCCTGTTGCCTCCATACATATTCTTTGGGAAGGGACAGGAGAGAGCCGGTTCTTCGGCGACAGAAACATTTGTAGCCAGGGCAGCCCCACTTGCGTCGTCACCAAATGTTGTCAGCTGCACAAGGTTTTCGTCACCAATTTATTCCCTTCGGAAAGCTTCCCTGAAAGAGATTTCACGTGAGCTTGTTTGTGGCAGTGAAGGGATGGGTGCTTCGTTTCAGGCTGTGGGTTGAAGCTTTTACATTTATTTTTTCAAGTGCGTCTTGATGACTTTCTGAGTGAGAGGGGCCCAAAGGCGAGAGGATGCGGCTCCTGAGCTGGTGGGAATCTGCAGAACGCGGTGTGGGAAGGAGGGCACGGGGTCATCTCGGCCTCACGCAAGCCAAGAAGCATCTGCAGCTGTGTGAAGGGGCACAGAGCACGGGCTCTGCGGTGGGTCGGACCTGGGTTCTAGTCACCCACCAGTTACCTTCCCCTTGGGTGACCTTGAGTGGGGACATTGGATCTGTCTCAGCCTAGATTCTTGCATCCGGAAAAGTGGGGCTGGTGGTGTGTGGCCCTGGGGGCGGGGGATAAGGGGCCCGAGCGGCGAGTGCCGTGGCCAGGCCTGCCCGGCAGCAGCCAGGGCTCCGACCGCCATGCTGGAAGGGCCCACGGAGTGTTCCCCGCCTCCCTGCCTTCGTTTTCCTCTGGCGTGGTCCACAAGTAAGACGTCGCAGCTTTAGGTGTGATGAAATAGTCACAGCGAAACATCGAGACTGCTTATTTTGTTTTTCTCACTTTTGAAGTCTCGCGAAGGGTCAGTGAAGTTGTCAGCAGAAAGAAAGAATTCTGGCTTAGGAGCAAGTCCGTGTGTTATCTCCTGCCGTGGGGCGCCATGGCTGGGGGAACATGCAGGTGGTGTAACACTTAATTTTTTCGAGTGGCCCATCTCCATGGGAGACGTCCTTTCTGGCTGAGCCGGAGTAAAGGAGTGCTCCGTGTGTGGGTAATGGCGGCAAGATCCACAGTGGTCCCAAGGGTGGCGGGGGCCTGTGTTAGAGCGTCTGGGGCCCGTTATAGTCAGATGGGCCGTCTTTGCAGATTGTGTGTACTCCCTAATCACTTCCTGGCTGTGTCACTGGACTGGAACACAAGACGGATGTGGGGAGTGGATTTTGGCTGGCTTTGCTGACATTTGCTGTCACTCAATGGCCAGAGGCCATGGGCAGCCAGGAGGGACCTTGGTCCACGAAGTCTTCACAGAGATGGAGATTTACCAAGTAATGGGTTAATCTGGTCACTGGGAGGCCCTCTCTCAGTAAAGGATCCTTCTGCCTGAATTTCCTTAGGTTGACCCTCTTCCTGTAATTAGAATGACAATAGAACATTCAAAGCCCCACTCAGTGCCTTGTGTTCCTAAAAATGAAACATCCCACCAGAGCATCTGCTGGTTAGGACTTTTTTTCTCTGCTGGAGATTAAAATCCATATCCCAAAGTAGAGCTGAGTATATATAAAAGCCCAAGTGAGACAAGGTGAATATACAAATAAAAGAAGCATCAGAAACCATATAGAAGCGTGGCAGTTACTATACCAAGAACCTGGGTTATTGCAATTTTGTGTATTACATTTTAGCTCTGAGCTTCCTGGCAGTCAAAGTGAAAAGGTAAAAATGGTGGATTACATTACTTACATGTTTGATTAAAAGATTCTGAAGGATGACGTCTTTTTAAAAAAGTTTCACAGGAGATTCAGAATGTTGTTCATATGTCATTTCTCATTCTTCGATAGTCATGCTAATAAAATTAAATAATAACCAAGGGATGAGTTAAGAAATAGTGTTGGTTTTTCTACTTTGGCCGAAGGAATGTTTATTTCAGAAAAATGGAAGATGAGAAAGAAGCACGAAGAAAAATAATAATGGCTCATAATCCACGTATACAAAGACAATTACACCTAATAATTAGCATTATTCCCTTCTAGTTGCCAGTTTTTACTATTTTATGTACTTGAGATCTCACTCTTTGGGTCCTTTTATATTTTGTTTCATTAATTTAACATTATATTGTGGGTACTTCCCCATGTCTTAATTGCAAATTTAAGGTGATTTCGAGGGGCCTTAATCTATTCTATCCTATGGGATAAATATTAAGTCATTCCCCTATAATTGGATTTATATGTTTTCCCACTTGTTACTAGTTTAAATTATTATGTGATAAACTTAGGGAAAGTTCAGGGAGCCAAAGGAGCACATTCTAGGTGTGCACCTTTCAGGAAGTCTGCCCTGAGCGTGTCCTTTCCTTGAGTAGCTTTGCCAAATATCTGTTCTCTCATTCACTGTGCTTTAGGAAGGGCCCAGGCAACTGGGGGATGGAGGCTGAGCTTTTCAAGGATCTGAGTCCAATTCAGCAGGCACTAATTGAGCACCTGCTACAGTTGCTGGTGCTGCAGAAGGAAATAAAACCCAGCTTTGGGCTCGAGGGAGGAGCTGGTGCATAGGGGAGAACAGGGTTGCACACAGTGGCCATTTTCAAGGTTAGCTAGAAAGGGATCGTGGTGATGACTGCACGGTTCTATGAACATCCCCAAACCGTAGACTCATATACTTCAAAGGAATGAATGTTATGATATACGAATATATTTCAATACAGCTGTTCTTAGAAATAAAAAGATGGAAAATGAGTCCTTTTCGGAGCAGACTACCTCTTCTTTGTGGTTCCAGCCCCACTGCCCAGCGTGGTCCCTGGCCCTAAGGAAGTGTATTGCTTAGGACTCCTTGCAAGTGATAGAAACTCCACTTTAACTGGTTCATGTGACCAAAAAATCCTGGAGTGGGCTGTCTTCAGGCATGGCTGAATCCAGGGACTGAAATGCTATCTTAAAAAATGTCTCTCTCTTTCTCTGTCTTTTGGCTCTGGTTTCTTCTGTTTGGCTTCACTCTCAGGCAGGCCCTACCCATGCGGTGGCACAGATGGCCTGTACCAGCTGCAAATTTACACACTCCCAGTTTAGAAACTCCAGTAAGAAGAGTGTTTCTTTCCCAAATGTTTCAGCCAAAGTCCCAAACTCAGCTCTCATTGGCTTGAATCGGGTCGTGTGTCCATCCCTGAGCCAATCCCATGACGCTGATGGTCTGAGACATCAGCCAGCCTTCTGTGGAGGGAGAGGGCAAGGAGGTCAGCCCTGCCCAATGAGCAGGGAGAGAAGAAGAGGTGATTCCTCGAAGGACGTCAGAGGCTGTTAAAGGTGTGGATGCCAGGGGTGTCTGATCATAGATACCCACAAAGGCAGGCAATCGGGAAATGCTACGTTCAAGAAAGAGACCAGGGATGCCAAGGGCATTGAGAGAAAGGGAAGATCATATCTAGGTCAAGAGAGGCCTCCTGGAGGAGAGGAAATCAAGATGGGCCTGAAAGGGCCAACGTAATGTTGACATAGAGAAGCAGGGACTCAGGGAAGTGGAGGTTGGATCCAGGAAGGAGCCCCAGGATCAAAGGATGGGGAGACACAGTGCGAGGTGTTTGGGGAGCATTGACTTGTTACGTTTCCCCCGCGTGCAGGGCCATTGGAGGGGTAGGGAGGCCAGTGGTGGAAGGCCTCGAATCACGTGTTGAGAAAGTTGGATTTCATTCTGGAACTATGCGGAGCCATGTGTGGGTGGCAGTTTTGAACATGGGTGTAATATGGTCAGGGCCGGGGGGAAGGTAGAGCCTAGACGGTGGACAGAGGAGCATGGAGACTGAGAAGCCAGGAAGCTTCTCCAGCGGTCGAAGGGTGAGATGCCGAAGCTTGAACCGAGGTGGAGAGGCAGTGAGAGGACGTGGAAGAGAACAGGCAGCGCTGAAACCTGCCGGGCCGGGAGGGACCACAGAGAGGGACCCATGGGGGACACAGGGGTGGGCGATCTGGCAGGCAAGAGCCACTGAGTCCAGGCACTGCGCTGTAGGGGTGCAAGGAGGGAGCGGCCCGGCAGGGGTGAGGCTGGGCGCAGAATGGCAGACTCCCTCTCCAACCCTCAGCTCTGCGAGGTCCTTGTACCTGTTGGATGAGCTCTTCAATACGTCAGGAGCCCTGGGTTCGTATCCCTTGGGGTACCACTTCCCTGCTTGGTGACCTGGGCAAGTGCTTTTCCTCCCTTTTGTCATCTATAAAATGGGGCTCACAAATGAGACCCCCCCGGTAAGGTAATCAAATCAGCGCTTGGTACCCTGCGAGTGCCCAGTAACCTGCTTCTCTGTTGTCACTGTTGCCATTATTCCTGTGCCATATGGGGACAGTCATGCTGACCTCACAGGGCCGTAAGGAGGAATAGATATCTTGGATGCAGAACCTCACGACATGATGTAAATCTGTCATGTCGTGTGCCGCCGTCGCGCTGCCGAGAGGGGAGCTGGAAGACGGGGGTGCGAGCAGCCCGTCTTCCCCTCTGTCGTGTGTCCTAGCATATCGCTCTTTGTGCCCGCGCCGGGCTCTAGCTCTGTGAGGGCAGGGCATCAGTGAGCGTCTGCTGAACGGCACTGTGAGTGAGTAAATTCCAGTCTCCTTTCTGAATTAGCATCCCAGCGAATGAGGAGTTTGCCCCAATCACCTCTCTGGGGGCTTCCTCCCAACTCCTCCCCCCATCTCCTCCCCCATCACCATGGGACTCGGGTGACCCCATCTATCAAGTTGACCATCAGGCTGTAGCTGCCTCCTGCCTATTCCCACTGACACCAGTGGGAGGTGCTCCCCCCGTGGGAGGGCAGTGCCCTTGGCCATGCCAGCCCCCAACCAATTCCCCAGACCCAGCTGGCCACCCCTGGGGGCGGTGGGTGGAACTCACACGCTCGGGCTTGTTTAGCCCTTGGTATTGGGCTGAAAGTTCAGCTTGTTAAGTTTATCTTTAACGGACGCTTCTTCCTGTGTTTGGCCTACCCTCTCCCGGGCACAGGGTGACATCAGCTTCCTCGCGCCGAGGTCTGTAGTCTCAGCGGGGAAGTGAGCAATCTGGAAGGGCAAGGGAGCCTGAGAACGGAGGTGCTGACCACATACACGTGGGGTACGTGTCTTTTGTCAGGGCGAACTAGGTCCTGCTGCTTTAACAAGCAAATCCTGAGAGCCCTGTTGCCTACATAATAACATCTCTCTATGGCTTACCCAAAGTCCAGAGTGTGCTCCCGAGGGGGTTTCCTCCAAGTGGAAACACAAGGAGCCAGGCAACTTTGGGGTGTGACTCTCCCATCTTGTGACTTCAAGAAGATTGGGATAGAGCGGGATCCAGGGGGAAGGCACACCGGATTTTTAACCGTCTTTACTTGGAAGTGACACAGGCATTGTTTCTACTCATATCCCATTGACCAGAAATATGGCGAGTCAAGCCAGTTTCAAGGGAAAGTAGGCAATGTTGAGCAGGTGGGTGCCATGCAGGCTTGTCGTTCTAGGTCCTTCAGGAAGTAGATGCCAAGATGGATTTAGAAGCACATGAGCTCTTGGGGGGTCGGGGTGCCTGTGAAAGATACAAGAGGAGGCGGGGCCACACTCCGCCCATGACGCTGGGCTGATAGCTGGGAATGGAGGGTGAAGGAGAGTTGGGTAGGAAGAGGTTCAGCAAGTCCGGGCCGGTCGGTGGGCTGCTCTGGGACAAAGTCTGCCCATAGAGAGGTCCCACATGGGACCGAATTCCTGCCCAGCTCAGTTACCACCCGCAGGCTGCCTGGGAGATTGTGTCCTTAGTGGAATTAAATATGGCGACAGAGTTGAAGTTGCAACAAAGGCTGTCAGCCAATCACCCTCCTCCTGTAGGTTCTGCCTGCAGAGGCGATCCGACCCGCCCACCTACTACCTGCTTCTGTCTCAGTGCCCTGGGGCAACACACTCTGGTTGATGGAACTTTCTGCCAGGCCCTGTTCTAGGCTGTGTGACACAGCGGTGGATGTGACATGAACCCTTTCCCCGAGGAGCTTACGGTCTAAGTAGGTGGTCAAAACAGGCAGAAACCATCGCACGTAGCATGGGCCAACTGTGGTAGGGGTCAAAGGAGGACATTAGGGAAGGCGACCCCCTTCTGGAGGCACCCGTTTGGCCATCCCCTACGTTCGATTGTGAATGCAAGTGGCTCCGTGTCGCTAACGTTTTTGGTTCTTTAATTTGACTGTAGGAAGGTCAGAAAATTGAACGGTGTAGTTCACCCAGTGAGCATCTGTATTCATCTGCTCCTTTATTTTATTCTTATTCTCTCTGCTTATGTAACGGTGTACAGGGAGGCTGGTGAGATGCCTTTCTCTCTGTACCTCTCTAGGAACAAGCAGGTGTACCAGGCTGGGCCGTGGGGGTGTGAGCTCCACGTGGGGTTGGCGGCCTAGTTCTGGGGCTGAGTTAGTGGCTGAGACCACGGGCAAGTTCTTGCTTCTCTCTGTGAGTTACAGCATGGCAGCAAGGCATGCTCCCTTGTAAGCGCTGTGAGAGCGGGTGCGGGGTGTGTCCAGCTCCCTTGTGGTCCCTCGAGCACTGTCTCAGGGCCAGGCTCAGAGCAGGAGCTCAATAAGTATTTATTGAACAAACAAATACATCTAGAAGCTTGGAACGCAGCTCTCTGGCTCTAAGAGGATTCATGGGCATAGTTTTCACAAATTGAGAAGGTGTTCTCTAGGCCAAGGCTTGTGGGGTGAGCTTCCTGCTTGCTCTTTATTTGTTCGTTTGGGTTCTTATACTTTGGGGGTCCCCATAGTTGTGGAGTGCAAAGGGACAAGGTTACTTGTTGGATGTCCCAATAGAAGGTTCTCCTCTTCCCTGGCAAACATACACGGCATCTTCCAAGGTATGTGAAAACCTAGGAAATAAATACTTTCCAGCATCTGAGAACCGCTGTGGTTTTAGGTGGGTTTACAAGAACAGTCCTCTAAACCAGCAGCTGGTGGGTGTAGGAATCGGGTTGCGATATCCCACTCCCACCTCCAGGGAACGTGAGAGCCAACGGAGGCTGTACTGGGCTCCGGTCCTAGTAGAAATTGCAGGAACGGAGCCCAGTCGTCAGCCTCGGTGAGCCAGGTGGGCCGGTGACAGGTCTGGGGATAGTGAATGAAGAAGTCCCCTGGGATCCTCTGTAGAGCAAGACTTACTCCACGCTCCCTGCTCCCGGGCTGGAAGCTTCTGCTCTTTATCCTTCCATGGCCAAGACTGACTCAGCCTCGTCAGGTTGGGGTAATGGGGTAAACTCAGCCTAGGGGTGAACATCTCGCTGATCCGGTTTTGGTCAGGACCCCAGATCGGATAACCCAGTTTATTAGAATCATGTGCAAAATAAGAGTTAGTCAGTTAGGAGCTGAGCTTTAGGGTCTGAGAACTCTTGCTTGCGTAAAGGGCATGGACCTTGTGACACCTTTTGGGGCCGACTGGGGAATCCTTTTGCAGTTTTCTACTTTTGCGGTGTTTTTGAGCAGTCTGCGTCACTAGAAGGATGAAGTGTCGTTGCCATCCAGAAAATTAGTGGGAGATCCAAAGCACTGAGTGAATGGATTCATCTGTCTTCATCAGTGCCCACGTTCCCCAGCTGCTGGCTAAAGCAGACCCCTCTCCTGCCACTTGGCAAGGCCACCATCAGTCACCATTCAGATAAAATCTAGCCAAAGAAAGACTTTGTGGAGCGATGCATTATTACTGCTCTCGTGGCGCAGGGTCAGGAGGTGGTAGAGAGAAAATGATATTTTCACACTCTGCTTATGAGCCACTTGACTTTGTTCAGAGGGAACTGATTCAGAAAGCAACAGCCATCCTTATAATAATCAGTGTATTATCCAAATCACTTTGTTTCTAGAACTGCCCGTTCACTGAAGCTTTTCTGAGAATGCCCAGAATTGTTTCAGGGATTTAACCGGCAGGCCGGGACCTGGAAGCCCACCCCGGGGCATATGATCAGAGCCCATGCTACGGCTTCCACCACGGCTGGCTCAGACTGCCTTGACCTTGACAGCAGAGGTGGCTCCCCTGTCACTCCATCCATTGACTTCTGGGGGCCCGACTGACCCCTCTGGGCTCCTTGCTGGACTCTGTGAGTTCTAGAATAGTTCTAGAATGGAAAGCCCTCAGAGACCTTCTAATCTTGTTATAAAAGAAGGAAAAGGGAAAGAAAGCTTTTAGTTGCACGCACGCAGGTGAAGGAGAAGAGGGCACAGAACTCCCTGTAGCCCGGGCTCAGCACGCGTCCGTCCCTGCATCAGTGTCTTTGCAGGGTTTGCTGATGTGATCCTCCCACAGCCGGCTGGGGCGGGTGCCATCAGCGCCCTCAGGTTGCAGGGGAGGTTTGGCGGGGTCGTGGGACATGACGGCCAACCAGGCGGGGAGCTGGCATTTCAACGCGGATGGTCTGACCTTGATGCCCAAAGCTTGGGCACCAAGGGAGCAGCATCCTCCCGCAGTTTCTTAGCTTCCTCCCATAGAGGCAAGAGGCACGTGTTGTGGTGGCTGATGCTTTTCTTATTTTATTTGTGAACTTCACCCAACCCCTCGTCTCTCCCTCCAGCTCCACCCCGCCCTCTCCCATTTCCCTGTCCACCCACTCAGTCCCACACAGCCAGCGCTGTACTCTCTCCTCACTTTGAGCATGTCTGTCTACACACCTGGCTCCCACAGATCCGCTGTCTGTGCCTCTGGCACCTGCGGGGCTTGTCACCTCCCGCAGTGTTTACTTGGGGTGTCAGCATTTGTGTCTATGTGTGTCTCTTCTGGATTACCTCGAAGGTGGCAGTGCTGCCTCCTCTGTACTTGAGGCTCAGGGCTGGGCCTGGGGCTGGGTGCGGGGCATGTGGACATGTACCCACAGCTGCTGTGCTTTCCAAGGGATGCAGAAGGCCGTCTGGCATTGTCACCTTGCAGCGTGAGAAGGGTGAGGGGACAGGCCAGGGGCAGGGGCTGTCCCCCAGATGCAGAGGACAGTTAGGACCACTGACCCAGCACTCTGATCAGGTGGCCTCCCTGCCTGACACCTTGCAGGGACTCCCCCTTGTTCTGGGAGTAGGAACAGAATCTTTCCTGGTGGCCCTGGAGATCCCAAGAGTCTACCCTGCCCACTCCCCACCTCAGTGCTGCCTGCTCTCCCTTCCTACTCTGGGCCTAGAAACACTGTCCTCTCAGTTTCTCAGCTGAGTGCACTCCTCCCTCCCCACCCTGCACAGGGCCTTTGCACAAGCTGTTCCATGGTCTGGAACACTTTTAACACCTCTGTTGATCTCTTAGACACCAGCTCAAGTGGGCTTTGTCTATCCTTCCTGACTGGGAAGAATCCCCTGCCTCATTTCTCTGAGAACCATGAACCTTTCCTTTCTAGGGCTTACCACAATGGCAGTTTTACGTTTGTTGGACTCTTTGGTCCCTCTTGGTCTTCCGTGTTTCCATGGGGTATCGTGAACTTCATAAGTGCTCGCCGTAGTGCCCAGCCCAGTTCCTGCACATAGTCGGTGCTTGGCAGGTATCTGTGGGATGAAAG
The DNA here is from genome assembly GCA_028533885.1 of Nasua narica. Classification (NCBI taxonomy): domain Eukaryota; kingdom Metazoa; phylum Chordata; class Mammalia; order Carnivora; family Procyonidae; genus Nasua; species Nasua narica. The sequence continues at coordinate 52,151,114 of CM052813.1, read as the reverse complement.
GGTGAGAGCCGAAGGGCTCCCGAGGCTGATCTACATGTTTATGATGTCTTGCTGTGTGTTTTCCAGCGCTCGTGCCTTGTCAGGGCGTTAGCTGGGCACTGTGGAAAGTCTGTGACATTTGGAATCAGGCGCTGTGTGTGCGTGCTGCCTCCCCACCCCCACCTCGGGCTACCCTCTGTGGCCTGGGGATGCCACTGCCTCAGGGGGTTCTTTTGAAGGTTGGCCTAGAATGTTCCTATAAAGCAAGGGCACACGGGACACATCGAGTGGGCGCCCACTAAATTTTACTGTCATTTTATTATAATGTAATTGAACAACATATAAGATGCCATATAGTGGGGCGCCTGGGTGGGCGCCTGGGTTAAGCCTCTGCCTTCGGCTCAGGTCATGATCCCAGGGTCCTGGGATGGAGCCTCGCATCGGGTTCTACTCAGCGAGGAGCCTGCTTCCCCCTCTCTCTCTGCCTGCCTCTCTGCCTACTTGTGATCTCTCTCTTTGTGTCAAATAAAGAAATAAATAATTTAAAAAAATGCTATATAGTCACATTCAGTGGGAGCATTTGTCTCAGGCCAACAAAAAAGTGTGTGATCTGTGTGTGAGGGTCACTGGATGGGTTTTTGACATGGCTGTTTCCGACGCCGTTCCTGGGATGATCTGACACACGCTGGGAGCTCAGGGGTGAACTTCCCTGGCCCGTTGTCCCTGGTGATGCCCTCAGCTTTGTGTTGTCACCGCTGACCATTGTGCCTCGCCTCACCTGGCTGCACGCTGGACCAGCCCACGAGGACAGGCGTGTCATCTGTCTGGCCCCTGCCATGTCCCAGTGCCCAGCACAGAGCCTGCAGGTAGTTGGTAATATCCGGGCGTGAATGGAGGCCTTTGTGTCCAAGCACCTCGCGAGGCCCCTGGCACACTGTACGTGCTTAGCAACTGTTTCTCGCATGAGTGGTGCTAAATACAATGTAAAACATAACAATTTGGGATAAAAATCACAACTGCGCCTCTAAATGGAGCAGAGGGAGAAGACGTTATCGGGCATCTGTGAGGAATGGATTGTTTCAATTGAATACTGCGTTCGAAGGCTGGAGAGAAACATCCTGGTTTTCCCATGTGATGAGACGCATTTCCCTTTAGGCTTAGGACATATCTGTTAGCTTAGAGGGCAGGGCGGTTCGGTAGGAAGGGCTCTGCGTGCCCCATGGATGACCCGCCTCTGATACTTGGCGGTGGAGGACCGTGAACTAGTCATTCAACTTTCTACATCTTAGTTTTACCATCTGTAAAATGGGACTGATAATGACCCCCTCCCCCTTTCTCCATGGAGTTATTGTAGAGATCATTGGTGCGGGAGGGGGCGAGAAGGAGCAGAGAGAAGGGAAGAGAAATAGATTAATGTGAAAGTGTTTACAAAAGTTGTAAAGAGTTATAAATATAAGACACGCTTGAAACTAAGCACAAAGAGTAATTAATTCTGGGTTGTTCTCCCAGGGCCTTTGGCTGTTTCCAATAACATCTTAATAAAAGACACTGAAATCTTGTTCACATAGGTGATTCATTCAACTTCCTAATAAAGAAGGAAGGCACAGTATTAGATTAGAACAGTGTGAGAGCGGAGAGGCAGGGGGCTGAGGTTTCCTGACCCTAGCTGGCACTCTTACAGAAGCGTCTAGAAAAAGAGATAGTGAACATGTCTTCCTCTCAAGCGTCCGATGTCTTCGGTCCTCAGAAGTCTGGTCATCTGTCTTCGACATGTGTCAGACCCAAGACCATCCACAGTCAAGCTGTCTCACAAGGGTCCCAGGGCAGAAATTTGGGGGTGTGAGAGTGAGTGAGGGCTGTCTGCTGTGAGAAGTGATTTGGGGTTCAGGCCGGCACTGTGCTGGCTGCTTGCATGCGTCACCCATGAAGGCCAGGGGCTGTAGAAAGAGCTCGGTCTCGCAGCCAGAGAGGCCAGTTCCCCCCCTCATCCCTGCCGGGGGACCCGTGGTGGCCGCTTTTCTCGGGTCTCTTCTCCGACGTGTAACACAGAGGTTTGGGAGCAGACAGCCAGCGTTGTTTGGGGGACTAAATACAACTGTGTGGACCGGCTGCCCCGTGGGTGTTCCACAGAGGCTGCAGGGTGGGGTGCCCGGCGGGGACATGACACGCTCCTGTCCTCGTGGACGGTCGGGACAGAGAGTCGTGAGACCGGCCTCTGAGAGCGGCTGTGGCTCTGGTTTCCGAGGTGAGGCCCTCTGTTATGTTTTTATTTTTTTTAAAGATTTTATTTATTTATTTTTGAGGTAGAGAATGAGAACGAGCAAGGGGGGGAGGGGCAGAGGGCAAGGGAGAAGCAGGCTCCCCACTGAGCAGGGAGCCCCACATGGGGCTCGATCCCAGGACTCTGGGATCATGACCCGAGCCGAAAGCAGACGCTTCACCGACTGAGCCTCTCAGGCACCCTCTGTCGTGTTTTAGTTTGAGTCACCTGGACGGCTTGTCACCGCACACTTAGAAAGCCAGGGACTTTCGGTTGGGAGAAGGCGGGGATGTGGATGTCCCTGGAGGAAGGCGTGGGTCTGTATTCACATGACATTCTAGAAGCCCCTCTCATACTGTTAGGAAGCTTCGGGGTTGCTGGGGTCAGGAGCCCCAGTGTCTGAAGGTCACAGGAGCCTCTGGAAGGAAGAAGAATGAGACTGACTTCCTCTGTGCGAACTTGACCCTGGCAGAGCCTCGTCTGAGGAGGGCTGCAGCCCTGAGCGGGGTCTGCTGCGGGGAAGGGCAGAAAAAGCTCCCCGAGGAAGTTTGCTTGGGGTGGGAGGGGTGCCAGGGTCAGTCTGGTCTGGAGGTGGGAGCCGAGGCTGGAGTCCCCCACCCCGCCCGTGGGGGCCGTGCCTACACGTGTGCAGGCAAACCGAAGGTGCTCGGTGTTGAGAACTGCAGTCCTCAGTTTCCATTTTGGCGCTGGTGCTCCCCTGTCCCAGGGCTGACCCCCTCAGCGGGGGGGGGGGGGGGTCCTGCCCTGGTTTCAGGGGAGACCCCCCTGGCCTCTGTGGCCGCCACGGCAGCAGGGCGGAGCCAGAGGGGCCTGTCTCAGGGGCTGGGCTCAGGGCACCTTGAGGGGTACAGCACGGGCCACACCCCAGGGTCTGGGGGGGCACTGGGCCAGGTGTTGCTGGGAGGAGGGCTGTCCCTGTCATCTTGGAACATTCAAAGACATGTGACCTCATTTGTACCCCAGTCTGATAAAGGGAGAAGTGCAGTTGGTTTATAACATAGTTCTAATAACCTTATTCGGTAGATATTCTTTCAACAATGAAATAAGAATTGCGAGTTTTGTGCAGGGCTGGAGTTCACTATTTCTTCCGAATGCATCATTGGGGTAACAGCCTGGTAAGAGAGGAACTCTATTAGATCCACTTAGAGATGGGGAAACCGAGGCTCAATATGATGAGCTCAGTGAGGCAGTAAGTGGGCACTTACTGAGTCTGAGTCTATAAGCCCCGTGCCCTGGGCACCACCCAGAGCTGCCCCTCTCGCTCCCATCTCGCCAGATGGGAGGGTCTGTCGTCCTGCATTCGTGACTGGCTTTACTGGGACCCAGCCAGAGGCTGGGGGAGTCCTCCATGCAGGCGGCTCCCAGAGGCCTTTCGATCAAGCCCTGGGGGGGGGGAGCCGTTCTAGATGGTGAGGTGTGCGTGTAGATGCTGTCAACTTCACGGATGACGAAATGCTTCCCATTTCGTCCTCCTAAGCATCTCAGGAAGGCCTGCCAGAGCTGGCTGCCCGCCGGGGGAAGGCAGGCGCTCAGAGTGGCTGGAACCCGGGGCCGGGATCCATACTGCCGGCCACTGTCAGCGGGCCGCACGGGCGAGGGGACCTCCTGCCGGACACGGAGCTCCATCCAGGAAGGAGCACCGAGGCCGTGCCCTGTGCCAGGCTGTGGGCGTCTGGGCCGCACGTGGGCGTGACCCCTGCCGTCGGAGGTTCACAGGACAGTGTAGGCAACTCACACGCAAGCAGGTGACCCTCGTGGAGCTCTTCCGAGCAAGCACGGGCTCCGGCACAGGACTGCCTGGCCCGCTTATGAGCTGTGTTGGTTTGGGGCAAACCACTTCATTTCCCACGCTCCAGCGTTCTTGTCTGTACGAAGGAGTGGCAGTAGTACCTACTTCACCAGACGGTTATAATAACGAACTCACTTAAGGTTTGCCAGAGAGCCCTGGCCGATGCACAGGAAGTGCCATCCCGTGTTTGTCAAATGAAATAACTGATCGGGGGCTGATTCGTACATACTCTGTGGGGAGACACAAGTAAGGGCCGTGGGCGCGTGACGAGGAGGTGGTGAGCTCTCACCGGCACAGCCCACAACCTGGGAGGCCTTGGCAGAGCAGCCGACCTTGGAGCTGGCCTGGAAGGACATAGGGGGAAGATTCGGGAGAACCCTGTTGAGGGGAGGGAGGGGCACTTTGAGGGGTGATGGTGAGCGGTTCAGAGACACCGGGTAGCGAGGTGGCTGACCACGGGAGACACAGTGGGGAAGGAAAGGGAGCGGGAAGACCTGGAAATGCAAGCACCTTTGGGCCAGCCGCGTCTGAAAGCGTATTTTGGAATCAGTTCATGCTCGCCGAGAGCCTCCTGCAGGGTCCTGGCGCTTGCTGTCAGTGGAGAGGCTTCCCCTTGGCTAAAGCGGAAGGACACACTCCCCGTCACATGGGAGCTGGGCAGGGTCGTCTCCAGGGGCATCACAAAGACGAGGGTGCAGGGGAAAGAAGAGGGATCAGGCAGATTTGGAGTTAAGTCTTGGCCCTGGGCAGACCCCGAACCCTCTGAGACTGTTTTTCCACCTGCACAGGTTGGGATGTGGGGACCCGGTCTGTGGGTGGCTGGAAGGCAAGGACGAGAGGAAGTGTCCCTCGAAGTCCCCGCGGGGGCTGTGCACGCCGCAGGTGCCTGCGAGCGCTGAATGGGAACAGGACCCGGCCTCCTTCAGAAGTCTGCCGTGAGACCCATCTAATTTTAACAACCGAAAAATGACTCAGGGCCTGAAGAGGGCCCAGGAGTGATTTCAAAGCTTACTCAGAGTTGGGTCTGTAGGTGGACCTCGTAGATGCACTCAGCTTTATGTTTCCCTTAATGGCTTTCTGGATGAAGGGAGGCAGAGAGTAGCCAAGACCCATGCTGGATTCACTGTCCTAGAAGGCCAGCAGCCGGAAGCGGGTCGGCCAGCCTGGCCGCGCCGTCGGAGCGCAGAGGACAGGCGCTCGTGGCTCTGGGCTGTCTGGGCGACCGATGTGGCCGCAGAGGTACATCCTTTGGACGGGCTGTGCTGCACACTGTGCCGGTGCTGGGGACCCTGTCTCTGTCCCGCTGTGCCTGGAAGCCTGGCAAGGATTAGGTGCCCCCAGCAGGTGAGGCTGCGGGTTTGGGGATGGGAAACTCCCGGGGGCTTTCCTTTTGAGACCTGCTGGGTTCCAGCCCCTTTCCAGCCCGCCACAGATCACCTCTCCTCTCACCGGTGAAGGGCCATTCCTAAAACCCACTGGGATGGGGAGAGCTTTGGGACAGAGCAATTCAGTGCTTTCTCACAGCCACTGATAAAGAAGTCGATGTCGGAAGACTCAATTGGATTTTTTCCCCAAATGACTCCATTCTGGGGGTTTGGAGAAACGGAGCTGGAAAGGCTGAAAGGAAAAGAAGAGTGTGTTCAGAATTCAGGATGTTGGAAGGCTGGACCCCCGGGGCCTTTCTAAGGGAACCGGGGCCTCTGAGCCTCGGTTTTTTTATCTGTAAAATGGAGAGGGCACCTTCTCTGACTACCCTCCCACGGTGATTTTATGCTTCAGTCAGATAATAGCGCTGGAAAGCCCTTGAGAAAAGCCAGGAGAGGAATATCTAGGATTGTTGCTTCCGTGAGAGAGCCCTACAGTGTCAGTTGTCTGAACTCGTGAGGAAGGAAATCATGAAAGTTACCCAAAAAGCAGCGTTGTGAAAATAATGGGGACTAAAGTAGGTCTCATTTAGGTTTGGGGGAAGAAGTAGGGCAGTGGATGTAAAGATTGAACTGTCTGTTCTTGTTTTTGAGTTAGGATTTGCTTTCCAGGGCAGAAAGTAGACAGGTGGATTCTTTCATCCCGTGTAAGCTAGAAGTCAGGATGTCGGGAGATTTAGAACCCACCAGAGCAAGCCAATAAATATATCCTGGAACCATTCTGGTTGTGTATAAGAAGCCAGTTTAAGAGGTTTCAGATCTTCGTACGGTATAAATAATCATAATTGGCGTAATAGTGTTAGAAAGAACACAACACAGGCATAGGCCCCCACCATTGTGACTTGGGGAAAAGTTAGGCTAGGAGACGTCTGGAATAGAGACTGTTTCAGAAGACAGCCCTGGTCCCTCCCCTGGCTGCTATGGTTTGCTTTCTCCAGGCCAGCTCTTCTTGTTTGGAGCTGTGCAAGATCCCTCTGGAACCCGGGATGTGGGAATCCTGGCTTATTGCCTCGGTGCCCTGGGAGCAGGCATAAATTTGGCTGAGTGAAGCCGTCCCTTCAGTGAAGCATCACTGGTATAGACAGGGGAGCACATTCTAAGTGCTTTATGTAGTAAATCATCTTCTTCTCATCCAGGCCTGATGAGATAAGCATTCTCATTGCTCCCATTTTTCAGATGAGAAGACTGAGGTCCAGGGAGCTGGGACCCTGGCAAATGTGAACTCCATGAAGGCGTTTGACAAAATCTCTTGTAACATTTCAACTGGGTAGAGGAGATGTCCATTTAGGTGCATCTGTTAGTCGTTTGGATCTCAAGGCCAAAAGGTATTAAACCGCAAGTAGCCTGGGGTAATTGTCTATAGGACTCGGTTCTTTGCCTTTGATATCAGACATGTATCCTTTCTTTAAAAGAAAGACATATATTAATTTTTTGATCAGTTATTTGAATAAGATCATAGAAGTCATAGTGCTCATAAATATATACCATATAATGTATATTATATATATACAACTTAAAAGAAGACGTATTTATTTAAAAGAAAGATATATATTAATTCTCTGATCAGTGATTTGAATAAGGTCATAGAAGTCCTACTGCTCAAATCTTGCTGAGGATGTCAAGCTAGCTTAGGAGGACTAGCCAAAAAATAAATTTTCGCTTAGTACCTTCACCCTCCAGATTCCAGGATTTCTTTTCCAGGATTCACTGTGTCACCTGGCACTTGGGTTCAGAAAACCAGGGACAGGACAAAGTTGATAAGGCTTAAAGGCAGTAGGTATGTAGAGACTAGGGCCCTAGTTGACCTTGACTCATTATGGAACCTGGGAGCACATGGGGTCTGCAGCTCAGCGAGCGTGTGTAAATTGGGGCCCCCCGGTGGGCTGGAGTTCCTGGGACCTCTGAGGATGGCGCCTCTTTCGGGGACCATGCTGGGAAAGGCCATGCCCGAATGACCATTGAACACAGACTAAGACAAAGCTCTTACTGGTAACCTTGGCTTCATTTCAGGGTGTGTCCCTCCCCCCAACCCCGCCCACCAAAAGATGCTTATTAAAAGAAGCCAGGGGGTCTAGGGGGTGGCGCCCTCAGACTGGTCATGGGGAAAACCCAGTCATCCTGAGGGCGGCAGCCTGCGGGTGGGGGGAGCTGGCGGGCGAACACACAGCTGAGACCCCATGGAGGAACCAGGAATGGCCATCCTGTCTTGCAGAATAGTTCATTCTCCCTCGGATCGGGCAGGTCGGGGAGGGGGTGGTGAGGTGGCAGCTGGCCTTGAGGAAAGCACAGAATTTCCTCCGGAGGACAGGGAATTCAGGTCGAGGCCACGGCACAGAGCAGATCACTAAGGAGAGAAGCTTTGGACAGGGGCAGAATTTCTCCCTACCGCAGGCACTGCTCTCACTCTGTGTTTTTGAAAAATGTTATTCCAGAGCATTGCAAAATATATTTGGTTTTGATCTTTTGGGATAGGTACGCTGTCTTGGAATCACAAGCCCCCTTTTCCAGAATGAGGACAAATGTACCGAGGAATAAATAGAGACCATTGGGTACCGCGAGCGATTTCTGTTTGGGACTTCAGTCAATATCACGCTAATGGGGTCCATCTCCAAGACTGGACCTTTCCCAGCTGGGAAGGGAAATGCATACTGACAAGCTCATTTGCATCTTTTGAAAAGCCATCCTAACAACCAACTTTCATATTCAGGGAGTTTGCATAAAAAAAACAAGATAACTTGTAGTGTTTTTATCTTATTATAGAAGTAATTTATGTGTATTGAAGAAAATTTGTAAAATGAAAATAAAAAGAAGAAAATTAAAATCACTATCGCCCTACTGTCTAACATAATCACTGTTGATATCGTGGCATGCATCATCACACTTTTAAAAAACAAATTCAGATTATCAGCTGCTTGTTACCTGCTCTTTTCCCCTTTAACTGTGTATCATGAAGGGCATTTCAGAATCTGGACCATGTGAGAGCCTCTACTCCATATTTTTTTTTAAAGATTTTATTTATTTATTGAACAGAGAGAGAGACCTCACAAGTAGGCAGAGAGGCAGGCAGAGGGAGAGGGGGAAGCAGGCTCCTTGCTGAGCAGAGAGCCCCGATGTGGGTTTCCATCCCAGGACCCTGAGATCACGACCTGAGCCGAAGGCAGAGGCTTTAACCCACTGAGCCACCCAGGCGCCCCTCTAGTCCGTATTTTTAAGTGACTTCCCAGTATTCCACTAGGACACAGGTTATCTGGATAATCTTCTCTTGTGGAACATGTGAGTTGTGTCTAGGTTTTTTTTCTGATTCCAGACAAAGTTGCCCATACAGCCTTGAAACCAAATATGCTTCTCCAACATTCTAGTCCCTTAGACTGTAGCATCAGCTGAGTCAAAGCAGATATAAAACTCTCTCTGCCGTTTCTGCAAAACTTATTCTGGACCAGAGTCAGGTGCTTCTAGATGCATCATCTTGCTTAGTCTTTGCAACATAGGTAGGGACTATTATTATCCTTCTTTCAAGAGACGAGATCTGAGGCCATGGAGACTTGCTCAAGACCTCAGAGTAGGACCTAGAGGACATCAGGACCCACTCAGCTGCCCGCTCAGGGGGAGTCGTGCACTGCCTATTGCTGAGTCGACCTCAGACAGCAATGGATGGGGTCCGGGGGGGTGGGGGGGGTCTTCCCTGGAGCACATAACTGGGAGATATTATTAACTAAAACACAAAAACAAAAGCTCTGCCAATTGGGCAATGGAATAAGCTTTTATGTTGTCGCTTCTTTGTTTACTAGAAAGGTTGAATGTATTTCAGTGTTGAATGAGCCTTCTGTTTTAGTGAATTGATTTGTCGTATCTCTTGCCTATTTTCATTAATATGCATAACTCCTTCCTACTGATTCGTGAAATTGATTTTTACTTTTTTATATGTTAAATATAATGTAATATAAATTTAAATATATTAATATACATGAATAATACATGTATTTTTCTTTGGCTTACAATGACTTAATTTTTTAATAGTTCACCTTTTAATACATTTAGAACCAATTTTTTTTTAAAGATTTTATTTATTTATTTGACAGAGAGCAGAGATCACAAGTAGGCAGAAAGGCAGACAGAGAGAGAGAGGAGGAAGCAGGCTCCCTGCTGAGCAGAGAGCCTGACGTGGAGCTCCATCCCAGGACCCTGAGATCATGACCTGAGCTGAAGGCAGAGGCTTTAACCCACTGAGCCCCCCAGGCACCCCCATTTAGAACCAATTTTTGATAAAGTGAACCAGCAATGATATTTCCAAATGGGCAAGCCAGTGTCCCAGTGTTATTTGTTGATAATGCATTCCTCTGCTTACTGGAAAGGCCACCTTATATGTAGTTGGTTTGTTTCTGAATCGTCTGCTCAGTTTCGTAGGTATGTCTGACACTTTTTGGGTTAGTGCCCCACTATTTAAATCAGCTTGGCCTTACTGGTACATGTCAGTATCCGATAAGTCAAGTCCTCTCCTGAACACTCACAGTACTTCTCAGGGCTCCTGGGTGGCTCAGTTGATTAAGCATCCAACTCTTGATTTGGGCTCAGGTCATGATCTCAAAGTTGTGAGATCGAACCTCGGTCGGGATCCTCTCCCTCTCCCTCTGCTCCTCTCACGCACTCTCTCAAAAACAAAACAAAAAACCCAAACAAGCAGTAATAACAATACTTCTGTTTTTCAGGGATGTTCTTAACTCCCTCACCTGTTTATCCTTATGTTAGAAACTTCAAGTCATTTTGTTGAATGACTAAATACAGTATTAATACAGATGATATTCTCATTGGAATTTGGTGAACTTAGAGACTGACTTGAGGAGAATCAAAACTTTTATAATAATTTGACTCATTCCCACTCAGAAACCCTGAGGGGACATCTTTTCTTACGCTCTTTCCTCTTTTATAGCCCTCTTGGGACAATTGGTAATTATTTATCCAACAAACATTTCTTGAGCAACTCCAGACATCGGGGTCCTTTTCGTGTAAATCTTTCTTGTTTCACTAGAGTAAGCTCCATGTTTTTGTCTTTGTTCCTATGGTGAGTGACATCCTTTTACTTTATAGTGGTTCTTCTTTGTCATTGTATTTTCTGACTGTTGCTGGTGTGTAGGAACTGTGATATGTGACTATTACTTTCGTAACCAGCCCCCTAACCGAGCGTTCTCAGTGGTCCTAACGGTTTCCCACGGGCTTCCTCGGTTTTCCAGGTAGCCGGTCTTGTTATTTGTGAGCAACAGTATTTACGTTAGCCTCTTCCATGCCAGTTTTTTTACTTGGCTTTCTTGTCTATGGATTTGAATTGTCGTCAGCTCTGAGAACAGGATTGGGTAGGAGTTATGCGTGTAGGCATCTTGCTTGCCGGAGTGACCGCTGGGCATGCTGGCTTTTGCTTGTGACTGACGTTTTCGCGTCCCGGGAGTACCCTCTTTCTCATTTCCTAAAGAGGGTTTGCTTTTGTTCTTTTAAGCGGGAAAGGAATGCTGAGTTTTATTTATTTATTTTGTATTTATTTGAGAGAGAGATTGAAAGTGAGAGAGAGCATAGAGAGCATGAGAGGGGAGAAGGTCAGAGGGAGAAACAGACTCCCCACAGAGCTGGGAGCCCGATGCGGGACTCGATCCTGGGTCTCCGGGATCATGACCTGAGCCGAAAGCAGCTGCCCAACCAACTGAGCCACTCAGAATGCTGAGTTTTATTAAGTGCTTTTTCAGCATCCCCTCCGTGAACTGTTTGCGTTTCCAAGAGTTACTTCAGCGGGGCAGGTGGGTGACGTCATAGCGGCCGCCCTTGACCTTCTGCACCTGGAGGGCGGGCGGGGACTGTCCTCGAGATCACCCACAGCCTTTCCTCTCAGCCGAAGGGAGACCCGGTGGACAACCAACCAACAAAACCATCCTGTGCTTCCCCCAGCGGGCGCTCCATCCGCGCGCGTCGGAGTCATCTTCAGCCGGTGGCACGCGTTTGAAGGAGGGCACTCAAGGGAAAGCGCTCTGGAAAGTTGGCGGTGGGAGGGCCGGGGAGCCCCACCTCTCCACGTGCCCTAATCAGGAGGCCATCAACGCAAGGAGGCATTTCATCCAGTTTCCCAGATGAGGTGAGCATCATGTTTGCCTCATTGAGGAACGGAATGACAATGCCGTCGACATTTAAATTGCGGACCATAAAGTGCTTGTCGAGTACGAATTGCAGCCTTCCTGAGCTCTGGTGTTACCAACCTCCTGCTCATGCCAGCTGCGGCGTGGCAGGCCGGCTTTCCAGCAAAGCACCTCACCGTAAAGGTGCCCGTTGCAGCGGGACGAGTTTTGTCGGAGGCAGTAGGCCTGCTTTCTAAAGAAATACGTGGCCAGGGCGCCAGGTGACAAGCTGGACCGGGTTTGGAAGTGCCGCCAGGGCGGGATCAGCGGATTTGGCCGAAAACAAGCTGTTCTGAAACAATTGGGTGGGAGACCGTGGGATCAAGGTGAAAATTAGATTCCAAATGATGAGTTGGCAAAAACCGAATAGTCCCTGTTACTGGCCTTCCGCATGTTGGTGATTTGGGTGCGCCGCTCAGGTATTCAACAGATATTAACCCATCTACTGACCGTGTGCCAGGTCCTAACGGGGGCAGTGGGGGTACATCAGTGAGCAGAACAAATCTGTCCGCCAGGAGCTAGCATGCTAGTGAAGGAGACGGGTGAACGATGACTAGGTAAACCCTCCATCTTAACTAGCGGGCCAGAGACGGGAGTACGAGGAAAGAAAAATAAAGCAGAAGAGGATGAGTGGTCGTGACTTAGGGGCCGAGTGAGCTCTATTTGCAACTGGTGTCCAGAGAAGCCCTGTCAGGTGCATTTGAGGGGAGACTGAGGAGAGAGAGAGAAAGGGAGCCTGCCATGCCGTGCTGTCCAGGCCAGAGGGAGAGCAGGTGGGGGGCCCGGTGGGGGCTCGCGTGTGGACTCTGAGACCCGTGAGGAGGCCCCTGGGGCCAGCACCGAGAGGGGGACTGTTACAGCTGCAGAGAAGAGGATCCCGGAGGGCTTTATGGCCACGCAACACTTGAGCATTTTGAGCAGAGAAATGATAGGATCTGACTTGTGTTTTAGGGCCGTTTTCCAGACCCTGTCCTTAATTTGGGGTTCATTTCATTCAATCTCTCTCTCTTTCTCGCTCTTCCTATATATATATGTATGTGTGTATACATATATATATATATATATAGGCAGATCAGGCATAATTGACTGAAAATGAAAGCGATATAAAAAGATAGAAAAAGTAGCCAACAACCATCACAAAAACCAGAAAAACAAAATTCTGAAAACAATGGCAACAATGCTTGAATGCCTAGAAGATGTTGTAAATGGCCTCAGGTTATTAATACAGGAAAAAGCCAATATAGGAAGTAGCCCTCTTCATTTTTGACCAGATTGTTGGTCAAATCATTGACCAGGGGATCGGGATCAGGCATTCATCTCTCCTGGGGGTGGTCAGCGGGGAGGTTGCTAGCCACCGCCCTTTGGTCGGGAACCTGTGTCTGGAGGCATAAATGTGTCCCAGCCCTGTTGAGTTGAAAACAACCAGCGTTGATGGTGGGACTTGAGCAATGGCTCTGCAGCTGGGCTCCAGATAGTACGGGTGTCTTCCTGGCCATGTGCAATGACTGTTTCGTCTTGAGGTCTGCCCCTATTCTAGAGGCCTTTAAGGCAACAGAGTTTGGACTGAGGGCTTATGTTGAGTGAATAACCATCTGAGGTCCTGGATCCCAGTCCGGAGTTCCTTTGCACCCTGGGGGCCTCCTGGGCCGCTGGGCACCTTGCCACCTCTGTACCTTGCCAACATCCTATACTAGTATACAGATCTGTGTCTACATTTGTTTGTCCGCATAAACCGGGACTCCTTTTAGGCAGTGTGTTTGAGTTCTAAGTGAGCTGCTGTAATAAAGAGACTCCAAAATGTAGTCCCTTAAATAGGTTAAACCTTTATTTCCCCGTGGCCAATAATCTGGCTATTCCAGGCAGCTGGAGCCTCTCTGCTCCACGAGGTCATTCAGGGATCCGAGCTCCTTAACTCGTGCTGCCCTACCATTTGTGGAAGTCGTCCACGCTGGTGTGGTCGGAACACAGTCACGGCCATATCGACATTCCAGTCTCCCGGGGGGAAGAGAAAGCACGCAAGCCCAGAGCACGCAGCTTGTCTTAAAGCTGGAGGTGGTCCGAGATTAGTCCCCATTGTTCCTGTGCAGTCCTGTTGTCTAGAAATCAGTCACATAATCACACCAGCTGCAAAAGGAGGATGGTTACGTTTGATTTCTAGCTGGAAACGATTTTATTTCGGGGCGGCAGGTGCCCAGCTTGGATTTGATGTCATGGTTTATTAGTTTCTTATTATGGCTATAGCAAATTAACACAAACTTAGTGGCTTAAAACAACACAAATGTATTCTCAAGTCTGGAGGTTAAGAGTCCAAAATGAGTCCTGTTAAAGCCAAGGTGTTGGCAGGCCTGGCTCTTTCTGGAGGCTGTGAGGGCACAAGCTGTGTCCTTGCCTTTTTCAGCTTCTAGAAGCACCTGCATGCCCTTGCTTCCTTGTATCTCTCAAACTTCTCGATTCTGTCGTCCCATCTCCTGCCTCTTGTCACTCAGGTCACCTGCCTCCCTCTTGTTAAGGACACTTCTGATTACATCAGGCCCACCTGGATGATCGAGGACAGTCTCCCTATCCCAGGATTTACTTAATCACACCCACAAAGTCCCTTTTGCCACACTGGGAGACATGCTCACCCGTATCTGGGGTCAGGACTGGGATATCCTTTGGGGGCCATTCATCTATCTACCACTGGTGGGAAGTGGTTTTATTACTCAGAGAAGGAAAGGGAGAAAGGCTATCAGGGGACAGTGTGCTTAACGCCTGGCACACAGTAGATGCTCAGCTAATGTTGAACAAAGGGCCATTTGGTGGGGTAGTGTGTGCCACGCTTTCATACCACCCTGCGATGGCATTGGTTCAATCACCTTCTCTATGGGAAGGCAAACGGTGTCCACATATCCTGTGTGGATCCTTAAGTGTATAGCCTAAGTTCGGGTGGGAGCATTTAGGAGGAAGCCCATGAGGTAGATCAGTTGTCCGCACCTGTGACTGTTAAGTTCTGCACGGACTGGACTCCCATCACCCACCCGCCTTCAGAATGACAGACATTGGGACCCGATGCCTCCTTCCACAGATAGAGAGCTCTGTAGAGCCCAGATGGAGCCCAGTCCTGAGCCACCAGTGTGACTCCTTCTCCTGGCCTCCCAGGACTGTCCTTCTGGGCACACGGAGCAAGGGCCCGGCTTCCTATCCGACCGCTCCCTTTCCTTGGCTCTCCCGCCGTGTCAGCCTCCACATTTTCAGATCTCACGGTGTTCACTCCTGGCCTTTCTTTGTAGCCTGGCTGCTCGTGGAGCTTGGCCCACCTTCCCGCGCGGCACCCGTCCCTGCCGGTTAGCACACTCCCCACACTTTTAACGGGCCCTGTCCCTCCAGCCCCTCCCCCTGATGCCTCTCCTGCCACGGCGGCTTCTGCTTTGGTCTCACTGACCAGAGAACCCCTGTGCTTGCTCAGAAGATCTCCTCCGGGTTCCCAGCACCAGAAAACCCCTGTGCTCTCAGTCTCCATGTTTTGACGAGGGTGGGGACAGGAAAAGGCCCTTGGAGTCGCGGCCCTGGGGTCAGGGCCTTGTTTTCAGCTGTGGACCCCCGGGAGGCCAGTCTGTGCTCTGAACCGTGGCCTCTTCCTTCACAAGCTGGACAGCCTGGCCAGTTCTGAGCGCGCCTTCTGACATATGCTGGTTTCTTTCTGACTGGTGCCCAGGACTCCTGCAGCCGAAGCCCAGCCGGGTCATACGGGGAGAGGGGCTAGAGGGCAGCGAGGCCGGCTTCCCTCCTCGGCCCTGCGCAATACCCCCGTGCACGACCCCGTGCGCACCCCGGCCTGGGAGGCCTCCGTGGGTTTCCCGGGCCTCGGGCTCTGGGGCTGCGCCAGCTCAGGCCCATCACCCATGACGCTTTGGCTCCCCTGCGGGCTGCCTGTCACCTCGCTTCTGGTTTCGCCTGTCATCCACTCCAGCGGAGGCGACTCCTCTCTTCCATCGGTCAGGAGCAATGAGCCAGTTCTTGGGGCCCGTGACGTGCCAGGGGCCGTTTCCAGAGCTAGACTGGACTCCCCGGTGCAGAATCTTCTCTTGCTCATTCCTGCTTCTGCCAGGCCCCCGACCCCTGGCCCGTCCACCCAGACCCCAGCCCTCGGGGCCCATAAGGCAGGAGCGAGCAGGAGGGTGAGGATCCCGTGATACCCTCGGTCGTGAACGTGGCTCTCGTGGCTTCCATGGATGGGTCTGCTCTTTCCCCTCAGAATGCTGTTGAGGAAGTCCCTGTGGTTTCTGGCGGTGCTGATGCTGGATTGGGCCCATGTGTGAGAACAGGTAACTTCGCTGAATCTGGACACGGGAATCCTGTAGGATCCTACTTCCACCCAAAGCAAACTGTGAGGCTCCTTTTGTGTTCTGGGCACCAGAGGGAGCGGCCTGGCAGATTTATGACGCCTTCTGGTTCCCTCCCCAGAAGATGATGGGGACCCAAATGACCAACTAGTGTGAGCCGGGCGAGGCCCACAGCCTCAGAGGAGAGAGGGCCCGACTGTGAAGCCGAGTTCATACATCTCTGCTCCTTCCCCTGAAGGTTGATGTGGGGCGTGTGAGAGGCATTCGCCATGACTCTTGGGCTCCAGACGAGGCGTCCTCCCTCCAGAAACCATCACCATTTCTCTCCTCCTCAGCCAGGCTCCTTGTGACCTTCAGAGAGAGCAGCTGAAGGATCAGCACCGAGTACCAGCCGCCCAGGGGCTTGTCGCTGAGCCCTGCTTTACGGCGAGACCGAGTGACACTGGGGATCACAGGAGGCTTCCGTGGCCAGCGATACCACAGTCACAGTCTCCAGGACACAGATTGTCCTAAGGCGCTTATTTCCAGGGAACTACGGTTCCCACATTTCCACACCAGCAATAACTGTGTTTCTTTTTTACGTATTGGCCATTTTGTATTTTTTTCTAAAATATTTTTATTCCTTTTTTTTTAAAACTTTTTTTTTTCATGCATGTTCCTTGTAGCAAAAAACAAGAAAATTCTTAGAAGCAGTAACACCCTTCTCCCTCGTGCTGCCCTTCTCCGAGGTAAGCTCTGTTAACATCCCACTTCTGAGATGTGGTACTTTTCATCCGATCTTTCATCGACGATCCCAGATCTTCATCTCCATCCCCATTACTTGTCTTCCCCTTTACTCCGGGGAGTTTTGTGAGTCATGGAGGATTTCTTGTTCCTGCACGATGACTCTTGAACATAAAAGATGCTGTGTGTGCTTGTTGTCCCTCTGGGTTTTTTCATTCCCTCGGCGCCTGCTAGGACATTCTGCCACCATACATACATCTTCTTTGTGTTCCTTTTGCCTCTCTCTGTGCGCCGTATCTTCTTGATTCTAAAAGACACATCTTCCCTGGACATTTTAATGTTTCTGAAACGTGGATGTGTCCTGCCAGCAGGCAAAGGGCTAAGATCTGATGAAGAACATCACCGTCTGTGTGTGGATGGGCTTTTGTCTGTTTCCTACCTCAGTTGCTATGGTCACTTACCTCGTTGGAGACACACTTGAATTTTGCATTTGGATTCCTAAATTATTGCTTATTATGTGTTCTAAAAGATTACACTGTAATGAAGTAATAAAATTATTGTGAATGCAGAAGATTGCCTGTCACACACCAGGCAAGAGGATGAAAGGCAGCCGAAATTGCCAGCTCTCTCAGAATAGATCAGAGGACTTTCAGAGTTAAGGGAGGTAGATGGGAGCAACTTTTGCGTAATGGAGGAATAGCAGATGCCCCAAATTATTAAAAGCTTAGGACTGGTTTTCAGGAGGAAGTGTTCAGTTTCCATCAATAGATAAGTTGGTTTAGTAAAAGTATGACTGCAAATCACCAAATAGGTTATTTCATCCAAATAGAGCGAAAGCCCTTTATCTTTCAGGTTGTCCGAGAATTATACCGTAATTTTGAAAGGTGCTAAAGGGGTCAAGGTTGGGAAGTTTGGGTCATGAACAGCAGGGGGGGTGTCAGACTGGCCAAAGCAAGCACTGAGTTGGCGGAATCTTGAGACTCTGAATCTGAAGAAGGCTTAGATTAAAATGGAGAGTCATGACGTTGGAGAGAGAAGTGGTTCGGATAAACCTGTGCTTTCTGTTGGTCAGCAGGAAATATTTCTGTGCACTCCCTTAGAAAGGGAGAAAACTGACCCCGTGCTGTAACATGGATAAACACTGAGGACATTATGTTAAGTGAGATAAGGCAGTCACAAAAAGACAAGTACCATATGAGGTTCCTAGAAGAGTCAAATTCATAGAGACAAAAGTCGAAGGTGGCTGCCGGGGGCCGGGGGAGGGAAGAATGGGGAGTAGTTTAATGGGTGTAGCGTTTCTGTTTTGTAAGGTGAAAGAGATCGGAGATCGACTGCCCAACAATGTGAATATACGAACAGTATGCACTTGCCAGGGCGATGATGATAAATCTTACGCTCTATGTATTTTATCACAGTTAAGGCACATACTTCTGTGTTCCCTTGGTGAGGACTTCACCAACCACCCAGTTGACCCGGACACCGGACACCTCCCTCGTGCCCTCGTCCAGCGATCTCCAGCCCCCTGTGGATCTTAACCCTGTTTCTCTACTGTTCCCTTCTTGCCATGTCCTCGGACGTCAGCTTCCCCAGGCAGCTGCAGGGCCATCCCCCACCCTGCTCTCACACCCTCCTTTCTGTCCTCAGATCCTTTTACCAGAATGAACTGTTCACAAGTCTGATTGTATCAGGCCCTCAGTTAAAAGCCTTTAGTGATTAGGGCAATGGAAATCAAAACCACCGTAAGAGGCTACTTCAGATCCACAAGGATGGCTAGAATCAAAAAGTCAGATGATAACAGGTGTTAGCGAGGACGCGGAGAGAGGGGCACTCTCATATACTGCTGATGGGGCTGGAAAAATGGTGCAGCCACTTTGGAAAACAGCCTAGCAGTCCCTTACATTATTAAACACAGAGTTACCATAGGACCCAGCAATTCCACTCCTAGATATACCCAAGAGAAATGAAAACATGTATCTGCACAAAAACTTGTGCGTGAATGTTTATAGCAACGTTATTTATAATAGCCATTCAGGTAGGAAGAACCCACATATCCATCGGCTGATGAATGGATAAACGAAATGCAGTACATCCATAAAATAGAATGCCCTTTGGCTGTTAAAAGGAATGATATACAACGTGGATGAACCTTGAAAATATTATGGGAAGTCAAACAGGAAGCCAGTCACAAAAGACCACATATTATATGATTCCATTCACATGCAATGTCCAGAAAGTAGAGGAGTGCTTGCTTAGAGCTTTGGGGAAGTTTCCAAAGGGCATGGGGCTTCTTTCTGAGGTGATGAAAATGTTCTGAAATTGACACACTATGATTGAACATAGTGTGTGAATATACTAAGGATCATTGAATCGTACACTTGGGGTGAATTATATGGTAAGTGAATTATATCTCAATAAAGTTGTTTGTTTTTTAAATGTCTTCAGTGGCCTCCTACTGCTCTTAGGAAAAAGTCCAGAATCCTTTAGTTGGCTCTTGGGGTCTTGCCTGCCTGGAATGGACCTTCTTCTCTGGTCCCATCCCAGCCAGAGACCGCACACACGTCTTGTTGCCCTTTGCCCAGCGTGCATCTTTTCCAGCTGGTCCCTGCTCAGCACTCCCAGAGAGATTCTCCTACTTACACTTACACCCTAGGTCCAACGTCACTTCCTCAAGGAGGCCTTTCCTGACTCCTCGTATGAGGCTCCCAGCATAGGCACTTACTGTTTCCTGCACATCTGTGCTTAATTGACTGGTGCGAGTCCCCTGCCCCATCTGTTCTCTCTGTCCCATCGCTCTGGTCCTGGCGGTAACGCCCCATAGGCTTCTGTGGGAGGATGAGTGAGGAACATCTCAGATATTAACATCTATGGTATTAATGTTCTGCCTTGTTCCTCAAGTGATTCAAGGGAGCTTAAAACAAAACAAAGCAAAATGGCAGCTAATAAAGTGACTTACAAAGCTACATTAATTAAAACAGTGTGTTCTAAAACTCAAAAGAGAGGGACCTGGTCTGTGGAAGAGAACAGAATAGAAACTCTAGAAGCCTGACCAAGTGAATACAGTAACGTCACATATAGTAATTGCAGTATGTAAATAATTGAGGAAAGCTGAGTTACGCAGCAGAGGGTATTGGGATGACTGGCCCATCATATTCAAAAAGTTGAAATGTTAGGACAAGCCAATTCACAAATGAGCTTTTTGACCCCCTTCTTCCACTGTCCTCATGAGACTCCTGATGTTTGTGCTTTACTTAGTGGGAGCCAGGCTTCTAAGAGCCACTGTGTAAAACCTCTAAGCACAAAGGGAAAGACTTAGACGCTTGAATACAAAATTTAAAAAATGTCTGAAAACCAGAGCCACCATTATGTCAGGCTGGGCTCCCGGGGAAAAAGACTCTGAGAGGCCGAGAAATGCGTGCAGAAGCTTTCCTGGGCAGCGCTCTGCGGAGGGTCAGTGGGAGCCCAGGAGGGCGGGAGTGGGCAGTGGGAGGAACCTACCAGCGGGGCGGTTTCACCGGAAGCCTCAGCTGGTCCCAGGGGAGCCCCGGAGCTGGCCTTGCCCTTTCAGGGCTGTCCCCAAGTGAGGCGCTAGGCTCTGGTCTTTGTTTCCCTGCAACAGCCAGTGACTGGCCCTCGGGGGTGGGGATGAGGGCGCTCCCTGAGGCTGTGAGGGACTCCATGGTGAGCCAGCAGCCACGGATATTCCCGGCAGCCCAGGGATGGGCGTGGGCCCCGCGGGATCCGCTGCAGCGGTAAACAGCCAGGGCTGAGAGTCACGGGGCGGTGTGTGCGGGTGGGTGTCTTAGGGCCGGATGCACCAGCACCCTGAATCTGAGCGGAGGTCTGCGCAGAGGGGGTCCTGCTGCAGGGCTCCCTTCTGGAGCAGCACCTGGAGGGACTGAGGGAAGCAGGATGGGGCCGGTAGACAAGTTGAACTTCCGGGCGCTCATAGCAGAGGCCTCAGCTGACCCCCCAGGGACCTATGAAGGGAGCATCTGGGGAACAGACCGAACAGGGGCTCGGGTGGGGCCAAAGCTTGGGTGAGGCGGCTCACTTCGGCTAAGGGCAGGCCCTGGAGAGAGCTCAGCTACGAGGCCGGCAGCCGCACGCCCCGCAGCTCAGGGAAGGGATGTCTGGGTCCTGAAGGGGAGCATCTGGGCAGTGCCCCCCAGATCCCAGCCCATGGGTGCTTCTGCCATTTGCATTCATTTTCTTCAATCAGTATGTTCACCCTGTCTGGAGCATCTTCTCCAAATGGTTCCGGTCTCTTCGTAGGGAACTCCAAGAGGGAGAGTAGGACAGAGTATGGTCCCCCCACTGCTGCTGGTTTTGGGGGATGCCTGTTACTCATCACCTCTCCGCTTTGCTCTGTATTGTGCATACTCCGGCATCTCTGCTCTCTAGGTGACCTACCAGGTGGGGTGACTCTGAGGGTCCCGGACCTCTGACCACCATGTTCTTCTCAGGCCATGAGTCCTGCCCGGACCGTTTCCTGTCAAACTTGGGAAAAGGTCCACCGGGAGACATGTCGGTGCCTCACCTGGAGGCATACAGCTGGAGAGTCTGTGAACTTACTGGCATCATCACGACCTGGACCTGGGCCCAAACTCCTTTTATCGGCTATCCCCCTATAATTCCATTCTAAAGGAGGGGGGGCGGCGATGATCCTTTGGGTCCTCAGATCCTGACATCAGCTCACACCCTGTGTTGAACCATCTTTAAAACGTCTGGGTCCTCCTCTTGCCCGAGTTTGTGATTACGGGAATAAATTCTGTGAGTCCCTCTGGGGAGAGACTGAGAACCACTGTTGTGTATATTTTCTGTTGTGAGAGGGTCCTTCCTCGTGGGAATCCCTAGCCTCTCAGGGGTTTTCAGGGCTGTGGGACAGCTGCCGGCAGCCTCCCGATCACCAATTCTTGCTCTTTTCTTTTTTGGTTGTATAAATTAAGCAATGCTCTTATTGGCTGCCCATCTGTCTTCCCCCTAGGAACACTGTGTTCTCTTAACCATCTTCCTAGATCTTTCTGGAGTGGCCCCTCCGACTGCCACACTGACCTTGCCGTTCATTAGGATAATTGCAGCCACCTTGCTTTTAGCAGTTAAGTACTGCTGTCTGGCCTCTTATTTGGGACCCTGTCATTCCTATCGCTGTCAGTCTGTATCGGCATTTCCTGCCATCAGTTCTGGCCTGCAGAGGAGGGCCACCACTGAGCATCTTGATGTCGCTGGGCCCCTGTGACAGGTGCCTCCCCACCTGCCCCTACACAGCATGGCCCCGTGTAGGTTTTCTGACCTTGGCAGGATAGCTCTCTTCCCTGAGCTTTTTGACCCCCTTCTTCCACTGTCCTCATGAGACTCCTGATGTTTGTGCTTTACTTAGTGGGAGCCAGGCTTCTAAGAGCCACTGTGTAAAACCTCTTAGGGTACTTGCGAGGGTCTTAGATCCTATTTCATGGGGGGGAGGTCCTCCCATATTGGTAGAGTCTCCCCTAACCAGCTTAGCGTCCCCCTCCCCCACCTTGACCCCTCAGAATGCAGGCTTATACATCATATTCTCGTTCCTGTGTACGTATTGCCTGGGTCCTTCAGCCCCTGGCTGTGTTCCTTATCATGCCTCGGCACGACCAGGGCCTCTGTGCGGGCTGTGCTGTGGCTTGACTCTCGTCTTTGGTCTGGTGATCAAGAAGGGAGATGGGAGGAACCCTGAGGGGGGCGTACGCACTGTTGTTTCTGGATCATATTTAAGCCTACCATGGGGAGCGGTGGGTCGTGACTGTAGGCTCAGAGGGCTCAGGAGAATCTGAGGATTCAGGTTTTCAAGTGCACGGTCCTGATGTCTCCTCTGCAAGTCTGATGGCCTATTTTCCCAATCAGAGCCGTGATTTGGGCATGGCCGATTATCAAGGTTGAGAATGCAGCCTTCCTGCAGCTCCATTACCCTTTTATATGAGTTCTGGGTCTGAAGCTCTGCTTTTTCAGTGCTTCACCTGCAGGAGAGACAAGTATCTCTGTACGCTCCTGAGGAAGGCCTCTGATCTTCCCACTAAAATTGACGATAAATCACTGTTAGCCTCTCTTCATCTTCCTCCAGCATACTGACGGTACCCATTGGTGGCTGCCCCATCCTAAGCTCCTTATAGTTCCTCCTCCCCGCACACCTCTCACACACCTTCAGCATCGTCCCTACCAATATCCCACTCCACTTCACCATCGTGGGGATTGTCCTGAAGGGGGATCTGGGCGGCGTACCATCATCCACCGTGATAGTGAAAATATCTGTGTGTACGAAAGAAAAAATAAGAAAGATGAATACTCCAGTGGGCAAAAGACCCACTGTGAAGGCTTAATAATGCCCCTGCCCAGAGATGCCCGCCTCCTACTCAGGAACCTGCGAACGTTACTGTATATGGCAAGAGCAACTTTGAAGGAAAGGAAAAGTGAATTGGGGGAAATCAGAAGGGGAGACAAAGCATGAGAGACTGTGGACTCTGAGAAACAAACTGAGGGTTTTGGAAGGGCAGGGGGTTGGGGGTCGGGTGAGCCTGGTGGTCGATATTGAGGAGGGCGCGTATTGCATGGAGCACTGGGCGTGGTGCATGAACAATGAATCTTGGAACACTGAAAAAATAAAATAGGAACTTTGAAGATACAGTCAGTTACCATGTGGACGGGGAGGTTCTCTTGGATTAGGCAGGTGGGCCTCATGTAATCACAAAAGTCCTTGTATGAAGGAGGCGGGAGACCAGAGGAGTAGGATAGGTGACAACAGAATCAAGAAATTTGAGCGGTGTAAGGAAGGGTCCATGAACAAGGCACACAGGTGCTTCTAGGAGCTGAGAAAGGCAAGGAAATGCTCTCTAGAGGCTCCAGAAGGACCCAACCCTGGCCACATCTTGTCTTTAGTCCCAGGTAATTTTGGACTTCTGTCTCCAGAATGATAAGAGAATAAATACGGGTTGTCCTAGACCACGAGGTTGGTAGTGATTTGTTACAGCAGCAGTAGGAAACTAGTTCGGGCCTGAACAAGAACTTAACCAAAGAATAATGTAGTACAAATGCAGTTAAACATATATACCCTCATTATAAGTGTGCATGCTAGCTATGCAAGAAAATTAAAGCGGTAAGATACCGTGGTTACCTGTGATGTCGGTAAAGATAAAAAAAAAAAAAAAGCTGATTCCCGTTGTTGGGGAGTATTAAGGAAATAGGTATTCGCATGCTGCTGGTGGGACTATTGTATAAATTGGTATAACTTTTCTGGTGAGTAATCTGAGGATATTTATCAAAGGACTTTAAACTGTGCATCTTCTTTGATCTAGAAATAACATTTCTAGGGCTTTATCCTAAGGTAATGATTGGAATATAATCTATAATAATGAAAAATGGGAACCACCTAAATATTCAAGGAGAGAGGATTGGCCGAATAAATATTGCTCTATCTGTACAATACTTTCTGTATCCAGTTTCAGCATGGGAAAATATTAATGACTTACTGTTGAATGAAAAAGGCAGGTCACAAAATAGTATTTATAATATAATCTAGAGCTCATTAAAATATGCATATAAAAATGTCTTAAAGGATATACACCATAATTTGGATAGTGGTTATTTCTGGTAAGGTACGATCTGGTTTTTAATCTATATCAGAAGTCGATAAACTACAGCACCTTTTTTTTCCTAAAGCCTGCAAGCGAAGAATGGTTTTACATTTTTAAAGGGGTTGTTAAAAAAAAAAAAAAAATATATATATATATATATATATATGACAGAGGCCATATGGTCTGCAAAATACTAAAATATTTACTATCTGGTCCTTTACAGAAAAAGCTTGCTGACCCCTGATCTATTTCTTTTAATTTTCTGCAGTGAATAAAACAGTGTTAAAAATGTAAGATGAACAAAAAAGATTTATGAAAATTTCCGTAGCATAATGGTTTAAAGCAAATAGATCAGTTGGAGAATCAGTAGGGATGCTAAAGGAGAGATCACAAGAGGAAGGGAGGAATAAAACGAGTACAGAGAAACGTGTACAGAGGGTCTCCCACGATTGCCAGATGTGAATCAAAAATCTGGTTCTGTGCTTCCTGGTGGCCAAAGCAAGAACCTGGACATCATCTGTAATGCCTAAAACACCCAGCTGCCCAAGAGAAGTATCCTCATTTTTCCTGGCTGAGACGACACCACCTCTGAAGCTGTAATAAGGTGAATTTTTGGTGGGACCAGATTTGGAGTCTTTTGCCCGGAAGGAGAATAGATTGCCTTTGGGGGGTCTCTCAGCTTGACCGTGTGTGGCTTGTGGTCACTATGAGCCACAGCTGTTAGCACGTGGCATTCATCAAGTCAGATGTTGCCCCCTGTCCCTGAGCCAGGGCTTCTCCCTTCCGTATCGCCGGAACAAAGCGCTCCACACACATAGCCCCGAAGGGTACTGTCACCGGCTGTGTGGAGTAGCCACTTTGAGGGTGTCTCGTGGAAGAAAGAGTGGCTCTTTGTGTGACAGATGCTGGTTCTACCTTTGTCGGGTCGACAGAGCGATGGATGGGAGCAAGCCCTGGTGTGCCCGTGAAGAGGCTGCCCTGAGGCAGGTCCTGGAGACCCCAGCCAGCGGGCGAGCTAGCCTCTTGTACTGTGTTAGCCAAGTCGCTCCAGCATTCATGCGCTGAACGAGGAGGTCGAAGGGTCTCCGCCAAGGCTGTGCCTACAGAGCGCCTGGCGGGCTCTGTAAGTAAATAGCTTTGCACCCTCCACTCAGACTTGGTGAGTTCGAGTCTTCTGGGGATAGGGCCCCAGGCCCGTGTATTTCTAAACAGCTCCCTAGGTGATTCTCCAGTGAAAAAACCCCGGGTGGTGGACCCTGGGTTTGGAGTTTGAATCCTGATTAGTCACTTGACTGTGGGTGAATGACTAACCGCTCTCTGAGCCTCCATTTTCTCCTTTGTGGAATGGGTTAAAAGGAGTATATGTAAAGCAGCTAGCATGGTGCTTAGTACACAGTCAGTGATTCGTAATGGTTGTTGGGACCGTCGTGGTCAGAATCATCATTATTGTTGAGTTGGCTGAGTTGGCCCTTACCCTGGATCCTGGTTCTCATGACTCAACGCTGGTCTTTTTCGTGGTCAGGTCTTTTTCATATCCTCTTCCCCTCGAACTGGCTCCCTTCCTTGTATCTGAATGCCTGACCTGGGGCCTCGGTGCCTTGAGAGATTGCAAACTCAAGAGCACACAGGGGCCAACAGGCACGCACTGGGCAGATGATATAAAGGAATGACCAGAGCAGGGATAAGAGAAATCGACACAGACATGTTTTGTGAATTGCACCTGTCGGATGAGTTTTTAATTCTGCTAAGAAATATGCTGTCTCTGTTTTTCTTGGAAACATGCTGTCTTCATGGTTTATGTTTTGTTTTCCCGCTTTTAATAAAGACATGGGCACAGAGAAATAGTTCTTCACCATAGAAAAGCAGCGGCATTGCAAGTACAGGGATCAGTATCCGCTGACACTTCGTGCTAGGGAAACGTGGGTGGCTCGGGGGACACGGTGGATGGGGCAGCCCTGCCCACCTGAAGGGCAGTGGTTATGCAGCTTCATGCAGTTGTTACTGGGAAGGTGGCCCAGTTGGGCCATGTCTACTACTGATGTTTCCAGAAACGGCAGAAATTCGGAATTTTTTAAAGATTTATTAATTTATTTGAGAGCGAGAGCGAGAGCGTGCACGTGCATGGGGAGGAGGGGCAGCAGGAAAGGGGAGAACCCGAAGCAGACTCCATGCTGAGCCCAGAGCCTGATGCAGGCTCGATCACATGGCCGTGAGATCGTGACCTGAGCCAGAACCAAGAGTCGGTCACTTAACCAACTGGGTTGGTTGAGTACCACCTAGGTACCCCAGAAATTTGTTCTTTTTTTAAATGTTGGCTCAGTTTTTAAAAACAGTGCTGTACGGGACAAACAGGAGATATTTTAAGGACAGATAGGGTCCAAGAACTACCAGTTTGGAACCCGCGATCCAGAATCAAAGAACTGCTTGCTCTTGCCAGGTCCTCACCACCTACCTGTTAACAGACCTCCTGACTATTGACTGATTCTCGTCTGGATCTCCCCGTAGTTCACGTTTGCATAGTCACTTCGCAGTGCTCTGCCCTCCTGGTGGGACGCCCTTATTCCGAAATGCGCTCGGGCAATGCGTCTGTCATCTGATCGGTTTTCTTAAGAATGGATGAAGGGAGTTAAGGCATCACTGGTAATTGGCTCACTGTTCTTTGGCAATGGGAAAATATTCCTTGCCAATAATTTCTCTCAACACTTTTTCAGGCAAAGCAACATATGGGGTAGTTATTTTTAGATCAGAAATAATTTGGGTGTTATAATGTCAGTGTACGTAAACCTGGTAAGATTATAGGAAGGTTTTAAAATGAGTTTTGAAACTAGTGACATATAAATTAAATGTTGAAGTACTTGCCCACTTATTACTCAAAATATCAGCTCAACTGTTTTTCCTTCTCTTCATAATAAGACGGCAACACAGGGCTGGGCTGAGCCCGGTGATGGAGCCTGTCGGATGTGATCACAGCACCTCGGTCTCCATTCCCTGGCTCTGGTTTCTTTTTAGGGTCCCCTTTCCTGGTGTCTGGCCCCCCCATCTATGTGCTTCTGCAGGCTGGAGGCTAGAGGTCATCCTTCGCACCCCTTTGTCCTCTCTGCTGTGGCCATCCTCGGTATCTCTCGGATTCATTCACTTCCTTCCTCCCTGCCACTGCCCTGCTCCAGACCATCTCGTGCTCTTTGGGGGTCGCACTGAGCTGCTGTCTCCCTCTATCCACTTTGACTCACTCTCACTCCATTCTCTACACCACAGCCCGATAAGATTTTCAGAATTGAAATCTCTATGTCACCTCCTTGCTTAGGACTCCCCTTTTGCCCCCCACCAGTGGCTCACGTGGCCACTCCGATAAAGACCACCATCCTTAACCTCACTTTTTAGATCCTGCACAGACCAGCCCCCGTGCACATCACCATTCTTACCTCCTGCCGAGGTCCCCTCGCTCTCAGCGCTCCAGCCTCTGCCCCGTCTTTCATGTCTTTGCACATGTTGCGTGGTCACGCACCGCCCCCTTTTCTAGCGAACCCCAACACATGTGTCAGAGCTCAGCTCTGACCCCACTTCCGCAGGGCGTCTTCCCTGACCCTTCTGATCAGGGGCTTCTCACTTTGCTCTGTGTTCTCTAACGACCTGTGCTTTTCCCCAGCTCTCATCAGCCTGTAACTGTGCATTCGTATAACTCTTGGACTAATAGCCATTTGCACCCCGGGCATGTAAGCTCCGTATTTGGGCACCGTGGCATCCACAAGGTCTGGTGCATAGCGAGCACACCGTAAATATTGGTTGAGGGAATAAGTGGCGAAAAGAATATTCTTCTTCCTGCCTCTCGTGCCGCTCAGAGGAGCTCACCTGTTGAAACAGGCCCCTGTGCTGGAGATGGGAAGGGCGGCAATGGAGCCCTCTCTGTGGCAGGGGGCCCAGAATGGGGGCACCGAACGGGCACTCAGCTCTGTGTCCACGGGGCCTGGCGGACAACGGGCAGCAGCAGGTGCTCTTCTACCCACGAATACCTACAAGGGCTCCGTGGGTCTGCCCCCCCGCCCCGGTGGCTGCAGGGGTGCGTGTGCACAGTCTTCGCGGGCACGGGAGAGGGATGGTTATGGCCGTACGATGGAGAGCCCCCCATTCTGCAGACCAGAATGTAAGACCCAGGGCAGTCAGGGACGAGCTCTGTGACTTTGAACAAGTGACGTAATCCCTCCGAGCCTCCATTTCCCTGTGGATGAGATGGGAATACGGAACGCAGGAGAAGGGCTTCGTACCTGGCATACCCCACACACATGCCCAGTCGTGTTAGAGTTCCATTTCTCCGTGAGCTAAAGGGAGGCACCGTGTGTGGGTCCCCCTCCCTTCTGACTAGGAAGAAAGATAGTTTTAATGATTCGTGATGCTGCAGACTAGTCTTTTCTGTGACCTCAGCCTAGCCATTGAGACAAGGAGATAGGTGAGGGCGTGTGTGTGCACGTGCAGGTGCTCACGTCTACACCGGGATGCTCTGGGAGGGGGGGTTCCTTTAGGCGTGGGGGAGAGAAGCTGTGCTAACGGCCCCCAGGGACAGAGGGATGCTATCATATCCTGCTGGCTTTTGAATTAACGTCCAGAGGGAAAGTTAGAAGTCTCTTCTTCTTTTTTTTTTTTTTTTTTTTTTTAGAAGTCTCTTCTTTTAGAGCTGGGGACAGCAAAGAGGGGAGGCAGTGGAGAGGGAAGATGCTTCCTTCTACCTAGGGACCTCCAAACTTGCATTCTTAAATCTTGGTCTAATTTCATCTTTTTTTCCAACGAGTATTTACTGTGCATTCCATTTATGGTCACGTTTATGCCAATGGTAATTTTATTACCGTTAAAGCGGAAGAGTCCCATTCTGTAGATGGAGAAGCTAGCGGATTTGAGAAAAGGATCGTGTCATCTCTGCAGCTATATCAGAAACCTTGGTTGCACTTCAGAACAGCTGAGGAGTTAAAAAAAAAAAACAAACAACAAACAACAACAACAACAACAACAAACAGGATGCCTGGGGCCAGCCCAGACCATTAGGTCAGTATCTCTGGAGGTGGGGCTCTTCAGATCTCCCTGGTGGGTGACTGTGTAGCCAGCGCTGAGCACTCCAGGCTCCTGGGGACCAGGACTGGAAAGCCTGGCTGTTCAGACCTCAGAGCCACCTGGGAAGGCCACCTGGTGGCGGCTCTTCTTACCTGCGGTGCCGGGGAGAGGACCCGTAAGCTCCAAATGGAAACCTGGAGGGGGAGACTGAGAATTCCCACTCACCTAGGAAATACTAGGGGAAAGGCTTTAGCTTCACTGAGGAAAATTGGTGGGAAGTGGGTTCTGGGGTCACTTTGAAGGAAAGCAGGGCAGAAAAGGCAAGGCTTTCTGTTTGAGCGCAGAAGGAAGGCGGCTGCTTAGAGCGGGGGAGACAGGACAGCTCTGAAGCCACAGATCCGGGTTTTCGTCGTGATTCTGCGGCTCGTTGGCAAGGGAGACTCACTAAACTCTCAGGGACTCGGGTCCTCATCTCCAAAATGAGGTTAATTCGGCTGAAAAGAGCTCTCCAGCAGTGAGGTTGTTGACTCCTGTCGCCCCTTAAACAGATGAGCAGTGGGAAGGTCTGCGTTGGAGCCGAGCATGCAGAGGGAAGATTCGAGGGAAGATCTGTGCCTTTCATATTCCTGAGGTCTTGGATAAGAGCAGTGGTGTGCCAGGAACCGTTCTAGACCATTGAGAACAGAGATAATGCACATAATGGAAGGGCTCTTTCTCTAATGATAAGAAACGATTTGACCTTGTTTTATGATGGAAACTTACATACAGTGGACGGAATGGTTTAAAGAGCCCCGTGTACCCATTACACAGCATCGGCAATTATCACCTTGTGACCAGTCCTGTTTTATGAGTGTCCCCATCCACTTCATCCCCTCCCTTATTACCTGGAAGCTCATCTCACAGCTTACCCCGTTTCATTTGTACGTGTTTTCGTGTAGCTCTAAAAGACAAGGGCTCTTCAAAACCATGATCGCGTCTTAAAAAATTAACACTAATTCCTTAATACTATAAAATATCCAGTCAGGATTTACATTTCCAGTTCTCGTAAACATCTCGTAAGTTTATTTTGAATCAGGCCCACATGTTGTGATTGGATGATATGTTTTTAAGCATCTTTTTTAAAAAAGTTGCAGCAAAACATACATAACCTTACATTTACTATTTTGGCCACATGTAAGTGTGCAGTCCAGAAGCATGGAGTACATTTACATTGTTATCATCACCATCATTCCCTTGCAGAACTTTCTCATTGTCCTAAACCGAAACTGTGGCCTTCTCAGTGGGAATTCAGAAGGTTACCAGCTCTTTGGAATCTTTTGGGGTCAAACTGGGTGACCAGTAGGCCTTTCCAGCTTTGACATTCAAGGATGCTTGGATGGTAATAGAATTATGAATTTTTCTCCTCAACAAAGAAGAAGGCTCTTTGTGTCTCTGAGTTATAAAGGAGGCTTTATGTTGTATTTCTGGGGGGAAAAAAGAGAACACACCAGCCACCGTTCTGCTTTCTGTCTCTATGAATTCGAATATTCTAGGTACCTTGTAAAAGTGGAGTACTGCAGAATTTGTCTTTTGTGATTGGCTTATTTCCCTTAGCTCGTCTTCAGGGTTCATCTACGTTATAGCTTGTATCAGCATTTCATTTCTTTTTAAAGCTGAATAGTGTTCCATTGTATTTATATACCACATGTTGTTTATCCATCCGTTGGTGGACACATGGCTTGCCTACACCTTCCAGCTATCGTGAATCATGCTGCTTTGAATGGGAATGTAGGAATAACTCTGAAAGTATCTTTTAGTCTGTAGCTTCCCCCTTTGTCTCCCTCCTTCTATTCTTTTTTTTTCCTCCTTGCAATTTATTTGTTAATGAAACTGGGTCATTTGTCCTGTAGTGTTCCCCACTCTCTGGGATTTTGCTGATGACCTCATTAACTTTTGGGCTGGTGAAAGTATTTTAAAATGTATCAATTTTATTGTACTTCTGTGCCAAGCACAATTCTAGGTACTTAAAAAGCACCAACTGCGTTAACCCTGCAAGGTAAGTAGTGTTCTTTTAACCTCTCTTTTAAAGATGGGGGAACAGGTTAAGTAGGGGTTGATTCACTCACCCTGGGTCACCCGGTTAGCATGTGTGAAACAGGATGCTGTCCCAGGTCATTGCTACATTGGTACTCAAGCGAGGGGGTGAGCTAGCCAAAAGGAGGTCATTATTTTGATTCTTGAAGAAACAAGCCCTAAACATGTGAAAAATTAGCAAAAAACGCAATAGAAAGTACAAATGAAAATTCAAGTCAACAGAGGGATTATTGCAAGACCACACCTGATTATCTTCCAGATGAGAACAGTATTTTGCGAATATCCAAGAGGAGAGGACCCCTCAACCCCCCACCCCCAGCCCTCATGGAAGTCAACGTAGATCCAGACACATGACTCACCCGGGGGCCTTTGTTAGCATAAATGTGAATGCTTCTTGTTGGAAAAAATACCCAGAATAGACTGTCAGAGTGTTTAGAAGAAATGAATCCAGGTAAATGGCTGCTTTTTTTTCCCTTTTCTTTTTTGATAGCCTCCTAATGTTCCCTTTCCACGAGCTTCATGTGTTTTTGTGGTTGTAAGGTTTAGGCTTATTTTTTAAACAACACAACACGATTTTAGAAAATGGAAAAGAACAGCATTAATGCCACCACACCGTGGGCATAAAATAGATAAATGTTTTTGTGGTGGAGATGCTCTGAAATGGAGAGGCTTATTTCTTTTCTTCTCTTTTCTTTTTTTAAAGATTTTATTTATTTGACGGAAAGATCACAAGTAGGCAGAGAGGCAGGCAGAGAGAGAGGGGGAAGCAGGCTCCCTGCTAAGCAGAGAGCCCGATGTGGGGCTCGAACCCAGGACCCTGGGATCATGACCTGAGCTAAAGGCAGAGGCGTTAACCCCCTGAGCCACCCAGGCGCCCCGAGAGGCGTATTTCTAAGTGTCTGAAACCTGAGTGTCTGAACTTGTGAATTGAGAGGAAAGCTTTGGTTAGTTTCCAGTAAAAGAAAAACCCTCAGCGTTGTGGAGGGATCTCTTGTAGCCTTGAGATTCCTGGGAAGGACCATGAATCCAGATGGAAGCAGAGCAGAGTGCTGGGAGAGGCGGTACCCAGCCCGGGGTCCAGAGCACTAGCTTCCTCCGGACGAGCCCCAAACTCTCAGCCGGATTTTGGAAAGTCAGTGCCTCTTCGGGATCTTACGGGGTCACCCTGGGCGAACACTAGGCCTTCCCAGCCTTGACATTCAAGGATGCTTAGATGTTAATAAAGTCATGATTTTTTTTTTTTTTTAAACAAAGAAGAAAGCTACATTTGTCTCTGGGCTCTAAAGGAAGCTTTAAGGTTATATGTCTGAAAAAAGAACACATCTTTTGTTGGAGAAAAATTGGTCAAATTGAGTCCTCCTGACTGGAGAGTTAAATCAGTTAGGTTTAAATCAAATCTACCAGCCCTGTCCTGTCGTCACTAAGAGATGAATCAGGAGAAATCTACCTTTGAAACTGACCTGGATTCCGAGACATCCATCATTTTTTTTTAATGGACCTTTTAGGATGTGGATTTTCCTTTGGGCTCTGTATTTTCTGTGGATGCTCATGAATGAGGAAAAATGAGGGCCAGCATGACCTATTTAACCAGAGTCACGTTTAGGAAAATGGAAAATAACTCAGATGCCTAGAAATTGGGAAATGATTATGATTATTCCCAGGTAGCAATTCTCTGGGGTCATCCAAAAGGTGGGCTACCAATCCCGGAGGAATGTAGGGATAGCCTAGTCTGGCTGGATGCCGGACTGGCTGCATCCGGGTGCCTGGGGACTGGGAGTCATAAACAATTCAGATTTCCAAGGCCCCCCTTCTAGAGGTAGTTCTGGGTGAGGCCTGATTTTGATGCTAAGTAAGCTGGGTTTGAGGACCTCTGATCTAGTCCCTGACCACCCGTTGGCAGAGAAGGAAAGGGACTTGGAGAGGGGGCAGGGGGAGGTACCTGGCTCAGAATGAGAGAAGTGCTCTCAAGTACATAGCATACCCCCCCCCCCCCGCCGCGAGTGTGCAGAGGTGAAGGTGATGTCGTAACCTGGAGGGGTGCTATCAGAATGCTCCCAGGTGGCAGAAGCCCATCGTGCATGATTATAAATACCTGAATAAGGATAGAGTAGGGAAGGGGACTTAGGGAAATCGTTGTATACTTGCGTGCATTCATTCTTATGTAAGTGAAGTGGTTCTTGAGTAGCCGAGATCTCCTTCTCGGTGACTAAGCCCCTACACGGTGGCCAGCACCCAGGGTAATGAGGTCACACATTCTGACATCACTTAGGTAGGAACTTTTTACATTTATTTAACTCGTGAACAAAAGATGGGATTAGAGACCTTATTACCCTCTTGTCTTTCTTCTCAGTGTAATTAACCTAATTCTCCCTCCTGTCGGTGGCGTGAAGAAGGGAAAGTAGGTGGCCTATTCATAAAACTGGCACATCCAGCACTCTGGGCGTCGAGGGGGTGTAGGGCACGAGTTTCATGACCCTCTTGCCGGGTGCCAGGCTCGTGGCCAGGCGCGGATTTCACGCAATCTCCCCGGCCCCCTGTTATTCACAGATGAGGAAGCTGAGGGTCAGAGGGCTGGTGGCCCTTGCCAGAATCCCAGAGCTCGTGTGGGGGAGAGCTGAGATCCAACTTGGGGCCATCTGTTTGCAAAGCCCACTGTGTGTTCTCTGCTGGCTGCCCGCACGTTTCCCGGGCTGGGCTTTCTCTGGAGCAGAATGGTTGAGCCGAGGGAAGTTGGAGAAAGAATAGGGCAGGCCTGAGAGAGGCGTATCTGGCATTAGCAGCTCCACATAAACTTCCTGAATCCCCGTGTCCGATGCTAGAAGGCAGGGGTTCCCAGCAGGCAGCCACACACCCTCTACTTGACATTCCTGGTGACGGGGAGCTCCGTCCCTTGAATAAAGCCTTTTCTTAGATGTGCGCACCGTGGGACAGGGGCTGTGTCTGACTCTTCTAGCATCCCAGCACATGACCTGTGTTTGTTCAGTGCGTTTGGGAGCATCCCCTGTTACAGGAGGGGTATCACTCCTTCTATTGCACCAAATGTTCTCTCTGCCTCTTCTCTTCATTGTGCCTGGGACAGATCGCGGGTGGTCCTTGGACAGGAAGTCAAGAGACCCGGGGGTGCGTGGGTCGTGCTGTCAGTTAAGGTCCAACTCTTGGTTTTGGCTTGGCGTCCTGTGGTACTCATAGCTATGATTTTTTTATGGTGGAAGGAGACAAGGCGAGGTCAGCAAAGGAGGAAGGCACGTGGGGCGAAGTCCGGAGGAAACCAGGCGGAGGGGCAGGAGCCTCTCCCATAGTGGCTCCCCCATGATCAGTGACTCCACGTGAAATGCCATCTACCAGGGAAGCTCATTCCGGACTCCGTGCCCGGGCTTTCCCTTGGGGGCCAGTCACCTGGGCCCCCTCTGCCCAGCACAGAGCCCACTTCCAGGGCCCCAGAGGAGAGCAGGTGTGCAGCGTAAACCCTGGTGTTCGCAGGGTTTAGATGCACTGAGCCACCCTCATCTGTTCTGAAGGTGGTGGGGACCCTACTGAAACCCATTTTTTTCCGGACACCAGCCGGTGGCCAGCTTCCCCGGCAGTCCTTTCTCGGGCTGTGGTCTCAGGCCGTTGACCCTTTTCTGCACAGAGGCCGTGCTGCACAGTGGGCCTCCGTGGGGACCCGGGAGCCAGACTGCCTGGGCTCCCATCCTGGCCTGCCGTTTAGCCTTTCTGCACCTCTCTGTCCTCCGCTGTGGAGTGGGGATGACCGTACCCACCTCAGCGGGGCTGGGGACTGAAGGTCCACACGAAGCGCTCGAACCCCGCTGTGCCTGGCGTGTGGAAAGTGCCACGTAACACTAGCTTAGCTGCTGTCATTCTGACCGTTTTCCTTGTGACTCAAGGTTCTGTGATGCTAAAGAGGCATGCTTGGTTGCAGTAACTTCGCTTCCCGGAGGAACTGTACTCATTTTAACTAGAAACGTCTTGGCCGCACTGCACCCTGTCCTGGGCAGGGCTGGGGATCGTGACTTTTACAAACACAGCATTTAGAGCCGAGGGTGGGATGGGGACTCAGTCGCCGCTGGTCTCCTGAGCCCTGGAGAATTCCCAGTAGGAAAAATCCTCCCGGGGTTGGGGGGCTGATGGCAGCGGGAGGGGTAGAAGGTTCGGAGTAGCTCTCCGGCAACCCAACAGCCGTAATGGAAGGAGCTGGAGCACCTTCTCGTAGCTTCAGCCCCAGGCGGCGGGAAGAGGACCAGCCTGGCCTCTCGTTCCGGCAATGCCATCAGCTTTCTGAGGAACCTCGGGCCAGTCCCTACCCTACTCTCCTTAGGTCTGGGCAGGATGTCCCTGGGTCCCCCGGCTCTCACAAACCGTGTTGCTAGGGGCCTCACTGGAGTTGAATCTGGGTTAATATGCCGGCGAGTCCCCAGGTCCCCGTGTGAGCACCCAGGGGTCCTTCTAGACTGCCCCGGGCACCCCAGACACGCTTCTGTTCCTGGCCTCCTTTCCCACAGCCTGGTCCTTTCTGCTTTTGGCTGCCCACACTGCGTGTCTGTCACAGTTGGCTGCCTCCGTTTTGGAGGTCAGGGTCGTGACTGTGCCTGTCGGCGGCCGGGAACCGCAGGGGCCTGGGACAGGTGTTTGGGCGGCCCTCCACCTCTCCTCTCTCTGGTCCCCTTCTTTCCCCTACCGAGTGCTGGCCGTGTCGAGGTCCCCAGGTGACAGTGCGGTGAGGGACAGAAGGCAGGCTGCCGTGGAAGGGATTCGGGGTTACAAGTAACGGAAACGCCATTCAGGCTAACTTCAGGGGAAAGAAGGAATGGATGGAGAGGGAACAGCATCTTTCAAAGGCTTTGAGGAAGGCCGGCTCCAGTGGCTCAGACCAGGCACAAAGACCTGGTTCCCCTCTTCTCTCCCCTTTCGATTCTGTGTTGGCTACATTCTCTGGTAGCCTTTCTCCTCTTGGTGGAGAGATGGCAGCGAGCAGCTCTCAGCAACAAGGGTTCTTTTAACCAACAGAGCAAATGAACGTCCCTGGATTGCGCCTCCGTGGACCCCTTGGGGTCAGTGCCCCACTCTGCCCCCGTCACTGTGGCCACAGGGATGCAGTGGCTCCCAGGGGCTGAGAGCAGAGGAAGGGTGCTCCCCGAGGAAAATATGGGCTTTGTTACCAGGGAGAAGAGGGCATGAATATTGAGCTAATTAGATCCCTCCACGAAGCTCACCGTCTTGGTGGGGGGAACATACAGAAATATCAAAAGGGGCTCTGACTGAAATTAAGGCAGAATGGAGTCTCTGCTCTATTAAAATTTTTATATCCATAAAGTTCCAGAACAAAGGCAGGAAAGGGAATGACTGCTACAGAAGAGGAACCATGATGCCTCTGTGTGTGTGTGTGTGTGTGTGTGTGTGTATAGGATGGGCAGAGCATAAGGCCAGATTTCATGTCGAAAATGACTTGTGTCCACCTTTGTCGCTGCTCCATCCATAGCCTTTGGATCCTCTGTGCCCCCCCATGCGGCCCTGACCACCCCCACCTGCAGGATCTTGCAGGGATGACTGGCAGGAGGGGGTGATGAATGTCCCAGCTCCCTCACCCCCAGGCCCCCCGTGGGCCGAGCCCGGTGCCCACAGTGGGAACCTGCCACAGAGCATCCTGCATTGTTCTGGTTCCTTTTCTCTTTCCCGTCTCCATTTCCTCCCTGGCGCTTTTTGGAGTCACCTCCCAGAGAAACATCCTTGTCTCGGGCTCTTCTTCTGGGGAAAGCGGTGAAGAGGGTGCGGCTGAGTGAGTAGGGTTGGGGTGGGCGGGGGTGGCTAGGGTGGGGGGGAGGCGGAGACCGTGCAGGAGCAAGTGGAGAGGAAGCAGTGAGCCCAGAATAGGAGAGAGAAGCAGCGCCTTCAGTGAGGCCCGATCAACACTCTTCAAACCTTTTTGACTGTGATCCGTGGTCAGATGTGCATTTTATTTATTTTTTGTTTAAGATTTATTTATTTATTTGACAGAGAGAGAGATCACAAGTAGGCAGAGAGGCGGGCAGAGAGAGAGGAGCCCGATGCGGGGCTCTATCTCAGGACCCTGAGATCATGACCTGAGCCCAAGGCAGAGGCTTTAACCCACTGAGCCACCCAGGCGCCCCAGATGTGCATTTTACAGTGAGATCCAATATGTTCACATATGTTCATATATGTTCAATACTCACTACACACACACACACACACACACACC
This sequence comes from Nasua narica, assembly GCA_028533885.1. Taxonomy (NCBI): domain Eukaryota; kingdom Metazoa; phylum Chordata; class Mammalia; order Carnivora; family Procyonidae; genus Nasua; species Nasua narica. The sequence goes on along the minus strand of CM052813.1, from coordinate 52,113,516 downwards.
CCTAAAACAGGGTCTTCATGAAATGGAAACTGCCAGTATTTCATATTCTAGTCTGTTTTATTAAAAATTCCTGGTCGGGACCCACTAAATTAATGTGCTCTCTTACTAAGCTGTAGCTCGCTGGGCTAGAAAGGCGGAGGACTCGGAACAGCGGGCGACGAGGGAGAGTTAAGTTAGACCAGACCTCGAGGAGCCTGAAGGTCAGGGCTAAATATTTGCCCCTTGGTTCTGGAGCCGTGGGGAGCCGTTGAAGGCTATTGAGTAAGGGCGAGATCAGCTCCTCGCTGGGCTGCTGGACGACTCTTGGGGCAGTGTGGGGATGGGCTGGGAGGGACCCGGAGAGCGGAAAGGAGCCCGTTGCCGTGGTCCAGCTGGGAGGCCGCAGGGTGTCGTTAGGGCTGCGGCCGGGGCCAGAGAGGCAGGAGCCGATGCTGGACGCCGTGGGCCTTGGCTGCTGACTGGCTGTGAGGATGGGGAGGGGAGACAAAGAGGCAGTGGCCCCCAGGCTGCCTCCCGGGGCCCCGGGTGGGGCCGTCGCCTTCCCTGGCTCCTGATGAACTATTTCTCAGGGCACGAAGCTTTCATCCATGTGATGCCCGTGCGAGAGTCATGAAGCACTCGTTGAGTGCTCGACCGGCTTGTGCTTCATGCTCCCAGGGCCGCCGTGCGGGAGGAGGCTTGCTTCCCGACGGGTTCCATTCTGACCACTCCTCACCGAGCCACTCTTCTCCCGGGCGAGGCCGTCGGGACCCCCCACCCATCGACCTACTTGCTACACGAGGGGCCGAGGAGGGCTGCCCTCTGGCCTTGGGTTCACGAAACCCTTCCCTGGCTAGGGCCCCCTGGAGGCCGATGAAGCTAATCTGGGGGCCTGCCCCTGAAGGGCTCCTGGTCTTGTCGGAGGAAGCAGACACGCAAACACACAGAAACGTGGAAAAGTGGCTCCAACGAAAAGGAAGGCACAAGGGAGTCTCTGCTCTATTACAATTTGGCAACGAATGGGCGCCTGGGTGGCTCAGTCGAGTAAGGTCTGCCTCTGGCTCAGGACAGGGGCAGTTGTCCAGGCTCCCTGCTCAGCGGGGAGTCTGCTTCTCCCTCTCTCCCTCCCCCCTGCCCCTGCTCAGGGTTGTGCTCTCTCTGTCTGTCTCTCAAATAAGGAAATAAAATCTTTAAAAAAAAATTTGGCAATGATTTTTACAAACAAAGAGGAAGGAAGCGGAAGTAACTTGTTGAGGGCCAGTGACGGTCAAGTGCCTAGCAGTCGCTTCATTTACGTTAGATAATTTAAGTCTTAACAAAAATTCAGTTGCTCTTTTATGCATTCCTGGGCCCGGTCCCTCCCATCAAAACTGTGTGTGCGGCTGTGTGTTTGTGGTATGTGTAGTGTGTGTGTGTGGTATGTGTGATGTAGTATGGTGTGGTGGGGAACCGGGTGTGTGTGTGTGTGTGTGTGTGTGTGTGTGTGTCGTGTATTACAGCAGGTCGCTGGGTCCCATCCCAGACCTACTGACTCATGCTATGTTTGTGCGGGGGGTGGAGGTGGAGGGAAGAGGAGGAGGAAAGGCCAAGAATCTGCATTGAGTAAGGCCTCCAGGGTACTCTTACGTGTGTGTGGTATGAGAATCACTGAGGTAGGAGGCCTCAAGGCCTTCATTTTACAGATGAGGAAACTGAGGCTTCAGAAGGTAGAGTAGCTCCGTCGAGCTCAGTCTGTAACTATCTTACTCCAAATCCCAAGTGTCAGCCTTACTGATCTGCTAGCGGTTCCTGCAGGGACCCTGCCATGTCTCAGAACCTCTGAGTCTCCGCGGTAGGGTTCTCCCACCTTGCATAGCCTGCGTAGTACCCACTCCGCTCAGATGGAACCGCCTCCAGGAAGTCTTCCAGGATGCATTCTTGCCCTCTCTCTTCTCCAGTGGGTTAGACTTCTCTCTCCTCTGGGCTTCCAAAGCACGGCTTGCTCAAAGTCTAGGATGATCCTTGTCTGTCTGTTGTACCTTCTCCTTGCCCTGAGGGCATCTCTCACACTCCTTGTATGCCCCATATCTGAAACGTGGTGGGACTGCTCTGTCTGTGGTCCGTCAGCATTGCTCCAGGAGTGACGGACTCTGATGCAGGGAGGGGTGCATCAGGGCAGTTTTATGGAGGAGGGGTACTTGAGCTTTACAGGATGAGGAGAAAATGGGGGTAGCCTGCCCCTGTGTGCCGGGAGCGCATTTCCTCCGTGTTAGTAGTTCGCAGCTTAGCATAGGCAGCAAGGCAAGGCTCATGGTATCTGGGACTAACAGTGTCCGTGTTCTGTCCCCGGGCTCCGATGACGTTAGCGGATTCGGTTCGGTTCGGCGGCGCTCATTACCCCAGCACCCACTGGGTGCCCAAGATGCATCCGATCCAAAGGCGAATAAGGTCCTGTTATGCTCTTAGCAAGGGGGGCTTCTGAGAAAAGTCCATATCCAATGGTTGAAATCTTTGTATATATGCAGTTGTGTCTCCAAAGGTCCAAAACTTGAAAATTTATTCAAGTACCGTGTAAGTCTTAACTGTTGAAATGAGGGGGATTTTAGCCAAGAGTCCTTTTTCCATACAAACGAGGTGATTGTGCGGGAGAGAGGTAAGAATGGAGGGAGCCCATAGTCCCTTGCGGGTGGTGGCTCTTTTTCTGGCTGCGAAGGAAGCGCCTGGTGTTCTCCAAGCCCAGCTGGGCAGGTGCCTGATCATCAGCGCTCCTTGGAGGCAAGGCTGTTTTTAACAGGGGCCACTGGGACCCTTGAGGAGGGGGGCAGCCGGCAACAGAGACGCCGACGCTGCACGTGGGCGGCCGGACCTCTGGGCCAGGAAGGGGGCAGGTGGGAGGCTGTCTCTAAAGCAGGGAAACCAGGATTTTCTGGAGCCATGGTTCGTGGGTCTTGTATTTGAAAATGTTTTCTCTGTTTATGTCTGAGTGCGAGGGACGGTAGGTGATTAGATAGGAGGCTGAAATTTATGCCAAGTTAATCGAGTTGTATTTGTAGGAAAAGTATGTCCCTGATCAGCCGTGCTGTGTCTCCTCTCCTCGGGGCAGGGGTGGGGGGCCCCTAATGTCCATCCCAGGGCAACGCCCATCTCCTGGAAGGTACCATCCTCGTGGGCGTGATGGTTTCAGTCAGTCCAGGCAGGCGAGGAGGAGACGGGCCAGCACACACCATGGATAATTGAGGTGAACACGGCCTGTTTCTGTTGTGATTGCTGGGTGGCGAGGAGCGGTGAGACTTACGGTAGGGGGGAGCGGGGGGCGGGACACTGTTTTGCGACGCCGTCGGCACAGGGCTCCCGGCAGCCTCTGTCGCTGTGCCCCGGGCAGAGGCCGAGGGTATTAGTGTATTAGATTTCTATTGTGGCTTTCACAAATTGCCACAAATTTAGTGGCTTAACACAACACGGATTTATTATCTTACGGTTTTGGAGGACACGAGCCCAGCCCGAGTGTCACTGGAATGAAGTCAAGGTGTCAGTGGGTCTTTTCCGCAGGACATCCCTCCCTCCGGGGCTCGCTCTTCTGCACCCTCCAGCCCCCCGCCCCATTGTTAAGGACCGTTGTGATTACATTGGCCCCGCCTGGATACTTTAGGATAATCTCCCTCTTTTAAGGCTAGCTAACTAGCAACCACAGTATCTGGAACCTGGTCCTCCTTCCCTGTGGAACCTGCCGTATTCGCAGGCCGAGGGTCAGGATATGGACATCCTCGGTGGGGGAGGCGTTAGTTCTGCTGACCAGTAAGTGAGCATTTTTATTAACATCGTTATTCTCTCCTTTCCTTGAGGAAGTAGAAGCGAGGCAGCACCGGAAAGGTGGCGGGGCTGTAAAATATCCTCAGAGCAGCCCTCGGCACCTTTCCTCTTCACGTTCGGTTACGCAGGGTCAGTAGGCCATTCCTGTGTGTGGATTTGACCTTCCGACCAGGCTGCCTGCAGCAGAAGGATCGGATTTATGTGGAGTCAGTGCAGAGACAGGGAGTTGGGAGCACTGGGCATAGGAGGACATTTTCAGTTCAGTGTCAGATGTATTTAATGGACACAGCTCTTTAAATTTGGGATGGGTTGCCTGTGAAGGGAAGGGGCTCCCTGTCCTTAGAGGTGTGTAAGCAGAGGCCAGGCGAGTTAGATCAGTGTTCCCAAATGACCCTTACCACCCACCAGATTCCCTGGGAAACCCCCCGCCTCCCCCTCCCCCCACAGACCCACTGAATTAGAGTCTCCGATGGAGGGCCTGGGACTCTGCATTTACGGGCACCTCAAGCTAGGTATCCGAAGGGAACATTTTAGCAGTGGTTGGCGGATTGGCCCAAAGGCTCTCTCACCGCTGAGACACTTTTCTCCTGAAATTCATTGGCTTCCCAATTTTTTTTCTTTTCAAAAACAAAATGAAATGTCCTTCATCAGGGAATGACCTCTCTCCAGGGGCGTGCTTCAATTCCTGAGAGATTTTGAGGGTGAACTCTGTGCCCCCCTCACAGGACCCTGTAACTCTCTGCAAGTTACAGGGGAGTCTGAGGCTCAGGGAGAGAGCCGGGCAGCCCCACAAGTCACTGCTCTGCCCACAGAGGTAATTTCTGATACATTCTTGGCCTTGTGTTTTTTTTTCCTTTTTAAAGATTTATTTATTTATTTATTAGAGAGAGAGAGAGAGAGAGACTGAGAATGAGAGGGGAGAAGGTCAGAGGGAGAAGCAGACTTCCCGCAGAGCTGGGAGTCCGATATGGGACTCGATCCTGGGACTCCGGGATCATGACTCGAGCCGAAGTCAGTCGCTTAACCAACTGAGCCACCCAGGCGCCCTTGGCCTTTTGTTTTTAACAGATACCTTGATGGGGAATTGAAATTGGTTCTCTTTCCCTGGTGCAACTTTCCATAGGAACTTCAATCGCCGGGGTTTCTGGATAACCTAATTTGTTGCCAGGCCACCTATAGTGTTTTCTATAACGAAAAAGGTGGGCCCTCAAGGCTGCTTCCTAAGTGAGGTTTGCCCCCTCCTGCCTCGGAATCACGGCTGGAGGACATTTCTGATGTGGACCCAGGCTCCACTCCAGCCCACACAGTCGGACTGGGGCCATGGCGGGGTATGCAGGGAAGTGGGGGTGCCGGGGGCACGGGGCAGGGAGGCTGGGGTCTGGAGGCTAAGCCCACTGCACAGGTGTTTCCTACACACAATAAAGTTTACGACCCGCCATAAATCCTTGGTTTCATGGGAAGTAGAGCTCTATAAAGCAACCCTTTATCCAGTCTAAGACCATTTTGGACTCCTCTCATCTCTGCCTCTTTCAAATACTGGCCGTCATCTCTCTATTCCAGCCACGCTAGATTGGTCTTCATTCCCCAAACATCGCCTGAGAGTTCACACCATCTTTGCTTAGGCAGTTCCTTATGCTGAGTCTGTCCCTTTTATTTTGGTTGCCACATCTGAATTAAAGGCCCGACCTTCAGATGCCTCCTTCTGGAAGCCTGTCCTGATTTCATGCCAGAAGGCAGTCACACCTCTTGCCTCTTGTGTGAGCCTTCCCCTTTGTTTAAGCTAGAGTATGACAGTTGAGTTAGGTTGAGAGTTCTAGAGAGTATTTCTGGCTCTGTCTCCCACACTGCTGTTCTGGGAGTGACTTGATGACAGTTTCCTCTGTTCTCTCTCTTCCAACCTATCTGCCCTCACCTTGGCCTCCTCCCTCCCCACCCCACCCCACTCCAGACTCTGGTCCCCAGGGGTCACTCTCTAGTCCTATGTGGAACAAAGGGACCACTCTTGTGGTCTCCCTCCCCCTGAACGTGGCCTGGCGGGCCCTCCCAGCCCCAGTCCCTGTCCTCAAATGCCCTGTGGTTGCCAGAGCCCTGGGTGTGCCAGCTCTGTGAATCCTGATGAAAATAGAGACAGCGCAGTATGCTAATCAGGGGAAGATTGTCTTTATAGAGTACAGCTGATAAGATGATTTGCATATTCTGGTTCATTGTTGTATTTCGAGTAAGTGACATTATTCCTTAAAGGAACTGGGGCCCGAGTAGCCCCACAGGAGGGAGATTTAGTAGGAGAGGCCTTGTCGGGAGCAGTTCGGGTACCGGGGGACAAAGCTGGGCTGGAAGCTGGGGGATCACAGGGAGGCAGATATTTCTAAGGAAGGGCTTTGGCTGTCAGAGCAGCCAGAAATGAAGAGGCTTTGTCTTAAGGTGTCAAATTCCCGGGCCCTGGACGTGCTCCAGCAGAAGCTGGAGGAGCCCTGGCCGGGAGGGGTGACAGAGGCTGAGAGGCGTGGCTGTCACCTGGTCGGCTGCCACCTAGAGTCCCTCGTTCTCTGGTCGGGCTTTTCTTCCGCCAACTCTGTGATGTCGACATTTATGATGGGCTTAGAATGATTAGTTTATTATTTTATTTTCACTGATTTACTCTTTTGTTTTTGCTCACAGTAGTGTCTTTTTTTTTTTTTTTTTCCACAGTAGTTTCTTATTTGTTGGTTGGTCTCCGAGTTTCCTAGGGCTGCCCTCATGCGTGGCCACGAACGGGATGGCTCAAAGCCACCGAACTCTGTCGCATCATGGCTCTGGGGGCTGCGAGTCCAAAGTTAAGTGTCAGTAGCACTGTGTTTATTCTGAAGCTTCCACGAGAGGCTCCTTCCTTGCGTCTTCCGGCTTCTGGCGGCTCCTTCTGTCCTTTGGCCTGTGGCCCTATCCCTCTGATCTCTGCCTCCGTCCTCTAGTGGCCTTCTTCCTCGTGTGTCTCCCTGTGCCTTCTCTTCTTATGAGGACACCAGTTATTGGATTTCGGACCCGCCCTAAATCCCAGAAGATGTCCTCTCAAAATCCTTAACCAATTACACCGGCAAAGACCTATTTTTCCAAATAAGGTCATGTTCTGAGGTTCTAGGTGGAGATGAATTTTGGGGGAACACTATCTCAGCCCACTAAAAATAGGTATAAAGGATTCTACCCGGGCTGTGTACTCCCCCTTCGAATGCTCTCCCCCAGGAAGGCCCGTGTTTTTATTGATCAGGCCTCCCATGTGTATAGACGGAAGTAGTGGGAATAATGTTTCTCTCCAGGCTCCAGTTGGGAGCTGGGCTGCTGCTTTTCCCCTTGTCCTCCCAGCCCTCGACACCCCCGAGGTCAGCTGCAGTCTTGTGTATGCTGATGGGATTCCCCCGCAAGGCCCCCGGCATTTCTCTGGGTCTCTGTCTGGGTCCCACGTGGCAGCTATGAAAAGGCACCCCTGCCGCCCAGGGGTGAGTGTCGCTGGCCAGAGCTCCAGCTGCTGCCTCCTGAAGCCCTTGACCACTCTCATGCTGAGGCTGTGCGTACCCTGGACTGCTCCGGGCCTCCACTGAGCTGAGGGGGGCACTAGGCGGGCCCCTCCCTCTGGCGGATGGTTGGCTCGAGGACTGCCCCTCTGCCTTGCCGAGCGCCCCTGCAAGTGAACGCTGACCGCCCTTCCCGCTTGTCCTCTGCCCGTTCTCAGGTCAGACCCGCACTGTGGTCCCATGCTGTCCCAGCATCCCGGGCTTCTGGCTCATTTTCTCCCAAAGTGTTTCCCCATTAATCTCTTGCACACACCTAATCCTCTCCTGGCATCGGCTTCTCGGAGGAACTGAACCAACAAAGGATAGATGCCGTCGTCTCCCTCCTTTGGAGAAGCATCGTAATGGTTCCTCAGTTACCCGCAGCAGTGACCAGCTCAGTGGTGCCCCTGGATCTACTTTTCTTCGGGTCTGTCTCACCTTCCCTGCTCCCTTGCGGAACCGCCTCTTAGCCCTCAGGTAAGCTCTGCCCCACGGGAACCCCGCGCAAACCCGGAATGCTACATATTAGGAGGAGACCCTGCATTCCTATAGGTTATGCTGTATGTAAAATATGGACTCATATAAGTTTAGAGCTGGACACAGCCTCCTTTTATAGAAGGGACAGCATTGGCCTTGGAGAGACTCAGAAACTGTCACTGATGTTTTTTTCTTTTGAGGGGAAGTAGAAGGGAGGGGCTGCATGTCCTTTGATTTTTTTCCCATTTTTTTTTTTTTTTTTTTTTTAGGATTCTAGATTTCCCTCTCATTTTCTTCCCCTCCACTCTGTGACTGCCCAGGGCACTTTTCTTCCCCCCCCCCCCACTTCTTCCTCTTACCCCCAAGCATTGCCTTTCAACGCCCGCCTCCCTGCACCGCTCCCTTATAAGTCCATTCCCTGTGGGAGGTGGAAGGATCTAGTGGTACTTGTTTCCAGAGTTTCTTACCCAGGGTGGGCTTCCTTCTCCTAGGATGGTTTTAGATCAGCTTTGCACCCGCTACCAGCTCCTCTCTCCTCTCTACACGGTTTGCCCTAAACTGCTCTTGGTCTGGGCACTTGCTCTCCCTGAGATTTCATTTGTTTTTCTACTTTGAGGAAATTGGAAGTCTGGGGGACTCTGTGCCTTCTAGTTCTAGTGAAAGTGCACGTTTTATTTTGTTCTTCTTATTCTTTATCATCTCTCAGAGGCAATGTTGGGAGTTTTGAACTAAAATGGCGGCCATTACCTCAACCACCAGGAATCCCCCTTGCCCCAGGCATTTTTGTTGCCTTTTTCCTAGCACTTCCCACCCCAGACTGAGTGCTCTGACAGTGACATTGGGGACCCAGCTGATACTGGCTCGCAGGGGTTCACGTTAAGTTCTCGGGAATTTTTCACATCAGTAGCTCGGAATTGGCACTGATGAGCGTTCACACCATGGCCATCGGCCAGCGCGGTGAGGCCGGGCTTTCGCCCCCCTCCAGGTGTTTATTAGCGTCTACCAGCACACTGCTAGCTGTTTACAGTGAGGTTTCTCCACTTGCCCGTGCGTCACCGGAGGCTCTCCAGAGCTCCCCGCATTCCTTTGCACAGAGAAAGGCCCATGAGTGTTGAGTGAGTGATGCCTACTGAAGGTTCCGGTTGCTTATCGCTCTGTAACAAACCATCCCCAACGCCAGGGCAAAGCCATTCTTTTGTTATATTATCCCATGGGTCAGGACATCAGACAGTCTGTGGCTGGGACGGGTTTTCCTGCTCTGTGATTTGGGAAGACGGACCAATTTGAGTAGACTCGGGCTGAGCTTAGCTGAGAGCATTGACCAGAGGACCTACTCACAGCCTCCCTGTGCGGTCTCCAGCATGCAGCTTTGAGAGGGAGCATCCTAAGGTGGCAAGACAGAATCCAGGGGACAGCCGCATCACCTGTATGAGCTAGTCTCGGAGGTCGCGTAGCCTCACTCTCCCCGTAGTTTATTGATCAGAGCAGTCACAAGTGTGCTCAGATCCAAGGGGAGGGGACCTCGACATCACCTCTCAAGGGGAGGTATGTCTGAGAGTTTGGGTGCCGTGTTTTAAAACTGCCACACAAGGAGGTCATTTGTTGGGCACCCACTATGTGCCAGATCTTTACTTCTTCGCAACTGCTCTGAAGGTATCATTACTATTTCCATTTTGCAGATGAAGAAACAGGCTCAGAGAGGTTAAGGAGCTTTCCTAAAGTCACACAGCCATAAATCTTTATGACGCTTCTACTAGGATTCACTTCATTCATTTGTGGAGTGTGCTGTGACTTTTGTGGGGCGGGGGGAGACAAGGGTCAATAAGACCCAGCCTTGCTTCAGAGAACACAACCCACACTAGGCCTGGTAGATAGGCCCCCTAACCTAGCCCCCAGGCCCCCTAGCATCCAGCCAACTGTGGTTGGGTGTGAGCGGTTGCCTAAAAGTCAGTCAAGGCCATATGCGCTGAAAGTGCTGAGTAATTGCTCTTGTCCAGGCTAATTCAGCTTCATAACCTCAAGTCTGAAGTCAGTAGTGTGGAGTACTTTAAATTAGCTGTAAAATTTCAATCCAATTGCTAAACTGCCTAAATTATCAAGTTTGCTCATTGCTAGTTGAATGCATGCATAATTAATTTTTTCTAAAGTCTGGACTAAAAGCTGCTGAAATCAGATCTTTTTCTTGAATTAGATTCAAATGTCAGAGGGAAGTGTGGTTTTATGATGTAACCCAAAACCGTGCACAAGTTTAAAGAACTCTTAGTTGAGATCTATATTTGGGAGGAAGATAAAAGCTAGGGGGCCCACTTCTTTTAAAATCAAAATTATGGAAAAAAAAGAAACCTGAAAAGACGGGGCGCCTGGGTGGCTCAGTGGGTTAAAGCCTCTGCCTTCGGCTCCGGTCATAATCTCAGGGTCCTGGGATCGAGCCCCGCATCGGGCTCTTTGCTTAGCGGGGAGCCTGCTTCCCCTTCTCTCTCTGCCTGCCTCTCTGCCTACTTGTGATCTCTCTGTCAAGTAAATAAACAAAATCTTTAAAAAAAATAATAAAATCAAAATTATACTCTTATAACCGAGAGAGAGGGCTCCATTAATGTCATGTGTAAGTCATAGTATCATTCGTGTCATTACCAGGATTAATATGTAACATTTGCTAGAATCTTGCAGAAGGTAAGCTCCACAAAGGTAGGGACATCTGTCTCTGCGGCTACCTGCCTTATCCCCAGGGGGTAGAAAATAGTTACGGATGCACAGTAGACATGTAACAAATGTAAGTCAAATGAATGTGTTAGCTAACGGAAAGGTAAGTCATCTTTTCCAGGGTTACACAGCCAGGAAGCATGAGAATCGAGATTCGGATACAGATTTTTGGGCTCCTTGTCCTGCACTGCTTTTTCCCTAAGTGTATAAACACAACACGGAAGTTGATGAAGTATCTCTGAATTGGGAATCTACTCGAACAGGTTTTGATGGGTAGCGTTGGTAGTTTTCATATGAGCACAGCATTTAACGGTGGCATGTCTGTCCGACAGTGTTGCCGGACGGCAGAACTGTCTGTGAATGTGGGAGCAGTGGTGGATGGAGGAGTGGTTCTCTCACTGCTTTGTCTGAAACGCCAGCCTCTACCTACGTGTGGCTAGTGAGTGATTGAAATGGGGCTAGTACAACCTAGCAACTGAATTTTTAATTTCACTTAATCGGAATTCATTTAAATTTGGGTGTCAGCCCCACGTGGCTGATGGCTGTCATGTGGACAGCACAGCTCTATAATTTAAAAGTATTCGTGTGTTGGTGCTCCCCCCCCCACCATTCCTACTCGAGATCCTGTCGCCACCATGGTGCTCGGTGCCGGTTATACCTTGGTCCGAGTGAGAGCAGGATTCTCGCCGTGAGCCCCACCATGGCACAAACGCCCGCTCTGTGCGAGATGTAGGAGGTGGTATCCCCATTTTACAGTTTCGAAAACTGAGACCCAGGATGATTAATGTTATGGGTATTTGAACCAATGTCTGCTTTCAGATTTGGGCTCGCCTGCCTTCTCTGGGTACTTTTCATCCAGCCATCCTTCCTGGCCATTGTTCCAGGGTACGTGGATACTCTTGGCTGCCAGGAATGAAATAAGGCACTCAGAGTGGCATAAGCCATTCGGAGATCCATGGATTCCAATGAGAAGTCCAGGATAGGGGAGGGCATTGAATGTCAACTCAGTCCTGTCACTGGGCCAGCCTATCTCTGAGGTACAGTAAACCACAACCAAAAAAGTAAACCAAAAAGTAAACCCTTTGGTGGTTTACACTATATTGTAAAATAAGAGGACGAAGACTTGTATATGGAGGAAGTGTGTTGATATGTAACAGTAGTAATGCAGTCTTTATATCAATGCAGCCTTAAAGTATAATTTTTAGTGTATACACCCACACACTTATGTATGTGTTTGTTGATTGTGGAAGGTCCAAGAAAGCAAAAATACCTAGGCCCACTCAAGTCATAATGTCATAATGGGGTCCTGTCTTGTGATTAAAAGAAACTTTTTTTTTCATAGTTCAATGGCCCACGTTTTGCGAGTAGATTCCTTCAGGGACCTGGGTGTTCCGATTGGCTTGCTCCCACACCAGTCACCATCCAGGAGAATGGTTGAGATCAGGCCAGGACTGTGCACAACACCGGCCGCTCCCCCATGGGGGAGCGGTGAGCCCAAATGCAAACCCGGGTCTGTCAAGGGAGAGAAGATGAATGCCAGGAAGGAGACTGCCAGCGTCCTCTGTAACCATTCCAAACGCTCAGGGGGCAGAGATGTTGAAGCCATCAGGGGTTTGCCGAAAAAGACAGCCACCCCTTTCGGGCTGATTTCTATTATCTGCTCTTGCAGAAAAGAAAATTGCTTGTAATTTAAGGAGCTCCCAGCAATAAATGTGCTTGCTCATATTAATGATTGGGATCATCATAGGTATAAAGGAGAGCAAGAAGAAATTTTAGGCTCATCGTCTGATCACTTCGAGTCTTTTCTGTGAAAATTATGATTCTTTATTAAAATAATAGCATGAACCCAATAATCTCTATGCTCTCTTTATAAATGAAGGCACCCATCATGTTGGAACACATTTGAAAATATGTAACTATCAGGTCTGAATGAATTGCCTTGCTCATTAAACCTCAGCTCTTTGGTCCTGTTTGGATGAACCCCTAGTGTTGAGGACCACGAGTCATAAGAATTACCCCTTTCCTTGCCCAGAATGGTTTGCGAGGATCTGGAGCCTTGGGACTCTTACTGTTGGTTTGGACTGAGACTCAGTTTTAAATCTGGCAGCCGATTTAGCAGTGATCAGAGGGGAGAGGGGCTTGGCCCTGCTCTAACAAGAGTAGGACCTATAGACAGAGGCAGATGGGGCTAAAGGCAAAGGAGTTGGGGAGCCTCAGCAGCTTTAGATGTGTGCATGTGTGTGTGTGTGTGTGCGCGCACATATACGTGTGAACACATGCATGCACATATGGACACACATGTGGGTGTCCCAAGTTGCACATGTGGGAGCTGGGAGACATGCAGGTAAGAAAAGTTGGCCGACGGGGGACCCATGTTCCATCATGCCGCAAACTGTCGCCCTTTCTTCTTAGGGAAAGATACCATTAGCCATCGTTGGCAGCAGGCGTTGGAGGCATGGTGGTGTGTGAGGGCAAGTTCCATTTTCAGGTGAGGTTCAGGTCACATGTGGAGCAGAGAGCGAGGAGTGATTGCTCGGAGGAAAAGTCAAGTACGGTGGCGGAGCTAATAGAAACAGTTTGAAATAGCAATGCCCATATTTTTTCTATAAGAGAGGAGGAAAGAAAGGTGTTGCCACTCAAAGTGGGCAATTTCACATACGCACAAGGGTTTCACGGCCTAGCGGGGCCCCAGAGAAGGCTCTGGCCTCAGCAGGCGCAATTCAGGAGGGGGGTAGAGCTAGCCTGCTGCCTAGATGATTGGCTACCTTCCTCTCAGAATTTGTGTATCTTTATAGCATGTGGCTTTAGGACACCAGGGTAGGGCCAAAGGTCCTGGGTTCGAAGTCAGCCCAGGCTTCTCATTCTTTTTTCTCTCTGGCCTGGTCTCCACTCATTTCATCTGTAAAATTGGGCTAAAATTAAACAGTTTATGCTTGGGTCCAAGTGGGATCATTTTAAACCCATGTAAGTTATTGCTGTTGTATCTCACATCTTGTAACTTCTCGAAGCATCTATTCTGATTCTTGTTAAGGTTCTGGAGGGAAAGCTACGTTCTTCTAATATTCTCCACGTTTGAGAAGCATCCTTATCGAATTAAAAGCCATTTGGCTCTCCTCCATGGGAACAAAAAGTCTTGAAAGAATTTTTTCAGCCGAAAGTCTGGCTGCCAGTGTCCGACTTCAGGCCCAATTGAACATGCCGATTTAAGACTCGAGGCTCTGCCCTGAAGAGCCTCATGACCTCAGGCAAGTTAACTTCTTATAAAGTCCTTTTTTTTCTGTGCTATCGTAGAAGGACTGAGCTGGATCGTCTCTGAGATCCCTGGTAGCTCATTTGGTTTGTGATTTTCTTAGTTGACTGCGCGTCGGGTCAGGGGTACTGCTGACGGGTCAGAACCCAAGGAGAGTGGCCGTGGGACTGCACAGATCATACGCTGGCACTTGCATCCCCTTCGAGACGTCCTTGATGGGGGCTCCCCTGTCACCTGCCCTGTGTGGATGTGTGACAGAGTGGTCGCTACTTCAAGACACAGCTTTCCCCCGTGCAGCTTTTCCAAGTGTTAGGTATTCATAATGAGTCTAATAGACCTGCAGGTGAGGACAGCTTACAAAGCCCTCTGGAACGCAGTACTTCTACATGATTGTTCCAGATGCTTCCTGTATTAGCCAGAACAATGAACAAGAGATTGGGGAATAGCTTATCCCAACTCTGTCTCATTCATGGTGCTGAAACCCCGGACATAGCAGCCAGAGCTCCGGGGCTCTTCTTCCCGGTCTCCCTCCCTGGGTCCCAGAGGCGGGAGGCGGTCCAGGCGTCCCCCGGAGGGTGGATGAGGCTGACGGGGGAGACGCTGCGGGCCAAGCACGGCTTATTGATGACTTGGCCTCCGATGTCAGTACCTTATTCAAGGAGAAAGTCCAGGAGCGAAGGTGGGCTCCGAGCTTCATGTGGACCTCTGGAATCGGGGCCGCCTCTCCAAACCACCTGTCAGGGCTGAGGCTAATCCACCGGAAGCCAGTGCCTGCATCCTTTCTGCTCAGCTGCCTCGCTCGAGAAAGGGGATTTCAAACTGCGTCCTCTCTCCTTTATTCCCAAAGCAAGATGATCTCAGTGGTGTCTTCGAATTCCCTTCCTTATAACTTCTGTGCTGGTTCAGCTCTCTGGGGGAATCTAGGAAAGTTCTAGCCACGGGCAAGAATGAATACTTACTGACTGAATGAGTGCTTGTTTCTCTCCCGCCAAAGAGAAAGCATTTTAAGTCACTTCAGGACGGACTGAGCAGAAGAGGCAGCTTTGAACACACCACATGCAAAGGGGACTAAGGGCCATGATGTTTGGTCTTTCTTCAGATACCAAAATAAGAGCAAGGACTAGTCTAGAACTTATAATGAGCCAGGCCTTTTTAAATATAGGTGTTTACATCACTTAAATAAAATCTCAGGGTTCCCAGGTAGTTCAGTCAGTTAAGCATCTGACTCTTGATTTCAGCTCAGGTCATGATCTGAGGGTCGTGGGATTGAGCCCTGCATCGGGCCTCGTGCACAGTGTGAAATCTGCTGGGGACTGTCTCCCTCCCTCTCCCTCTGCCCCCCTCCTCCCCCTCCTCATGCTCTCTCTCTCTCTCTCTAAAATAAATAAATTAAAAAAATCTTTTTTTTTTTAATCAAATCTCATACCCCTAAGAGTATCGTTAGCTGGCTTGTACGGCTACGGAAATGGAGAAACAGAGGTTAAGTAACTAGTCCAGGATGACACAGCGAGTGGCAGAATTTGAAGCCAGGCTCCTAACTACCTCACTAAGATTTCACCTTGAGCTAAACCAGAGATCAGACTCATTTCCATATCTTTTAAAAAAAATAACAGATATGATTCACATACCATATGATTCAGCCGTTTACAGAATAGAGCTCAGTGGTAATTGGTGCACTCACAGAGTTGTGCGACCGTCACCACAATCAATTTAGGGACACTTTAATCACCCTAAGAAGAAACCTGTACTCATTGCCAGTCACTCTTCCTTTTCCCCCAGTTGTCAACCACTAATCTGCTCTCTGTCCATACGGATTTGCCTCTTCTGCACATTCTCCGTGGATGCAGGTGCACGCTGCAGGACCCTTTGTAACTGCTCTTTCAGTCAGCATAGTGTTTCCCAGTTTCTGTCCAGAGCTTTGCCCGAGGCTGGTCCCCTTGCCTGCAGTTCCCCTTCTCTGGTTGGCAGGGAATGTTCCCTCTACTGTTCTCCCCGAGCCCTGTCTCCCTTGGTGGTGGCCTGTTCCTATGCAGGCTTTGGAGGAAGGTGAGCTTGGTGGGAATCCAGATCACTGCATACCGTGTGCTCTTTGGCAAGCCCCGCAAACCCCTGTGAGCCTCGGTTCCTTCATCTGTGAAATGGGTAGACACTGGTCTTGCCCTCTCTGGGCTGCTCTGAGAATTAAGGAGATCGTTGCCTAAATGCATTCCTACAGACTGTGACTGGCCGTGGGGTCGGTAGAATATGGATCCAATTGGTTGTGGACCAACCTTAAAAAGTCTGAGCCTGTGTCATCAAAGAGGAGTGCTCCTAACCGTCACTGCCTCCTCATGGAGCCTTCTAGTATGAGGTGCAGTCACCCATTATCCCATTTGACTCTCCCCCTGGTGAGGGGGCACATCACGGTCACCCCCCAGAGAAAGGCACAGGTCCTCCCCAAGTTCCCCCCCAGGAGGAAGTGGCCGAAGTGGTTTCTGGCCAAGCCTGCCCTCTCTCTCTCTGCCCCGTGGTCTCCCGGCTCCACGCGGGTCACAGGGTCTGAGGACTGGGAGCCACTGGTGGGAGGAGGATGATCCATAGACCAATATGGGCGCCTAGGTCTCCCGGGGAATCTGGAGTCCTGGGCTGGGTTGTTGATGGTCTGGGGTTTCCTGCCTCCGTAGATGGGTGGTGACGAATGTGGGGGCGGGTGCCGGAGCAGAGCATAGGCTTCGCGCTGGTGGGTGTGGATCATGGCAACTGGGGTGTGGGCTAGATTTCATCCCCCTCAGTGGGGCCATGGCTTTCTGGGCCTTTCGTCCCGGCCCAGAGTGCATGCTGGCTGAAGTTCCAGCATCCTGATCCTGGTTCCACAAGGGGCAGTGCCTCCTGGCTGGGGGCAGATGGTGAGGGCCCAAAAGGCCAGGAGGAGGGCTTCCTGGGAAGTGCGCCAGGCCGGATGATGGAGAAGACATTGGGTGTTGCAGAAAACCCTGCAAGGTATCAGGCAGATCCCTCCTCTCTCATATCCCCCCCGTATACATGGGGAAACTGAGGCCCAGAGAGAGAAAGGCTCTTGCTCAAGGTCCCGGTGGAGATGAATGCAGGCCGCCCTCCTGTCTGCCCTTGGCTCAGGCTCCTTGCCTGGCCTGCCCTCCTCAGTGCACTGGCCAGGGCTGCTGCCCTCCCCCGAAGCCTGGGTGTTCTTGCCTTCTACCTTCCTCCACCCGCTGCTACCCAGTGGCTTGTCCCTGCCCCTCCCCCTCCTCCCCAGCGACTCTCTCACTCCCTCCTCTGCCTCCCGCCCAAACTCTGTCTTTGTTGCAACCACCCACCCACCTTTGTTTAACATCTCATTTCTTTTCTACTAGAAGACAGTATTTGAACAATTAGGATAATTGAAGTTTTTTTGTCTCACAGTTCTGGCCAAATATATCAACTTTTCATTGAAGTGGGGCGGGGCGCCAGTGCCCCAGTGGGGGCCGAGTTCATGTTGCACCACAGGCTGAGGGGGTCAAGGTGCCTCTTACTTCCCTTGCTCGGCCAGCACCCGCACGGTGAGCTCATGTCTCCTGAGACCTGTAGGCTCCCACCTCGCCACGCCAGCCTGTCCTTCATGCGCGCCGGGAGATCTGAAGGTGGGGCCCACCTTACTGGGGCTCCCCATCGCCCTTAGGAGAAAGCCCTGCTTCTTCCCGCCTCACAGGGCCTCTGCATTCTCACCTGCCCTGCCTGCTCCTGCTCTTGCTGTTGCCCCATGGCGTTCCTTGTGGTTCTGTGCACCTGCCAGCCTGTCTCACAGGGCGGAGGATGGCGTGGCCCCTGTGGAGAGTCGGCGCCTCTGAAGCCCGGCTCAGCCTCTAGCCCCCCAACCCCCGGGGCCTGGGAACTTACAGAGCTGCCCAGGGCCTCGGGGTCCCCATCTGCAAAATGCATAACAAGGCCCCTCAAGATGTCCTTGTCCTGGTCTCAGAATCTGTGAAGCTTACCCTCTGGGGACTTGGTTACATGAGATGAAGTTTAAGACCTCAGGTGGGAAGACTGTCCTGGGTTATCGGACGGGTCCAGTGTCATCCCACGGGGCCTTAGAACGGAGGCAGGAGAGTCCAGGTAGAGCAGGAGACAGGGAAGTGGACATGGGGTCTGAGTCAGAGCAAGAGCGGAAGAAGCTTCCCGCTGGCTTTGCAGGGGGTGGACAGGGCCACGAGCCAAGGAGCGCAGCGGCCTCTAGCAGCTGGAAAAGGCCAGGGAGTCGGTTCTCCCCTAGAGTCCCCGAAGGGAGGCAGCCCTGCCAGCACCCTGACTGCAGCCCGGTGGGGCTGGTTTTGGACTTCAGACCTCCAGAACCGTATGCTACCTGTGCATTTATGTCGTTTTAAGGCACGAAGTTTGCGGTTTGTTACAGCAGCCATAGGAAACTAATACAAGCACCTGCCTCACTGGCTGTGACGAATCCGTGAGTTAAGACAGGGGCTTAGAAGGAAACCTGCCAGGGCACCTGGGTGCCTGAGTCGCTTAAGTGTCCAACTCTTGATTTCAGCTCAGGTCGTGATCCCAGGGTTGTGAGACTGACCCTGTGTCGGGCTCCAGACTGAATGTGGAGGCTGCTTGAGATTCTCTCTTTACCCCACCCCCCCTTAACTGCCCATACACTCTCTCCCTAAAAAAAAAAAAAAAAAAAGAGCATCTGGCCCACAAGCACTCAGGAAACATCAGAAGTAGGAGGAGGAGGGGAGGCAGTGGTGGTGTCACTTCTCTGAGGATGCTGCGTGTCCCGCGTGGGATGCCCGCCTCTGCTGTTTCCGTTCTAATCGGCGCCCAGCACGTGACTATTCCATTTGCCTTTCCTGACACTGCTCGAATATCACTTCCTCCAGGAAGCCAACTCTGACCCCTTCTTCCCCGTGTTGGAGCCAGACCACTGCCTTCTCCACCTCCCCTCAGTGCCCTGCACGATGCCTCCCAGCCCCCATCGCCCTGTAGTGTCCTGCTGGGTTCTCGGGTTCTCGTGCCCACCTTCCCTCACGTCGGACCATTCATGCATTCTACAGGTGTTTATACCTCGCTCGTGACACCACCAGGCACTGTTCTTAGTGGGGGGATACATTTCATCAAACAGATAAGCATCTCTGCCCTCGTGGAGTCTGCATTCTACCCTGGTGAGGACAGAGAGACAAGCTAATCAGTAATTTAGACAATCAGAAATTATGTGATGTAGACAAAAAGAAAGCACGTAGGTGGGATGGAGAGTGTGTGAGGGGTGGGGGTGTTGCCATTTCACGTGGTGTAAGTGGGAAGGTCTCCCTGAGAAGACTGGATTTGAGCAAAGACTTGGAGGGCATGATAGAGTGAACTGTGTAGACACCTGGGGAAAGAACCTTGACACAGAGAATGGAAAGTGCAAAGGCCCTGGGGTTTAGTGAGCATTATGAGTTGAATTATGCCCTCTCCCAAAGATATGTCAAGTCCTAACACCCCAGTATTTGTGACTGTGACCTTATTTGGAAATAGGGTCATTGCAGATGTGATTAGTTAAGATGAAATCACATTGACTTAGGGTGTGCCCTTAATTTGATATGACTGGTATCCTGTAAGGAGAGGAAGAGAGACACAAAGAGACAGAGACACACAGAGGGACGGGGGGTTGGTGTGCGGCCACAGAGGCAGAGATTAAAGTGATTTTTCTTTAGGACCAGGAATGTCAGGGATAGCCAGCTGTCACCCAGAAGGTAAGAGAAAGGCATGGAACAGATTCTCCCTAGAACCTTATGAAAGGATGTGGCCCTACCGGGACTTCAGACGTATAGCCTCCAGAGCTGGGAGAGAATACATTTCTCTTGTTTCCAGCCCCTCCGTTGTGATAATTTGTCACAGTAGCCCTGGGGAAAGAATGCAGATGTAACGTGTGTGTGCATGTGCGCGCGCGCGCGCGTGTGTGTGTGTGTGTGTGTGTGTGTTCAGAACGGAGAAGAAGCCGGCCTGGCTGAAAAGGAAGGGAGGGGACGTCAGGGAGACCCTAACAGGGGACAGGCCACGTGGGACTGGGGGCCGTTACTGGGGCTTTGACCCCAAGTGAGGGAGGGCACCATGGGGAAGGTTGTGAGCACCTGAGAGCCACCGTCCTACATATTTGTTTTTCAGCCTTGTTTCTGTAGCAGCTTGCCCAGACCATGGCGTGTGGCTGGTACCCAGCAAACATTCCCTCCTTTCTGTCCCAGCTAGAGGTTCTGACTTGGTGGCTGTAAATATATGTGTTATCGATGGGATGGAGGAGGGGTGACCTTGCACCATGGAGGGTGCTCTGATAATTACAATATTTAGGTAGATAAAAGGATACATTTTCTACTCGGGATGCCTGTAGACTTTTTTTTTTTTTGGTGGCAAGACACGGTTTTCATCTTAAAACCTTATAGTCAGTTGTTTTGTATTTTGATTAAAAAATTGTGCATTTTTAATGCAAGCCCATGAAGCATCGATTTTCAGAATCTCAATGTGGCTGATGTATCCCACAGATAAGCTTCCATTCCTTCTCCATGAGGCTTTCAGCACCGGATCTCTGTAGGCACGTTATTATGGGGAAGCATTGATTTTTGCCTAGGACACTATGCCTCCTCTTTGAGGAAATGAAAATTATGGCCAATGAAAAGCCATTTTTCAAAGTGGCTTTGATTCTTGTTGTTTATGATTCTGAAATGAAGCCGGGGAGAAGGGACCCTACTCTTCCTTACTAATTCTTTGTCCCCGCACGTAAAGGGACATGTTGCTCCTGAAGGAGCGCTTGGTCGGCCCGCAGGAGTCCGGGGCTAAGTGACCACTGTCACTGTCACTGTCACTCTATAAAGCTGTCTGCAGTTCAGGGCACTAGCAGCCTGCCGGGACCTGAGGGTTTGCATTCCATCCCACAGTGGGGAGACAGAGGCTCAGAGAAGCAGAGCCCCCTCTTTGCGGTCCTAGAGCAGGAGACAAGGGGTGGCCAGGTCTGACCGGACGTTCAGATGAGACAGGATGTGTGTTCTGAAGGCAGAAATGAAGGAGAGCCCACCGCACTGGTGCCGCGGAAGCAGCAAGAGCTCAAAACAGGAGTGCAAGACGCGGCCCCTCCGAGTCCAGGTTCTGCCACCGGCTGGGTGACTTCAGCCCACTTGCTCATCTTCTCTGAGCCTCCAGGTTCCCTCTCTGAAGTAGGGGAAACTGTCCCCCATGCGGTCACCTCCTCCGACTGTATTCCGTAGGAGATGATAGAGAAAGTGCTTCATCGGTGGTGAAGGGCCCTTCCTAAGCCAAAGGCAATTGCTGTGCAAATAAGAGCGTTGATTGTAGAGTGCATAATTTCTGGAAAATTAATAACTAAAATATCATTTTTTTAAAAAAATGGAGCCATTACGGCGTGCCAGCTGCTGTGCCTAGTGCCCCCCCCACAAAATATGATGTTTGGTTCTGATTATGAATTATGTCCCTGTGGTAGGCACTCGTGTTAGCACACCCATTTTGCAGATGGTAATGCCGAGGGTCACGCCGCTGGGAAAGGAACATTCGGACCGGGCTCTATATGACTTTGAAAGCTCATAAGCCTCAACCCCCTCCATGGGACTGATAATGGGTCCTGAGTTGGGCCAGCTCAGGGCCTGATTCTAGATGATGCAGCAAACATCTATAGGAAGCTTCAGCCCCAAGGTCACCCAGAGCCATTGGCCCAGAGAGGACTCAAACCCAGTTCCAAGGTTTCCTTCTTGCCTCTTCTGCCAAACTACTCCATGCTTTTTGTCTCTGCTCGCTCTGGAGAGTGTCTTTGTTCCCATACCACTTAAAAATCAAGGGGGCACATGGACAAAGAGAAATTGACAACCAAATATAATGTGTGAATTTTTTTTTTAATTTGGAATTAAGGAAAACCAAAAATGACATTTTGGGGACAATGAGGAAGTTTTAAATATAAATTCTATTTTAAATAATATTTCTTATGAATATTACTTTTTTGGGTGTACCGTGGGAATGCTGTTATGTGGGAGAGTATCCATATTTCTAGGAGCTACATCCCAACGTGGTCTTACGTTTGCAACCCACTCAAATACACTCAAATAATTCTGTAAATGTAGCAGTGGAAGGGAAATAATTCAAGGGGCAATTCTATTTGCTGAAAGCCTTTTGTGGGCTAGGCTCTGGGCTGGAGGCTGGTATGAGCTATCTTCTATGTTTCTCCCAGCCTCTCCGTAAAGTAGGTGTTGTTATTTTTGCTTTGTGAATAATGTAACAAAGCTCAGAGAGGGTAAGTGGCTAACACGAGGTCACACAGCAGGTGAATGGTGAGTTGCAGGTCAGGTCAGTGTGAAGCTTTCAATTAGAGAACAAATGAACCCTTCCTTCTTCCCTCACTCCACTCTTCCTCTCCTGGCTTTTTCATGATGGGCATACATAGAGTAGAAATTCCTTTTCATATCCTAACAGGAAGCTCAAAGCTTGGTGAAAAAAACAAACAAACAAACAAAAACACCCCACACTATTAATCAGGACCCTGCCTCCGAAGCAAGGAAAACAGGAACTCCAAGTATCAGAAACTTCATTCGCTGACCAGAGTCCCCATAGGAAGGAGAGTTCTGGAAAAATAAATGTTGACATTTGACACCACAGGAGCACCAATTTAAAAAGGCACTTTAAACCAAAATTGACTTCACAAAAATCAATATTGAAAAATCAGACTTGGATTCCAATGAAATATCAGTGTCTTGATGTTTATTGACTTGGGTAAATGTTGGCATTTTACAGCCCAGAATTAAAATAATGGAATTTTGGAGCTAGACAAGACCTCTGAGATCATCGTATTACTTACTAATATCTCTTTCTCGATGCTTCTTTAGCTGGACGTTGTTTTTATTATGTTTAATTATCCCGTCTTGAACCGTGTTTAATTTTATAAATCTCCTCCAAGTCTTGGTCCTACAGGCACATGTTCTAGTGACTATTTTCAGCAAGAAGAGCCAGGGTAGGCTTAAACTAAAGCCGGCCCTTTAAAGGGGAGGAACTGGGGTCCAGGAGCTGGGGACAGATAAGGCCAGAGCCCAGGCGCTCACCCCTGCCCTGCGCTCTCACCTCCAGGCCCTCCTCTTCCGGATCCCATCCATCAGGTGGCATCAAGGAAGTGGAAGTTCTAAGCAGAGGCTTGTTCACTAGAACACGGTAGTGAGGCAGGAACCCTGTTAACTGGATGTCAGCTGGGGAAAAAGGGAGGGAGGGAGGGAGAGAGGGAGGGAGGGAAGAAGGGAGGCACTCTTTTTCTTCAGATGGAAGCATCCTTTGTTACCGTTTTGGGGATCAGATGCACAACAGGCCATTAAGTTAGAGATACTATTGTTTCATTGCAACATGCATTCATCTGCCTAATTAAATACCGCACACAAGCCCCCAGCTATTGTGATCAGGGAGTCCCCACGAAGTCAAGATCATAAGGAAGGCACGAGACTGGTAATTAGGCGGTGTCTGGCTCCCCTACTGAGGGCCCCGGTTATTGAGCCATCATCAAGAGGGAGCTTGTAGAAGAAAGGTAGACCTTCCTGAGATCTGAGACCAGAGAACTGGGGTCACAGGATCAGTTTGCTCCGAGGCCTGTGTGGGGATGCGGGGCCTCTGATGTGTGAGTGAGAGACGCACTTCTCACTGATGGCAAGGAGCTATGACAGTGAGTTTTTTGGAGCGCTTGCCACCTGGGGACTGAGCTAAGCTTTTTATTTTTATTTTTTTAAATACATTTTTTAAGAGATTTTATTTTTGAGAGAGAGAGAGAGAGAGCGAGCATGCATGAGTAAGGGGAGGGGCAGAGGGAGAAGCTGGCTCCCCGCTGAGCAGAGAGCCTGATGCAGGACTCAATCCCAGGACCCTGGGATCGTGACCTGAGCGGAAGGCAGAGGCTTAACCAAGTGAGCCACCCGGACACCCCTGGGCCAAGCTATTTATATACCTTTCTGCTTTTAGACAACTTGATGGGATGGATGCCATCCCATTTTACAGATGCAGAAATCCAGACTTGGGATGGTGAGGGGGCCTGCTCCAGGTCGTAGGGCCTGCGGGTAGGTGGTGAGCCCAAACTGGACACGGGTCTTTAGCTCCAAGTCCGGGTCTTGCTGGTGGTCGGCACCTCCGAGAGGGTTCCAGCGCCTGTCAGCCGCACCCCCTTCCTGCCCTCATATAGCCCACCGGTTGGCTCAGTTTGCCCAGTATGTTGGGCCCTGCAGCCTGGATTCCTAACCAACCCCTCCCCCAGCCTCCCACGCAGGAACAACCCTGTGAAAGACACCGGCTCCTGTGCTCAGCCTGTCCCCGCCCTGACTTGAGTGCTTGCTTTACTGAACCTTTTCTTGGGTAACAAACAATCTGGGTCTCCCATATTCACCGGAGGAGAGGTAATGATTTTGAGGTGATCTAATCAGAGAACGGAGGCCAAAGAAATCCATTTAGGAACCCGAGTTATCTGATTATGCAAAATAAGCCGGAAAGAAATCCCATGTCCCTTGTCACTCCTGCTGAATCGTGGTATTTTCGCATGGGCCACAGTGTGTGTCTGATGCTCGAGCTTTTCTTATGATCTCAACCAGCACAGGAGTGGGACTCTGAAATCAGAGTTGTTAGAGGCCTTCGGGGTCCCAAAGCACGCTGTGTCCCCACCTCTCCCCGGATTGCATGTGGACAGACCCCCTCCTCCAGACATCCTCAGTCTCCTTTTTTGACCCCCTTGCACAGCTTCACACACTGCCTTTTATTTCTCTGTGCCCTGCTTCCCATCACTCTGCAGACACTCTGCCCCCTCCGAGGGTGGCCTGGGTCTCACCTGCGTGGTGCCCCAGGCCTGGGTCCAGCGTGGGGGCCCCGGACACGTTGGGTTCCCTTGGATTCACGGCACAGTTTAGTATTCAGACATGCACGTCTGCCGGCAACCTGCGACCATCCATCCCAAAGAGGATTTATTGCGGCGAGTTGGGAAGTTGTTTAAATGCAGCGTGGCACCTCGCGATGATCCTAGGTCCCACAGATGCTTTCGGAATGGGAATGGGGTGTGGCTCCTGGGGAAGCCTGGGAGGTGGGTGCCCCCAATTACAGCCCCTGCCTGGGCTTGGGGAGGCGGGGCTCCGCGGGGACAAAAATGCCAAGGTCGGAAACTTTTGTTTAAAAACATGGAAAATCTATTCAGACGTCTGTAGCTCACTTCTCCGGGGGGCGATCCAGAACCCAGTCTGGAGCCTGAGTAGCTGGGCTGCTGCTAGGGAAGACGTTTACTAAGACTCGTTCAGTTTTTGAATGGGAGCTCTGCTCGGGGCTTTGCGAGGGCCTGGTTGTACTTGTTTTGTTCTGTGTTCTCACCAGCAGGGTGATACTGGGTTCCCAGTTGACAGCGAGTGGACCGATTGGGATCGGGTGTCAGGTTGCTGGAGGCGGGGACCCAGCAGCCAGAAGTGATGGCTCATCACCTGAGGGCGAGAGGGGAAGGAAAATGTCAGACGAGGACCTAATGACTACACAAGCATTTGGGGAAACTGCATGGGGCAGAATAACCCCTGTGCCCCGTGCCTTTCGGGGGAGCTTCCCGTGCCCCTGGTGGGTCCACACTGGATTTCATAATCATCTGTTGGATTTGTTAAGCCCCTTAAGCTCTCTGAGCCTCCGTTTGCTTCCCCGTAAGAGAGAAATAATAATTTATTGGGGTTCTGGGTATCTGGCGCCATCCTTCACTCCTGACCCGTGTCTGTTCATTGAATTCTCACAACTCACTATGAAGCAGGCATCGTTGATCAGCACTGGGAGCCCGAAGCACAGATCAGAGGCAAAGCCGCCCCCGCGCACGGAGCCCACACATGGCAGACCCAGGATTCAAAGCCAGGCAGCCGGGGTTGGGGCCCCATCCTGACCATGGCTGATACTCGGGGAGCAAGAACCACGCCTCCCTCACCGAGCTGCTTAGAGGGCTAACCCACACACACTGAGGGGTCAGATTAAAGCGTCCAGAGTGCATGTAGCACCATTCATTTTGGAGAGCGGGGAGGGGGCCGTGGTTATTCCTGGATGGTGAGACTGGGGGGAAGGGAGGCGGGGAGGAGCTTGCGTTCCCCACTGGACCGATATACGCGCGTCTGTATTGTTGGAATTTTCTACAAGCCTGTGTTACCTTAGCAATTAAAAAAAAACGTTCTTGGGGGAAGAGAAAGAATTGTAAAGAATAAGAACGTGTTTCAAACCTGCGGGCGTGTCTACATGTGCACTGCATTTTAAAAATGGGTCTATCAAAAAATACCTGGAAGTTGGGGCTTAGGAAGATATATATTTGGGTTATGTAGAAACTCACTCCCGTGACGCAGTCAGCGCAGTCTCATGGTTCCACAGTGGACATTGCTTATTGCTGGACCCCTGGTCTGTGGTCTTTCCTCGTTTCCTCTGTAATTCTTAAAGGGGGAGCCATTCTCCGTGCCTCTGAGGGCTGTAACTGTCCTCTGGCCCGTCTGCGTGGACAGGAATGGTACAAGCTGGTGGGTCTACCCCTGTCAGGGAGGCGAGCCCTGTCTCTCGAGCCCATCGGGTGCGGCGTCGCAGGTGGACCAGCCAGCTTCGGGCTGGACTGAGGGAAAAGCCTGGGGGAGCAGTTAGTTCTGTTGGGGGGCAGGAATCAGCGAAGAGAAGCTGTTCGGTGCTGCGAGAACAACATATGGTAAGGCAGAGAGGAGGCTTATTTACCTTGAAAATCTATATCTGGGCAATAAAATTCTGTGTAGAAAGAGCCAGCCCCCGGGGCAGTTGGCTGGCTCAGTCGTTAAGCATCTGCCTTCGGCTCGGGTCATGATCCCACGGTCCTGGGATCAAGTCCCTCGTCGGGCTCCCTGCTCAGTGGGGAGTCTGCTTCTCCCTGTGCTCCTGTTCCCACCTAATAAATAAATAAAATCTTAAAAAAGGAAAAGGAAAGAAGGAAAGAAAAGGGAGGAAGAAAGAGAGGAAGGAAGGAAAGGAGGAAGGAAGAAAGGGAGGGAGGGAGGGAGGAAGGAAGGAAGTAAGGAAGGAAGGAAGGAAGGAAAGAGACAGCCCCTGGATGAACCGAATTTGTGGTCTCAGTTGCTGGTCAAGTCCTACAGGGTTGATCTTCATATATTCGTTCCTCCCTCCCTCCCTTGTCCTGCTTCTGGTTACCTGGTTTGTTTTTTATCAGGTCCAGTGTGACGTGCAGACATGGAAACAACTGTCACAGAGGAAGGAGTTTACCTGGAAGTCCCCTAGATGCAGGAAGCATGCCACGGCAGGCAGGGTGCACGGGAAGCCCCGGGGTCTGCCAGGAAGCAGAGGGAGTGAGGGGAGACGTGGGCAAGAGCCTTACCCGTGGTTTCCGTGGGAAGGATCTGATGAGGCAGGGTAAGCAGCTTGCGATTGGCTGGGTGGGATCACTTCCCTGGGCTCTGGGGCTTCGGGCTGTCTGTCGGTCTTCCGGTACCTGGATTTAAGTGGACCAGGTCATGTGGAGAGGCCCAGAGTGTGAAAGCCCCCCAAAATGAAAAGACTGGGGCTGTGGGCTCTGGGATCAGCTTGCATATAAAAGGCCCACAGGCTAGTTGTTTATCTTTAGGAACTGATTAAATCTGGGAGGGGTGGTCAGCAAGGCTCCATATGTCAAAACTAATCCTTCCTACCCTCCCTCCCTCTCTGCTTTCCTTCCTTACCTCTTTCTGCCTCCTTCCAATGTGAAAACATATCATGAAATATTTCGAACATACAGAAAGAAAAAACAAAAAAACAATATAGCGACAACAGAGCTTGTACCCAGAGCTCCAATTTGAAAAATGTGAATATTTTTTTTTCCCCAGATCTCATTTTTCAAAGAACTCAAGCATTGCAGATACACCCAAAGCCCCCTCCTAACCCACCCCTTTCCACTCCCCGCCCTTCCTCCTTCCACAGAAATAACAACTGTCTGGAAGTTGGTTGTATTTTTCCCATCTCTATTTTTATATTTTACTACAGATGTACATGTCCATAAACAATATATAGTATTTTTAAAGCTTTGTATAAACATCATACTGTACATAACATTCTGCATTCCATTTTGTTATACCCCTTTTAGTTTGTCTTTTAATAGGTGGTTTTAATTGGTTTATATTTATTGTGATTGCTGACATATTTCTACCATCTTATTTTGGGTGTTCCTTCTGCCATTCCGTTTTTTTTTCCTCTGCTGACGTGGTTATACCCTTAACATTTTAGTATACATTCTAAATTATATTTCTTTTTTCTCCTAAAATCTAAAGTTACACAGTATCTTTCTCCTCTACTGAATTTGACAAGAATTGTCACAAGGCCTACCAACTCACTAAATATCTGCTCTACATTTCTTGTTTCCTAGAATTTGGGGTCCACTGATTCAAAAAATTAGTTGTTTTTAGTTTTTAGTTAATAATTACATTTGCCAACAAATGTTACCAACGTCTTTGCTTGCTTTTTTTTTTCCCCGCCTTCCATTTCTTCTTCTAGGTTCACTTTTTTTTTTTTTTTTTGGCTGAGTTCATCCTTAAGTAGTACTCAGTGCATATGGTGGGGGTCAAGGGTAATCTTAATAGGATTTGGAAGTCTTAAAATGTCTCTGTGTTCCTCTCATTCTTGTGTAATAGTTTAGCAGGGTATAGAATTCTTTTTTTTTTTTTTTTTTAAGATTTTATTTATTTACTAGAGAGAGAGAGAGAGACTGAGAATGAGAGGGGAGGTCAGAGGGAGAAGCAGACTTCCCGCAGAGCCGGGAGTCCGATATGGGACTCGATCCCGGGACTCTGGGATCATGACCTGAGCCGAAGGCAGTCGCCCAACCAACTGAGCCACCCAGGCGCTCCATCAGGGTATAGAATTCTAAGCAGACGGGAATTTGCCTTCAGAACTTTATCTTCTGGACCTCTTGTTGCTGATGAGAAGTTTGCTGTCCATCTGGTTATTGATTCATCGCGAACCGTCTTTGGTGCAGCTGCTAAGGCCTACGCCTGGAACCAGCTTACTGTCACTTTTGTTGTATTCTTTTGGCCGCATCAAGTCACAAGGCCAACCCACATTCAAGAGATGGGAACGTAGATTCCACCTTCTCATGGAGGGTGCTGCAAAGTCATATTACAGAGGCAGTGGGTACAGAAAGGGCTGAATAACTAGGGCCATGTTTGCATTCGATCCATCATTCTGCTCTGCTTCCTCGTCTTGCTACCCACAAGCATGCAGCTTCGTGTGGCCTGCAGTGCCAGGCAGCAGTTGGTAGAACTTTATTCCAGCTTTTCTTAGGAGTAGCAGAAGCTGTTCCCTACCTGCTTTGCTTTAAATAGTGAGCTTGGCTCTGGTCCCCCTTTGCATTGAATGAGGCTCCGCCCTTGCGTTTTCTGGGGATGCTCTGAGTCTCTCTTGTCCTGGAGGATTCCCGCTGCTAGGTGCCTTTGGCTGTTTCGCACCCAGACCTCCCAAAGCCCATCAAACCCACAGCTTCTGCCTCACTGACTACGTGGTGGGGCTTTTTTCTTTTTTCTTGAGCATTTTGTCTTATTTTTGAGTAATTTATGTCTTCAGATTTTCTATTTTTGTATTGCAGCTATCACTGCTGTGTGTTTGGTGCAGTGGAGAGGGAGGGATTTCAAGATAGGAATTTAATTTGTGATTCCACCTTGGCTGGGACTCCTTTGTTTACTTTCTTCGTCAAACTGAGCTTGTCACATTCCTTAGGAAACAGATGAGGTTGTGACAGCTACATCAGAATGTACATAATTGGGGCAGTGAGAACAAAAGCTCAGACTCTCCGGGTTTGAAGGGGTCTTCCAATGCTTTAATCTCGTCTATACCTGTCGCACAGCGGGGGCATCCGATGCCTGAACACCTCCGGGGATGGCCGGCCTGTCTCCTCTTCATCCCGTCTCTGAAGAGCCCTGGTTTTAAAAAAGTTGTTCTTTTTCAGCTGGTATCTGCCTCCTCATGGATTCTCTTACCCCACCCCCCACCCCCTACGTAGTTCTGTTTTTATTCTCTGGAATGAAACAAACCACATCTGTGCTTTCTGCTTTTGAGAACCCAGCAGAATGTAGAGGCCATGACCAGGCCCCATGTGGGCTTTCCTCCAGGCCGAGCAGCTCTAGGCTCTGCAGCCTGAACTCGTGTGATCTGATGGCCCATCCTCTCCCCACATAGCTCCCGCCATGGGCACCGCTCATGTTCCCCTTTCTCCTAGGCGGGGCCTGCCTGGAGCCTCAGTGGTGCACTTAGGTCAGCCAGAACCCGAGCAGGGTTTCCTACCTCTTTGGTTCCGGGACCCATTCTCCTGTAGGTGCACCTGTGAACCAGTCACGGGGTGGACTCTCGTGGTTCCTCGGTCAACCACCATTCATTTGTTTGTTCATTCATTCAGACCTTGAGGACACCGGGAACACGGTGGTGAGCAAGACTGCCGTGAAACTTGGGGTCTAGTGTGGGAGACAGATCTAGTGCGACCACGAGCATGAGGACTAGATGCATGGTGAAGTGAGGATATATAAAAGGGGACCTCACCAGGTTTCGGAGGAAGCAATGTGTGCTCTGAGAGCACGTCCTCATTTTCTTAACATTTTCAAACTCAACTTCTCAAGAGAGGAGATCCCTGCCTTGCTCGCTCATCATTCCTTGACCCACAAGGTCACGGGTCAGCAGCTAGCCTATGGCTTGGGTTTGCATACCTTGTCCAACTAGCTATGCCTTCGATGCTCTCAATACCTTTGCACATCATCCATCCATCCATCCATCCATCCATCCATCCATCCATTCCTTGAGTACACTGGTGATGCCGTGAAGGAATCCGTGGCAATCTTCATTCCTGGGGAAGCTCAGATGGAAATTACATAGGTCAGGGGTGGGGTGGGGGTGACAGTAGGTTTGGTGGCCATCAGGTTGGAAAGAGCAGGGTGCGTAGACTGCGGCTGGAGCCTGGGCATGAAGGTGAGCGTGGGGCAAGGTAAGCTTTTCCATCCCCAGCACCAGCGTGCTGAATGGCACATAAAGGGTGCTTGACAGTTATTCACTGGATCTGGAGAAGAATCATTAACTCCTAGGAGTCATGAGGTCTGGATTTAGCACCAGCCCTACAACCAACTAACTATAAGCCCTCAGGAAAGTCACTTAACCTCTCTGAGCTTCAGTTTCCCACTTATAAAGTGCCATGATCATTTATAAAATGGCGGTGTTCTAGGTGACTAGAAGGGCCCAAGGGAAAATGCATGACATGTCCTCGTAAGCTGGAAGGGCTTTATATATGGAATCTTATCCCTCGTTATTATTACTATTTTTTAAAAGATTTTACTTATATATTGATTGACTGATTGATTGA
Organism: Nasua narica; assembly: GCA_028533885.1. NCBI lineage: Eukaryota > Metazoa > Chordata > Mammalia > Carnivora > Procyonidae > Nasua > Nasua narica. The sequence goes on along the minus strand of CM052813.1, from coordinate 52,082,480 downwards.
AGACCCTGAGGTCATGGCTAAGCTGAAATCAAGATTCAGACACTTAACTGGCTGAGCCCCCCCAGGCGCCCCTGTTATTGCTGTTGTCATCAACGCTAATGTCCAGTCAGCATTCCATGATGCATATTTAAGGAAGGACTTTGCAGTGAGCGACTCTAATCCACAAAGGTGTTGCCAAATGTTGGGCAATCAACAAGCAGTTTCTGAGGGCCTCTCCCAGTGCTCGGCCTTCTTGTAGATGGAAGAGCGGAACTTGGAAAACTTGGTCTTCTGGAACAAAAGGCAACACTAGGAGCCTAAAGGGAGACTGGTGGCCATTGCGTGAAGGGGAAAGGGAATGTGGGGCTGCAGACAGGCCCCTGAGAACTTTGGAGAGGCTACAGTCCTTGGGATCCCATAGAGTCCCACCCAGGTCTTGTCCTACAAAAATAGTAAAGTCTGAGGAATGAGTGTGTGTTTGTGTGTGCACGTGCATAGGTAGGGTGTCGGGGAAGGGGTGTTGAGTAAATTTCCTTGGCAGAAAAATGAGTTGGCATCTCAAACTTTAGTGTGTAACCAGGTCATCATGGCTGCTAATTAAAAATGGACCAGCCCCAGGGATCCTATTGGGGGCTGTGGAATAGAGCTTGGGAAGCTGCGTCGTAAGGAGCTCACCCCACCCCAGGTGGCGCTGATGCAGTCTGCAGCCTTCTCTTTGAAGAAGCCCACCCCATGCCTGATGCACACCTCCATTCCTCCCACCCCCCTGCTCCCTTGTCATAACTCAGCCAAACAGAGCTTCTTAAAAATGCATGGAACACTGCGCGAAAGCACCGATCTGACTCGGAGGTGATATTTTCAAATGAAACGGGACGTTATTTTTGTACCTGTCGGTAGGAAGGTTCTCAGGGGTTAGCAAACCAGAGTTGAGTGTGTTGTTTCACGGTACTCTAGTTGTGGTCCCTGAAGCTCCCCGTGGGAAGTAAAAAGCAGAATATTCTTTCTGAAGATCCCGTGTGCTACCCTGTAAGGTCTGTTTTGCAAAATTAATTAGCTTTGGGCCAGTTTCTCATCCCAAACCATTTGGGATTTCCGAGCTACAGTCAGAGAAAGTGTAGGTATGGGAAATAATTTCTTCTCCTGGTCTTTGTTCCCAGTGCACTGGCTTTGCTCTACCGATGTGCCGGGCCCAGGGCTGAGATCCAGAAATCGCAGATCTTTGCCCTTGAGGGAGGGCAAAAAAAGCAAACACACAGTTGGAATAGGAAGAAGAGGCAAGGGGAAACCGTATGAAAATCAATTACAACATTTCCAGGGGTAAACTACTCCCTAAAAAGTAATTAGAAATATTAAATTCCTCCTCTCTCCAGCATGAATGAATGCTGGCTAGTGAGGAAACACAGTGGAAAAGTTGTTCCAGATCAAATTCTTTGCTTGAGAACATTCACCTAGGTCTTGGTTGCAGCAGGCAAGGAAGAAGTTGCTGGAAGAATGATGTACAGCCTTCAGGGATCTTGTTTATCAGCCTGAAACAGGGAATGCCTTAGCAAATGCAATGAGGGCCTCTGTGTAGGGCAGGCCAGAGAGAGCAGGGTGATTATTCATATACACCCCGTTTCTTTCTTAGTTTCCACTTATGAGCAGTCTTATTAACAACAGGGACGATGCTGGCTGCCGTCTCTCATATTCACTCAGTCTCGGAATGTCCAGAGCCTCTGGCGCCGATGTCTCAGCTCTCCCTCCCCACAGTTCTAGGAGGCAGCTAGAAGAGGAATCTGCACCTTACCGGGGAGGGTGCTGAGGCCCAAAGAGGTCACCCAGCAGCACCCAGGGCCATGGCCGCTCCAGCTCTAGTGTCTCGGGCTCCCCACTGCAGACTGTGGCCCCATACTCTGTGCAATCCAGCAGCTACTTGGAGGCGGGGGTGGTTCAAGGCAAGTAAAGACTATGGCAGGTACAAGGTAGTTTGCTAATAAAAAGAAAGAAAGAAAGAAAGAAATAGAAGCCAAGCTTCTCTAATGAGAGACTCGGTTCCCCTTCCTGGATCTTTCCCCTCTCCCATTGAATTAATTAATGACGGCAAATTGTTCCCAAGTGCTCAGGCAGGTTTTCTTTGTATTTTAGTATTATTATAAGGAATGTTTCCTGAGTGATATTAGGAGGAGCGGTTGCACAAGTAAAATCTTTCTGAAAGCAGCTTAGCGGCTCAGCCGGGGGCCTTCACTGTAGCTGGATTGTTTCGTGAGTGTGTGTTACTGGAAGTCACATTCTCAGGCAGCTGGGGAGCACGAACGCCCTGACGCCCGCTGACCTGGGCACTTTTGTCCATCTGTGAACTCACAGAGAGCCCCCCTGCTTAAGCTCCCCACCCCCACCCCGGGGCTCACTGTCCCCCACCGGACACACTCGCAGTGACCGGCCCTTGGCCCATACTGGCCGTGACAGAGCTCTTACAGACCACAGTGACGTGAGAAGAAGGATGACTTTTTCCTAGAGCCAGCGGTGTTATTTTAAAGAACATCCATTCCTCGGAGATGCTGTTCTTCCTTTCCTCTCCTCTCCCTCCTCCTCCTCTTCCTTCCTATCACATCCTCTTTACAATTAAATCACAGTGATAGAAGATGTTAGGATCTGTTTGTTCATTTTATTTTGTTCTTTAATGTCCTTACACGAGAGAGTAAAATACGACAACTTGCACAGGCAGTCTGGTTCTTTTTGGGAATTGTGTGCGGGAGCCTGGGCCCTGCCGTTACTGGTGATGTCCCGGAAGCAAGGGTGAGGTCCGTGGGGCACAGGGAGGAGGTGGTCAGAGCGGCCCTGCTGTGATCAGGGAGAATCTGGGCCGATGGGGACATCTGAGCTGAGTGGGCGAAAGGCAAAGTGTGTGGGGGGGTGCTCACCAGGGAGCGGGCGTTCCAGGCGGAAGGTTGCTGAACAAAAGACAGGCAGAGCTCAAGATGCTCTTGGAACACTGCCTGCTAGTTAGAGGTGGAGTCCAGGCAAGGAGAGGGGAGGCCAGCCAGCGGCGTGGGGATCGAGCCGGGAGGCCACCTGGGCCGGGTGACTTTGAACAAAGTGCCTTTGGTCCCGGAGGGCCATGGAAACCTTTGAGCACAGGGACATGATCAGCTTTTCCATTTTCGGGAACTCACTTCTGGGGGAGGGGCGGGCGGCAGCAGGAAGGAGCAGGGCTGGGAGCAGAGGAGCCTGCCTGCAGTCCAGGGCAGAGACGACAAGGCCAGACAGGAGCACGTGCCAGTGGGACAGAGAGGCTGGCCCGGCTGCACAGATCTCAGCAAGCAGAACCTTCGGGACTTGAGACCGACTAGGCGCAAGGGGTCTTGCGAACCTGGAGTCCAGGGTGGCTCCTGATTTTCTGGCGTGGGGGCCCTGCAGAGGGGAGTGTTAATACTAATGCTAATGCAAATATCAATGCTAATCATAGTGATGGCTGACATTTACCGAGTTCTTCCGTGCGCTGAGCACCGGCTAAGCGCCATACCTGTTCGGAAGGCTTACAGAGAGAGCAGCGGGTTTCCCGGGGTCTGCAGCTCAGGGTGTCCTGCCAGTCCCATCTGCAGTCTGCCTTCCAGGACCCTGACCCCATTTAGGTGGTGAGTCTGGATCTGAACCGTCTGGAGCTGAGGGGACAGCAGGGACGGACGACGGGCTTTGGGGTTACTGCCTGCAGCAGGTGGTTGATGCTGTAGGAGGGATGAAATTGCTTGGACATGCTGGCTGTGAAGACGTGCTTTGCCCAACAGTGCGAAGCGGGAGCTGTCCTGCCTTTCCAGCCCCTGTGCCTCTTCTTCTAACCTATTTGGGTGTTGGGTCGTGTATTTCCTGGAATCACTGAAAAGAGGAGAGGGGAGAATGCAGGGTCTGCTTGGCTCTTTCTCTTCCTTTTGTTTTTTTCCTGAGCTTTTTATTATGGATGACTTCAGACCCAGCCCGCGGGAGGAGGAGGTAAACAGCCTCTGTGAAGCCTGGGCTCATTTTCCTTCATCAGTTACCAAGCAGGTGCCTGTCCCTTTCTCAGCTGACCTCCTAGAATTCAGACCCCTGCATCCAGGCATTCCCCACTCCGCCCGTCTCTTGTACGGTCTGCTGTGGCCAGACTGAGCTGGCGATTCTCAGCATGCCTCGTGGTCCGGTCCCGGGTTCACGGCTGCACCTCCTGGGGTCACGGTGTGATTATGCACCCTGTGCAAAGCCCATCACCACACACTGTATACTGTGCATTAGGGAGCTGGGCTCCATGCTCCGTGGGGCAGAGGTGGGACCTCTCAGTATAGCATTCGAGGTGGTTGCATGTGTCCCTCATCAGAAAGACCCCAGAGAGCCCCCTTGCCCCTTCAGCCCAGTGAGGGTGCAGGGAGAAGACCAGCTGTCTATGAACAGAGGGGGCCTTCACTAGACACGGAATCTGTCAGTGCCTTGATGGTCGACTTCCCAAGCTCCCAAGCTGTGAGGAACAAATGTTCATTGTTTGAGCCAATGGGTCTGTCGCCTTTATCATGGCAGCCCCGATGGAGTATGACACAGGACGTTTGCGACTCAACCCTCATCAGGTCAAAGGAACCCTGTGTTGACACTCTAAGCATCTACATGTTTCCTGGAGGTTCGGGTGTGTTTTTTACTTTCTGCTATTGTCCTTTTGGCTAAACCTTCCAGATCTCTTCTGGGGAAGACCCTTTTCGGCCACGGAGGCCGAGAGCACTCCCTGCAGATGGTGGGTTTTGAAGACCCGGCTGATGGTGAAGGGCCCATGTCTCACGCTACGTGGTCTTCTCCAATCTGCCGGCATCGGCTCCAGTGCTGAGCTCCCAGACCCTCTGTTTGAACGAGATTTCCTAGAGGCCCGGTGTATAAAAGTGGTAGAAGGGAACAGTGGTGGGGATCCCGAGCCTTTCCCTGTGGGGTCACACTATGTCAGTGCTTGCTTTCAGGGGCCTCCTGGGGAACAGAGTTTACAATTCCTAGGGCAGACTCCTCACCGTCAAGACCCTCCAGGAGCGAGCCCGCACGTCTCTCCCCGCCCATTGACAGCTGAGGGTGCTGGTCTTATCTCATGCTCAGAGGGGCAAAATGGCACAGAGCCCAAGAGAGATGGCTCAGGTCTGCCCACTGGCAGGGTCGGGGAGCCAGCTGGTTAAAAAAAAGAGTGAAAGGTGTGTGTCGGGGGTTGTGTTTTGCTGTGACCCAATGGGGAAAGCCCGGTCCATCCGGCATGGCCCGTGGGTGGGCCCCGAGGCCGAGGAGGCGTGCGGCGCTGCCCCTCGGGGTAACCATGTTTTGGATCCCTGGATGTGCTTTTTCATCCAGGCATCCACCAGCCATGTGGAAAAACAGGCAGGGCATTGGAGGGGCATCCACTGTCCGTGCCCCTGGCTGGTCCAGGCCAAGACCACGCCTCCCTCCCAGCCCCAGGGTCCGTCTGTTAACACAGAGTCTGGTGATGATGATGCCCAAGTTTGGGAATTTGTGTTTCTTCTTGCACATGTGAAGTTTCAGTGTTTCAGTAAATAGTCATTAAAGCTAGCGCACACAAAGAGACAACGATGCCACATTTTAATTTATTTATTTCAGCTGACTGCGTCAGCCGGCCTCCTAATGAAATTCCTTTGTCCTGTAGCGCACTCTACCACTCTACGTTAACACATTTCCCCTTTTAGGTCCTGCTGATCCTAGAGAATGTGGAGAATTTAGCGTGGGTGTGGTCTCTGGGTGGAATATTGCAGACTTTGTATCAGGGAAGTAGGTGATGCACGTCCCCAGGGAAAATTCAAGCAGTCCCATTGTCTTAACAATCAGAGAGCTTCCTCCTCCAAGAAGCCCCTGCCAACCTCTGCAGTTCCCATCACTAACCCTCCGTCCCTTATGAAATCCTTAAGCAAGGGGCACGGATGGTGCCATCGAAGGGGCCTGGTTGTCTGACACACGGCTGTTAGAATGATTTAGAAGTGAATACTCTTTCCTACTCCCCACCACCTCAAAGCTGCTTCCCCTCCCCTTGCCTGGTTTCATTCTCGCTCAGGTCTCTGATCGTATTGCCGGAAGTTTCTTGGTCGGTCCTGTCAGCCCAGGTGACTCAGGGAATGCTTGCTGCCACATCATCCCTGTGGCAGCCCCCGCCTCCCAGGCTCCATGAAATCCCGGGTCTGTGTCTCCCTAGCCGGGCTGGCTCCAAGCCCAGCTCCCCCCGCTGCCGTCCGTGTGCCCTTGAGGTGGTTACTTAAACTCTCTGAGCTTCTGTTTCCAGATCTGCCAAGCCGGGGGTGCTCTACCCATTCAGCTTCTTGAGATGATGCTTGTGAAGCGTTGGGGGTTTTGCGGGGCACGCAGGAAGCCTCAGGAGCTGAGAGCTGTCATTAGGTTGATGTCTGCTGTTGCTGTCACCGCCCCAGGGGACACTCAGTCCCTGTGGGTTGTTGTCCCTGGCCTGTTGCTTGGGGTCACAGAGTTGCTGGTTCACAAATGAAGTTCGGTGGGGTGCAGAGGAATCCAGCACATTCTTCCACTTAATTTTAGGGCGGCATGAATGGAATCTTGATGGGGCGCAGGGGACTCTTGGGGGGTTTCTGTGTGATTTCAGAGAAGCCGCACGCCTTGGATTCCCCAACAGTGCGGTGCGTCCGGACCCAGACGACCTCTGCAAGCCCTTCCTGGCCTGACATTTTGTAAAATAAGAGTATCGGGAGACGCAGCAGGGCCTGGGGGTCGGGCCCTAGGCAGCAGCAGCTTGGGGAAGGCGAGCCAGCCTGGGGTCTCCTGGAAAGCCCTGAGATGGGGGTCACCCCTCCCTCTGTGCCTGGTGATGCTCCACTTTTGGACTTTGAAGAGCGAAGCTGCCGGTTCCTGTGCCCGCCACGCAGGGATGCCTGGCCTAACGTCCCCGTGCGCTGCTGTCCCCGGGGAGGCGTCTCGACGGAATCTGCGCAAGCGCCTTTCCCACCCGGGCGGCAGCAGGTGAACGATGTACCCGGCACACCCGAGGGCAGAGGCTGTGTGGCGGGGTCGGGAAGCCCGGTTGTCATGCCAACAGATTGGCCCAAAATAGCGAGGGGCGGGGCTCCCGTATGGTGCCTGTCGTGACCATACCACTCGCTCCTTCCGCGCCGGCGCCGCCCCGGCCCAGGCTTCCAGAGCAGCACAAGGCAGGGACTCGTGAGGCTATCCCGCTCCCGTTGCCTCCGGAAGGACCAGACAGGCTAGGGACCATCCCGGGGTCTCCACTGCTGTAGAGCAGGAAGCCCCAGGAAGGAAGTCGCAGGCCACTGTCCACCCTCAAGGCTGCCATGACTCCTTTCGTTCCCCGCTCGGGCGGCCAGCAGACAGCAAGGTGGGCCGTGCATGCCGGGGGCAGTGGGGGTCCCGAGCACAGTACACGACTAGAACTGGCCCAAGGTCAACGGGCCAGGACGTGGGAGATCTGAGACGAGGCACCTGGCTCCACAGTAGAGACCCTTGACCGTTACGCTACAGAGGTACAGGGTAGGCGCTGTCCTCAGGGAGCTGCACTCCGGGGGCCGCCCCCGGCCTTCGCATTCTGGAGAGTGCTGGGCGAACCCGCGGAAAGTGCGTGTCCCCCGCCGGAGAACGAAGCAAGATGTTCCGGGCTCAGCCAGGCACAGGGGAGGTGGAATGTCTTGTGCAGAAGTCACATGCGGTCCAAGGAGTTGGGGTCTGTTGTGGGGGGAGCGGGGGATAGCGTCCGGGGCAGGACGATCTGCCCCAACTCGCTCAGCCACGTGCCCTCGGCACCTTCCTCCTCTCGGCTCTCGTCTCCAGAAGACTAGACAGATGGGGCGGAGGGTAGCCGGGCGGGGGCCTGCCGACCGCACACCAGCCTGCCCTCCACACATGGGGCCGTTTTGTGCTTCTGTGTATTCGCTCTGGAGTTCCATTTTTATTTCTCTTTAGTTTCTTCTTGCAATTCCATTTGAAGACCACTTTCCTGGCCTGGCAGAGGGCAAATGCATGCATTCTCTTTCCACACCTAGGCTCAGGGAGGAAGAGGGGATGGATTTCTCTCCCGCCCCAAGATGAGAAAACCGAGGCCCAGGGAGAGGCCACGGAACCTGTCCTGGGGAAGCAGCAATCACTTCCCTCCTTGTTTATTTCAGATTGTGGCAAAATAAATGTAACACGGAATTTACCATTTGAGCCATTTTGAAATTACACTTTAGCGCCATGAAGTACGTTCACGCTATTTTGAGATCATCACCTCGGTCCATCTCCAAAACTCTTCATCTTCCCAAACTGAAACTATGTTTATCAAACCCTAACTCCCCGTACCCACCGCAGCCCCCCCCCCCCCGGCCCCTGGGAGACACCACTCTGCTCTCTGTCTCCAGGAATTTGACCCCTCTAGATCCCTCATCTAAGTGAATCATGCGATATTTATCCTTTTTTATCCGTCTCATTTCGCTTCCTTCTTGCTTTTTTTTTTTTCTTAATTTGAAGAACAGCATTCAAATAATTTTTTTAAGGCTCAGGAAGGATCTGTTAAACCTAAAAGGAAAACAAAGTAAGAATTTCACAGCAAGGTTGCTGCTCAGGGAAAAAAAATAATCATATTTTTTCCTGCGTGAAAATGAATAAACCCTGAAAAATTCTCCTATTTTGTTTGCAGGATTTATGAAGGTAATTTTTCTCTGCCCTCCACCTGGGAAAGGGCCCAGGAGGCCCTGATGGGAGTTTAAGGAGCAGCGTCCCGGGGAGGGGGCGGTGCAGAGGCCATGGGCAGCCTTACTGCTTACCCTGTGTCTCGGCTGGATGGAGGTCCTCTCCTGGTTAGAACTGGGCCCAGTTTTGGGGATGGATCTGGCAGGACCCGCTCTAGAGACACCAAACTACCGCCTGTAAGAGACCTCCCAGAACCTTGAGCCTGGAGATCCTAGAGGCAGTCCCAGGACCAGGATCCTGAAGCCCAGAGACAGGAGGGGCCCAGTCCAAGGTCGCCCAGCAGATGGCAAACAGATAGGAGCCCAGGGCTTCAGTCCCCGGACAGTCTCTGCCCTGGGATCGGGCCGTGGATGGTAACAAGGGCCCTTCAATGTGCGTGTATTTCCAGGGCCCCCAAATGTATTGTCTCCATCTAGTTGGACCTGCCCTCTGCCCGGTAAGGGAGGGAGGCTCCTTAGACCTGTTTTACGAGAAGCTCAGGAGGGTAGAGACCTGCCCAGCAGGCGGCAGCCAGCAGTTGGCAGAAGAAGCTGGGGACCGGGCCAGGGCCCCTGGTTCGGCAGCGGCACTGCTTTCCGTATCCTGGGCCCTGGGTCCAAAGCTCAAAGACCCTTCCTCCAGCTCAGCAGTTTTCCCCGCCTGTTTTTCCATCACCTCCTGTGCTGTTCTGCCTCAGGCAAGTCACCCTAGCCTGGGGTGAGACCATCTAGAGGGTTCTCGATCCCTCGCTGAGATTCCGAGTGGCTATTTTCATTGGCAAGGCTTGGATGATTCTGGCGTTGGAGGGGACGTTTTCCCAAACTGTTACGGATCTTAGTTGCTTTGAACTTTAGTAGTATGTTAGGAATGACAGCAGTGGTGCTGGTTTAAAGGTGGTTAAGATCATTGTGACTAATTCCCCATGATGCTCTCCGGGGTCTGCCCTCCGCTGCACCCCACCCCCCAAACTGGCCTCCCATGCTTCCCGTGACGCCCCTGTCCTGCACACCCTCTCCCCTCCTCCCTGCGGTCTCATCTGGGTGTCGGTCCCTGCTGGAACGGAAGCTAGGGGCCCCAGCTCACTCCCTCCCCGCCCCCACCCCACACAACCCGTCCGTCCCACCGCACTTTCCCTTTTAGCACTTATCACCATATAACACTTTTTACTTATCGTTGCGCTTTCTCACGCTAACATTTTACTTATCCTCCTTATTTATTCTCGCCTTCCCTGACTGGTTGGCTGGAATGGAAACTCTCTAGGGGTGGGGATTTTGTTCCCTATCACAGTGCCCGACACATAGTAGCTGCTCAATAAATTCACGTGGCTTGCATGAGTGAACATTCTTCTCACTGTGGGCTGCCCTCCCCCACCCTCTCCATCTAGCTCATTTCTCCTTGTGTCTCAAGACTCAGCAGAAGTGCCTCCTCCTGCAGGATGCCTACCCTGATTCTTGGTCCCTGGTTCAGTGGTCTCTTTGAGGCCCCATGTTACAGCCCTTCTCAAAGCATGCTTTCCCATCCCCTGCTCTGCCCTGTGTACCCCATAAGTGCCCAAAGGTTAGGTCTTCCCGGCATCGCTTGCCTGTTTCACAAAGAAGGGAGGTGTGGGGGCGTGAGCTCTCCACCCCGGCTGGGATGGGCTACCCTTTTAGGGCCTGCACCTGCCCCCCGCCAGCCACCTGGTCAGGGGTCTTGGAAAGGGGCTTCCTCAGAGTGGGTCCCGCTCCTAAATGCACTGATCTCAGATTGTTGCCCCAAGATGCACAGGAGCCTTTCCTGGGGACCCACCACTCAAATGAATCCCCCTCCTGGAGCCTCCCACCATCCCCCACCAGTACTTCCTCCCTGTCCTGCTCCTCAAAAAAATTCCTTCTCCCACAGCCTCCCTGGCTCCCTTCTCGGTACTCGGTGTCATCTGTTTTCTGGGCTGTCGTTCCAGCTAGGCTTCCAGCCGAAACCCCTTAGCATGCTCTCCGTAGGCAGGGAGAAGCTTCACCTTCTTCTGGATCCAGGCACAGCCCCAGGCACTGGTCTGGGCGGGCAGTGCCGCGTGGGCTGGGAGGCCACTCAGCAGGATCTCAGCTGTGGTGGGGGACTGGCAAGGATGGGGTCGTGGGGATGCAGGCCTGGGAAGGCGCGGTAGGACTTCAAACTTGGAGACGCTGGGGTATGGGAACAAAGTGCTGAGATGGGGACACAGCTAGGCCCAAGGCTGCCTGTGCGAGTAGGACCCCTGAGGTCAGCTTCCACGTGAGGTCAGCCCTGCACCTGCGGAGGCGGGCGGCCATGGCGGGGATGCTGGGGCAGCCGGCCAGGAGTGTCGAGGCGTCGGGGAAATTGTCTCCAGGAGGCAGCTCCGGAGACGGGTGCCTGCAGCAGAGGTGGAAGGATGTGTGACAGAACTGAAGAATTGGAAAGGCCCCGAGTAGAGTCCCCTGGTCACGGTGGCGTGTGACAGAGGCCCAGCCTCCATCCATCAGGCGGGGGAGTGGCCGCCATGTCCCCAGCTGGAGGCCAGGAGAGGCACGTAATTAACTCTGGCTGCAGACGGAGGGCGGGTCTCCTGAGTGATGAGTGTGGCTGCGGGCCGAGGGGAGGGGTGACGATTCCGCCGGGCCTGCAGTCCCCACTCACCTCCGCGCGGGCGTCCAGTGAGTGAGTGAGCGCAGGCTGGAGCCATGTGGGGCCGCAGACCTCAGGGGGTGCCCGGGGGGGGACAGCTCTGGCCCGTGTCCCGGGAAGGACTGTCGGGCTTGGATGCGGCTCCCCAGGGAGAGTCAGTGGAGTGGGCAGCCAGCCGGCCCCAAACCTGAGCCCAGTCCAGCGCTGGACTCAGCAGCATCCCCAAGGCCCCACGTCCTTTCCTGGCTCCTCCAGCTCCCTCCCTGGTGGCCCTGGGCACACAGGGGTCTGGAGGAAGCTGGGACTTCTCTCTCCGTCTGGGGTTTCCCTCTTTCTTTTTTTTTTTTCCCCCCTCTCTCTGCTTTCTTCATCTGACCTTGCCCTCCGCCCCTGTGACCGCCCAGCCTTTGCTCCTGTCCTCTCCTGCCTGGGCCCCCACGTTGGCCTCATGAGCCATCATCCCCTTGCCCAGCCTCTCTGCCTTCAAGTCACGTCCTTCAAGTAACAGGAACGGATGTCTTCCCGGCTCAGCTCTGATGATGTCGTTATCGGGTTAAGCCCTTTTAAGAACGCCCCTGGGTTTAAAAGGTAGGGAGCTTTTCTGTTTGCCATGATGCAAACATTCTGGAAATAGATAGTGATGCTGGTCACACCACATCGGGTGTACTTAATGCCACTGACTTGTACGCTTAAAAATGATGAAAATGGTTAAATGAAACAAAAATTCCTTGGGGCCCCCAGAATAGGGTGCAGCCCCATATGCGGGGGCTCAACGCCCCTTTCCAGTCCATCTCTCATTTCTTTCATCCGCCCGTGGAGTCCTCCAACCCAGAGAAGTATTTGCTCTTCCCCAAGACAGATCCCACTTTTCCTGTCTCCTTGTCTCTCCCGGTGGAATTTCAGGATTGGAGTCTTTTACTAATTTAGCCCTTTCCTTGGTGAAATAACCCTTCCTAGAGCCTCTCCTCCTGCAGGCCTCTGCCTGAACACCCACAGTGATAGGCAGCCCGCTGTCTTCCCAGGCATTTTACCCCATTTCTGGATGGCTCGGATGGTAAGAGGCAGAGGCAAGGTTTGGAGCATTATAGCCTGGTTTTGAGTCCTGGCATCAGGACTTAACTAGTCATGTGACCTCAAGCTGGTCAGTTAAGCTCCCGGAACTTGTATGTTTCTCCTCTGTGAAATGAGCGGGTAATGTTGGTATCCTTTCCAGAGGATCACTGCAGGATTAAATGAGATCCACTAGGACAGGTGAAAGAGTTCATGCATGTTAAGAATTTATTTAGCATGGTGCCGAGCATGTAAGTCACTGCTGAAGAAATGTGAGTTTAATATGCATACATTGAACCCAAATCTGGCCTTGAGCATGAACCAAAACAGATTATTAGGGCATTTCTCCAGGAAATCGGAGAGATGAACTGTAGCAGTCATTTGTAGGCTCCCTGAAACCTAGTCCCCCTCCCCTGCTGGCCAGGCTGCACTCGATCCCTGGGACTTTCTTCGGTCAAGGTCGGCCAGTGAGTTCCATTTCACTGCTGGTTAAGTCTCTGGAGAATTTTCTTTTCCCTTCTCCTTTGGCACCTGGCAGCATTTAGATGGTGGGGGTTCCATCAGTTTGGACCCCTGAGTTACTGTGATGCATCGAGCCCCTCTCAGTGAGAGAGAAATCAATTTTTCTGGACTGCCCCATTGGGATTTGGGTCTTCCATTGAGATTTGGGCATGGTTATTGCCGCAGCATAGCCTAACCTCTCCCGTCTGATAAATCTGCTAACTCGACCTTGTTGTTTTTTATAAGCAAAGTTGGGTGAAGAGGAGGTCCCAGGGCGAGGCAGTGGCAGGCCTGGCCCCACCTTGTGCAGGACCGAAACCTGTACTCGACAGAGCTGGGTTTATTCTTCCTACCTTCTTTTTCCTCCTTGGTCTTCCCCATCACTGGGTCCCATCAAGGAGCCTGTTGAAATTGACCCATTCGACTGGGTCCTGTTGACGTCATGGGCTGATCGAACCCAAGTCTTGGAACAGCCTGGCCAGTGAGCTCTGCTCCGGGCTCATGTTTTTCCCAGGGGGGCTGGGCCAGGTTGTTCGTCAGGCCTCACATCTGGGCCATGGCCACCACCGCCCTGCTGACCTCCTTTCTCCACCGCCCGCCCCCACCCCAGGGCCTCCTTCCTCTACACCAGCCTCCAGAGGCATCTGTGTAAAGCCGGCTTCCTTCTCAGCACTCCTGGATTAAAGTTCTGCGTGGCTTCCTACTGCCCAAAGGAAAGAAAGCGCGCCCTGCCTGGTGTCCATGCTTCCCCAGGGCACCAGCTCAGCCCGTCTTCTGTAGCCCGCGCTCCTGCTCCAGAAGCAAATGCTCCATTTCTCCTGCGTGCCCGGCACTTCCCCATCCTGGGCCTTCGCTCCCGCTCAGTCTCAGCCCCTGGGCCTCTCTGGGCCTCCCCATCACCTCTGTCTCTTCTACACCTTTCAGGGCTCCGCCTAAATGCACCTCCTCTGAGAAGTCTGGGCTGAACACATCTGCGTGACTTGAATATACCTTCCTTTTTGCATGACTTGTGTCTCTACGGTGGTTCCCACTCTCTCTGGCCTTGTGGTCCAGCCTTTTGTTTCCACCTCCTCGCTCGCTCCCCGGGGGCCGAGAGCCGCCCCAGCACCTGCCCCAGGCCCTAGCTCTTCTTCACCCCCCATGAGTATTACGGGAGCAAAGGAGCGCTCCGTGCCCGGTCCGCCCCGTGCTGTGCCCTGCACCACATGTCACTGAACGGCTGCCGTGTTTCTCCCCACCCCTAGCCCGCATGTCCCGGAGGGGAGGGCAGGGACCGAACTTACCCCTGCACACCTCCCTCAGCAGAGGGCGAGCCAGATAAGCACACCATGGAGACCCATTGGGGCCGAGATGAGGGGCAGAGATGGCTCGGCGGCCCGCCACCAGCGTGCGGTCATCTTCTGCAGGTGACCCAGGCCACCGGCCCCTGCTGACAGGGACCCTGACTTTTAAGACCGGTGCCCCTGCCTCTGCGGGGGGTGCTTATGGAGAGCTCACCAAGAAACGCGGTTTGTATCCACCAGTCTGAAAACACTGTGTGACGTGGCTAGATGGCTTTCCCCGTGTAGGGGAGGGCCACGGGCCACGGCTCCATCATTGTCACGTAACACTGTCCGCAGCTGGTGGAGAAGGCAGAGTGGCAGCTTCAGGGAGAAGACAGAAATGCCAGTTTTTCTCAGAATCCAGGATGGACAGTCTAGCTCTTGGGAGGCTTTGAGAAGCAGATGGTCTGTCCATCACCCCAAGGAAAGAGTGCGAAAAACTCAAGATGGCTGGAGTTAATAAGCTCTTTGGGACAGAGATGAGGGCGAGACTACTCTTCTTTCAGGCTCTATCCCCCCGCGGGGACTGTATCCAGCACGCGGCCCAGCCCGCCCAGCCAGTGCGTACCCAACACCTGTTTGGAACCGGGCCCTTTGCTGGGCAGGGGGGACCAAGACAGCCCCAGTGCAGCAACTCTGAGCTCTGGCTGCTTGAGCCTCTTGGACTCTGGTTTGACATCAGTCTCCTGCGTGATAGGGGACGTATTTTAAAGGCACAGCACGCTTGCTTTCTCCTTTTTCCTGTCATCTTCTTTTTTTGTCTCTCTTTAAAGTTTCACCTTTCTCTAATAGTTTTCCGGGTGTTTTGATTTCTTCCATTTCAAAATTTTTCCAGCAGGTGGTTGGGAATGCTGATTAGTCGAAGCCGTCTAATGGCAGTAATAGACACTCCTACATGCCAGTTTCCCGTATTAAGGTGATTTCTTGCTCGTATCAAGTGCAGGTCAGGGGGGTGTGTCGGTTGGGCCCTCTGGGGAGCAGGTGCTCTGGGAAAGGTACAGATGAAATCCGAGGTGCAGAGAAAGGCAGGACAGGCGTTCTGACTAGGGATAGATTTGAACCCCCCCTGTGAAAAGCAGGGCAGGAAGGAAGCAGGGTGGGGAAGAAGAGGCCCAGGCAGCACTGCGGCTCCGAGAAAGTCCCAGCCAGACCAGGGACTCCAAGCTTGCCTGCTGTTGAGACCTGTGCTGGCCAAAAACAGGGCGCCCCCTCCCCGCCCCCCCGATTCCACCGCCTGCTCAGTCAAGGGTCGGGTTGCCTGGCGGGGGCGTATCCCAAAGGCAGGGCTCTGGGAGGCTGTCAGCTCTTGAGACAGCCCTCCTTCTGACAGGTCCCCTTGAAGTGGCAGTGCCCTGCCCTTGATGGCCGCAGCGGTGGGGGGGTGGGGGAGCTCCACCGCTTCTGGGACCCTGGCATCTTTCCCACTCGTGCCGTGGCTGGAACAGAGAGCGCCGAGCACCCGTGGAGGGGCTTCCCGCGCCAGTCCCGGGCAGAGAGCGCATCACCTCGCTCACCGGCCATTGCACAAAGCTCCGTGGTCACGCGTGATCGAGACGAAGGCTGCGGAATGTAGTGTCGCTGCGTGCCCAGGGGGGAAAACAACACAGATACCCGTGAGCGGGGAGTCGGTGTCCGTATCCCGACTCTGCCTCTTCCTCACTGTGTAATTCTTCCTGCAAAGGACTCACCTCTCTGACCCTCAGTTGCTTTATCTATTAAAATACGAATAACAGGGACGCCTGGGTGGCTCAGCTGGTTGAGCAGCTGCCTTCGGCTCGGGTCGTGATCCCAGCGTCCTGGGATCGAGTCCCGCATCAGGCTCCTTGCTCGGCAGGGAGCCTGCTCCTCTCTCTGCCTCTGCCTGACTCTCTGCCTGCTTGTGTTCTCTCTCTGTTAAAATAAATAAATAAAATCTTAAAAAAAAAAAAAAAAACGAATAACAAAAGGAAGTACTTCACAGTGTTGGTGTGAGAATTACGTGCGTTAATATATAGAAAGAAATGAGACTAGTACCTGGTACAAATAAATGCTGTTATTACTCTTAGTTCTAGTGTTTGCAAACTTAATGTCAATAGATGTTTCTTGAGTATCTCCTTTGTTCGAGAAATTCTGTGCGTCACGGGGACCTACTCATTTCTTCTAGTACTTAATAGAGGCTCAGAAAATGTCTGAATGAATGAATTTCCATGGAAAAACAAGACAGTGTTTAATTCAGTTGGCCATGGTGCTGGGCTAATTTTAAACATGATTTCGCGATAAGAAATGTGAAGTCCTGTTCTTCAGCTCAGAAAGTCAACCCCAGAAGAACAGAGCGAGAAAGATTTAACACAGTTGCAAAAGCAGCCTGGGTGTGAGAAGCCCGCTGGTTAAAAAACAATCTCCTGTCTTTATAAAAATAATACGTGCATTTAAAAAAATTTTTTTGGAAAAAAAACCAACAAATATGCTGTTGAGCCCCTCTAGTGAAATTTTCATTTCACTTATTGTACTTGACTCCAGTATTTCCATTTGGTTCCTTTATTTTAGAGACACCCAGAGAGAGAGAGCATTGGGGTGGGGGGCAAAGGCAGAGGGAAAGAGAAAATTTCAAGCAGATTCCTCACTGAGCATGGAGCTCAGTGCAGGGCTTGATCTCACAACCTGGAGATCACGCCCTGAGCTGAAATCAGGAGTCAGAGACTTAACTGATTGAGCCACAGAGGCACCCCTCCTTTAGTTTTCTAGACATAGTTTCCTTTAGGTCTTTGAGCATATTTACAATAGATGATTAAAACCATGTCTAATAATTTTGATGTCTGAGTTTCCTTCTGGATAGATTCTATTGGTGTTTTTCCTGTGTTATGGTCATGGTTTTTTTCCCCCCCTTTTTTTCATTTCTCATAATTTTTCATCAAATAAAGGATATTTAAATAATAAAAAAATATATTTTTTGAGTGTAACAAATAGGTACAAAGAAGAGAGTAAAAAAAAAAATCATTAAAAATCTCACCATTTTTAACATTAGAGGAGTCTCCTTCCAGACATGTTGCCACACGCATGTTACTTGGAGAGAGATGGACCGAGATCATTTTATAAAATGAGATCATTATTATGTGCTATTTAAAACTGATGTTAAATTTTATTTTTTTGAAGGCCACAGGAGAAAAGAAGGAAATACAATTACTCCACATTAAACAATTTTGCCTCCACAACAGAATATCCTGATTTCTAAAATATCAAGGGTAATAAAAGACAATGAAAAGCAGTGAGGTTCGAGTCCTGGCTTTTAAGCTCCAGTTTTCAATGTTAGATGAAATCGATCCAAGTTTTCCTGTGGAAGAAGAGGAAATTTGCAATCCTATAACTCCTTTTCCCCTCTTCCTCCTACTGAATTGTATGTTATTTTCTTCACTTTGCCATTTGTTTCCTGTGAGATGGGTGCAGTCCTCACAATTGCTCCTTGTTAACTACAATCCTCCATTCCTGAGATCTATGTTTTGAATCATGTTTTGGTTGGCTACATTTCTCATCAAGTGGTCTTTTTCTTCCTCTCTACCCCCAACAAGAAATTTTCATAGGTGTTTTGTTACCAAGATTATGTGTGCTGATTTGGTAGTTTATTACTGACATTAAGGTCTATGTGAAGTAGGTGCCAAATATAAAGACTGCACTCTAAGGTCACATTAATAGAGGTCCATGCTCAGAATGTGGGAGGTGATCATTTCGTTCAGTTTAGCCTTGCATCTAGGCATGCTCTGAACAAATCAATAAGGAAAATACAACCCAGTAGAAAAGTGGGCAAAGTCACTGGTCCCCAAAAAAGAAACAAAACACCTATAAACATATGAAAAGATGGCTTATCCTCTTTGATCATCAGGACCAGACAAACTGAAATGACATCTATATGCACAAGATTGGCAAAAACTAAAGTTGGTAGGGATGTGGAGTAGGGAGACCTCTTGAACACTGACAGTGGGAGTGTCAATGGATAAAACCCTTTGAAAAAATGTGGGAAAGCCTGTGATTTAACAATTCCATTTCCAAGTTTACACACCAGAGGAGCTCTGCACATATGTGCGAGGGGACATTTTCAACCGTTTTATAACAGCAACCAAACAAAATACTAGAAACAATCTAAGTGTCCCATCAACAGGGCAAGGAACAAATAAACCATGGTGTAGTCCTACCCTGGAATACTACACAGCTCTGAAAATGGATGAACTGCAGTCATGTTCGGCCACAAACATCTCACAAATAATGCAAAACCATAAAGAGGTTTTCAGTTCAAGTTTCAGGCAAAATATACAGCTTGATTCTACATATATATATATACGCATTCAAAAACAAGTAACATTACATGATACAGCGTTTAGGAGACATTGACGTTTAATAAAACAATAACGAAAAGCAAGAAAGGGGCACCTGGGTGGCTCAGTCGGTTAAGCATCTGCCTTCGGCTCAGGTCGTGATCCTGAGGTCCTGGTATTGAGGCCTACATTGGGCTCCCTGCTCAATGGGGAGTCTGCTTCTCCCTCTCCCCCAGGTTGTGCTCTCTCTCTCTCAAATAAATACATAAAATCTTAAAAAGAAAAAAGAAAAGCAAGGAAAGCTAAATCCAGGCTAGGGTCCCCCTCTGGGTGAAGGAGGGGGCTCCGCAGGGTGGCCACACAGGCTTCCACACAAACTGGGTATTGGGCATACGGGAGGTTCCTAGTACTATTTTTCATATTTTATGTACGTTGTATGCATATGGTATATTCTTTTCTACAAGTGGAATACTTCATAACAATGTATTTTTATTTAAAACAGTGCTCTGAAGTGACCCTGCTTGGGATAGAATCCTTGCCCTTTATGTGACCTTGGACAAGTTATTTAACTGCTCTGGAGCGCAATTTCCTTCTCTGGAAGGGTGGAAATCATCCTAGTATACCTGCCTTGTAACAGTATTGTAATGGACAGGATGATTTACGCGGAGTTCTTAGTGCCCTGCCGAACACAGAGTCAGTTCACGATGCGTGTTAGCTAGTGTCCCTTTTCTGTGCGGGGCAGATGGAGGTATTTGGGGGGCTGGGGTGCATCCTAGAAATGTCTGTCCTCTGAAGCCTTTGCCGAGGATGACCACAGACAGAAAGGGTGTCACACCATATCCTATGGGGATGATTAGAAGAGTAAAGGGTCATTTGGCCTGAAAGCATCTCCTGGAGTCAAGTCAGGCTGCCCGAGTTTAGGTTTCTGAAGGGCTCTCGTGGGAATGGAAGACTGTTCAGATTCTAAGAGGCTCCAGAGCCAGGGTGGGCAAACCATGGCCCATGGCTCAGATCTGACTGCTGCCTGTTTTGGTAAATGCAATTTTACTGGAATGCAGCCACATCCACTTGTTTATGTCTTGTCTGTGGCTGCTTCTGATGCTATGAGGGGTTGACAAGTCACAGCAGATACCACATGGTCCCCAAAGCCTAAAATATTTCCTGCCTGGCCCTTTACGGGAAAAGTTTGCTGACCTTTGCTCTAGGATGAGAACTTGAAAAAGAAGTGCAAAAGAAGGGTGATTTTTAAGACTTTCTAAGCAGCAGAGCTGGCCAAGGACTACTTAGTTCCCCGGTGCAGGAGTGAGACTCCTGCCACTGGAAGAATGTAAGCAGATGCTGACTGATCCTGGAGCAGGGGCCGCAGAGGAGGACTTTGTATCCGGGGCAGGTTGGACACATCAGTGTTTAAATTCTCCTTCAAGTCTGAAATTCTGTACGGAGTAATTCTCAGTTTCAAATCGGTCGTTATTAGCGCTGACATTTTCTTGGCATTTTTATATTTTAACTCTCAGCAACATTTGCTTTGAAATTTTGAAGTCAAAAAAGTATTTTAATTCTTTAAAAATGAGGTTTTAAATGAAAAAATGGAATGTATTCCAGAGTTCTACTTTTTCATTTAAAAAATGGATTTGCACGGCTTTTGGATCTCTCCCCCTTTATAGGTGCTGAATTTTAAGAGCCTATATGTGCCAATTACAATTTCTCTGTGGCAAGTACGTCCTTACTGGGAAGGAGGAGCCATTGGAAATGAAATTCAGGCCAGGGAGATTGGGGGCAGCGAGCTGCCCTGGGTGTGGAATCCGCAGAAGGCAAAGAGGAGACATACCGGAGAGGACCAGGGAGTGAGGCCAGGGGAAGCTATAGTTACTGAGGGCCTACTGTGTGCCGGAGCCCATGTCCAGGTCACAAAACTGCAGATCAGAGGCTATGGCCCGTCATCCATAAGCTTTGAACTATTGCATGAGAATGTGAGCGGGTGGGAGGGATCTAGCCGGAGAGGTGGGGAAGTCGGAGAACATGGTAAAGCCCATAGCTTTCTTCTAGGACACGAGAACCCCCTCGTAGGGGCTCTGAGAGCAATTCATCAAAAGCCGAAGTGCTCAAAGACAACTTGCCATAAACAATTTCTCAGAATGATAGTTTTGCCCAGTGACTGGCTCACTAAAAGCTGTCTGACAGACACCTTAAATGGGGGAGTAGAGAAGCTTGGCATCTCCCCGGCTCATGCAAGGGCGAGTCTCACGTCTGCAAGAAGAGGACGGTAATAAACAGGCATTAGGGGACCCTCTCTGAGTGCAGCCTTTAGGAAGGACTGAAATGTGAAATTGACTTTCACCGGAGCCAGAAGGACGAATCCTCCTAAAATGGCCGTGTGGAGTGCTTGGGAGGAACCCCTCGGAAACGCAAACTTAGAGAAATTCTCCAGTGATTTGGTGAATCGATTATCAGGCAAGCTGATGTGGAGCAGATTAACTTAGAGGGAGTGTGCTCAGTGACCAGCTCATCTCGTCTCACCTCCGGTCACTCGCCTGCCCTTCCCTGGGCCAAAGACAAAAATCATACACAGGCAAGGACCTCTGGGGTCCTTCCCTTTCTGGTTTCCAGGCATTTTATGCTGCTAACAATAGAATCCCCTGCTCCGATTAAGTAGCACATGGAACCTTGATGCTGAAGACAGGATAGAGCTGCTGGCCGAAGCACAGGCAGGGAGCCCAGAGGCCCCCTCACTGGCTCCACGTCTCTGCCAGGTCCTAGGTCCCCAAGAGGGTGAGCTTGGCAACCTCCAAGCTGGTCCAGCCACAAAGACTCAACTTTGGTTGGCTGGAAAGTCCCTCTAATTAGGGCACTCTTGATACCAGGCACAGAGATACAGTATCAGAAATGAGGATGAGGGAGAATAGCAGCTAAAATGGGACAGATAGGTCCAGGTGATTTTTATTTGGTAGTCACTTTATCAAAGTGTTCTCTGCAGGGAAGCCGAAGAGTGTGCTTGGTGCCCAGGAGGTGGTTTATCCTGCCTCAGGTCCACAGCGCGGATCAGGAGGAGGCCTGGGCTTGAAGCATTATCTTGGGGGACGTGGTCCTTTCTAGAACACCGCTAGCTTTAACATCCCCTCGGCCTGATGAGCTGATTCTCCAGATTATTGAGAGAGCTCTGAACTGGGACTCGTGAAATCCCTCCCCTAATCCTGACAGGACTGTGACAGACCCTCTCCCTCCCTCCCTTCTCTGGTCCTCAGTGTGCATCCGAAAATGAGGGTATGGGGCTGGAGGAGCGATGCCCACGTGTTTGGATTTCACACATCAGTAGAAGCTAAAGTTAGAGCGCAGCGGGGAAGGGGCATGGAAGAGAAACTTAGATTAAAAAAAAAAAAAAACCACTTTATTTTGGGGACTCCTGGGTGGCTCAGTTGGTTAAGCATCTGCCTTCGGCTTAGGTCATGATCTCCGGGTCCTGGGATTGAACCCTGCATCGGGCTCCCTGCTCAGCCTGTTCCCCCTGCTCCTGCTCTCTCTCTCTCCAAGAAGTAAAATCTTTAAAAAAAAAACCACTTTATTTTGTCGTATCGGGATATTAAAAAAAAAAAAAAAAACTTTCTATCATCTGTAATTTTATAACGGGAAAACATTTCAAGATCATACAAACTAGGAAGTATCTATGACTTAAGGATAGTTTCTTTTTTTTTTTTTAAATTAAGGATAGTTTTTAAAATGGAATACATTTAACTTTAAGGAAAACCTCACTGTGTTATTCTTACTTTTCTCATTTTACTGCACTGTGTGAGTTTCCTGTTGCCGTAACAGATGACGACAGATTTCGTGGTTTACACCACAACCTCCATGAGTCGGCTCACAGCCCAGGGGCCAGACATCCAGGCATAGCGTGATCGTGTTGGGTCCCCTGCTTGAGAATTCAGAAGGTTGAAAATCAAGGTGCCCACTGGGCAGGGTTCTTAACTGGAGGGTCACCTGGGGAACAGCCAAGTCTTTTTGATTGTAGGACTGAAGCCCCTGTTTCCTTGACCTGTGGCTCCCTTCATCTTCGAGCCAACAGGCCCTCTGAACGTGTCTTATGCTTGGAATCTCTGACTTCACTCGTGCTACCAGCAGAAAAGATCTCTGCTTTTCAGGGCTTGTGTGATTCCGCAAATCACGTGGGTAGTTCTTTGAGGTCAGCTGGTAAGAAACCTTCATGATATCTGCACAGGTTTTGCATGTAACCTAACATTCATGAGAGTCAGAGCAAAGGGACACAGGTCATGGAGACCCAAATGCTGCCTTCCACACCCAGCCTGGTGAAAACGGAGTCAGATAAACATTTGCAAACCCTAGAAGGTTCTTCCAGTTCAAATACTGGTTGTCAAAAATTCTCCTGTTCTCGAGCTGCCGTTCAGAAGTTGTGTGTTTGTGAAAAGTCAGGACATCATCATTGTTACAAAATCCCGCCCAGACAAGGGGCCGGGGAGATGTTTGCAGAGCAAACAAGCGTTAATAAGTTTGTTGTTGCTAATATTATTTTAGTGTAACTTTGATTATAAATCTTGCGGTACTGTATTATCGTTGTCATTAGCTACAGATTAGAAAACAAGCTAATATCATTACAGGAATGGATTAAAATGGGAAAACGATTCAGTAAACCATGGCAGAAACAATGAAAACGTGACCAGTTCTGTTTTTATCTGCCGTGTCTGCCAAGGGTGGAGGTGTTGCTTTCAATCAAGGAATGGGGACAATTAATAGAGGGCCCCAGGAAGCAAGAAGAACTTTATCTTTCTTCTTTCCCTTTCCCCTTCCTTCCGACCTTTCATTTTCTCTTTCTCTCTTTCTTGGCAAAAAAAAAAATTAGCATGGTCATTTTTTAATTAAAAATTTAAAATGGCGTTATTTTCCAAATCTCTGGGGGCTGCAATCCAGCACCCTCGCTTGGCCCCTCAGCCTTGGTTCAGGCCCTCTGCTGCCATCCCCGGGTGTCCGGAGCCCAGCCCCGCCCCTCCCCCTGCACACCATCGTGCCCCGTGGGACGTGGGCACCCCGGTGGTCTCACCGCTGGATGGTGGGCTCTGTGAGGCCGGCCACCACTCACACCTGTGTTTCTAGCCCTGTTGGCACCCACCGTGGGTCAGAGTCTCTCAAAGGAGGATGGAGCAGCGAGGACTGACCCACTCTGGTCCCACATTGTAGTCACTTAAGGGGAAGGGAGAGAGAGCAGAAAGGAAGAGAAGGATGCCGAATGGAGAGGACGACAAAAATAAGGAGAGAGGCGTGTATGTAGAGGGAGAGGAGAGAGAGCAGATACAAGGAGGGTGTCGGAGGGCTCTTTCACGCGTGCGGCAGAGTCCTGCTGCATCCTTACCGAGGCCCGTGACTGGGCTCTGGGGGCATCAGCTGTGAAAACAGTGACAAAAATCTTTGCTTTCGGGGGCTTACATTCTAGTTGGGAGGTCAATCTACAGGCAACAAAAAACAGATGGGATGATTTCAGATAATTTTAAGAGCTGCCTTAGGGCAATAAATAAGGTGGCATGTTAGGATGTGACTGGTGGTGGGGACATTGTGGGTAGGGGGACAGCGA
Organism: Nasua narica; assembly: GCA_028533885.1. Taxonomy (NCBI): domain Eukaryota; kingdom Metazoa; phylum Chordata; class Mammalia; order Carnivora; family Procyonidae; genus Nasua; species Nasua narica. Next base: position 52,058,478 of record CM052813.1, on the reverse strand, counting down.
TGACCTCTGTGAGGAGGTAACAGCTATGTCGAGACCTGGATGATGAGAAGGAGTGAACCATGCCGAGAACCGAGGGAATATTGTTGCTGGCAAAGAAAACAGCAAGTGCAAAGGCCCAGAGGCAGGAAGGAAATTGCTTTCCATTTCAAGGCGCTGAACAGAGGCTGGATGAGCTGTACTTGGTGAGCAAGGGAAATGAGGTCAGAGTGGGAGGCAGGCTTGGACCTTGTGGCTTCTTGTATCCATGACGACAGGGAAGGTTTAGACCCTGATGCCAAACTTGTAAGTAATATGAAATAGTTATTAGATAACCAGTTAGCCTAACACTTAGAGCCTCTTCTAGCTGCCCTAAGAGTCATCTGACTGGGGGAATTTAAGCCCCAGACACCTTACAATTCTCTACAACTGACAAGATGTGCCAATCTGCAGGGATTTTCTTTTCTGTCCCCAAAGGTTACTTTTATTGCCCTATAGGACATTAACCAGTTTTGTATCTGATTTGGCAATCTTACCTTATTTCTTATTTTTTTTTCCTTCCACTGTAAAAATCCCGGTCTCTCAAGTTTGAATCTACTCTGTCATCCTGCAGATTCCCTTGTTAATGAGTTGAATAAAAGGTTGGCCCATACCCACTATCAATTGTGATGAGAATTATGTTTTTAACCTTTTGAGAATTGACATTCTGCTAGGAGGTTGGGCTTTAAGTGCACGGAAAGCAGGACTGTCAGAAGGACTGGTTTATGTTTTACAAAGCACCCTCCGGAGGCAGCTGGTGGTGAGCAGGCTTACCTGGGCCCCTGGGGAGGCGAGAAGCCCAGCTAGGTGCCAGTGCCTCTGTGCAGGGAAGAGATGACGACACTGCTTGAGTGACAGAGGGGCAAGTGGAAGTCAGTGACATTGGAGGACATTTGTCCTTGTTCGTTTCCATACTGAATCGCCAGGATCTGTTTTAGGGCTCAGTTTTCTGCTCTAGGATGTGAGCGCCTGGGCAGGGGGCGGGGTCCAACTTGTATGTTACCTAAGTACCAGCCCTGGGCTGAACACGACCCTGTGTGGCAAGTGTTTGCTGAGCGAATTCTTCCCTCTAGATTCTCCTCCTCCTCTTCCTTTTCTTCCTCCCCTTCTTCCTCTTCCTCTTCTTCCTCCTTTTTTTATTGTGATAAAATATGCAGAACATAAAATTCACCGTTTTTAACCATTAAGTGCACAGTGGAATGGCCTCAGGTACATTCACGAGGCTGTGTGACCATCACCGCCATCCATCTCCAGAACGTTCCCATCCTCCCAAACTGACACTCTGTACCCCGTGCCCTTCTCCCCCAACCCCCACCCCCCCACCCCCCCCCACCCCCCGCTCCCTGGCAGCAGCCACCGTTCTGCTTTCTGTCTTTATGAATCGACTCCTCTAGAGACCTCATCTAAGTGGAATCCTACAATAGCTGTCCTTTTGCATCTGGCTTATTTCACTTAGCATAATGTCATCAAGGTTCCTCTGTGTTGTAGCACGCGTCAGAATCTCCTTCCTTCTTAAGGCTGAAAAATACTCCATTGTGTGTCTGTGCCGCATTTCGTTTATCCCTTCATCTCTTGAAGGATATTTGGGTTGTTCCCCCCTTTTGGCGATTGCGACCCGTGCTGCTATGAACGTGGGTGTGCAGATACGTCTTGGAGTCCCTGCTCCTGGTTCTTTGGCTCCCGGATCTTTGTGCTGTCTACCCAGCAGTGAAATGCCGGCTTGTATAGCAGTCTTGCTTAACGTTTGGGGGGCCCTGCAATATTACATTGTACATTCCCACGGGCAATGCACCGGCATCCCCATTTCTCCACATCCTCACCAACACTTACCATTTTGTGTTTTTTTGATAACCATTCTAGTGGGTGTGGGTTTGTCCCCTTTTAACACATCAGTGACTGCAGGAAGATGGAGACCCCAGGTATTTGGGGGCCCCTTCCTCAGTGTGCTCTGCGGGGAGACAGCCGGAGAGCCAGAGGTCCTGGATTGGGAGGGCACTCAGCAGGAAGGGAGCCAGGATGGGGGGTACCAACATCGCACTCACTGAGCTTGTAGCCTGGGCTCGGCGCTGGCTTCGGGAGAGGCCTCCCCAGAGGGGAGCTGAAACCCAGCCGGTTTCCCATGAGGAAATTTGTTTGTGTGAATCCACCACTGGGCCCCTGTCCCTGGGGAAAGCTGTTTCTAATTCAGGTTTCTCTTTCTGTCTCTTGCTCTCCAGTGTGATAATGCGAAAGGGTTGAAAGCCTTCTACGATGCAATAAAATATGGGCCGAACCACTTGATGGTGTTTGGAGGAGTCTGTCCGTCCGTTACGTCCATCATCGCAGAGTCCCTCCAAGGCTGGAATCTGGTGCAGGTAAGGTCCAGGTGGCCTTTGGTTTGGGGCACTGTCTTTAGCCACCAGTCATTTGCAGGAACGGTTCCTTGTACAACACGGCTCCTAAGGTGCCCGGCTCAGGCCTCCCCGACTCTTCCCTGGAGGACTGATTGCCCAGCCCCCGCCGCCCCACCTCCTGGCCTGACCCCGCACCCCCTGGGCCGGTGCTGGCACGGCCCACACGGTGGGTCCCGATGGGGTAGCCCCAACACCCCCGCTGCGCGTTTGGAATCTTTCAGTGACATCCTAGCCCGACTCTGTCACCAGCATCCAGTCAGTCTGCCTGCCCATTGTCCTCTCCTGTCCCTGCCACTCCATTCTTGCTTCAGCCTCTCCCAGACACCCACCCTTCCCCAAAGGCATCTTGCACCTTTGGGCCTCTGAGCCCCGCTCTCACTGTTCCCCAATCAGGTGGGCCTTTCTCTACTCGCTGCCGAGCCCCCTCCCCCACTGACCCCCCTTGTGCACCAAGACTGCCTCCTGCACTTTTCCCGCACACGAGACTTTGCCGGGGCTCCCGGCCAGGACTCACTCTTCACGCTGGCTAATGTCACACACCCGCCAGCCGGGGAGGGCTGGGGCTGATGTGGGCGAAACTCACTAGTGTCAGCTCTTGTTCGGAATGGGAGAAGAGTGTGGAAAGATGAGGGGTGGACACGCAGCGTGTTTATGTCTTGGCTTCGGCCATCTCGCCATCCAGCAGATAGAATGGGCAGCTTACTCTGCGCCTGGGGTATGGTAGACTCTGGGGACACAGTGCTGCAGGACGGAGAGGGCGCCTATCCTTTCAGAGCCCATGTGCCAGGATGGGAAGGCAGGGAACGAGGGGACAAGTCACCCTACTAAGAGCTAACACTCGGGTCATACGTGTGCCGACTTAGAACCTGCCGGACCCTGGTTTGAGCACTCCTTTGCATGGATTCAATCCTTACACCTGCTCTGTACTGTGAGCACTGTTATCATCCTCATTTTATAAATCAGAAAACCTGGGCACGCAGAAGGCTGGTGACTTGCACAAGGACCCTCAGCCCGTAGGTAACAGAGCAAGGATTTACACCCAGGGAGTCTTGAACCGAGCCTGTGGCGGGAAACGGCCAGTTTGGAAATAAGCAGGGTGATGGGGCGAGTGGTGACCATCCCAAGGCAGTCAGGGAGTGCCTCTTGGCGGAGGTGACGTTTGAGCTGAGACCTGAAGCGTGAGAAGGAGCCGCTTGGGTGGCTGGGATGGTCAGTGCAGAAGGCCTGTACTGCGGAGGGCTCATTGAGGGAGCAGAGGACGGGGCAGGGGGGCAGGAGCGTGGCCAGTGGGGAGCCAGGGTGAGAATGAGGCGGCCAGCAAAGCCTGACCGTAGCAGGGTCTGGTTTCCCTGCATTCCTGTTGACTGAGGGGCTCAGGGAGTCTGACCCTGCTTTTGAGAGGTGCCGGAGGCAGAGCCCCAACCTCAAGACGAGAGGGAGGCCAGAGCTACCCGTGCCTGAGGTATGAGGACGAAGAGGTGAGGTCCCGGGGAGGGCAGCTTACTCAGCCCTCGGGCAAGGAAGGCTTCCCAGAGGAGCAATTGGAGCTGGCTGGGAAGGAGGACAGGACGCTGGATGGCTGGAGCCGTGGAGAACGTTGCCGGCAGAAGAAACGGGGCGCTCTGAAGCAGGAGGTGGGGGAG
>CM052813.1:51980616-52053927 GCA_028533885.1 Nasua narica | reverse complement strand
GAAGCTGGACTGTGAGCTCCGTCAGGACAGAACCTGGGCCTGAGCTCTTTCTGTTTTTGCTGGTGCTTAATGCTCCACAGACCTTATTATACGTCTGTTGAATGATCAGCGAGACGGAGGGAGGACGGAAGGGCTATAGGGTGAGCAGACCTGTATGCAGACAGACTTCTGCTCAGACATGGCAGGCCAAGTTCCCTGGAGAAGCCTCACGCAGAGAGGAAGCCTGGGGGTTTCCGTAGCCTCACTTGGAATGGTTTGCCCCTCAGAATTCTCTGAGGAGCCGCAGGAGCAAGTACGACGTTGGGAACTCCTGGCTTGCCAGCCAGAGCGACCTGGCCCCAGCATGAGCAAGGAAGGCCTCCAGCTTTGAGAAGCTGACGAGACAGGAGACTGAGTCACGGAAGTCGGGACTGTGTTAGTCATCACTGCGTAATGACTCATGCCCGGATTTAGCGGCTTAGAACTATAGTAATCATTACTGATTATTTCCTTGGGTCAGAAATTCAGACCCAGAGGATGGCTTATGTCTGCTCTGTGATATTTGGGATCTAGCTGGAAGATTTGGAGACTGGGCTGTAGCGTCATCTGAGGGCTTGACTGGGGTTGGAGGGTCAGCCCCCCAGGCGGCTCCCTCACACTGTGGGGGTGGGGGGAAGCACTTCGATGTCTCTCCTGCAGGTCTCTCTATAAGGCCACTAGTGTCCTCATGGCATGGTAGCTGCCTTCCCCCAAAGTGATCCATCTAGAGACCCGGGCAGTGGTGGGAAAGTCTTTTAGGACCTTGCTTCAGAAGTTGCACACTGTCGTTTATGCCGTATTCTTTTGGTCATACAAATTAGCTCTTATTTATCGTGGGAGGGGATCTACAAGCTGTAGTGGGAGGTGAAAATCGCTGGGGCCCATCTTGAAGGCTGACTACCATAGGAAGGAGGGATTCTGGGAAGAAGGCAGGAGCACAAGTTCCCCAGCAAAGGAGGTTTCATGCTGAGTCCCTTCTCTGTTTTGAGGAACTTCTGTTCACCCTTCAATACCCCGGATAGGTACCTCTTCCTCTGTGATGCCTTCTCTGGTCCCTTTCTGATCCCCTTCTGTGCCTCCCATAGCCCCAGAGTAAATTAATGGCTCCTTCCTCAATAAAGCCTGCTTTATGAAGGCCATCTCCTGCAAGCCGGTGTAAATTGGTTCTTGTGGGGAAGGGGCACGACAGCCTACTCTTTTTTATGTACCAGGCACAGAGATACATACAGCATATGAGTAGATCTATAGTATCTGTGGCCTTAAAATTTCATGAGCAGTGCAGGGCTGGGAAAACCTTCTACAAGGGCCTCGCAGGAGAGGAATAGCAAAGAGAAGATCGGGAAACGTGGTTCTACGTCACTTCTGTTACATACGGTGTTTTGTCAGTAAAGGAATTACATTTCATAGGATCTAGTTTATTCTATTTCCAGGTGTTCCCTACAAGAATATAAACTTCTTGGGGGGCAAGGGGCCCCATTTTCTTTATCCCCCAGTTCCCAGTGCCTAGCACAGGGCCTGGCACCCAGCAGGTCCTCACTGAGCGCTGAACTGATCTAAGCACAGGACATGGGCTGTGGAGTCTGAAACCCCGCAACAGTTTCCTCCCAGCGGGGACGTGACCTGGGGAGGTGGAGGACAGGGGAGGGAATGCAGATTCCTGGTCCCCACACCGCGACAGGCTCTGTCTACGTTGCTGCACACACGCACGATCTCCCACCACCCTAGACATCGCGGTCGGACTGCATAAGGTCAAGGGCTCCAGCTGCGCAGGACCGGGGCGCCAACGGGCGGGGAACTGGATGGTGCCTGGCAGTTTGGAGAGCTCTGGGGACCTCGGAGGCAGAATCACAGGCTGAGCCCGGGAGAGTAGACTTCCCCCAGCCCGTGGAGCCAGCCAAGGGAAGTGGAGCAACAAAGATCAGGATCTTGATAGGAAGTAGCCTTGGAGCTTCTGCCTCCTTCCATGTTCTGGGAAGGCAGACTCTGGGGACCTCTGGGCCCCCTCTTCACCTCTGAGACGCTGAGCTGGCTTGTAGAGATGGTGCAGGGGCTGGAGGAGTGGGCCTCCATTCACTCAAGGGATTCAATGAATCCCTTAACTTATTCAAAACTGGGCTCCCAAACAGAGTGTCGCAAATGGGAAAATGCATGTAATTTGTGTAATTGAAAAGGAGCTCTGACTGCCCTTTGGGGGAACAATGCTTGCTGGACAGAGACAGCCTGGAATGTGTAATCAGTTGTTTCTGTTTCCTCGTGCCACAAAAATAGGGATTCGCGCGATGGAGGGGTGAAAATTCAGCCCGGTGCCAAAATCGGTTAAATTTAACTTTTGCCTTTTGCCGGGCTTCTTGGTTCCTGGTTGCTGCGACGAGAGCCTAATATTGTGTAAGGCATGATGTGAGTCACTCGGCCACTGGGAGCATCGGCTCCTGCAGCTAGATGCGAGGACCTTCTTAAGAGCCCAGGCCGTGACCTGTGTGCTCTGTCCCTCCCCGACCTGGTCAGATGCCGCCGCCAGGGGTGGGGGGAGTGGGGGGGGAGCTCAGAGCTGGCCTCCCTGGCAGGGACCTATCAGGGCACAGGCTGGCAGGCGTCTGGGAAGGGACAGGGTCTGACCGTGGGAGATGGCATGTTCAGTCTGGAGGACACGCCGGAGTCTTCGCCCCCAGAGCCGCGTGGCTGTGTGAGAGGTGTTGTTGGTGCTTGGTGACGTCGGTGGGGACATGCGGGAGCGATGGCTGAAGTTAATGCAGAGCAGAGCGTCTGCTTTCTGCAAGCAAGCCCTTATCGTTGGAGGCATCCAGCATGGGGCCAGCCGCCTGGCTGGGCAGTAGGGGTTCCCCGTTGCCTGAAGTTGCCTGAACGTTCCAATCTCATCCAGGCCCACTGCTGGGGAGATCTAATATAGACAGCAAGCACTGACCAGTTTGCAGGGTCTCAGACTATATCGTAAAAGTCACTTCTGGGGGCTGGGGATGGGCTTGTGTTAATGCAAATTCCTGGGCTCCGCTCAGTGGGTCCTGGCTGAGGGATTAGACCCTCTTAAGGGCATAGACGCACTCGTCACCCCGGCTGCCATTTCAGTGCCCACGGCTCAGGCGACTTAGATGCGACCAGTTCTTGGAGTCTTTCAGGCCGGGTGACTCTGAGGCACGTTCACCTCCCCGACGCTGGGACTCTAATGCCTGGGGCGCCAGGGGCTCTCAGAAGTGCTCCCCAGCTCCAGACCTTCGGCGTATGCAGCCCCTTTGGGGGAAAAGGCACGGAGGAGACAGCAGGGCAAATATGCCAGCGCTGCCAGGACGAAGCCCACAGTCCCCGTGTGGTCGGAGGGTGCTCGGTCACCCCGCTCTGCTCCCCCCAGCCGCCCCTGCCCCCTCAGGCCCCGGACAGGGGTCTCTCCACCCTGCAGGAAGGACTGTGATCTTTCCTTCCGGTGCAGTTTGCTGCCCTGTTCCCTGTGAAGTCCCCCATTCCTTGCGCCGTGCCATCCCACGCACAGCCCCCTGCCACGGCGTGCGGCCCAGGGCCTGGGTCCGGCTCTGGCTTGGCGCTGCCTGAGGCCAGGGTCTACTCTCACTCAGCCTCACGCTCCGGCCTTGGTGCTGGCCTGGCTCCCATGCCGAGGGGCGGCGGGGGCGGGGTGCTCTTGCTGGCGGAGGCCTGGATGCCTGCCTCCTAGGCCTCAGTCTCATCCCAAAGGAGGAGGGCAGATCATCAGAGCCCACCAGACCTGAAGGGACCCAGAGTGGTTCTCCACCTGCAACCCCTTGGTAAAGGCAAGCGGAGGGAGACCCTAAACGGCCTCCAGCTGAGTCTCAGCCCACATCTCCTGTCTCTGGACCCCATGGTGTTCTCTGACTTTTTTCCAGAACCCCTCAGAATCCTGTCCTCAGCATTCTGCAGGGGGTTTGCTTTTGACCCTACCTTGCACTTTTCCCGAGCAGTTCTGCTGACCTCCCCCCAGTCTAAGCTGTCCTCCCACGAGCCTGAGTCCTGGGGAAAAGGCAGGAGGATCTGCAGGGAGTCGAGGGTAGGGGAGTGGAGGACCGGAATGAAGGAACGGCAGCTAAAACAGCCCTTTTTAAGGCAGCAGGGCCCAGGGAAGGTGCAGCGAGAGGGGGCTGACATCCTCAGAGACCAGCACAAAACTCCCTCCTTCTTGGGAGCGAGGTGATACCTGCCTCGGCTGGCAGACAGAAATAGTCTCGCTGATGAAAATAAAGGCAGATTCCTGAAGGGATAAAGGGCTGCTCACAGGAAAACGGCAGGAAAACGCAAACACTATTTCGTCAAGAACCGTGTCCCGCGGAGCCTGTCCTTTAAAAGGCCCGCAGCAGATATTAAATTGTAGATGCGTTTCTACATCTACACCGTCCCAGCCTCCCCTCTGCAGCCCATCCCACCAGGACCGGGGGAGGAGCATCTCCGCGCCGGTTTGATGGGGCTGAACCCGTGGGGACGCCCCTGCCAAGGAGTGGAGGGAAGGGGGTCATGCGGACAGGGGAATGTCGACTCTGTGTTTGTTGAAGTGTTGGCAACTATGGCCTGGAACATTTAGGACCTGCTTTCCTGTAAGATCTAAATCATGCTTGGTTTTGACATTTAAAAAACCAAATCAGTGAAACCCCCCCAATCAAGCCCTTTGCTATTTACTGAATTCTGGCAGAGCTCTAAACTGCTGCTCGATGCCATTTGCATCATAGGAACAGGAATTTTGTCATCTAGCTTGATTGTGTCAAGTGATTACCGAATTAAAGCTGTAGGTTGCCTGAGAAATCAAAGGGTTGTGGGGCTTTGTGTGTGTGTGTGTTTGTTTTTTACTTAGCTGTGGGTTGTGGAATTTGAGATAGATTCATAGAAGGCCAGAGCTGGTAGGGTCTTGGCAAGCATCAGATCCAGTGTTCCCATTACACAGACTGGGAAACCGAGGACCAGCTTGGAGAGGACCTTGCCTGAGTTCTCACAGTAAAGCAGAGCTGGGCCCCATGGCTCACCCTCCAGTGCTCTGCCGTCTCCACCCAAATATGGTCTGATTTTCTCTCTCTCAGCCTTGCTTTTCTCTGACGTAAAATGGGACCCGCCTCTCGTGTTTCCTGCCGTTGTGAGAATCACTGAAGGCTTTCCCCTTTAAGTGGAAAGTCCTATAGACTATGGAACGGTAGCAGCCATTGCACCGACGGGGACTTTTGGGACTTTTCCACCAGAAGCCGATCTCCGATTACAGCTCTCAGAGTTTGTAAAATCATCCCATTTTGTATCACCAACCGAGGTGGTTTGCTCTGGCATCAGAGACCCTGAAACCAAGGCATCCTGGGCAGGATCGGGGGGTTCCTTAGCAAGACAGGCTGCACACAGCACCCACTTCTCAACCCCCCGAGAGTCGAAACCCACCCGGAGGGAATCCCGCCCCCACCTAGCCCACCCACGGGGCGGCCACGCCCAGGGGTGGCCGGGTGGCCAGTCCGAGGACCTGATGGAGACCATTCAGGAGGTCGGTGCGGTTGAGCACAGCTGGAAACGCCTCCTGCGGCTGCTCTCTAAGAAAGACAGCCGAAGCCAAGAATCCAGGCCGGGCTGGAGCCATTTCTTGGCGCTGGTCTCCAGAGGGGCCATTTAGCGCATTAATAATCTATGAGATGCTTCTACCTTCTGGATTCATAAGAAAGACAAAAAGTGGTGTGAGAGAGGGAGAAGGGATATTAAGGGCACACACTGTGGGCCAAGCAGGGATTATGGGTGGGCCTTCTTCATTCCCTCACTCAAACAGCACGAGCCATGCCTGCCTTACGCTCTCCCGGGCTCCCGCAGACCAGTGCCCCCCCGCTGCCCAGCGCTGCCACCCCAAGACAGGCAGATGTGCTGGAGGGGCAGTTTGGTGCAACAGCGGGAACAGAGTTCTCGAGCCCAGATGCTCTGGGTTGCCGTCTCTCCCGTGTCTCTCCCTGCCAAACCCGGCTTGGGAAATCAGCGGCCTCCTGGAGCATCGCCGAACCCATCTGTGAAATGGGCGCAGTCTGCCCTTCTTCTGGGGGCTATTTTGAGAGCGTCGGACAGGACAGGGTCATGGAGCAGGGTAGAAGCACTCCGCAGACTGTACGCCCTCGACGGACTAAGGTTAATATCACCGTGACTGGTGCTCTCGCCATCTGAGACGCCCGCCAGGCCCTAGCCAGGGAATTCCTTGAAGATTGATGTCTCCATTTGCCTCCAGATTCAAAGTCGTGTGGATGAAAGGAACTATCACAGACCATGAAGGTGATTCGGAAGAGTAAAATTAAAACAGAGAACCTGCCAGAGAGGCAGAATAAGCCCAAGGCAGCTGGAAGAGGTATGCTGCTCTTTTGGGGTTGAGTTTTCACAGAAGCAGAGGCCAAGGGCACGGCGTTATCGAGCGAGCGCATGGCGGTTCCTGGTCTATCCCTGCCATATCCTTCCTGTCCATCTGGTAAAAGATCCAATTCAAGGTTCTGACCCCCATTTTTAATTCAAGACCATGGTCTCTAAAGTAATATCGGTTCCCAGCGTGTATTGCTGATGTGTCTTGCTCTGCCTCAGCCCCTTTCTGGAACTATGCGGGGTGTAAATAATTCATTCTAAGTAAATAAATCACTCACGCTACTTACGGTACAGCTGATGCCGCTGGTACGCCGCACAACCGCAGGTTACGTGGATTTGAGTCGGGATTTACAAGTTGAGACTGGATAGACCTGGAAAGGGAACCGGGCAAGTACCTGCGTCCAGGAGGGCAGACGCGTAAAATGATCCAACAGCAAGCTCAGAGGGTGAGAGGGGAGAGGTAACGTGGACGGGAAACGTGGAGCAGGAGGGTCTCAGGCACGTGGGGCCGACTTGGTCAGCCTGGCCGGGCTCTGTCCTACTTCTAGAAGCCTGGGCCTCGGACATGTCAGCTTCTGGTGACTCTGACGCACAGCGCGGGAGAGGCCCTGCTGGAGGGGGCGAGCCACCCTCGGCTGAGCCTGGGCCACGCCTGGTGGGCGTGCTAAGAGGGGCTTGCGGCACCCAGACGATGGGGTTGGACCCCACACTGTTGCCCAGGCGTACCTGGTGGGAGGACTCATGGGCGTAGGGGGTGAGTAGGGACAGGGCACGGGCTTACTAAGGAAGCATCAGGTTCCCAGGTCCACTGATCACATCCTAGGGAGGATGCCTGAGAAGCTGATTTTTGACAAGCGCCTTGGATAGTTCTGATCATCAGGGGACTTGGGGGAATGCTGGCCTAGAGATGCTCTAAAGCCATAGGGTCTCGGACCAGCAGCAGCACCTGGGAGCGTGTCAGAAGGGCCCAATCCCAGGCCCCACCCCTGAATCTGAATTTTAACAAGATTCTAGGTGGTTCTTGCTGATCAAAGGCACCTAGGGTCTTTGAAGGCAGGTGCGTCAGCTGAGGCGGAAGGGCTTGAGGGTAGGTACTGAGACTCGAGACATAAGGGAAATACCTACCACTGAGCCCCCGAATCTGCTTGTAGAATGGCGCGGGGGAGGGGAAGCAGGTGCAGTCAGTGTTTAGCCACCTTTGGATGTGCCTGCAGTCATTGTCACGGACCGCCAGGACTCTCGTCAAACTGCGGTGCAGACGGAGCGTGTCCTGCCCGAGCCTCGGTCTGACACCCCAACCTGAGAGCCTTTCGACCGGCAGGGCCCTTGAGCCCCTCGCGGCCAGGAGCACACGGAAGGGACCCGGGGCTCCCAGGAAGGAGCGGTGGAAAGGGCACTGGGTCAGCGTGAGGGGCCCCAGCTTCCCGTCTGTCCCCGCCATCTCCCAGCTGGGTGGGAGACAAGCACTTCCCGTCGTTGCAGCCTGAGCGTCCTCCTCTGCAGCAGTTCGCTTTCCTCCTAGGACCGTGCCGACGCTTGCGTGAGGTGGGCCCTGGGGGGCTCGGTGGCGGCTGGGCACCAGTGCCCAGGGTGCTGGGGGCTCGGTGCTCTGGGACAAAGTCACGGGGTTTGTGTCATGTCATGGAACTGACTGCCCTACGTGTATCCCATTCCATAAGGCTGTGCCCAGAGGCCCAGAGGAGCTAATGTGCGTGGTCAGCTTGTAATACGGACAGTCTCCTGGGCTTGGCGTCACATGGGCTGCAGCTCACATCCAGGCCCTGGCACTTACTAGTTGGCGGCCCTGGGCAAGTCACTTAGCGTCTCGCAGTCTTAGCTCCTCATCTGTGACATGCGATGGCATGGCAGACTGTGGGCTGGTTGTGGGCTGAGACGAGACACTCAGGGTTCCCTGTACCAGGCCTGGCACTCCTCTTCCCTCCCTGTCAAGGACCAAGGTGGCCTTCTGGTCTACCTTCCAGGAAGAGGTAGAGCCCTGGGATCTGGGCTCAGCTCTCTGGGATTAGCTGTGTGGCCTCTGCACATCCCTTGCCCTCTCTGGGCCTCCTACAATAAAGGGAGAGGGTTGGGTCAGCTGATAATGTGTCGTTATTCCCGAAACCTTATAGCTTAAAGCCATCAGCACCTGCCTTAAACCTCTCGTCATCCCTCTTGTGCCTTGCATGTGATTCCCTCCTCTAGCGACTCCTGGGTTGGGCCTGGGATCTCAGGGTCCTGGGATTGAGCCCCATGTCAGGCTCCGTGCTCAAAGGAGAGTCTGCTTCTCCCTCTCCCTCCACCCTTCCTCCCTGCTCGTGTTCTCTCTCTCTCTCTCTCAAGTAAATAAATAAAATCTTAAAAAACAAATGGAACCAGGAAAATGAGATGCAAAGATCAAAGAGACTTGCCCTGCTTCCTCCTGTGAACAGACCTCAGGCTGTGGGAGTCTCTGGAGCTCTCTGGAGACCACCGAGGCTCCCCACTGTGTCCCTGGGATCCCTCCCTAGCTAAGAAGCCTCCTGCTGGAGCCCCTCAGTACGGACCGGTGTTCTCCCTGTAAATCCTTCATCACACACACACACACACACACACACACACACACCACTTTTAAACCTATTATTCCTTGTCCAGTAACTTGTCTATAAAAAACAAATGGTTCCTTTGAACTCAAAAACTAGACGACTTGGTGAAAATCAATAACTATGCTAAGTATTTCAAGCGTATGGTACTTAGAGTTCTACTCTGGTTGGTTTTATAATGAATGGGCTGCTTTTTATTTATTTATTTTTTTAAAATAGAGCCTGGCCTACTTTAGTGTTGAATTATACAGAAGACTTTTGCTTTGGCTCTTGTTTACCAAGACAATTAAATAATTTATTATTTCCACGATGCAGGGATTGAGCCCTATAAAGTGGGAAGCGCCCAACCTGAGACAAACCATCCTGGCTTAGGTGGTTATCTAGACTCTACCCAGAGGCCGACCCAAGCACAGTGTTCTCAGATTTCCCCCGGGTTCCCACACGAGCTGCCGTAAGCGCTGTCCTGGTTACTTCTGAGATGGAACGTTGGCTTTGCGCGGCCTGGGAACACTACCCTTGCTCATCCTGGGTGTCTTCCGAAACTCCAGGCCTGTGGCTAGAGTCATGGGGACTCGGGCCCTGAGCACAGCCAAGCAGCAGTCCCCACTAGCAAAAGGGGATCTTTCCTCAATTCCCAGGTTGATCAGTACTTCCTTGGGAAGACTTTCCAGCCAGGTCACAGCCCCCAGGGGACACATCTGTAACACCTGTCTCCCTGCCTTGTCATCAAAGGTTCAGTTTTCTGTTCAGCGTAGAGCTAGCCTGGTAATGTCAGTCCCCTCCATCAGGGGCAACTTGTGGCGAGGTGGGGAGGAGGCGGGGGGAGCGGGGGGGCTGCATCTCCCTTGTCGGTTGGAACCCAAGAGCCCAGCATATGGCCAGGAATCTAGGAGAACCTCCAGGAATCTTTTAGTTTGGTTTGGGGTTCTCTCTTTCTCAGTCTGTCCCTTTTATGCAAGTAGCATTATGAATTCATGGATCATTAAGAAATATATTAAATGGGCTTTATTCCAGTCAATCACAGACATTATTTTTTAACACAGTGTTTTTGCCGCTCTACTTAATATTTCTATCTTTCCTCCAAATTTTCTTCCAAATTTTTGGAAAAAATGTTGAAGCCTACAAAAATTAAAAGAAAGTACAGTGAACATCCTGTACCTTTTGCGTAGGGACACCGATTGTCTACGTTTTGCCTTGTTGATCTTCCTCTCCCTCTCTTTCCCCTGAGCCCCACCACACTCATTGTTTGGTTGAAGCCCTTGACAGCAGTTTGCAGACATAAGGACACTTCACCATTAAATATGTCAGCGTGAATCTCCTAAGAACAATTATATCCTCTTATATCACCATAATATAATGATCACACCTAAAAAATGAACAGTGATATGATAATCTTAACTGTTATGTGGCCCATATTCAGATTTCCCCAATTGTCCCCAGAATGTCCTTAGTGCCATTTATTTGGGGGCCCAGGGGGACCGATCAGATCGCATGCAGTGTGAATCCTATTGTGTGCTTAGTCTCCCTGAATCTACTACTTTTAATTTCCTACTTTTTTTTCCCTTGGTTTTTGGGACATTGACATTTCTAAAAGGCCCAAGCCAGTTGTTTTAGAAAATGTTCCCAAATCCCAAATCTGGATTTGTTTGATCATTTCTTCACAGCTAGATTCCGGTTAAACAGTTTTGGCCAGAATGCTACCTCTTTTATACCATGTTCTTCCCGCCGCTTTGAGTCAGGAGCCCCGCCTTTGAACCATTGACGATGATGCGAAATTCCGTCCCTTGGCTAAGGTGGCATCTGCTAGATTTATCGTAAAGGTACCTCCTCCCTTAGTAATTACTAAGTAATCTGTGGGGTGAGACTTCAAGGCTGATGTCCGGGTCCCCCACCATCTTTTACCAGATGGTTTGAGCCTCAGTTGATGGTCCTGGCTGAGCCATTGTCACATCGGGGCTGCAAGATGGCCGTTTTCTGACCTGACTCCCTCCCTTTTTTTTTTAGTTAAAGATTTTATTTAATTATTTGGCAGAGAGAGAGAGAGAGAGGGAATACAAGCAGGGGGAGTGGGAGAGGGAGAAGCAGGCTTCCCGCTGAGCAGGGAGCCCCATTTGGGGCTCGATCCCAGGACCCTGAGATCATGCCCTGAAGGCAGATGCTTAACCAACTGAGCCACCCAGGTGCCCCTGACTCCCTTCCTTCTGCGCTGAAGCTGTCATTCTTCTTTGCAGAAGAGTACTCCCTTTTTTGATGCTTTCTTTCCCTCCTGCCTTCCCCTCCATTCCTCTGGGCACTGGCCACTTAAGATATTTACCTGATTTGGAACCAGCCATTTCTCCAAGCATTCCACATTCTTTCTGCTGGGGAATTATATTTAGGAACCAAGATCTGGGGTCTAACCCTTCTCCTTGCTATTGGGGTTCACTGCTTCTAGATTCCCCCCCAGTGGACTAAACTAGAAAATAGACTTCTCAATGTTTAACCTCGAATATGACTATAAGGAGATAATCACACCTGTATAGGGTATTTTACAAGCCACCTGGCCTGGATTCTTCAGGAAAGTTACCGTTGGGGGAAACCATTGGAACAACAACCAAAAGGCCGGGGACTGTTTTTAGATGAAAAGAGGTTGTAAAAATATAGCAGCCAAGTGGGAGGCACGGATGCTGATTAGATTTTGATTTTTAACAACCGAAAGGGCAATTTGAGGAAATTGAAGAAATCAGGGTGGACTGACCATGGGATGGTACTGAATCGTTCTTTGTTCTCGTTAAGTGTGAGAATGACACTGTAATCACGCTCTAGAGGAATGTTCTTAGGGGCTGCCTTCTGGACTGATGGCAGTGAAGTGTCAGAGTTTACCATTCCAAATGCATCAGAAACAAAAAACAAAAACGCATGGCTGTGTGCGCGTCTCTGTGCGCGCGTGTGTACATGTGTATTTATGTGTATTTGTAGAGAGGAAAGCAGATGTGGAAAATCCTGGGTGGTAAAGGGTATCTGGTCTTCACTGTACTATTCTTTGAACCTTTTTGTAGGTTTGAATAGTTTCATGGTAAAAAGCTGTGAGTGGGGGTGGGGGGGGGGGAGACTAGATCTCGCTCCTAGTTGGACAGTGAAGCTATATCCGGAAGTCCCTTCCCACATTTTTCTCTGTGCGATTGATATATTTGTAAGTGCCTTTGTTTTCTGTTCTTAGGGATCGGTTTCTTTCTTATTTGTTGATCACCTTTATTTTTAAAACCTATACAACTTTTAGATGATTCCAGAGTCAAAAAGTATGTAACAAGTAGCGAATTTCCGGACCCCATACAGCTTCCTTCTGCTCTGTTCCATGCCCCTCCTGTAGATAGCCATTTTTCATGTATCCCTCCAATGTTTCTCATTCCAAATATAGGTAAATGTGTGTCTTTATTCCTCTTCTTCTGTCTTATGCAAAAGGGAGCCTACTGCATATGCTGTCCTGGACTTTGCTTTTTTCCCTTAAGTTTCCCTGAAGCTCTCCGTTTTGTCACTATATGAAGATATTCCTTTTTTTTTTACAGCTATGTAGCACTTCTCAATGTGCATGGACTGTAGTTTGGACAGCCAGTAGTCCTCTATCAGTGGACATTTGGGTTGTTTCCAGTCTGTTGGAATAACCTGGGCCACATTGTTTCATAGGCGTGCCAGTGCGAATGGGGGATGAATTCCTAGAAGGGGGATTTGTGGGTCAAGGAAATGCATCTGTAATTTTTCTAGAAAGTAAATAATTGCTGAACGAGTGTGCAAACTAATGAATGAACTTGATTAGGAAGAGCAGAGAGTAAAAGACTGATGCCCAAATGGAGACCTGAAACAATTAGAGCGAGGAGCTGCCTTGGAGGAGGCTGGTTTCAGACCCCCTCCGCTGAAGTCTGCAAGTGCCGCAGTTTTCATTCCCACACCGGAAGAACGAATTCCTCCTTGGTCTGTAAATCAAACACGGAATTGCAAAGTCATGAAAGGGTAGAGCTGAAATAAGAAGCTACCCAGGGCCATCTCCTTATTAAGAGCAAGGGACCCCAGGCCCAGAAAGAAGAGGGGGTCGGGAGAAAGGTGGAGAAGAAACCCCCATTTGGGCTCAATACCACCCAGCACAGTAAACAGCACATAAAGCATCTGCTTTAGAAGAAAGCACGCTTGCTTGTGGGTGCTACCGAGAGCCAAATGGGAAGTTGTACTAGCGTGAGCCCCTGAGATGCTCCGTAAAGAGCACAGGGGTTCAGACCCCCGAGTGCTCTCTGTCATAACATCGCCTTCCGCGGAACTCTCTCGGTGTAAATGGATTTCGTTTCACATCCTTTGTGTTATTCTAGGGCATTCAGATGGAGTCATGATGATAAATTGGGCCAGGTGGAGGCTTCGACTGGCTGTGTGCGTTCTGGCCGGTGACGTGGGTGGCCGTGTTTGCCGAGGAGAGCCTGCAATTACATAATCCCGGCGTCGGTGGCATTCTGATTGGATTCTTAGCAGGCAGCACGGGGCAGCAAATGAGTTTCGCCCAGCCCAGCTGTGGGCTCGGGCTGGGAGCCTGGGCAAGTCCCTTGTCTTCTCCGGTCCCCCCGTGGGTTAAAATGAAGAGTTGGACAAGTTCAGGGTGGCAGAGACATGAATGATGTTGGTGCCCTTGCTTCCCTGTCCCGTGCTAATTGCAGGCATAACTAACTGATCACCTCGCACTCCTCACCGACAGAACCCACGTTTCTGGCCGCCACCGTCAATGTGCTCGTCACGTCACATAGAGTGTGATGGGTGTGGATGGTGACTTAGGATTAAAGATAGAATCCAGGTGCCCAGTTAAATTTAAATTTCAGGCAAATAAAGAATAATCTTTTAGCACAAGTTATGTCCCCAGGATTGCTAACTATGGCAACCCTCTTAAGCCATTTCTACTTGTATGGTTATTTCTCTTTTTTGAATGTAATTCATTTGTTTGATTGGAGAGCTCCGTCTATCTCCTTTGTGGCACTTCCGATACTCATTCTCCAGTGCCCAGAGAAGGGTCTAGCTCATTCTGTATTGTTTAAATTCATATTATGACTTAATTTAATGGAAAGTGATGGAGATTTGAGTAGGAGATTTTTATTTCTGAGGACTGTATATTCTTGTAGGACTCCTTAACGAACCTGCAATCTGGTGTTTTCCAGACCTCAGAGACCCTTGAATCTACCACTAATATTGTTAACTGATTTAGTGTTTTCCTTTAAATATACTCATCTTTTTATTTAAATACCATGAATGAAAAATCAGTGTCATTTTCTAAGAAGATGGTATAAAAGTAAAAAAGAGAAAACGTACCTATTGTGATATAAAATATTAATCTGGAGCTCAACTAAAATCACTGGGTTTGCCATCAGCAGACGCTGACTTGTGCAAACCCCCTGCTGGTCTGGGATTCCCCTCCATAACCCCAATAGGTAGGTGATTCTTGAGCATCTCCTTGAATACCTCTAGTGGTGGAGAACTCAGCACTTGGCAAGATTTTGATTCCTTCTTGAATATCTCACTATTAAATATTTCTTCCGTATATTGATCCACATCAGGCTCCCTGAGAAAGTCATATATCAATCCTAGTTTTCTCTCTGGGACCCCACACACTAAGTTTGCTCCCTTTGCATTCATTCATACATTCATTTATCAACAAATAGTTGAATGCTTCTGCTGTGACAGCTGCTAGGAGAACTGAGGGATAGCAGGGAAGGCTCCCTGGAGGAGGCGGCTATGAGCAGGCCTGGACAGATGAGTAGGAGCTGGCAATGAAGAAATGGGAGGATCCAACAGATAGAAATGCTACATCTTCTTTCACTGCAAGCATTGAGGTGGACCCCAGCACACCTTTCTCCCCCTATAGATGTGATCTCGAGCCATCCACTAATTAGAGGTGCTAAATCAACATGAGGAGACATGATTTTTGCAGTGTGGTAATTAAAAGGCAGTTGGCTTCACAGCTGCGATCACACAAGAGCACTTCTTACCCATAAAGATCAGCTGAAGGCGAAGTGCAAAGGAGCTGAGGAAGCCAAAGAGGATTCTAATGTAATTTGCTAATTTCCTACATTTGTCACCTGTACAGCTGTGGGGGGAAAATGGAACATTTTACGAGAACTTTAAGAGAAAATTAAAGACATACATCCTAATTGTACACAATTAGACAAGCAATATAATCGTTATTATTTTTTTAAATTAACAAGCCATTTTAAATTCACTCGATTAGGATTTCGAAGGCCTGATTGATTTAGAATCCTGTCTCTAGGCCTGGTGGCAGCCACGTCGCAATGACCAAACCCATTCATTCCCTGAAGGATCTCATCTGTGAAATGGGTATACTCCTCTCCACTCCGCCTTCCTTGGGGTTGAGGTATAACTGAGGGGAAAAAGCTCTGTGAGTTAAGAGGCCTTTCATAAGGATAAGAAACACCATCTAAGCCTCCTAATGTCTAAGTCTAGAAGTTGTGATCTGACATTAGCCGTCATTCTCCTCAGATCCTGAGACGGTATGGGGTGGGGTAACTCACCCTGGATTACAGACAGGAGAGATCCCAACAGGCAGAGGAAGGTTCCAGGGCTGCTTAGTGAGGAGCAGGGCTGACGTTCAGCCCCATACCGTCCACACTGAGGCCCTAAGGCCCTACCTTGTGGACCGTACTGCTTTCTCAGCACTGTCTTGGTTTTGATGTTTCTCTATTTTACTCCAATTTCTGACTTAAATAAAAAGGAAAGAAAGGATTCGAGGAAGTCATATTTGTTTTCCAACTCCTTTACATAAAATAATGAGAGAAATGCTAGGGAAGGGGAGGAAGAAGTAAAAATCACAAAAGGTTGGATCTAAAAGAGCAAAAAAGTAAATTACTTTACAATTTAATATTTACAAATAAATGAAAGCTATTTCTTAAACTGGGTGATGGGCAGTAGGATTTTGGTTTCGTCATTACTCCTTAAACTGAACATATTTATTTCATATACAGTTAGACGTAGCTTATATATCATGATAAAAGCTTAAAAAGAAAAATAGGAAAAATTTTCTCTAAATAATAAAATAAAATTAAATACACACACACACGCGCACACACACGCGCACACACACACACACATATGAGTTTTGTTTCATATAATTGAATTGGACCACCCTAGGGAATCAAAAGCATAATAAGCCAATGATGCAGTATTATTGTTTTTCTTCTAAGCAGATTTTATTTTTTCATCACCTTTCTTTTAAATTGCTCTGGTTGCTTTCTCGTCTTCTACTGGGTGCCTCCCTAAGAAACAGCTTTGAATGTTGGAGAGAGAACTGCATGCCAAAAATGAAAGTCCCAAGGTCAAGCCCTAGTCTTGCTACTTGCTAACGCGTGACTTTGAGCAAGTCACTTAACGTCTCTGAGTTTCAGTTTTCTTTGGAGAATGAGAGTCATCACCACATAGAAAGATGTAGTCATCTACCTCATCGTTGTAGAATGAGCGAGGGAGACAGCACCATGTCTGCTCTACCAACGTGGTGGATTTTGGTGAAGATCAAAGTTAGGCTAAAAACGTAAATGTGCTTTAGACGTTAATTACAGAGAAGAAGTATAGCAGTCTGTGGGATGAGCAAAGTCTCTCGCAGTCTCCCTGCTCTGCCTGTTGCTGGCTGTGTGACCAAGGGCAAGTGACTTCACCTCTCCGAGCCTCAGTCTTCTCATCTGAAAAGTGCAGATCAGAATAGTGTCTACCTCGTAGTGTTGTTTTGCTCATTAAATGAGAACGTGAACGCTGAGCCCTTCCTGCAGCGTCTGCCCAATGGCAGGCGCTCATCCCACGGTAACTTTCAGGAGTCAGATTACCCGAGCTCACACGTGGCTCTGCCCTTACGTGCTGCACGGTCTCAGGCAGGCCGCCCTACCTCCCGGAGCCTCAGTTACTCCATGAGGAACAGAGACATGATGCTTCCTCTACCCCCCTCACAAGTGGTTCTAGCCTGGGCTCTTGGACTGAAAAGGCTTGCAACCTTCGAGCGAGTCTCTGCACGAAGCCCCAGCGGGCCTTTTGTGGGAATGGGGCTTCCAGAACTCACCCCAGCGCCAGGCATTCCCCTCCCCTTGTTAACTCAGGAAATGCTTTGCAGCCGCCCCACTTCACATCAATCTCACGGGCCTCTGTGGAGAGGCCCTCTGTGTCCAAAGTTTCTCGCCAGGGCTCGGGCGTAGCAGCGACCTGGCGAGGACCTGAAGCCGGCCCAGGGTTCCCAACGCACCCAGCCCAGAGCCTTTGTATACATCCTGGCACCCGCCACAAACAGGGTTTTGTCAGAAGCTTCCTGAGAAAGTTGCATTCCATTCATCTCGGCTGAAAGGGACCCGAGATGACAAATACTTCCCTCATTTAATTACAGAAACAGTCAGCAAACCCGTGGAAAAAGATTAAACAGAGCAGAGAAAAGAGCAAGGCTCCATCATATTCCGCCCCCCTTGCTTCTGGCCCGAGTCTCTCACCTAGGACTTAGCAATGAGAGTCGCTCTTGGTCGTACTTCCCACCTGAAAAATGCCATTCCTTCGCAGGAAAGTTAAACTCAGAGGCCCCAAACCGGGGAAAGAATGAATTGCATTTAGGCGAGAATTCATCAGTGGCTTGGAATTTAATAAAGATCCCGAAGTTGGGAGGTGTATTTACATTTTTCATCTGGGCTTACATCTGCAAAGAGAAGTGAGACACAAAGGCAATTATCTGAATAAATCAGAGCAAATGAAACACATACCCACACAAAGCTAACAGACTGCTTCATCATTTTCCTCAACCGTTGGAGAGAAAAACCGAATTGTGTGGTTGCGAGGAACCTTCAAAATCCTTCGTTCATCATCATATTCAGAGATGAGAAAAACAGACACCTAGAAGAAATGATGCCTTTGTGCTCACGGTCATAGAGACAGACTTAGGAAGCCTACTTTCCCCAACTCCCTGAAGTAGCCTCTTAGTGGCCTCAACTTTAATGGTAAAGTGACTTGCGGTTCCATATGCAGACCCTAAACCTCAAAAAATATTTTGTGCCAGGCTGGAGCTCCCCTCCCGGAGAGAGATGCTGACAACTCTGTCCCCACCCCGCTCTGCTGGTTAAGGTGAGTCCCCCAGAATCCCCCAGGACTAGCCACGCCCACCATGGAAACTTGCTATGTGTGAGAGATTCTGGAAGTCTTGGAATCGGCTCGCCGCCGTCCTATGGGGTCTCAGAAGAAGGAGCAAGTCCCAGATCATCGCCCCATCTCAGCTGGGACTGGCTCTTCAGAGCCGGTTGAAGAAAGAGAACGAGATATGAAGTTAAAAGGCCAGTTTCGTCTCTCCTGTACTGACCTTGCACAACAACATTGCCTTTCTTTTCCAAGGTTTCTTCAGCTGTAAAATGGATGGTGATTCCTACCTCAAAGAACCGAGGGGCTCTAAGACCAACGGATATTTTAGATGTTTGGTGGCTTCAATGATTTAAAACAGAGCTGGATTGATAAAATCCTACTAAACTTTGCCTTCTGGCATTCTGAACACTGCCTCATAAGACAGCAATCATTGTGAAAAATTATAGACTTCTCCCTCTCTCTCCCACAATCTGAGTAGAGATCCTGGGCTTCACCAATCAGAAAATTAAACATCTACCCCTCTACACAGTTGCTGACCTTTGAAGCAACCAAGATGCTTTCTTCTCTTCATTTTCATCTCTCTTTGTAAATTCAGTGAGACCTAGGGGCGCCTGGGTGGCTCAGTCGTTAAGTGTCTGCCTTCGGGTGGGGTCATGATTCCACGGTCCTGGGATTGAGCCCCACGTGGGGCTCCCTGCTCGGCAGGGAGCCTGTTTCTCCCTCTCCCACTGCCCCTGCTTGTGTTTCCTCTCTTGCTGTCTCTCAGTCACATAAATAAATAAAAATCTTAAAAAAAAAAAAGACCTATAAATTCTTAGGAAGAGTTGAATAGGAAGAAGACAGGAGGACCCTAGGAGTGCGTTGCATCCTGGAAAGCAGAAACCTCCCAAGTTTTATGGGCAAGAAAGAAGAACCCTGACAGGAGTGCATGATGGAAATGTAATATACTATATTGATTCAGAGCACCAGAAAATTAGGCACTGAGGGCAAAGATGTCACTCATTAATGTAGAACAGCAAAAAGCGAGAGCCTTCTGGACGCTAAAGACTGTGCTCAAATATTTTTCTGGGAAAAATATTCAATTATGATGTAAAAAGACAGAAAATGGGTCACAGGCAATCCATGTATTGTGTTATTTGATAAGCCACGTCTGAAAAGACCTGCCTTGCTTTCGACAATGAATACACTGGAAACAGCTAACATTCAGCCTTTGAAAAAGTATTGCAAAAATAATCAAAGGCGCATCACACCTGGAAGAAGCAGAGGAAGAGTCCACCTCTGAAAATGCTCTATTGCAGAATAAAGAAGAAAACTTCAGAAAAACATTTAGTGTCCTCAGTCATATGCAGAAAAAAACTGGGTCTCCTCGGACTAGCCCGAGATAAGATGACAGGGTAAAAAAGGAGCGTGATCTTAAACAACTTTTAGGAAATGGAAAATCTCAATAACATCATAAACATATGTTAGAGACAGTAAAACTTAAAAGTGAGGCTGTTGAAAAGGAGATCAACAAACTCATAGAATGAAGAGCCCAAAAGGCTAAGGGCTGCAAGGTCAAATGATAATGAAGTGCCACCATATCCCAGAAAGATGAGCAAAAAGTAGGAAAGCAGATAATACCAAGTATTGGCCAGGATATAAGGAAGCAAGAACTTGAGCCCTGCTGCTGGATAACTGTGGATTGTGGATAACTCAGCCACTTTATCAGAAATCAGACCTCATAATAAAAGATATGAAATAAAATGAGATGCTCTTGTGGGATGTAGAGGACAAGGACCAAGAGATGAAATCATTGAAAAAAATATCAATATGGAATTAAAGAATGAAAAGACAACATCTAAATAATGAGGCTTTCTGGAGGAAAGACAAGAATATATGAGTATAATATAATCAATATAATATTATATATAATGCTACATTTATATAGTGTTGTATATACATTGATATTTTTTTCTGAGTTGAAAAGCTTGAATGTATAAATTGAAGGACTCCCAGTGTCTCAGAGAAAATCAAGAGTGCTGCACCAAGATCTAGCTTGGCAAATTTTTTGAAATCTAAGAATAAAGGAAAAAACCTTCTTTGGGGATCCAGGCAGAGGACACCAGATACCTACAAATGAACGAATTAAACTGGCCCCAGATTTCTCCTGTACATCACTTTGTAGTTTCAGAGGGGAGAAGTGCAGCCCAAGAATTTTATACCCAGCTGAATTCTGCCATGTGTCAAGGCCGCAAGTCATCCTCTGCAAGATTTCAACCACTTGCCCTTCTTCAGAGTATTAAAAGATACTTTAGGAGTTTGAAACAAGAAGCAAGATTAATATATGCAGAATAGAGAAGAGTAGACATATAGTCTGAGTATAAAAAGAACAAGAGGAATCAAACAGGAAGCATACAAAGAGAATAAGACAGCCAGGGCGCCTGGGTGGCTCAGTCGGTTAAGCCTCCGACTCTTAATTTCTACTCAGGTCATGATCTCAGGGTTGTGAGAGGGAGCCCCGCATCGAGCTCTGTGCTGGGCCTAGAGCCTGCTTAAGATTCTCTCTCCTTCTCCCTCTGCCCCTCCCCACTGCTGCCCCTCTCTCCCTCTCAAAAAAAAAAAAAAAAAAAGAGTAAGATAGTAAGATTATCAATAAGGTAAGTGCAAGATCAAGTACTTATTACAGGAATAAGCTTACATGTTTTAAAATCCATGTGCTCTTTTCAAGAAATATACTTTAAAACAATCTTAATAGAATGCAAATAAAAGGAGGATCAGATTTATGACAGGCAAATACAAGCAGAAATAAAGTAAAGGTTTCAATATTAATATCATGTGTGATATAATATAAAGGAAGAAGTAATAAAATGACCAAAAAGGTAATAAAATGACAAAGGGTTTTTTTTTTTTACCTTGATAAATAGTTTAATTCTCAGTTCATGTATTGACTATTAAGTGCCTGCTCTTGGCACCAGGCAAGGGTATATATGTTTCTAAAAAATAAAGATATAATTGTAATGACCATTTACGCTCACAACAACATAGAGTCAAAGCAGATAAAACAAAAACCGTTGAAATGGATGGAGAAATTGTCAGAGACAATAGAGAAAAATTGAACAAGTCTTCCAGTCTCTGACAGATCAAGTAAACAAAAATCTGGAGCATGGGATACTAAGTCACTTTGGTTGCTTATATCTGTTATGCATAAGAAATCTGATAAAGACTTTTATAGCTTACTGCCAGAGACTGCATTCTCTTTTCCGGCCACCATGGAACTTTCACAAAATTTGATTGTAGAATAGGCCACAAAGAAAACCTCGATAAATCCCAAAAGCAGACACTCTCCGTCCCAAATTCTTAAAACAGGGCAATAAAGCCAGAAATGGTGACAAAACTATAAAATAAATTGTAAAAGTGCTCTTGGAAATAAATCCTTGGTTAGGGATTAACTCCGAGCCTCAGTAACTCAGATCCTCAATCATAGCGTGTTTGGAAACGAACTTGGTTGTGTGAAAGAAGGACGGAGTGCCCAGAAAGCTTGGGCACCGCAGTTCGGGCCATAAAGCAGCAGGCCTGGGGTTTCCAGATGCTGAGTGACTGGGCGAGGGAGGGAGGCCTAGCCAGCACTTAGGAAGCAGGTGGGCAGCCTTCACAGGGAGAAAGAGCACAGGGGTTGGAGCTCCGTAGATCCACTTTTGGAGTTCTGCTTCTGCCTCTTTTTGGCTATGGTGAATATCTCCGTGTCTCCCATTTCTAGGTTTTAGCCTGCTTATTCAGAACTAGGGATGTTGAACTGTATTTGTGGTTCTCAACCCTCCCTGGGTATCATAATCACCTGCCAAGTTTTTTTTTTTAATAATCCTGAGGCCTGGGCTCTAGATGCAGAGATTCTGATTCGGTTGGTTTGGTGTGGGACCCAGGCATCATATTTTTTTAAATCTCCCCAAGCGATTCCACCGTGCAGCCGGGGGAGACGAGCCCAGAGCTAGATGACTTCTTAGGTTCCTCCAGTTCTGAAAGTCAGCAATGCTCCTAGGCCCTGCAGCCTTTGCCCACAGAAGAAAGTTTGAGGAGGCTAAAGCCAGAGGCACGATAATGCCATGAAATCTAATCAAAGTGAGCATTATCTCAAATGGGGCAGAAAATACTGGTGCCAGTTAATATTTTGCACCCAACATGATTTAGACCGGGGGCATAGATTGTACTCCAAGCCCATTGTAAACACAATGGGCCATTTATTCACTGAACAGTAACCACTGTAATTACCTACAGGGCAAACATATGAGGTTGTTCAAGCAACAATTAATCGCAGACCTGGAACTGATGGGACAATAGCGATAAAGTACCAACCAGAGTGTGATTCAGAAATCACATCAGAAAACCAATATTTCCCAAATTGTGTTAGATAAGCATTTGGGGGGACGTGACTGCACATATACCATCCCAGGTCCTGGAAGAGAAAACTCCCTGATTTTTCCAACAGCTCCCTCTTACTCTGCTGTCTGTAGGAGGCTTGAAGTGTTGTTTTAATTTTGAGAGAAGAGTCTCCTACATTCAGGGGGACTGTAGAGAGCATCTATTTCTTGTCCTCCTTCTGGGACCCCAATATTACCTGCAGGCAGGGGTGCTGACCTTGTTTGGGTTATAGAACCCTCCTGATGAACCTGATGGAAACTATGGATCCTCTTTTCAGAAAAATGGGCATACCTATAGGCACGTACCTGCCCACACAACTTTTTCATCTAATTATTGAGGAGCTCACAGATACGTCAGAGCTCCTCTGTATTCTCACTAGGTCATTGTTCAGCCTCCTTTTGTATACCTCCAGATGCAGGGATCTCACTACCTGAATTGCTGGATAACTGAATGCAAGAATTCCTTGTCCAGCTGAGAGTTTCCTCTCTGTGTGTTCTTCTTCCCATTGCTCCTTCTTCTACGCAGCATTTTTCTGAACAGTCATTCTACCTTTGGCGTTTAGCCGTCTTGGGCTGATGTCCATCTCTCTATGAGGATCTTAGAAGCTGGTCCCTACAGGTACTCTCTAGCTCCAAGTGACAGCTGATGGGATAGTTTGTGTTCATCTCCAACAGATGGGATGTGGTAAGGTTACTGATTGGACACAAGAGATGCAGGGATCCTAGGTCGTGGTTGTCTACCCTCTGAGCCAGACGAAGAAGAGGGACAAGGTCTCTTCTGCCTCACTCTGTGAAAGTCTTAGGGAGGAGAAGGAGAGCTTCCTCAGGTGACAGGAGATGCAGTAAAAGGTATCTTCACTGGGCCCTGAGGACACCCGGATATTATTTCCCTGGATGCTGAAATTAGATGTGTTAGGTCTAGAGCTGCTGCTGGGACAGCAAGGGCTCAGGGAGAAAGCCCGTGAAGGCAGAGTATGCTTGCTTCAGCTGTGCCCTCTCTGGGTCAGGAGGGGAAGGAGGTAGGGAGATTGAGAAGAAGGAAGAGAGGAACAGAGGGAAGGAGGGAGGGAGGATGACTAACTGGATGAAATCATGGAGGAATTATTTAATAGTCTCAGTGGGGGAAAAGCCTTTCTAAATATGACACCAAACCTGAGGACATGAAAGGGGCAAAAAATTGATAAATTCAACCTCATTAAAAAAAAAAGTCTCCATGGCCTAAGACACTCTAAGAAACACGAAAAGAAAAAAAAAATACAAACTTGGGGGGAAATTAGCAACTTCTATTGCAAAGGGCTAGTTTCATTAATACAAAAGATCACTTCTACCAACTGATAAGAAAAAGACTAAAAGTCAAATTGGAAAAGAGGTAAAGGATGTGAATGGTTTCCAGAACAAACTGCAAATTGCTCTTGAGCATAGGAAGAGGTATTCCTTGCTTATAATAAGGTAAATGCAAATTAGAAGAGGAGTAAGATACCATGTTTCCACCAGCACACAGCAAAGATCAAAAAGTGTGATAAGGACCTTCTGTGGGTGAGGCTGGGGGGACAGGGAGTGCAGAGATCAGAGGAAATGCTACAGAGAAGGTGACATTTAAGCTGGGCCTTGGAAGACAGATAATTAAAATCCAATTTAGCAACTTACTGGCACTTGAAAGAAAGGGAAGGAATAATGAAGGGGAAGATAGACAGATTTGACTACTGAGTGTCAATTAAAACACACACACACACACACACACACACACAATGTAAAAGCAAACAAACTGGGATATTTGCAGTAACTCCGACGGTCTGAGTTTGGATGCTATACTTATAAAAAAAAAGTCTTCATTAGGCTAAGAAAAGCATTAGAATGCTACTCAAAAAATAAACAAAGGACATGAAAAAGAAACTCCTAAAATAGAACACACTACTAGTTAACGATCCCATGGGATAAGCTCAACATTATGCATAACCCATGAATGCAATATGATTCATTTTTTTTAGTGATAAACCATTATAAGATTATAGAACGACATGTTTTATTTCTCTCTGTCGGTGAAACTGCAGTGAAATTGGCCCTCTAATTATATCTGGCTAACGGGTGTGTAAATTTACATAATTTTGGGGGGGTAAGTATCAAGTCTTCAAAACCTCATCTCCTTTATGTGGGAAATTTTATATCACGGACTCTATCCTACAGAAATAGCCTAAAATGTGGGGGGGAAAAGATGCTTTGCACCAAGACGCTTGTGGAATAACTTGACAGTAATGACAAATTGCAAACAATCTAAATGCCCCCAAATTAGAGATGATTCAGTAAATTATGGTACGTTCCTATGTTGGAGTATTAAGCAGCTATTAAAATGTTTGCAAGGAGTTCCTTTTTAACAAGATGGTTTCAAGGCTTGTGGGATAATATGAAGGGAGGGGTTCAGTTGTGTATGTAGAATGATTTCAAGAATCTCTTTTTGAAAAAAACCACTGTGCATGGAAAAAGGACCCGAAGGAAATAAATTACCTCAATGGTGGTTTATTGGCAAGGAGTTCATTGTTGGTCCACGTTTTTCCTCCTTTCTCCTTATTTGGCATTTTTTTAAAACCTCCTTTTCAATTACAATGTATCGCTTTCCCAACAAAAGGGCTTTAAAAAATGCCTTGCCCAATGCATTTGCGCGCGCCCCCCCCCCATCTGGCTCAGGGTCTCCGTTCTGTTGGGGGAGGTCCTGGGCGCCCAGCTGTGAAGTGCACCAGTATAGGTGATGCCTCTTGTGTTTTCCAGCTTTCTTTTGCTGCGACGACGCCCGTCCTAGCTGATAAGAAAAAATACCCGTATTTCTTCCGGACTGTCCCATCAGATAACGCGGTGAATCCAGCCATCCTGAAGTTGCTCAAGCATTACCAGTGGAAGCGAGTGGGCACACTGACCCAAGACGTGCAGAGGTTCTCTGAGGTATGTGTGCCAAGAGGTCGCGTCCACACTGGCCTGGCAGCTGAGGTCTCCTTAAGGGGGCAGCGCGGCTTCAGCGGGGACGGGTAACGTCACAGGACCCTTCCTTAAGCCCGCTTTTAGGAGCAGGCTCAGAGCTGAAACGCCAAGGACAAGAGAGAGCTGGTGGCTGAGGAATTTGGGCACAGGGCAGGGGAACACGTCCATCCCACATAGCTCAGGAGCGAAACCTTCCCTTCTGTCATGCCTCTCGGCTAAATCCTGCGGCTCATTCCCTGACTGCGCCTGCAGGTTTGCTGTCCTCGTTACTGACTCCCAGTGACCCCCCTAAAATCATGATGAGCCGCCAAGAGTGTCTCTACTATGAGGGGAGTTTCCAGAGGGGCTGGCTTGGAACGAAGATTCTGGTGTCACCGTGGATTGGTGGTTTATTTTAATGGCTTACACACATACGTCATATGTGGTGTTTCAGGGGTTTGTTTTGTTTTTGCCAAGAAAGAAAAAAAAGTTGGCTGCGGATAGTAAAAAAATAATGACATTGCTTTGCCCGATCGCTCTAAATCCCGCTTTCTTTCCTAAGTGAACCCTTGATTTCCATTTACTGTTCATCTGCCCAGTATATTTCTGTATATTTGTTTAAGCCCAAATGACTTCATACTATATATGTTGGTTTTCTCACTTCACTACAGATCGTAGAGATCTTGATAGACCACATTCCTATTAATGGGTCATGGTGTTCTGTCAGATGGATAAGTGGTAATTTATTGGATGTGTCCAGCTTTTTGATATCACAGCCAGGATCTTCCTGTCTCGTGCATCTTCTCAGTAGATTTCTAGAGGCAGAATTATTGGGTCATTTAAAATATTGCAACAAACTGACCTCCAGGAAGGCTGTTCCAAGTCCTTGTCCCACCAACGGTGTTTGTAAGTCCTCATTTCCGTGCTTTTTTACTAATAGTGGATGTTAGCAATGTTTAAACAGTTTTCCCTAGTTGGAGGAGTGCAAAATGATCTCTTGCCTTCTATCCTGTTCTCCCTGAAGCTCCTTCTTTCCTTTTTTCTCCCACGAGTGCTCTGGCTATTCAGAGTGTCCCAGAGAGCCAAGCCATTCCATATGCACTCCCCAGCCCGCGAAAACACTGAGCTTTTTGGGGAGAATGTGGATGTTTAGGTGGATCTCAGTGGGAGGAGCCTCGGAGAACTCACCCCTTGTGGCGGCAGGGCAGGGTAGGGGGCGTGTGTCCTGGAAGGTGGGGGCAGAGCAGGGCTGGGAGTCACCACATCTCTTCCCGCTGCAGCCCCATACTTACTCTCTGAGGCTCTGTCCCCCATCTCCTGTGGGGAGAAGAGCCCACTCCATGCATGGGCTGTGCGACCTTGGAGAAGTCACCTCACTTCTTCCTCCTCTGTAAAATGGGGTCAGTAGCCCTTCCCATGCCTTCCCTGCAGTTCTTGCCAAAATCAGTCATGGATTTGAAAGGGCTTTGCAAGCTGGCAAGTTCGTGCACAGGGAGGGATGTTTTGGAGGTGCGTGAAAAGCAGAAGAGTTTGGCACCAAGGTCTGTGGTTATTTATCCAAACAAGGCAGGCTTTTCCCAGGCAAGGCTGGTCCTCGTTTTCCCACCTCTCTGTTTCTTGGTCCCCAGGGACAGGCATTAGGGAAACATGACAGGCATTAGGGAAACAGTGGCAGGGGCTCATTGCCAATCTCTGCGGAAGGCTGGAAGGCTGCCTTCTTTCCAGTGGTGACCGATGCTTGGAAATGAGTGTCAAGGAGGTTGATGGAGAGGGTGGGGACACCCAGTCCCGTGGCCCCCTATTGACGCCGGACTTGGCAGCGATTTGGAGAGATCTGCTTGATTCCAACAGTCTTTGGCTGTCAGGTGGGGGCCATTAGGGACGGCTCCCCCAACCTCATTGTACAAAAGTGAAACACCGAGGCCCAGAGAGGGGAAGGGACAAAGTTCTAGGACCCTCTGAAGTCCTGTAAGATTATTCGCAGAAAAGTCCAGACTGAATCCTGGGATCCCGACTCCCCATGCAGGTCTCCCCATTTATAACTTCCTGTTGTCACATGGGAACCACTTGTAACTTTGGAGGTTGGAAA
This sequence comes from Nasua narica, assembly GCA_028533885.1. NCBI lineage: Eukaryota > Metazoa > Chordata > Mammalia > Carnivora > Procyonidae > Nasua > Nasua narica. Next base: position 52,026,439 of record CM052813.1, on the reverse strand, counting down.
CACACCAAAGCCTTGTTTTAAAGAAGTTAAATTGTTCATCCTCACTTGGTTGATGCTTTATGGATTCCCGAATGCTCTCACAGCCAGCAGCCTGGTAGGGAGCGGTTATGCGCCCATTTTACAGATAAGGAAACTGAAGTCTGCAGAGGGTGGCGGGCCTTTTCCTCTAGGTCACATGCTGATAAAGGGCCGTCCTTGCTGGGGTCGAGTATAAACAGCCTGGGAGCCCATCCCCATTCCTGCATGGCTGTGGTAGGGCCCTCCACTCCGGTTTCAGGGCATCTCAGCGGGAAACCTCTTCTCTGAGGACAGGATGTTGCTTGGTGGTGTTGCTGGCAAGGACCCCTCTCGATTTAAATCTCTCAGCCCAGCTGACTCCTCTGTGTGCCCAAGGGCTTTGGCACCCCTCTCCCGATGTCTGGGCTGCATTGCTGGCGGGCAGGCCCTGGATGCTCTCCAGGGGCTAACAGCTTTTCATGAGTGCGAGGGAAACTGGATTCCTTTTATGAAATTGGCCGATCAGCAGCGTCAAGCTCTTCTGTTCTGAACTGGTGCACTGGAAAGATGATCAAATGAAGGCAGTCCTGAGTTTGGAGGGGACTGGGGGGAGGGGACGGGGGGGGTGCTTAATCCCAGAAGCTTATTACATTGGGCCGGGAAGGGGTGCAGGGCTGAGAGCCGTCCCACCTCGGGGCTGGCGGCTCCTGTGCCTGGAGAGCGGTCCTACCTAGTGTGTGGTGCCCAGAGGCTGCCTGGGACTTGGATCGATGGGATGGGGCCCGTCTCCAGATCTCACTTGGCCAAGCAAGGGCTGTGTGGCCACGAGCAGTACACTTCATCTCCGTGAGATCTTGTCCCCTTTGTGTAAATGAGGATATTCATCCCGATCTCACAGGGACTGGGCGATGAGAGAGTTAGAACGAGAAAATGAAAAGAGCTCTGCACAGTAGGTGCTCATTCAGTGGACATCCTCTACTCCACTGATTCCTGGGACCAGCTCTAGGAATGCGTAGCCCTTCACTCAAAGGATAATAAGGTGCCCTGCGGGGTGGCAGGGTGCATGCCTGGCGCGGCCCGGGGCTGTGGAGGGCCGGGGAGGAGTGGGCGTGGCCTCGGGCTCCCTGGGGGTCGGGACCCCTTCAACTGGGTTCTGGCTGCTCATTGGAATCACCAGGAATTTTTTTTTTAATATGTCGGGTTCCCCCTCTGCCCCCACTCTGAACAGCTTTTTGGGATATAGTTTGTACACCATACAGTTCATCCATTGTTCGTGCACATTTCAGTTATTTTCAGTAAACTGGTATGGTTATGCAGCCACCGCCGCAACCCAGTGTTAGAACCCGCCCGTCACGCCACAAATTCCCTTGTGCTCGTTTCTAGTCAGGCCCACCCCCGGCCCCGGGTTCGTTCGCTTGCTCCCTCCTTTTGCCTGTTTTGGAAATTCCATATAAATAGAATTATATAACATGGACTTTTCTGTGTCTCCCGTCTTTTATTTCCCACAATGCTTCTGACGTGCATCCGCGGAACCTGCATCAGGAGTTTGTTCTTCATTCAGCTGAGCAGTACTGCCCGGTGCAGATAGGGCACATTTTAGAATCACCTGGGGAGCTCTTAAAAGCCTGATGATGCCCAGGTGAGCCCCCAGAACAATCTCGTTACATCTGATGACCTTGGCATCAGACCCTGCGCGAGCTCTCCGGGGGTTTCACTGAGTCCTCCACATCCACCCAGTCAGGAATTCAGGGTGGGAAATGGCGCCCTCTTGTGGCGGGGCCCATTGTTGTCCTAGTAGCCCCGGTCTCCAGACAGCGTGACAGTGACACAGTGCGGCTGGGGGGAGAAGGTGGAGAGTGGCCTGGGCCCGGCCCCAGGGCTCTGCCAGGTGGAAGACAGCGGTGGGGGCGGGTGATGAAGACTGAGGGTGCTGCTGAGTGGGTGCTGCGCGGGGCCCGGGATGGAGAGGGATGAGCAGACAGATGGCCCGTGGGCTTGGAGGAAGTGGAGCTCTGGGAGTCTCTGGGAAGCTTGAGGCGTGGTCAGAACTGGAGGAAGCATGTCGGGATTGAGGGGCCCGGCCCTGGCTCTGGTGAAGGGCTGAAGTGGAGTGGAGGTAGAGGTCACTGGAACTGGGGACCAGGAGGTGAGGGAGCAGAGGGCTGCGTGACATCCTTGTGGGCGTGGCAGGCACAGGTTGGAGGCAGGGCTTGGGGTGGAGATGAGGGCAGCCAGCAGACAGGGTGGTGGGTAGGGGGGAGTGGTATTCGGGCCTCTCCCCCCAAGTTCCAGGTCCTGTGGTCTATGAAACCATCTTCACCAGGTTACTCTTTAGGTTCCCAATCCCATGACGTGGCTAGCTAGCTAACCGCTCATTCCTTAAACGAATGAGTCTCTCCATTTCTCTTCTGTAAGATAAGGGAGTGGGGCCAGTTGACCTCAGTGATCTCTCAGAGCTCAAAGAATTCGCTCTGAGGGCCTAGGGAGGTCTGGTCTTTGACCCTGTTCCTGCCACTCCCAGGGGTGTGGCCACGAGAATTACTTTGCCTCTTTGTGCCTCAATTTCTTCATCTCGAAAATGGGGCTAGTAATAGTACCTAACTCTTCAGGTGGTGGGGAGGGTGAACTGTGTTTAGAAACTTCGAGTGCTGAGAGTCGTGCCTGGAGGTGGCTGTTATTTTTCTGATCACCTCGAATCTGGCTCCGTAGCCTGTGGCTGCCCCCCCTCACATCCCCCCACCGCTCAAGAGCCCAGCTGTGTGGCTGCGAGGCTCCCCATCCTGCACGCCTTCCAGGCAGGCTCTGAGACTCCCTGCCCCGCCGCTGGTCCTCAGTGATCTCAGGGCTTCTAGGGCTGACCTTTCCATACCGGAGACCTCCCCCAAGTGCTGGGGTCCTCCGAGGCCCTTGATCTGCCCATCCCCGAAAGGGCACCATCTGCAGAGTTCCTCCTTCTGAAAGCACCAGCCCTTTCAGTCCTCCACAGCCCCGCCGGGCCCTTGGAAGCCTTCCAGGCTTGCCAAGTCGCTGGCTGCCTCACCCAAGGGGTCTCTCTGGTCACCTCCTCTAAAGGTGGTTTTTCTTATGCAGCAGGCGCCTGTGGGGGAGGCGCCTGTGGGGGAGGCGCCTGTGCTCTCGCAGCGATGGACAGGGACCTCGTGCTTGCATCTGATCCAGGAGCCAGCCTTAGTAGGCATCAGCCCTCCTCTGCCACCCTAAGTAGGGATGAACTCCTTGGCCTGGCTGGAGAGCCCCTCCGTGGTCGCCTGAGGCCACCTCCTCCGTCACCCCCAGTCACGTCCCCCTCTGCTGCAGCCTCCATGCCAGCTTCTCTCTGCAGGAACGTCCTCCCCCGCACCTGGCCAGCCTTCCTCCCCAGGCTGGATGACATGTGCTCTCCGTGCTCCCCACACCTCCCTCTACTGCAGGCTGCCCTCCGTACCTGCTCCTTGCCCAGGGCAGTGTGACCCGCCATCTGCTTCTTCGCCCAGCACCCAGCACCACTGGCCCGGGAGCCCCTGTGGATGAGAGCCAGGCCGGGCTCTCTGTCTCCTCACCCTGCACACTGCCTGACACGAGGCCAAACACTCAGCAGGGATTTCAGTCCGTGACTCTAATCCAGGGGGCCGGCTTCTTGGGGGCAAATGCAGTGATTTTCCCTCCTGTGACCCTCAGTCTGCCAGGATGGTGAGAGGGGATGGGAGCGGCGCAGGGAGACCCCTGCCCCTACTGTGTCATGGGGGCCATAGGGACGGGAGGCCCTGGCACCGTCAGCAAGTCCCACGCCCATAGAACGCAGCCAGGCCATTTCTGTCGTTTCTCTGCTGGGTCTTTTTTTGGATGTGTCATTGTCTCATGGTGGAGATTCTCCGGAGATCTCACTGGAATGTTCTGGGCCAGCCACCGGAACCAGCAGCGGCCAGGGATCCACTGCGTGGTCGCTTCTGGGTGGCAACGATGCTGGGCATTGGAATGCACGCATTGTAGTTTGTGTCTGAGTCATTTTTCTTGGCCGTGTTGTCCTGGGATGTTCATTCTGATTGGAATGCTGTCTTACCAGGATCAGGTAATCGCATACTCTAAGGTACTGTCCTGGACCAGCAGCATTGTGTCATTGTCACCTGGGAACTTGTTAGAAAAGCAGATTTGACTGCTCCCTCCTCCCCACCGGCCACCCTGAATCAGACCCTCCGGGGTGGGGCCCAGTCTGCTGGAGTTTTTGAACCCCTGTCTTGGAGGAACGGGCCGCCTTCAGCTGAGGCCGCTGTGCTCCCAGGCCTCCTTTATCTGAGAAACGGGCCAGGCATGCTGGAAGGCCTGCGGCACCTCTGCTCTCTGTCCTTGGCCTCCCTCCGGGCTGCAGGGTCACCTGGGCTGCCCACACAGCTGCACATCTTCCATCATTAGGAGGCAGGAGGGAACTCCTGACAGACCAGATTCTAATGCTGATGGTCCTAGGGCCCCCTCCTGTGCCCCCACTTTTATCTGAGAACTTGCTGATGCTTTTAGGTGATTGGCTGTCTGCCCCTAGGCAAGAAACGTCCTCTCCTTCTCTGGTCCCTTACCTCCAGCTCAGGGAGGGACCTGGCCTGCAGGCCAGCCAGCAGGGAATCCTCCCGCCCACACCGACAGGGCTGTTGGTGGCAGCCTCTTCGGCATCTGGGGGGATCCATTATATCCCAGGGTGTGTGTATATATGATAGGATTTTTGTACAATTGTAGTAGCTGCCTGTTTATGTTGTTATCTACCAGGGGGGAAAGATGACTAGCTCATCAAAACTGCACTTCATTGACGTTATTGTTGAGAATGGAAACCTCATTTAAAAAGTGAGGCTTTTCAAAGGAAAAAACTAAGCTTGCAAGCACCTGGGTGGTGCACTTCGGTGGTGAAATTACCTCTAAGGCGGTACAGGAGGAACTGAAGCTTGGGGACCGCTGGGATCCGGCTGCCTGTTTATTTAACAGACGGCAGGAGTCCGGGGGGGAGGGTAGGACTGGCTTTGCTGGCACTGGTCATCATAGGCTTTCCTTGCAGCCCGGGTCCAGTGCAGTTATTTAGTGGGAGAAGGTCAAGGTCAAGGACTGAACTTGAAGACCTTCAGCCTTCTGAGGCTGAAGCTCCATGAGACAGACTCTAGGGTTCAGGTGACACCCGTTCCTTCCTGCGAGTGCCCCCCAGGGACAGTGCAGCGTGCCAGCAGGTGCTCTGCTGTGCACATCCGTGCGGAGCAGGGAGACCCCACGTGCATGAGAACCATCCCCATTCAGGGCCTGCGGTTTGTAGCTCCTGCCATCCCGATGGCGGTGTTCCATCCCCCCTAGGGAGGATGCTTCCTCCCCAGCACTCCACCCCAGGTCCCCAGAGCTGAGCACCCTTCTACCGCACACACCCTGACTCTTACAAGAAAGGAGTTGCCTGGACCCTGCTTAGAGCCGACAGGAGACTTGGCTGTGGGAGTGCGGTGCCAAGCACAGGGCTCATCCCGGGCTGGGGCGAGGGCCAGTCTTTCAGCTCACCTGGGTTGGGAGAGCAGATAAATACACCCCCCTCCCAGGCCACGGGGATCCTGGAACACAGGGGGTGAATGAGGGCCCAGAAGGAGATCCTCCTAGAGGTCTCGGGGTGGTGGGTCATGCGATCCATGGCGACCTCAGAGCCCTCACCAGGGACACCCCCTAGGGCCACCTACATAGCCCCTGGGCCTGGTTCCCAAAGCACAACTCTAGTCCTGTGAAGTGGAACCTTTGTGGTGGGAAAATGGAATTATGACATCACCTCTGCCATTTAGGGGGTCTGTTGAGGGGGTGGGCTGTGTGCAGGTGATAACTCTCAGTCACCCCGCACAAGGCGAGCCCTGTTTTGTAGACTCGGGAAGGAGGAAGTCACTTTGCCAAGGTCTTACAGCCATGAAGTGGTGGGCGGAGGTGTACCCCCAGGTTTGTGCCCGCCCTGATAGGGAGGAGACCGCCATCCGGGGCCAGAATCCCTGCCCTGACCCCCACCGCAGAAGCAAGGAGGTGGATATGTAGACCAGCCAGCTCATGTCTCAAGGAGAGCTCCTTGCGGTCCCCTGCAGTTTTTCGCCGTGGGATTCCGCATTAAATTTTTATTATTTTCTCAGATTCCGAATCTCACAGCCCAGCTCTCTCCTTCCACACTGGCTCCTGCCGAAGTTTCCCAGGATGCTTTGTTTCAGCTGGGCCTCTTGGCTGACAGGGCCTCTTGGAGTGTGCGGGTCCCCAGGGCTATTCTGGTACCTTCGGGCTGTGGTTTTCCCCGAAGGCCCATCTGCCAGGCTTGGATAGTGCCCGGGCAACAGGGGCCAAGGAGGAGAGTTGGAAGGTGTGTGGAACCTTCAGGAAATAGCATATAGCCAGTGGGTAGTGGGAGAGGTGAAAAATGGTGAAGGCCCCCATGCCTCTGGGTTTGGACTTGTACATCAGCAGTAGGGAGCCATGGAAGGCTTTTAAGTAGAGAGTGAGAGATGGTAGCAATCTTCAGCTGACCAGAGTCTGGGAAACCAGCCAGGACGTTACTGCAGTAACTCAAAAGAAAACTAATAAGATTGTAGTTATGTTCTTACAGAAAAATGTCAAATTCTCTTTGTTTTCATTTTTTTGCTTCTTTATTTAAAAATACTCATCTATTGTGTTCTAACTGCAATATTGATATGCAGTCAGTGCAGAAAACTTGGAAAACCCAGCAGAGCAAAAAGGAAGGTTAAAAACCGGCCGTAACCTGGCCCCTGAAAGGTCATTGTTAACATCGATAGCCTCCGTCTGTACAGGTTTCTCAATGTGTATGAGTACGCATGAATACGTATGAATACGTACAATACGTACAAACAAATATATGTTCTTCCTCTTAGAGCAGCTTCTTTAATTTAGCGATCCAGTGGCAGTGTATTTTCCAGTCCAGCAGGAATTCTCCATCACTTTGACTCACAGCAGCCTTGTCCACGGGGCCTGGCGACCCCACGAGCTACCCTGCCTTGGCCACAGTCTTGTGTGTTTTGGACGGCTTCCCCCAAGCCCTTTTTAATCCTATGGTCTGTTCCCTTCCTTCCTATCTTCCCGGCGTCCTGCAAATATTCCGTCCACTGACAGGCTTCTTCGTTGCTTTCCAGAGCTCTTTCAGATATTTTTCTTAAGAAATCTTTGCCGTTTTGAGGAATTTGGGACAGGACACGAGGTAGATGTATATTCTCTGTCGAAGTTTCTTCCAGTAGCTGTTGAAAAAATTCTACCCTGTGGCTATGCTAGACGGACTCAAGGAAGCTCTCGCCATGGGGCACGGAGATGGTTGCCGATCTCTCCTGATGACAGACAACGATGCAGAAAACTCATACTTGTATTTTTGTGTGAACATCTCTGATTAGTTTCTGACGATAAATTCCTAGAAATAGCGTGAGCACATTTTGGAACCTTTTGTATGCGTTGCCAAATTGTCCTCCAGAAAGATCAGACCAATTGAGAGTTGCATAGTGGTATATGACAGCACTCATTGCCAAATTATGTATTATTCTTTTTTGATCCTTGGAAATTGCTATTTTAATTTGCATTTCTTTGATTACTACTAAGATTGAATTTCTTTTTTACGAGGAGTCTTTCTCATTTCTGTTTCTCCTTTTGTAAATTGGCTGTTCATGTAATTGGCGCACTTTCTTATTGAAGTGTTCTTTTTCTTACTGATTTATAAGAGCTCTTTAGAAGGTGAGGATTCGTCACATTGGTTGCAGATATCTCCTCATATTTCATGTGAGATTCAATTGTGTTTTTTATGTTACTTGACAATATTGAAAACTTTAGTATTTTATATAGTCAAATCTATCATGACCATTTTTTTTTTCATTTTTCATATTGGGCTTGGCATGTTCTTCTCATCCCCCCAGTTTTTGTAAATATTCACTTACATTTTCTTCTAGTACTTTTATTACTTCATTTTTCAATTTATCTGGAATTTCAGCATACAGCCTAAAATATCAAAACTCTTTCTCCTGCCCCCATAGTCACTCTGTAATTCTTCCAGCATTTCATTAAAATATCTTTCCCTGATTCATTTAAAAGGCCTATGCTGGGGTGTGAGGGGTGCCTGGGTGGCTCAGTAGGTTAAGCGTCTGCCTTTGGCTCAGGTCATGATCCCGGGGTCCTGGGATAGAGCCCCATGTAGGGCTTCCTGCTCAGCAGAGAGCCTGCTTCCCTCTCTCCTTCTGCCACTCCCCTTGCTTGTGCTCTCTTGCTCCATCGCTCTCCCTCAAATAAATATTTTTTTTAAATGCCTATGTTTGACAGAGAAATAGGTTAAATGGGAGATGGGTATTAAGGAGGGGACTTGTTGTGTTGTATATAAGTGAAGAATCACTAAATTCTACTCCTGAAACTAATATTATACTGTATATTAACTAATTCGATTTCAAATAAAAACTTGAAAAAATAAAAAGTAAAGTAAAATGCCTATGCTAACTTTTATCTTTAGAAAATAATACACTGCATTTTTTTTATACTCGAGACCAATAAAATTTCTGTATGATAGAAATTTAATACAAGCCACATCTGTGATTTTTAATTTTCTAGTAGCCATATTTTAAAAAGTAAAAAAAGATACAGGTAAAGTTAATTTTCATAATATATTTTATTGAAGGCGATATATCCAAAATATTGTCATTTCAGCACGTGACACTAGCCATGTCAATTTCTCAGGAACCAAGATGGTGAGTGGCCACCATATTGGACAGTGCAGCGTAGGACTGTTCTTGGGTACTCATTTCATTTTCTCCCATTGATCTCTTTACCCTGGAATTGGCATCCCCATGTTTGAAATATTATTCACGTAGAATACAATTTTGTATACAGCCCTTCCTTCTTTTGCCACAATGCTTTTATATTCACCAATTTAATTTTTAGACATTTCCAAAAACGCAATAAGTATTTTTATTTGAATTTTAGTGACTCCAGAATTAATTTGGGGGACATTTGACATCTTTATAATACTATGTCTCTCCATTCATGAACATAGAACTTCTCTCCATTCAAAATTTTTAATTAGGTCCTCGGTGAACTTTTTTTTTTTTTAAGAGTTTATTTATTTATTTGAAAGAGAGAGAGGTCACAAGTAGGCAGAAGGGCAGGCAGAGAGAGAGGGGGAAGCAGGCTCCCCACTGAGCAGAGAGCCCGATGATGCGGGGCTCGATCCCAGGACTCTGAGATCATGACCTGAGCTGAAGGCAGAGGCTTTAACCCACTGAGCCACCCAGGCGCCCCCTCAGTGAACTTTTGTCCTTTTTTTTTAACACAGATCCTTTCCATTTCATGTCAGGCTTATTTTCAAGTATTCCACATTTATTACTGCTTTAGGGAAATGGGATCTATTTTCCTTAATATGAAGTTGTTACTGCTGGAATAGAGGAGCACTGTCGATCAGTGTATATACATATTTTGACTGACTGTATTGAATTCCTATCACTTCTGGTAGTGTTTCCCCACGTAATTCCTTTGGGTTTTCTAGGTAGACAACAATACCATCTGGAATGACATTAAAGTCGCTTTCTGTTTTCCAGTGTTAGAGCATCTGTATCTTCTTGATTTTTCATTGAGGTGGTACCACAGAGTAGTTAAAACAGAATGACTGCCAGAATCAGGAATCTCTGACTCTAACTTGGCTCCTTTCCAGCTGTGTGACCTTGGGCAAAACATGTATGTAATGTCACCTCATAATGGCAACATACTCATATGACCTCGGCTGTTGTAGTAAAATAATTAATACATATAAGGCACTTAGGACTTAGAGCAGTGACCAAAAAAGCACCCAATATATATTAGCTATTAGTATTATTATTATTATTGCCTTATTCACTAAACGTCTTAGAGTTATATTTAAAAACAGTGGTAATAATGGATATTCTTGTCTTGTTCTTGACTTAAATGAGAACACTCTTTGTAAAGGATAATGTCTGTTAAGAGAACAGACATTCCTTATCACATTAGAGGATTTTTTAGTTCTATTTATTCAGTGTTTGAGCAGATACACATGCCAAAGAAATCAGATATCTTTTTAGAATCTCTATCAATAGCTATGCATTTTTTTTCATTTCTCTATTAGTGTGACAAGTTAGAGTCCCCAGTTTCCTTGTGTTCATTCTGTAATGCATTCATTCATGTGACATACATTTATGGAGTCCTTGGCCATGTGTGGGCCACTGTTCTAGGCACTGTGACACATTGGCAAATGAAACAAAATCCCTGCTCTCAAGGAGCTTGTATTCTAGTGTGGGGAGACAGATGATAAACACAATAAGCAAATAAATCCATAATACATTGGGTAATTATAAGTGCTAGGGAGAAAAACGAAGCAGGGTCAAAGGGGTAGGATATGCCATGTGGGGTAGGGTGAGGCCAAAGGGAGCCTCAAAGATAAGATGACATTAGAGCAAACTCCTGAAGGCCATGAGCGACAAGTCATAGGATATCTGTGACAAGAGCATTCCAGACAGAGAGGACAGCATGTGCAAAAGTCCTGATGCTAGTGGTACTGGAGCCACATTGCAGAGACCATTACGGCGGGAACAAAGTGGGTGGGACAGTGTTGAGAGGGTTTTGCAGGAATGGGGAGCCGATTTCCTGCCCATACAAGACATTTGTGAGGACGTTGGCTTATACTTTGAGTCAGTTGAGAATCTACTGAGTATTTTGTTTTGTTTTGCTTTTATTAGGAAAAATGAAATCCACCATTTTAACCATTTTAAAATGTAAAATTAAACGGTTTTTGGTGTGTTTTGGTAGGTACACGTGAACCATAATCCTATCTAATTCCAGAGCACTTTTAATACCCCCAAAAGAAATCCCACGTCCATTAACATTCGTTTCTCCCTTGTCCCAGCCCAACAGCCGCATATCTGCTTTTTAGAGGTAGGATTGGCCTGTAAGAGACATTGCATAGAAATAGAAGCCTAGGGGTGCGAGGTAGAGGAAATGGGTGAAAATGATAAAAAGGTACAAACTTCCAGTTATAAGTGAATTCCAGAGAGTTAATGTATAGCCTAGTGACTATAGTTAACAATACCATATTGTATATTTGAAAGTTGGTAAAGAGAGGAGGTCTTTGATTCTCATCACAAGGCAAAAAATTATAACTCTGTGAGGTGAACTTGTGGTGGTGATCATTTTGCAAAGTATACATATGTCAAATCATTATGTTTTACATGTTAAACTTATATAACATTAGATGTATAAGTCAATAAGTCTGTTGTATTTCAATAAGAGAAAAAAAAGAAATTACACAATATGTGGCATTTTATGTCTAACTTATTTGTATGTCTTCAAATAAGTTGGGAGGGATGCCTATTAAATCTTTTGTCCCATTTTCAACTGCATTGTTTGTTCTTTTGCTATTAAGTTATAAGAGTTTTTTATATATTCTGGATGCTAAACCCATCAGATATGATTTGCAGATATTTTCTCCCATCCGATGGGGTGTCTTTACACTTTCTTAATGGGTTCTTCACGCAAAAGTTCTCAATTTTGGTGAAGTCCAATTTATTAGCTTTTTTTTTTTTTGTTTCTTGTGTTTTGGCGTCACATTTAAGAAACCATTGTCTAGTCCAAGGTCATGAAGATGTAAAGCTATCTTTTCTTCTAAGAGTGTTAACAGATTTAGCTCTTACATTTAAGTCTTTGATTCATTTTGAGTTAATTTTTGTATGTGGTGTGAGGTAAGGGTCCACCTGCATTCTTTTGTATGAAGCTGTCCAGTTGTCATAGCACTGTTTGTTGAAAAGATGATTGCTTCTCCATTCAGTGGGCTTGGCATCCTTACTGAAAATCAGTTGGTCATAGTAGTATGGATTTATCTGTGGACTACTGGAGAGTTTTTATTTTTTAAAGATTTTATTTATTTATTTGACAAAGAGAGACACAGCAAGAGAGGGAACACAAGCAGGGGGAGTGGTAGAAGGAGAAGCAGGCTTACCACTGGCCAGGGAGTCCGATGGGGGCTCGATCCCAGGACCCTGGGATCATCACCTGAGCTGAAGGCAGACGCTTAACCAACTGAGCCACCCAGGCACCCCTAGTGGAGAGCTTTTAAAAAGAAAGATTTGCTCTCATATTTTAAAATGATCACCCTGACTGCTGAGTGGAAGGTGGTGACTTAGGCAAGAGAATGAAAACCAGTCAGATTCTGAATCATTTTTGACGGTATAGCTGACAAAGTAGATTTCTTGATGGAATGTATGTGTGATATGAAAAAAGTGAGGCACCGAGGGTGGGTGCCAGGTTTTTGATATGAGTGACTAGAAGGGATGAATTACTGCCTAGGAACTTGAGGAATAATGAGGAGGAGCAAGTTTTAGGGAGGGAACTCAACACTTAGTTTAGATGTACCCATTGGATATCCAGATGGAGAAGTCAACTGGGTAGTTGGATAAATGGATCTGGAATTCACAATTACATTAAACCATGTTAGCATTCCTGAAATAAACCTGTCTTTGTTATGTTGCATTATTCTTTTAATCAATTTAATCATTTCGGTTTTTCTCTGTCTCTTTCTGTAAGTACAAGTGATAATAGTTTATATTTTACTCTGATCGTGCCACCTCAGGTAGTTGATGGAGTTATTCTAGTCGTACAGGATGAATTAGAAAGCTTCCCATCTCTTTAGATGCCCTGGAATAGTTAATAGAATCTACAAATCAGCTGCTCCTTGAAAATCAAACGATGATGGGGCGCCTGGGTGGCTCAGTCGTTTAAGTATCTGCCTTCGCCTCAGGTCATGATCCCAGGGTCCTGGGATCGAGCCCTGCATTGGGCTCCCTGCTCGGTGGGAAGCCTGTGATTCTCCCTCTCCCACTTCCCTTGCTTGTGTTCCCTCTCTGGCTATCTCTCTCTCTGTCAAATAAATAAATAAAATCTTAAAAAAAAAAAAAGAAAGAAAGAAAGAAAGAGAAAAATCAAAAGATGAATCTACGAAACCTTCCAGAATTGTCCATCCCCCACCTTACCCTTTTCACAAGTCGTCTTTCCAGCTTCTGCTGAACTTCTTGATCAGTTTTTATACTTCTCGTGTGGATTTTAGCAACTTATATTTTCCAGAAAAGAGTCCATTTCCTTGAGATGTCCAAATTGATTAGCATATATTTGAGGAGCATTATTTTTCATTTCTGTATCTTTTGTCATATGTTCTTTCTCATTGCAGATATGTTTCCCCACTCTTCCCCTTGATTAAGCTGGCTCGTTGGCTTTTTTTATTGATTTAACTGGTATTACCACCTTCAATTCAGCATGCAAAAAACAGTCCCATTTCTTATTTTTCCAAATTAAATTAAACCTGAATCACGTACGCCATCTGCCACCAGATTCGTGGGGGTCACCGTCTCACCTCCCAAAGCGTCTCCCTCCTCCAACATGGCCAGTAACGCTGGTCCTTCCCGTCACCAAGCTGGGTGAGCCTGCATTCTGCAGCCCTTGCTGCCTGTCGCCACTCGCAGTTGGCACTCATCGAACTGGTCACAGTTCGGATCCAGGTCCCTGGACAAACTTCCGGGCATCCTCAAGCTCCTCGCTGGGTTCCCAGCCTGCAACTTACCACCCACTGCTTTTTCACTTCCGTTCAGAGCCCCTCCCAGGATGCAGGAACACTTTGTCAGGAGTGGTTTGCTCATTTTGCTCTCATGGATCCAGAACCTCTGTTGGCTTTTTCTTCTCGGAGAGCCACACCTGCAAGAGTCCCTGAGGGTCTCTTGCAGAAACCTGCCCCTCAGTGGTCCTCTTGTCTCTTGCAGAGTAGATGCTGTCCTCCTTGGAGGACGGCCAACCAGACACCTTGGTTAGTTCTGGGGGATCCGTTTGCCTTCCCTTTAAAGAGTAACCCTCCTACCAGACATAAGCAAGTATTCCAGATCTCTCTCTCACTAAAGAACGTAGCACAAAAAACACAGGTTAAATCTTCCGTGAAAAGATCCTGTTACCTTGGTTTTTTTAACCCAAGGTACCATAACCTGGATTTTTTTGGCTCTGCTTCTATTTACCTACTCTCTGTTTGTTCCGGTTTTTATTCTTATGAATACCTTTCCACTTTGTGTTTGCTTATTTTGCCATCCTTTTTAGCTTCTTGATTCGCACACTTACTTTTTACTCTTTTTTAGTTGCTATCAAATGTATTTAAGCCAATAAATTTGCCTTTGATTATAGCTTTGGCCAAATCCTATACATTTAGCTAAACGGTATGCCATCTTCATTATAATGAGACTGTCTATAATTGCATTTTCAGTTTAAAATATTAGGTTTCTAGTTCTCTAAGTACATAAAATGCAACATAAAGCATAAGGGTGCAATATATATTGTTAGCTACAGAAATTAGCACTTTTATTTACTGCCCATCCCTCATCACTAATTTTGTGTTGTTATAATTTGTGTTGTTATAACTTGAGTTTTTATTTGACTTTAGTCTTTACATTTGTGGATATTCTTTTTCAGTTGTTATTTGAGCTATTGATTTTATTTTAAAACGGTGTTATAATAACTATGATTTTAAGATTCAGATCCACATTTATATGGCTTCAGTCTCTATCGATGCATCTTTCACGAGTTGTGTGTTTCGATTTGTCTCTCCATGTCATGAGTACAACTTTGAGTCAACTTCATCGGGAAAGTGGTATGGGCTTTATACCTTCCATGCTTTTCTGTGGATCTCAATTTCTCTCTGGTGCTTCTGCTAGGAAATACAGATTTTCTTTTTATGATCATGATCTTCTTCCTCAAACCTCTCTAGACATTACATCAATGTTGTGATGACGTCTGATGCAATCTGGTTTGATTCTTTTGTAGATAAGTCTTTTTTTTTTTCTTCTTCTCTCTATCCTGGATGCTTGTAGGATTCTTTCCCAATCCTAGGAATTAAAAAAGAAAACACAGCACATGTCGAACGTTGGCCTATTTTGTCTAACATGTGATTACTATTTTTATTTGAAGAATTGAGTAATCGGATTGCAGAAGTTTTCTTCTATTATATCTTTAGTTATTGCTCTTTTCTTCTGGTGTCTTTTTTACAAAAACCAACAATTCACTCATGAGTCTCTGTCATTTATTCTCCATATTATTATGTTCTCTCTGGTCATTTTCACCTGAGTCCTTGCTGTCTGCATTCTGAGAGGGCATCTCACCCTTGTCGCCCTCTATAGCACCATCTGTTTTCTCCTGTGGCTTTCCGCTGTTTCCTGCTCCAGATGCTTCTTAAAATTCTCCTAACCTGATTCATTCCCCGTCAGTACTCTCTTAACTCTGCCAGCTTTCTTTTGGTTTTTATCGGTCTTTTATTCCACTTCTCACATTTTAGAGCCCAGGTCTTCATAATCCCTTTGAAGTACAAGACAGACGCTATGATTTACTTGTAGCTCTCGTAGCAAATCTTTCTGGAGGCGATGTTCTTCTTGTGCGTGCATTCTCTGCTTCCTTTCTGTTTTGGGAAGTGTCCGTGGGTTCCATGTGCCTCGTAGGTACTTCCTCAGACCTGGTGTTTGCTTAGAGCTGGGCCCCTCCTCATGTGACTTAGACGCTATTAGATGATTCTTCACCTCAGATATTAATCTGAAATACTGGATGGGGACATTTCACGTTACCCAGCCAGGGACCAGCCGCCGGGGGTGGGGGGCGGAGTGCTGTGCTGTGGGCGTTTCTTCTCTAGTTTGTTGGCACAGAGCTCCAGATGTGTGGAGGTCCCCCTGGCTTCTCCCCTGTTCCCCTGTCTGCTTCGTCTGGGAGATGCCCGACCTGTCATGGGGTAAGCAGGCTTGAATGGGCTTTCCTTGTTCTCGGACCAAAGGGCCCAGCCACTCCAGAAGGCCTCCCCAGGGCAGGCTCCACACCCCTCCTGTGACCCAACCTCTCCGCCAGCACTCACTCACTCACCCTCAGAGGCCGAGAGGTCGGTCCTGTGAGTGCCACACTGTCCCCGCAGCACCATGCTGCTGTCTCAGGAAGGAGAGCTATGAGTCAACCTTCAATCTGGTCCCACTGGCACTGTACCTAGCAGAAATTCCTCAAAGTTGGTGGCATATTGATGGCACTCATTCCTGTTCTCCAATGCTGAAGCAGATTCCCCCCTATTTTTATACTCCCTTGGTCCTTTCTGTCACTTGCAGAAGGAGGTAGCTTAGGTGGGAGTTGGACATCTGTGCTCAGCTTTACCATCTTTCGCAAAAGTTTCGTAGTTAACATCGTTCCCCGTACTTTGTGCTTTGGCATACAGATAGACGACAGCTCCTGAGCCTCTCCTTTTCTGTGGCCCCCTTTTGGATTCCATCTATAGCCCGGCCCTCATCAGCATACTTTCTCCCAGGCACTTTTCCTCTCCCTCTCAAATGTCGGTAGCATCCCCTCAATCAGACAAGGGATTCTGTCAGGCATGGTACTACCAGACTTGGGCAGTGAGCGCTGCTCCTTGCCAGGGGCTCAGCATCTGGCATCATAAGCCACATCCTGGCTTTTAGCAATATTGATGGAATTTCCCCGCATCCTCTTTCTTTGCCAAAGTGATGACCTTCAAGTAGAAACAGAGAAGAAACAGTTCCTCTGGCCCCAAGTCCACAGTCTCCTTCTGAAGCCTTGCATTTCACTAGAGAGCCTATTTCAGATTCCTTCTGGCACATTCAGGCCCTCCCGCGTGAATCAGCAGACGTGGGCAGCCGGCGGCGGGGGGACGGGGTTGCAGAGCACCCCCCATCACTGCTTGGCTGCCCGCCCCAGGAAGACAGCACATCACACAATTTGCCATATCAAGTCTGTGAACAGCTGCCTCCCTACCCTTCGTCGGGAGTCACTAAGCACCCCACATCTGCTCCTTCCGGGGCTGGTGAGAAGAGTCCTCCCATCGCGACGCCTGTGAATTCCCTTCGGGGTTTCATGGGCCACGGACACCTTCTCCTGCAAAAAGCCCGCCGCTGGCCTTCGGGAGGGTACACGCCCATGGAGGTTAATTTCACATCACGTTTCCGCCACCTCCCCTTCCTGACTGGTGATAAATACAACCCCTTCGCAGAACCTCAGCAGAGGGGGACGCAGCCTGTGTTCGCTTCTTTTAACCTGCTTCAGGGTATTAAGAGGAGTTGTCGTTATGCCCCTTTTACGGAAGAGAGAAGCTCTCAGAGTTTCCTTGCTCCCTCCAAGTGGCCCAGCCAGTGGGGGCAGAGCCAGCGCCCTCGTCTGCAGCCACCCGACTCCAGTGTGGGTTCCTGCCCTCTCCCACCGCCTTCCTGTGGGGGAAAAAGAGAACCACGGGCTCTTTTGTATAGGCTTAGGGTGGGCATCTGCAAGTGTGGGCCCATGGGCCAAATCCAGCTCTCTGTTTTTTTGTGTTTTTTTAAAGATTTTATTTATTTGACAGAGAGAGACACAGTAAGAGAGGAAACACAAACGGGGGAATGGGAGAGGGAGAAGCAGGTTCCCCGCTGAGCAGGGAGCCCGATGCGGGGCTTGATCCCAGGACCCTGAGATCATGACCTGAGTTGAAGGCAGATGCTTAACCATCTGAGCCACCCAGGCGCCCCTCTCTCCAATAAAGTTTATTGGAACACAGCCATAGCCGTTCCTTTGCACACTGTCTAGGGTTGCTTTTGTGATGTAAAGACAGACTTGAGTAGTTGTGACAGAGACTGTTTGGCCTGCTAGAACCTAAAATATTTATTGTCTGGCCTTGTATAGACAGAGTTTGCTGACCCTGGTTTATGGTCCGGGCTGTGGAAAGAGACCTACAGTTAACTCCCTGGATCCCTACTTCTTAGCTGTGTGACCCTGGGCAAGTGACTCAACATCTCTGAATCTCATTTTACTTACCCATTAACTGGTCAGAATTATACCTTTTGAGTTCACACCCAGTAGTCAGGAGGCGTGAGATGACACATGTTGCAGGCTCTGCTCAGGAGGGATGCTCAGGAGCTGGGAGCTGTCATTGTTAGCTTTCTCACGATCCTAGAAGTGCAACAGTCTTCACCTTTTCTCTGTGGCTTCCTTTCTGGAACATTCTGGCATTTTTGTCTAAGAACCCTTCACCTTTTCTGATACCCTGTGAACAGAGGAAGCACAGATGCTTCTCAAGCCTCCTTGAACGCTGGGCAGCAGGTGTCGGTGACAGTCACCTGCGGCCGATGGATGGATGGGGACAGGGCACTGTTGGTCTTGTTCGGTCCTTCAGTCGGGGCTGACTGAGCCAGGCCACGTCCTGGAGGCTGACAGGCACTCAGACAGGGCCTTGGGGCAGGTGGACAGGTTAATAGGCCATGACAATAACCGCAGTCCCGGATTCTGGGCCCCTTTGGAAAATTCTTACACGGTGCACAGTGAATACCTGCTCCCAGAGCCGTGAATAAGCCCTTAGGAAGACACATTGTAAAAACTGCTTAGCTTTGCGCAGCGTCGAGCTCGAGCTCCCGCTCCTGGGCTGTTGGCCCGCTCAGCACTTTAATGCAGTGTCCGCCCGATGCGGTCGGCTCACCTGACCCCCAGCTTCCCCCCAGGACACACGCTCAGCACCTCTCCAGGCTGGCGCTGGCTCCACCGGCTCTGGGCCAGGGCACGGCAGGCAGGGCAGACTGTCTTTCCTCACCTTGGAGGAGGTGTTGATCTTAGCTCCTTTCCATCCGTCCGCGAGGCTGACATTCTCCCCTGGCCACCTGTACTTGGTCAAGGCAGCCCTCGTGTCATGTGCTGTCTTGGGGGTATTGATGAACCAAAAAACTTCCCGGTTTCTTGGTCACAGCAGGGCCGAGAAAACATGGACCAGAGAGGGAAGAGCATTCAGGGGCAGCTCATCGGGAAATCCAGAAGGACTTCATGGAGGAAGGGCCATTTGCAGTGGAGCTTAAAGCAGCAAGCAGGACTTTGACAGAGGAGAGCAGAGGACAGGAACTTAAAGTGACTACTGTATGTGCTTGAGGGTAAAAATGAATTATAAAGGTATAGGATGAAACGTGAGGTGAAAAAAATCAGAATATAAAATTGTTGACACTTTGATGACTTCTACCAAAAACACCCATTGTACCAGTTAAGGGCCTAGCAGGAAACAGCGTGTTCGGAGGCCTGAGGTGAGGAAAGTTCCTTTAGAGGAAGTACTTTGGGCAGGACCAGAGGAACCGATTAGGGCCAAGGCAGAGACTCCCCATGTGCCCCGGGGGAGAAGGGGAGGGAGTGGTCACGGAGGCAGGAAGAGGGGCCACTCGCCCAGGACTGCTGTTTTCCCCTCCGCACCTCTGATGCCTGCTGAGGCCTCTGCTCGGCCCAGCCCACCTGGACGTCCGAGGACAAGGGAGCTCAAGAGATGAGAGCCTGAGTCCGCAGAAGTCACATTCCAGAAACAGAGTAGCGGAGACAGGCTTGCGGGTGTGGGTGAGGGTAACCGACACAAGGAATTGTACTAGTTGGGTTTGCGTGTTGGGAATATGGGTAGTTGTAGCTCCCCCTCCTTTCCTCAGACTTGAGGTGAAATTTAAAGTCTCTGAGCGGAAAGGCCCTCGTGGTCTGAACCAGCACCAGGATACAGCACAGAGGACCCCAAAGCAGGCAGCCGCGTTTCTCCAGCAGCTGCAAGCTCTCGGTGCCGGAGGCCAGTCGTCTACGTTGTGGGGACCAAGTGCTGGCCTGGGCTGAGTCAGCGAACGACCCGGGGCAGGTTCCCCAGGAAAGGGACTCGAGACCTGCAGGAGGTTTACCCGGGAGTGCCCACAGGAGGGAGAGCGGCGGGCACAAACGCCCTTGTAACAGAGGCCTCGGCAGAGCCCGAGGGGAGCCCTGGAGCTAAGACGGCTCTTGGGGGATGTCCCAAATCAGGCAGGAAGCCTGGGCCAGTCACTGGTGTGGGCTGTCCGGGGGGCGGGGGGGGGCGGTATGTGATCTTGGACGAGGCTGCCCCTTTAAGCCAAGGGCAAATCCCCCAAGAGACACACAGCTGTTGGGAGCCAACACTCCCAGCAGCTGGGAGGATGGAAGGTTCTGGCAACATAGCATAGTATCTGTTATCGGGCCCTTGGGAATGTAGAAGTCTAGACTAGCGGGTCTGGTAAGACCAGGAAAGCAGAAAGGGCATCACTTGGCCAGTAGTCCCCAAATGCGGCTCCACAGCCGAGTCCCCAGGGTGCTTTATACACACATTACTGTCTCCCTCCCCTCCTCTCCTCCCGAGTTAGAGTCTCTTGGGTGGGACCCGGGAATTCGTATTTCTGCAAAGCTCCCAGAGAGGTGCGATGCACGAGCAGCCTGGAGCCACTGCTGTTAAAAACTCTGAACCCAGTGTGGTTGCTGTCAGATTTCCTGTCCTTACAGTGTTTGCCAAGCAGCCGCTGGGCGCCAGGCCCTGTGCTAGGCGCTGAAACCTCAAGGAACCGGGCTGGGCGCTGCTTCGGGAAAGGGACCTGGAAGGGCTGCGGGTGGTGGCTCCGGGGGCCGCCATTCTGGTGGTGGGGTGAACAACACAGCCGTGGGCAGCCTCGGTGCGGGAGGCAGGAAGCCGGGTTTGAATCCCGCCGGCCGCTCGACAGCTGTGTGACTTGGGGCAAGTCCCTGCCCCTCTCCGGACCTCAGTTTCCCCTGCCGTCCAGGGAGGGCTGGTGGGTGAGTGTGTCGGGGATGTGGGGAGCGGGCCTGAGGGTGACGGAGCCAACCCCGCCTGCTGGACAGAGGTGTCCCTTTGCCGTGACCTTCCTTGGGGCCGGGAGGTGAAGTACATCTCAGACATATGCCTCCTCCTTGTTGTCACCTTCTGATCTTGATGCACAGTCCCTTGGTTGTGCCCAGCTCTGCCTTCTTCTCTCTCCCAAATGTCCTGATTGCTCATTTTGGGTCCCGCACATTTACCGCGAGAGGCCCCAGCACTGTCCCAACCTTCAGGCCTCCCAGTCCGGGGGAGGGACACTCGAGGGAATGAGCCCTTCTTGGGTCCTGTCACTGCGGGAACCACCCTGCGAGGCAGTGCCGCCCCAACCCCTCTTCTCTTCTCCCTCCACCTATCCCCCTGGATTTGGGGGGCAGAAGAACACGAGTTTGAATCTCGTTGAAACACGAGTTTGAGTCCCGTGGCATACTGACTGTAAAGCCACCTAACCTTTTGGGTCCCCCATCTATAAAAACGGTATCTGCCTTATGAGGTTGTTGGGAGGACGCAGTGCACTCGAGTCGTCTTGCGGAGCCGCCAAGCCTGCCTGTTCCCCAAGGGCTGGGAATAAGGGGCAGGAGCGAGGAGGGCAGAGGGTGGGCTCCGGGTGCCGTGGGCACTAATGCCTTCTCTTCCTCCCGTGCCCACACCACCAACCTGCAGTCCGGGAGGAGGAGCGAGGCCATGTAGACAAAGGAGGAGGGCCTCAGAAGCGAGGGAAATAGGACATCCCTGCAGATAGTATACTGAGCGGAGGACAAAGAACCCACTTTGGAATATAGGACTGGAAGGAAAACTGCACGTGAGAAGGGCGGCAATGCCCGAAGGCTCTGAGGAGTCCTTCAGCTCCACCTCACAGTGGACACGGGTCCCCGGCTTAGCCAGCTTCCGGAGCTACCTGGAGCTGCCCCGTTCCTGCAGGGGGAGACTGTGCACTGGCTGGGCCTCCCTTGACATCTGCGCCCCTGTAACTGGAATAGAGGCTCGAGAACCTGAGACATTCCTCAGGGCTCCAACTGTGTCTTCTGCCCCTCCATCGGAGGCCCGAATACCCACTAGAACAACCCCACCTCTGCTTGCATACCAGCAGGGACGGGAAGCTCACTCTCCTGCTGTTCCTTCCGTCCTCGTTAGAAAGTTCTGCCCCTGAGAGAGCCCGAAGCTGCTTCCTGGTGGCTTCCCACACTGGTCCTGGCCACTCCCCAGGGGCCCAGGAGCCATGCTGGTCCCCTAGTCTCGGTGACAGCGCTCGGGATATGCAGGTGGAGCTTGCTGGCCACGCAGCCCCTGCCCCATCTGCTCTGCATCTCCCCAGGTGCCAAGGGAGAACTGCCAGCTGGGGGCGCCTGCATATCCAAGAAGGGGACTTGGGCCTGCTCCCGCTTCCTCAGGCAGCCCAGGGCTGGGCGCCGGGGGTCCCCGAGGGAGGGTGTGTGGACCCTCAGGACAGTCTCTGGTTCACCGGAGAGAGCGGCCTTGAGCCCAGGACTGTGCAGTTTAGAGGAGGGGTCACCACCAGCTTGGGAATGAGGGAAGGCTTCCTGTAAGAGGAGGTGTTTGAGGCTGCATGGGATTTGAAAGAGCTGATTTAGGAGTTTCCTATTCTGCTGTAACTAATCAACACAAACAGTTCGTTATGTTATAGTAACAAAGCTCAGAAGTTCAAAATCAGCCTCCCTAGGCCCCACCGAAGGTGTGGGCCAGACTGGTGTGTTCCGGAGGTATAGGGGAGGCTCGGTTCCCTTGCTTTTCCAGCCGCTGGCGGCCGGCCTCGTTGCTTGGCTCGCGGCGCCGCCCACCACCTGCAGAGCCCGCAGCGTGGTTTGGGCATGCGCATCTCTCTCAGACCCCTGCTGCTGTCAGGTCTCCTCGGGGACCACCTCCCTCTTTCCCTCCTGAAGCCCCCCCCGGGATATCTAAGACAGTCTCCGCGCTTGAAGACCCTTCACTTAATCCCACCTGCAAAGTGCCCCTTGCCACGTGAGGTAAAAGATTCCGGGAAGGAGGATCCGCACCTCTTCGGGGAGGGGACCTCCTTCTGTCTGTCGATCACGCTTCTTCTTGGGAATTTCTAAAACTGTGCAAGGCTGGATGATGGGAAGAGGGACTTGGGAGCCAGAGAACCCTGGTTCCCTGGAGTCCTCTGTCCCCTCCCCTGTCCCTACCCCGTGCTGTCGCCCTACAAGGTGCCATTCTGGGAGACGGGCGCCGGGGAGCTCGCAGGCTACCAGGCTGAGAAGCTGTCCTGCAGGCTCTCGCCCTCCCTCTGATGGGCTGCTGCGATAGGGCGATGGTGGCGGCGGCTTCAAGGCAGGACAGAGATGTCTTGGATCCTGGGTACAGGAGCCCGTCACTGGCCAGCTCTGCCTCTCGGGCTCCCTGTTCGCAGCCACCGTGGGGGTTGGTCAGAGGCCCACCGGCAGGTAGGAGCTGTCCTGGGGGGTCTGATGTGAGTGGTTCGGCAGGCTCAGGTCATAGTTCCCCATGCCCTGTGCCGTGGTGAGGACAGCAGGGAACTGCCCCATCTCACAGCGGTGCCCACAGGGCTAGTCCCCGGGCAGGCGGGCTGTGTTTTCAGGCTGAGGCTTGCAGGCCGGCTGCTGGGCATTGGCTCAGCCCTGCAAGACCTTCTCAAATAGTCTCAGCATGAACGCTTGCAGACTCAGACTACTATGCACCGTCTGCCTCTAAGCCCCGATGGGTGTGCTGCCTCCTGTGTGCATCCCCTCCTTCTCTCATCTGTCTCATAGATTTAAGTGCCTGCTGCATGCAGGCCCCATGCCGGACGTAGGAAATCAAACAGCCCTTCCCTCGAGGGGCTGCTGTGTTAGCTGGGGAGCGGACGTGAGAGCCTCAGTTCTCACGGGCAGCTCTTTGGGGGGCCCACCTCCAAGTCCGCAGCCTGGACCGCTGAGCCTGCCCTGGGGGCCCCTGCCTCTGGGGACCTGGCAGCTCCCGGTCCTGCACTTGTTGTCCTGCTCTTGGTAACACCGGGGAAACGCGAAAAACTGTTCCTTCGGGACAGACCAGTGGCTGTCAAGTAGAGGACAGCCTTGCCTATGATGTGAGGTAGAGGCAGGACAGGAGGCCCGGCGGCTCCACTGGGATCGTGGTTTGGACCAGCGAGGGGCCGGGTCCTGGGAGGCCCCACGTGGGTTTGTTTCCATGGCTGCCGTGGCACATCACCAGCGGCCGGTGCCTTAAAGCAACAGAAATCCATTTTCTTGGAGTTCCGGAGCCAAGGGTCTGCAGGCAGGAGGCGGTGGGGACCCGCTCCCTCCAAACGCTCCCTGGGAGGGTCCTTCCCGGCCTCTTCCAGCCTCTGGTGGCTCCATGTGTTCCTCGGCTCGTGGCTGCATCTCTCCCATGGCTGCCTATGTCATCACGGGCCTTCTCCCTCGTGTCTTTGTGTCCCGAGTCCTCCCTCTCTCTTGTCATAAGGACCCTGATCATTGGATCGAGGGCCCACCCAGGTAGTCCAGAATGATCTCATCTGTAACACCTTAAATCGATGACACCTGCAAAGATGCTTTTCCCAAATCAGGTCATGTTCACAGATTCTGACAGTTGGGACTTGGACATACCCCTGTGGGGGGTCACCGTTGGCCTCAGCCGTGTGAGCTCACAGGTACCTGCCACGCGCACGTGGCCTTCACGTGGGCACAGCTGCATGTATGCCCGCAGGTGTTAGTTACCCTGTGCAAGTGCCCCGTGGGTGCAGGAGACCGAATACGTGTTCTCTTGTGTACTTACCCTTGTGAAAAACTGCCACTTGTGTTCAACTCCGGTTACAGCTTATTAAGAGCTTACATTTATAGAAATCTGAAAGCTACATGACTGTTTTTTTAAAAGGAATGCTTTCTTCAGGGAATGTTCATCAGGTTTAGAAAAGTGGAAATACAGCCACATGGAATGTGGGAATTTAAGTGCATGGCCCAAATCTTTGAAAGACTTCGGAGATGCAGGGGGTACTTCAAAAAGGCAGAACAGGGGGAGGTGGAATTTTGAAACACTTGTTTCTTTGGAACCACATGCATTGGTGATGAAAGAAAACTCCCTTCTCTTGCATCTCAACCAGCTTCTCTTTGCACACCTCTAGTGACAGGGAGCTCACTACCTACCAAAGCAGCCTCCGCCATCATTAAAAAGTACTTTTGGCTTTGGGCCAAAGTTTGCTTTCCTGAACCATTTACCTCTTGGTCCCTCCTCGGACATGCGGGCGCCCAGAACCAGGCACCCTCTCCTCCACGTGAGAGCCCTTTAGAGTTTGAACCCAACCATTATTCCCTGTCTTGGTCTTCTCTTCCGCAGCCTTATTTTTTAATTAGCTTAAATTAATGGTGGCTCCTGGGAAGCTCCAGCCCTGGTAAAAGTGACCTGAATTATTCAAAATTTGAGTGTTTCAAATGCCTGTTTATCCTAATTAGCATCTTAACTACAGCGGTGCCCTCTGCCTCTAACGAGCCACATTTTAACATGTTCCATAGTTTAATGAATTTTACTTGAATGAACTGTTTAATCAAGTGAAGACACATTTCATGAATGAATAGAAGTAAATCTATAATTATACGCTTTAGTCAGGTAAGAGGAGTGACATTTTGGCACCATCCAGGGCTATATATAGCGAGTGCATTTGAATGACAAAGTAGGTTACCTCCACTTCCATAGGAGAGCTGGGAATTCGCTTTGCTCTCAAGTTCATTTCGTAACCTAATTAGAATTTTCGAAGAGTTGTAAAGTGCATGTGGCGCAGATCTGGTTCTCCCCATCTTCACCTGCATCTCTGCCTTTCTAGATGATTCCTCAGCTGGTGCAGCAGCCTCGTTAGGGAAGGTGGCCGGGGAGCTCCTGGCCACAGAAGCCAAGTGTCCAGGATCTCTGCCGCTCCCCGTGGCCTCCACCTTGCCCTTCATGTCCTCCGTGAGAGCCTTGGCTGCCTGGGATGCGTGGTGGGACAGTGACCACTTAGAGCTGTCCCAATGCTCTGCTTTCCTCTTCTGCCTCTCTTACTGTCTCTTACGCCTTCCCGCTCCTTTCCTTCTTTCCGTTCTTGCTTCTGACACGGTCAGGACCTGCTCCTCATGCTGGGGCCGGGATTGGCAGGATCTGGGGATGAAAGAGGAGACATAACCATGGGATGGGGCAGGAGAGGTTAGGGGAGGGGCGAAGGAAGCTTCTGTAAAGGAAGATGGTGCCCCACACCTGGGGAAATGGGACAGTGCCATGGGGGGCTTTGGGGCAGGCTGAAAACCCCACTGTGAGCCTGGCAGGCCTGTCGCTTTTACTCCTAAAACGTGTGGCTCCCATCTTCAGTTGCACGTGGGAACCAGCTGGAGAACTCTAAAAAGGCTGATGCCCAGGAATTCGAATTGGTTTAGGATGTAGCCAGGGCATCAGTAGTTTATAAAACTCCCCAGGTGGTTCTGATAGGTTCTGATAGAAAGTTCCGGGCGACTGCAGCCCCAGCCAACACCTTGACCACAACCTCATGAAAGCCTCTGAACCAGGACCACCCAGCTAAGTTGCTCCCACACTCCTGACCCGTGGAAACTATGTGACGTGATAAATATATCCTGTTTGAAGCCACAGAGTTTGGGGGAAATTCGTTACACAGCCGTGGAGGATGAGTGCGGATTGTTAGTTGCCCCGAAGGTGCCCCTAAGTGGGTCACTTCCTGCGTATCCAGCAGGGCTTCCAGAATCTCTCACCTGGATGGTTGCGGGAGCTGCCTCCCTGGCCTTCCTGTGCCCTTCCTGCCTCTGCCCCTCCCTGGTCCCCAGCCTAAAACACGGTTCTGGTCCTGCCACCCCAACTCGAAACCTTGTTCTGGCTTCCCACTGTGCGTAGGCTCCAGGCCATCATCGGTGTACATTATGAGGCCCTTGGGGCCTACTCTTCATTTCGTGCCCACAGCCTTCCCTCTCATCCCTGGCTGTGCTCTTCTTTAGCCCAGCCTGGCTCTTCTAGCTTCCCTACTGCTCTCTCCCGCCATGGGACCTTCGAATGCACGGCTCCTCAGCCTGGGAGCCTTCTCCTGCCTTACCTCCTGGCCTGGGCCCAGCTCCTCCATTAGAGCCTCTCCCAGAGCACGCTCCTGAACTTGGGAGTACTCCCTTGTCTTGGTAGGTACCAGGGAGGCCATCTGACTAATGGTCCTCACCCCCACTAGATAGAGCCCCAGGACTGCGTATGGTTTTGCTCACTATCAGAGCCCTAGGACCGCCTCACATGGTGTGTGCAATAGAAAAGACATCAATATCATGAATGATGAATGAGTGAATGAATGAATGGGAGAATAAGAAAATCAAGGAGAGAGACTGGCGAGAATAAACAGGGCCCCACGTAGAACATCCAGAGCACTAGGTAACTGTCTGGAAAGAGACTCAAGCCCATTGGCTGTGACTGGGCATCAGGTGGAATTCCAGCCCGGGAATGAAGAAGGAGCCCCCACTCAGAGGCTGAGATCTAAGAAGATCTAGCCAGCCGACATACCTATTCCTCTGGTCTCCTTCTCCTCTTCCAGCCTGTCTGCTTCTCCCTCTACAGGCTGGCTGTGTCCCCGACGTCTCAGTCAGTTGGAGGAGTGAGGTCAGTGGGATGGCTTCACTGGAGTGACGAGTCCCCATCGCCCCTTCCCCCTCAGCCCCGTGACCCAGCTGTGTGCGTGCCTGCTGGGTCTGCAGTTCAGATGGCGGATCTGACCTGATGGGGTTTTCTGCCAGCTCGCACTAAGCAGGACTGTCCCCGTGACTCGGGGTTTTCCCCCAGAGCCGCTGCCTCTGCCTCGCTCTTGACTTCTTGCAAGACGCTGGACTTCCCAAGGGCTTAAAGTCTGAGCTTAAATGTTAAAATTCTTGGATTTGGACCTCGGATTCCCAAGGCTGCCCGGGACCCCTTAGGAGCCGTTGTTGTCATCCCTTATAACCTTTACACTCCCTGGCCCCCTGTGTCCCTGGCCTCCCTAAAGGATCCTTCATCCCTGTCCTGGCCACATCTTCCTCCTCTGAGCCTGAGCCACTTTGTCACTCGCCCTCCTGAAGGCAACCAGAGCTGAGCCCAGCATTCCAGGTGTGAGCCGACATGGACAGAGGACAGACCAGAGGGTGCCTGCCCTCTCCTTCATTCTGGATGTGATGCCTTCTAAATGTGGCTCCCAGTCACTCTCACCGTTTTGGCAATGGCCTCGCTCAGTTAACACACTCTGGTTTTCTAATCGAGGGGGAAAATAGCCAAGCCCTTGGAAACATTTGTTCACGCCGTGATCAATGGTTCTTGTAAAACTTATCCTGCTTCCTTTAGGATCACTCCACAGTGTCCGATCCGGTAGGTCTGTGGGGGGGCCTGAGAATTTGCATTTCTAACAAGGTCCCCCGTCTGAGAACCGTTGCTTTAGGGACATGCTCTCTGACACAACTTCATGTCCAGTCCGTACCAGTTCTTAGGCGGGGTCGTGGGGGGGATGGAATCAGCAGCCGTTGCTTCCAAGCCTATCCTAGATTCTGTACTCCTGGGGCTCTGACCCCCTGGTTCTTCTCTGTGTCCTCAAATGACTTGGGCTCCTGGGAGCTCCGTCTGCAACCTGGGCTCAGAGCCACTGCTCCGGAAGCAGGTGACCTCAGCCCTGTGAGCTGGCCCCAGGGGGGCCCCCCCTGCTCGGGGGGGGGGGCCGAGTCACCCCCCATCAGGACTCAACCGCTCCTGACTCTTCTAGCACACTGGGGACCCCGCCCGTGACCCTGCTCACTCCCCCAGCCTTACCCTCTGTCCCATCCAGGAGATTAGGTCCCCCAGCAGGATCCTAGCTGTACTGGAGTGTGTGTGTGTGTGTGTGTGTGTGTGTGTGTGTGTGTGTTTTATTTTCTTGGAAATTAAGAATTACTCTTTTCCCAGAAGAACATACTTCTGCTTTTTATAACAGAGGTGAATAAAAACCTAGGATTCACTGTGCAGAAATGCAGTTTACAGCAAGACACGGACCCCATTAAACAAGAGAGCCTGCAATTCCAGAAGGAAAAATAGGCATTTACAAATTCTTGTCGTACATCTTCAGCCGGCGGACTGAATGGCCCTTCGATCCCGCACATGACGTTGTGGGTCCTTTTCCTCAGAGGTTACATCAATTCCATTGTTTCTTTTCCATGCTTTGGTTTCTTAAAAATACCATTTATTACTGAATTCCTCCATTTGCTTTCTCCAAAGAGGTCCATGAGAATAAATCCTTGAGCTGAGCTCAGACTTCTTGGTGCTAAAATTATGGTGGCTGATCGCGCCGCCATCTGTTCCAACCTGTTCTGGCTCATCAGGCTTCCAGAACTTTCCACAGCTGGCAGGATCCAGAAGAACCAGGCTGGGAGCATGGGGAGAGCACAGGACTGGGAGCGACACTTGAGTTTCCTCATTTGTGAAATTAGGGTCAGAGTGAGATGACCTCGAGGGTGTTTTAGTTTTGTTTGTTTTGAGTTCTGACTGCCGAAACGGGTAGTTTATTTGTCCTAATCGCATACAGCTTTCATGCTTATTCTTCTTCACGGAGAGATGCTCCAAGCAACTGGCCGCCTGGACGCCTTGCCTTAAGCCTGGACATGATCGTTCCAGCTTTTAAGATGTGTAAAGAACTTGAGAGTTTACAAAGCCATTGCACATCCTCAGTGTTTTTGCTGGGCCCCGAAACCACCCTTTAAATTACACACTGTCTTGTGCCCACTTCAGAGGTGCCAAGACTGAGACCCAAGAGAGCTTTAACAGTTCCCGTGAGTGTGCGCGGCGAGCAAGCCTAGGGCCGCCGCGCATGCCGGGTAGAGAGTGCGTCACCTGCACTGACTCTAACGGGTGACTGCACATTTTCTGCGTCTAATGATTGTTGTTGCCCTATAACACCACCCAATACACGAAACAAACAGTGGGGCTCCACCTGCACCCAAGAAGGATTTGTGGCAGCAGAAATACAGTGTGCCGCCAAAGTCAACGTTTTTGGTCCAATAACCAGTTCCCAGTCTTCCTTCAAAATAGAGGTAAAAACTAAGGATGGAAGAAGTTCACCCCAACTGGGGGGGCTTCGTTCTTTGTGCAAAACATTCATCACAGAGTATGCGAAGCCTTCAGGAAACACAGAGTAGCAAACACCCATGAACTCATTACCCAGGATTAATAGACGTTCACATTTTGTCCCATTTATGTCATATGTGTCTTAAAGAAATAAAACACAGCAGTTCCCACTGATGCCCCTTACTTAGTTCCCCTTCTACCGTGGTGGCTTCCCAGGGACCGTCCTGTCACATTTAGGGCCAAATTATTCCCAGCACTTTGATATACACATTGGAAGACTCTACCAATTATTGAAATAAGAAGTGCTTTTTTTTTTTTACTGTGATAAAATATATGTAACATGAAATTTCCATTTTAACCATTTTTTAAAATATTTATTTATTGGACAGAGAGACGCATTGAGAGAGGGAACACGAACAGGGGGAGGGGCAGAAGGAGAGGGAGAAGCAGGCTTCCTGCTGAGCGGGGAGCCCAATGGAGGGCTCGATCCCAGAATCCTGGGATCATGACCTGATCCGAAGGCAGATGCTTAACCAACTGAGCCGCCCAGGCATCCATTTTAACCATTTTTAAAGATTCATTTATTGGGATGCCTGGGCGGCTCAGTTGGTTGGGCGGCTGCCTTTGGCTCAGGTCATGATCCCAGGGTCCAGAGATCGAGTCCCGCATCGGGCTCCTTGCTCAGTAGGGAGCCTGCTCCTCCCTCTGCCTCTGCCTGCCTCTCTGCTACTTGTGCTCTCTCTTTCTCTGACAAATAAATAAATAAAATCTAAAAAAAAAAAAAAGATTCATTTGTTTATTTTTAGAAAGAAGGAGAAAGGGGCAGAGAGGGAGAAAGAATCCCAAGCAGACTCGACACTAAGTGCACCCTACACGGGGCTCAGTCCCATGACCCTGAGATCATGACTTGAGCCAAAACCAAGAGTCGGACGCTGAACTGACTGCACCACCCATGCTCCCCCACCCATTTTAGCCATTTTTAAGGGTCCGGTTTGGTGGCATTAAGTATATTCATACTGTTGTACAGCCAGCACTGCCACTGTCCCCAGATCTTTGCATCTTCTCAGAGAGTCACCGTACCACTCAAACACTATCTCCCCAACCCCAACTAGCCACTGGTCTGCTTTCTGTCTCTGTGAATTCAGCTCCTCTAGGGACCTCATCTAAGTGGAATCCTACAATATTTGTCCCTTTATGTCTGCCTCCTTTCACTTAACATAGTGTTTTCATCTGGTCACCATGGTGGCATCATGGATCGGCTCCGCGTTCCGTTGTCAGGCTGAGTAACATTCCATGGCGTGTAGACACTGCATGGGTCTATCCCTTCCTCCACTGATAGACTTTTGGGTTACTTCCATCTTTTGGCTTTTGTCAATAATGCTGCTGTGAACATGGGTGCACAGATACATCTGGAAGACCCTGTTTTCAGTTCTTCGGAGAATATATGCAGAAACAGAATGCTGGCTCCTAGAGGGCTCTATGTTTCGTGTTTGAGAGACTGCCATTACTGTTCTCCACAGTGGCTGCGCCATTCTGTGCCCCGGGGGTTCCGTTCCTCTACGTCTTCGCCGATGCTTGCAGTCTCCTGTTTTTTTGATAGTAGTCATCCTAATGCGTGTGAATTAGAAGGGCTTGTAAGGATCATCTTCTCCTGAGGAAGAAGAAATCGAAGCTCTGAGACAGAGTCACACAGCGAGGCCAAGGTCACAAGCAAGTCGGTGACAGAGCAGAACCTAGAACCTGGAGCCCCAACCCCCTTACTTAAGTTGTTTTTACTGAAACACACAGTCCGGTTTCCATGACTTTGTGTCAGCGGGCGCTCAGCCATGGCTGCAGGCTGGAAATAAACTTCATATTTCTTTGGTTTCATCCTTACTTTGGGGTGTGTGTGTGTGTGCGTGTAAATAATTCAAAATCGTATCAACATTTGAAGAAATGAAAGGATCTTCTATTTTTAAAAACCTAGATTTTGGAGTTCTTCCCCCATAATCAGAAGGTCTAGGGACCCTGGACTAGCATTCTGGCACGGCACAATTGGAACCGCTGCCCCCTCAGATGGGACGTGGGGTCACCCGTTTGCCACTGTCGCCGCCACTCCCTGACATCCTTCCACACAGACTGCCTCGCGCGCTGGCTGGACCGGGCGAACCCCGGAGTCTGCAGGCCTCTGCTTCCAGACACGCGGGTATTAGCCGTCTGCCGAAACAGCCCGGGCTGGTTCCATACCCCTTACTCTCTCCTCTGTTCGGCACCATCTGTCTGTCTTCCTCTTTCTTCACCCTAGAAGTGAAATAATATTGCAAACAAATAATGCAAAGTGGAAATAGAGGTGGGTACGAGCGGTCTGACTTGGAGACCGCGGGATAGGGCGGAGAGACAGCAGCGTGAAAGGCCCGAGATTCGGCTGCCCGTCTTGACCCTCCCAGGAGACCCCGCGCAGGCCCAGTCCGCTGTCCTTGCGCCCGTGTGTCACCTGCCCGGTGGGACGGGCGCATCTCCCAGGTCTCACAGGACCGTCTAGTTTGCAATGAAGGGGGAAGATCGCTCCTTCTGCGTTGTTGATGGAGAAAACCAGCCCGGTTGAGCTGCTTCCCCGGGCCGACCCCTCTGGACAGACCCTTCCTGTCCTTCCTATGGTCGCCAGCACACCCACCCACTGCTTTCTCTTTGTAACAGGTGAGGAACGACCTGACCGGGGTTCTGTATGGTGAAGACATCGAGATTTCGGACACCGAGAGCTTCTCCAATGACCCCTGCACCAGCGTCAAAAAGCTTAAGGTAGGTGCGGCTGGCTGGGGCCTGGAGGACAGACGGACGCCGTGCCCTGGCCTTCCCCGCATCCCTGACTCTGAAATAGCCTTGCGTTCAGCTGTTTCATCTCATCCTGGCATTTCGCACTTGAGGG
Source organism: Nasua narica (assembly GCA_028533885.1). Taxonomy (NCBI): domain Eukaryota; kingdom Metazoa; phylum Chordata; class Mammalia; order Carnivora; family Procyonidae; genus Nasua; species Nasua narica. The sequence continues at coordinate 51,993,860 of CM052813.1, read as the reverse complement.
GAGGCTCCCAGACGCCGGCGTCCCTGGGCTTCCCCCCGGCTTGGCCAGCCGTGGTCCAAGGCCTGGCTGCCGAGAGCACGGCCCCATGGAGCTTCCTCGGTGATTTTGTATGTCTCAGCCAAGCCTAAGAGGCAAGCAGGGCGTCGGTCATTACCTCCTTTGTTGCGAAGAGGCTGAGAGCGAGGGACTGTCTTGCCCAGAGGCACAATGAGGAAGTACAGTTGTTGGGACCGGAAGCCTAGGCTCTGGACCCCTCTTGTGACACTCCAGGAACGGCGAGGGCCTTCTAGAAGTTTGCCCCGCTGCAAGTGGTCTCAGTCTGCCATTTGTCTGCTCATCCCACAGGCTCTCTGAGCCTCCTGATCTGTGCCAGTCCCCCTCCTGGGCTCCCAGAGGCCATCGGGCCGCTCACAGCTGGTGAGGAAGCCGATTACCTCCCTGGGGATCGGGAACAGAGGGGCCTGGGAACAAAGGGAGGAAGTGACTCGTCCCGCCTGGGGAGAGGGTTCACACAGGGCTCCTGTGGAGCATCTGCACCTGTCCGGGGCGGGGGGGGCGGGGGGCGAGCAGGTGCCCAGCAGGGAAGGAGGGCTGAAGAGAAGAAGGCAGAGCAGCTGTGCTCACCACGCACCAGGGACCAGCAGGAATTCCGTGGAGGCTGGAGTGTCGGGGCTGAAAAAAGAATTTGGAGCCAGGGTCCACAGGCCTTGAATGCCGAGCTAAGGAGTTTGGTCTTTTATCCAGGGGCAGTGGGAGGTGCTAGGGGTTTGTAAGCAGGTGTAGCCGTAGTTAGAGCGGTCCCCTTCCTCTCTCCCTCTCTTCCATTCCCTCATGCCCACGTTTAGGGTTGTTGGCATGGAGACCCCAGATGCCCATTGCTGATATGCCCCCTTCCATCTTGGGCAGGTTCTGGGTTACACCAGTCAGAGCGGGTGGCCGTTTAGAGTTCTTGTCTTCCAAAGCCCTCGGTTCACAGATGGGAAGACCAAGGCCCAGAGCCAGGGAACAAGGGAAGCAGAGTACCAGCAGCTTATCCCCTGATCTCGGGAGCAGACATTGTGCTTGTGCGTGACCTTTCAGCCCTGAGAGCCGGTGCAGAGAAGGCAACCGTAGCTGGGGAGGGCCTGCTAGCAGCCCAGGTAGCTGGGGCCGGACAGCCCACACTGTTTCCCCACAGGCTGTGTGGCCTGAGCGTCCAGTCGGACTATGGGGTCCGGAGGACCCGGAGCCATGGAGGGCCTGCTCTGCAGGGAACGGCTGGGCAGTGGGTGGGCATGGAGAGAGGAGCCCGATGCTGTGCCGATGTCCTCTTGCTGCACAGGGCAGCGTCGCCCCAGGGTGGGCACTTGAAATAGCTTCTTCCTGTGCCTCAGAGGCCCCATGGAGGTCTGTGGGCTTTCAAGCTTAAAGAGCTTTTGTGTGTGAAGCAGAAGCAGTAGTTGAAAATCTGCGAGAAATTAGGAATGGACCAAGTAGCACCAACAGAAGTAGGAGTGACACGACTGATGATGGAAATAGCCGCCTCCTTGTCTGAGTGCCCTGACCCAGAGCCTTGACCTTCACTGGCTCATCCAGTCCTCCCCAGAGCCCTTGCACTGAGGGTGTCTTTGCATCCCCCTGTCACTCCTGGGGAACGTGAGTCTCAAAGAGGTTAAGGATCGCCTGAGTCACGCAGCTGGAAAGCGAAAGTGGTGGGCTAGATTCAAGCCTGGATCTGGGTGACAGGGTGGCTCAGGTCTCTCCACCGCCCCGCACAGGTGCAGGTGCCCAGAAAGGATTCCAACATCACATAAGCTGGGGGAGCAGAGCCCAGCCTGTTGGCAAAGGAGTCCTTGTGGGGGAAGCACTCCTCCCCCGGAGACCTGCACAGCTCCTTCTACAGCCTTCCTCTCCTTGCTGAGTTGTTCGCTTTTCCAGAGCCCTTCCCTGAGTGCTTTATTTAAAAGTCAAATGGTTCGGGCACCTGGCTGGCTCATTAAGCATCTGACTTTGGCTCAGGTCATGATCTCAGGGTTCTGGGATCAAACCCCGCATCAGGTTCCCTGCTTGGTGAGGAGCCAGCTTCTCCTTCTTCTTCTGCTGCTCCCCCTGCTTGTGTGCACTCTCTCTTGCTGTCTCTCTCTGTCAAATAAATAAATAAAATATAGGAAGGAAGGAAGGAAGGGAAGAAAGAAAAGAAAAGAAGAGAAAGTTAAATCCTTGCCCACTTTCTGCTGATTTTGCCCATTTCACTGATGGATGTCTGTATTCGCTTCCAAGGGCTGCTTTAACATAGTGTACCACACACTATGTGACTAATAGTGGCAGAAATGTATTCTTTCACATTCTGGAGGCTGGAAGTCCAAGGTCAAGGTGTCGGCAAGGCCATGGTCTCTGGAGGGCTCTGGGGCTCTCCCGTGCCCTTCTCTGTGCTTCTGCTATTGCCAACAATCCACATAACTCCAGTTCCTACTTCGTAGGGCATTCTCCCCTTTCTCTTCACATTGTCTTCTTATTAGGACACTAGTCGTGTTGGATTACAGGTCTACCCTATTCCAGTATGACCTCATCATCAATAATTACATCTGTAGTGACCTTATTTTCAAATAAGGTCATATTCTAAGATATTGGACGTTCAACATATCTCTAGAGGACACCATTCAACCCTTCACAACATCTGATCTACTATCCATTTTGTCTAGTTGTTTCATCATCTCTCTCCTCCCACCGGAACATAAGCTCGAGAAGGCATCAGTTTCAGTCTGCTGGGCTCACTGGGTCATTCCCCACCACCCAGCATCAAATTAATTTGAGTGTGTGTAAATAAAAATACCAAGTCGGGACAGACAAAGCCAATGGAGAACACAAGGACTGAATACTCAGGAATAAAGTAAAGTAACTTCTGGAAAGCCCAGAGAAAAAGCAAATCTCTGGTTTACTGTGGGATGGGATAGAGAAGGAGGTACAGAGGATGAGGAAAAAAATTAAATACCAAAGACCAGAATCAAAATCTGCATTGGAGGTATTAGAGAGCAGAGTTAATGCCAAGAAAAACGAAAATCGATAGTGTGAAGGACGAACTTGAGATATTTCCCAGAATTCAGAGGAGATGGTGGAAGAGGTCAATCTGATGAGGGACGAGGCGATAGGGACACTGGAGAGGGGAGAACTGAAGGGAAAATGGGGACAGATGAAACGGAACCAAAATCAAAACAAAATAGGCACCTCAGTAGCAACATATACACCGTGCACCCAGATCTTGGTTTCTAATATCGTTCTCCATAAAAAGGATCCAGGACTCCTTGGAGAGATGGATGATTCTAGGACTGGGGCAGGAAATCTGCAAGATTGATCCTGGAGCATCTTCTGGTGCCAGAGAGTAAGGAAGGGCTCAAAACAACAGCAACACACACCGATGGGAGGGTGTCAGAGCCAACCGAAAGAGCTCCCAGTAGCCAAAGCTGGGACAAGGTCAGCAACAAAATAAAATAGTGCTGGATTATAACCTAAAGTATAAAAATAAATATCCGTGTGTCTATGGTGTTACGGATAAATAAATGGGAAAGAACAGACAAATCTCCTATACAGAAGAATTCCAAATAATTCATATAGGTATTTTAAGCTTACAGAGGGGGAGCAGAAGGAACCACTTAAGTGACTTCCTTCCAAAGAGTACACTATGGAAAGGGGGGAGAAGAGTAAATGATGGAAAAATCAGACAAACATGACCTCATCCAGGAGACTAAGGTCAAGGTCAACAGTGATGACTCACGTTGATAGGATGCACCCTTGATATGAGGGGAGGAGAAGGCCAATTTCCCTCTGTGGTCTTCCTTCCCAAAACCCATGCCCCAAGCCTAAGCATGAGGAAAACATCAGGCAAATTCTAGTTGAAGGCCATTTTCCAGATACTCCTCAAAACTGTCTAGGTTTTCAAAAATAAGGAATGTCTGAGCCAAAAGGAGCCCACAGAGACATGACAACAAAATAGAATATGGTACTCTGGATGCGATCCAGGAATAGTGCAAGGACTATTAGAGAAAAAAAATTAAGGAAATCTGAATGAAGTATGGACTTTAATAATAATCAGTATTGATTCATTAATTGTGTCAAATGTACCACACTAACATAAAATACTAATAATAGGGGAAACTAGGTGAGGAACATCGAGGAACTGTCCATCTTTGTCATTTTTCTGTAAATCTAAAACTAATCTCAAATAAGAAGTTTATTTTTAAAAAAGGAGACACACTTAAGTGGGCTGAAGAGAGTGCTGCTAGATTGGACTGACAGAATGGCCAACAGTCAACCATTTTTGAACTACAGGATCAACAATTTCATAAAGGAAATGTGCACCCTGAGAGTGCACGGTCTAGCTGGCCTTCCCGTATTCTAGCAGAATTGCTGAAAAGAGAGTCATACCAAGACGCGTTTTGGCAAAGGTTTTGAAGTACAAACATAAGGGAAAAATCTATAAGTATCTAGGCCAGAAAAAAGCAAACTTCCCACAAAGGTGCAAAAACCAGGCCACCTCCACTGGTCTGCAGCACGCAGTCCCAGAGACAACGGAGCGGCTGGGAGACATCCTTCCATGCATGCGGCTCAAGGCGTACGAGCCAGATGCCCTTCTCAGAGTTCATCCCTGAAGTCCAAGATCAGCTCAGCCAGCCGAGAACAATGGTAAACTTCAGAGCAGGTCCTGGCCGTGATGGCTGAGCAAGTTTACCAGCCGTGATGGCTGGTAAACTTCAGAGCAGGTCCCGGCCTGCTGAAACCCGTGGACAGAGAGCTCAGTCTGAATCATTGTTACAAAACTGTACACAGATGCAGAAGTTCATTTGGAGAGCAAATGTACATATACATAGGGTGCAAAAATAGATACTTTAATAACAATAACTGAGATAGGAAAATCCAAACTCCGTTCCCAGAGCCCAGAAAAGTGGGTGATGAAAACATATGGGTCATAACCTCCCGGTCTTAAGGGAGGACTCAGCAGAGCCCACCTTGCTCATGAGTTTCCTAAATCAACCTACAAGCTAAAGAAGGCTTCGAATAACTTGATGGGAAATATACCATCGTGCAAACAGAACCCAAAGCTTTCGGCAGAGAACATAGAAGCGGGGAAAAATCTAGTCCGTATATTGAAAACCAGAAAGCATAACATATAATTGCAGACCAAATAGACCCATTCTGACCATAAATTCAAGTGGGTCTAGCTCCCTATTAAAAGGCAAAGACTTTGAGAATTAGGTTTTTGAAGAACTGACTACAGCTATTAACAACAGAAGGAGTGACCCAGAAGGGTCAAAGGCAAAAGGTCGGGCACAGGTAGATCAAGCAAACCAAACCAAGCAAGAACCCCCAGTGTTCATATGAGACCAAAGGGAATTGAAGGTACCCGAGGTACCGGCTGTGATGAAGGAGAGTCATTCTCTGTAGACAGGGGGACCATTCACCATGAGAATAACACACTCATGGACCATTATTGCTGTAAATTACATCTCACTGAAATATATAAAGAAAAGTCTGTTAAAATACAAAGGAGAATTGACAGAAACACAATAGCACTGGGAGCCATAACCCTCTTGGTCTTGGACAGATCACCCAGGCGGAAATAAGCAAGAGCACAGAGGAACCAAATCATGAAATCCATCAGGCTGATTTAGCAGATACTTACCAAAGTTCGCCCAAAGGAAGTAAAGACATAAAACCATCTCTGCGTGCTGAAGACCCAAGGCCTTTAAGCTCCTTCCAGGCCTGTCCCAAACACGGGGACTTGAAAGGGAACTGTTGCCAGGTTGGGTGGGGAGGGGGGCAGGGGCTGCCCCTGGCTATTTCTGGGGTGCCTGCTCGGAAGCCCTGGGCCCTCTGGGGGAGAATGCCAGGCTTCAGATGCTCTGCTCATTTTATTTGCTTTGTCTACCTTCCCTGGAGCAGCCCCCCAACCCATCATTCAGGATTCAGATTCCAGGAAAATCTCCTTAATTTATAAACCAGCTGATGAGCAACCTTAATTCCATCTGGAGCATGCATTCCCCCGGTAAGGTCACGGAGCATATTCCCGGGGTCTGGAAATTAGGAAAGAGGACATTTGGGGGTTGGAGGGGCATTAGTCTGCCTCTCATAGGAAGACCACAAAAATAGGCCTTCAGGTGGAGTGCTGCCCCCTTTGCTCTGGGAGCCTGCTTGACTGCTGGAAACTACGGTTCACACAGGCACCCCAGGGGGATGCCAAGCTACAGAATAAACACGGCACCTTTTCCCAGAGGGACCGTTTTGCTCAGAAACATGGGAGGAAAAGCATTTTTTTTTATCTTAAGATAAACATAGACAATGTTATTGGAATGCTAAATATATGTGAATTTTCAAGATAAAATAATAAGCTTTACAGAAGTAGCTTCCTTCTTTAAGAATGTATGTCTTCTTGGGATGCGTGGGTGGCTTGATCGGTTAAGCATCTGCCTTTGGCTCAGGTCATGATCCCAGGGTCCTGGGATCGAGCCCCAAGTCGGGCTCCTTGCTCGGTGGGGAGCCTGCTTCTCCCTCTGCTCATGCTCTCTCTCTCTCTCTCTTTCTCTGACAAATAAATAAATCTTAAAAATATATAAAAAATAAGTTAAAAAAAAGAATATATGTCTCCTTATGGTATGGACTCGTCCAATCACTATGTTGTACATCTTAAACTAACATAACGTTTTATGTCAACTGCACTCCAATAGACAGAGAGATAGGCAGATAGATAAAAATGAAGAGTAAATGGGAGGGTTAATCAGAATAAAAAGATTATTGTAACAACAGCAACAAAAGAATATATGTCTCCCGCTTTTCTGCCTTTAGGTATACTTCTGGCAAGGAAAAAAAGATGTCTAAGACAAACCAGTTCTAACTAAATAAAAGTACTCAGTCTGAGTATGGAATAGGGTTTCAGGGCCGAGAGGGACTTGGGGAAACCTCTAGGCTAACCGTGCTGGACTTACCCCAGGTCTCACAGCCAGAGTCAGGGGGCAGGAATCCCCGGCTCCAGACCCCGTCCCCAGTGCCCACTGGCGCAGGTCAGCCCACCCCCAGCCCCGTCAGGGCCAGCCTCTAAAAGCTTGGGCTTCCCTGGGGCTCATAGCCCCTCATCCCTTCCTACAGCATCGCGCACGGGTTTCTCTGATTTTCCAGCAGCCCAGTGGGTCTGTGGGGCTGGGCACCTTGGGAAACCAGGAAGCAATGGCATGTGGACCAAGACAGACGCACGGGTGGCTGGCAGGGCCAGGTAACGCGGAGGTCAGGGCCCGGTTGGCCTGCCCTTCTGGCAGCACCCCGCACTTCCCCCACAGGGAAGGCGGGATGGGGTGCTCTCTGCTCGCCTGCTCTTTCTAGTGTCTGCTGGCTATCCCGATGTCCCAGGGTCACGTCTGCTGCTGCAATGCTTCCACGTCCAAGGCTACCCGACTTTTCTCTGTGAACTGTTGTGGCAAACTGGGTGTTTTCTCAGCCAGGGAGGCAATAGTTAGAGGTAAGGACTCTGGGGCCAGCACCGCCACTCCCTACCTGTGTGACCTGGTGTCTTAGGTTAAACTCCCTAGAAATAGAGCCCGAGAGTCCGGTGAAAGTGATTTATTGAGAGCACCCTCCGGAGAAGAGAGAGAGGGGCCGGATAAGGCAAGAGGGAGCTGGGCCAGAATTCGGTCTTAGTGGGAGGCTGGTCTAGCCCGGCCCCACGGGGTTGCATGGAGCAAAGAGTGCACTGCAGAGCTGGCCCCACCTTTCAGGGAGTCGATCCCTGGGTGCGGCAGAATGTGGGGCACAGCGTGGGCTTTTGGGCCAGGAAGTCCCTTAGCTGGGGGCAGTTCTCTAGAGATGGGAGCGAGCTGGAAGCCGCCCACCCTCCCCGCCTGGGAATGGAGGCAGCCGTCCTGAGCGGGGGTAACCTGCAGGGCCAACAGTGTTTGCTGCACTTGCAGAAATTTCTTCATTCTTTGGGGCTCCGCTCGTTCGTGAAACTTTCCAAGGAGGACATAATAATTACACCTCTTGCCTTGGGCAGGGCTGATGGACTCCTCAGTACCACAGCTAGAAAGCACTCAGGAATCGTCCTTGCTTTTTATTTGCTAGGATCCCCTGCAAACTGGGGGTTATACACCAAAATCTGAATTGAGTTATCCTTCTGAAGTGTCACTTTTGTGTGTGCTTCATCTTCGCTGACTCTAAGTGTCCCAGAGACAAAGAGACCCTAGACAAGAGATGAAAAGACCGGGAAGGAGGAAAGGAAATCCATCCAGGGTTGGACCTCCCACCCCATCGCTGTTTCCTCTCATGTTTGCCTCTTCCCTGTAGGTGAGGCCTCTTGTGTGAATACGGGCCCCTGTGCGGTCTACAACTGAGATCTAGCCATGTGTGTCCAAGGTGTCCTTTGTCCCACCCCAGGTCACCTTTCACTCCAGGTGGCCCTCTGCAGAATCAAGAGTGCGCAGAAGGGCACAGGATTTTCGGACCCTGCCCTCTGCCACATTCCCTGTTCTCTGCACCAGCACGACTCTGTTCTGTCTCTCTCAGCCTTGGGACGTCCCTCCCCTACTCCCTGGTTCTCCTCACACTGCCCCAGAGTCCTGTCCACCGCAAAGGAGAATGTGCTCAAACCCCTGGCAGGGAGATGGGACGTGTGGCCAGAAGCAGGAACCACTGCCAAGAGAAAAATTTCTCTTTCCACTTTATAGATTTTTAGGAAAAGATACAAGTTACGTAACACTGAACAGCGTGATTCTGGAGCTTTTGTGAGAGCACGCGTGTGTTAAGAACTTTTAAGACTCCAGAAATCCAAGGGCACTGAGGGGAGCTCAGTCGGTTGAGCATCTGACTCTTGGTTTCAGCTCAGGTCATGATCTCAGGGTTGTGAGATCAAGCCCTGAGTCCGGCTCTGTGCTCAGTGCAAAGTCTGCTTGAGATTCTCTCTCCCCCTGCTCACTCTCTCTCCTTCTCTCTCGCAAATAAATTAATAATTTTTAAAAAGTTTTTATTATGTTAGTCATCATTAGTTTTTGATGTAGTGTTTATGGTTCATGATTTATGATTCATGGTTTGCACCCAGTGCTACGTACAATCTGTGCCCTCCTTAATACCCATCACCGGGCTCACCCATCTCCCCACCACCCTTTCCCTCTAAAACCCTCAGTTTGTTTCCTGGAGTCCATAGTCTTTCATGGTTCATCTCCTCCTCTGACTCTCCCCCCTTCATTTTTCCCTTCCTTCTCCTAATGTTCTCCATGCTATTCCTATGTCCCACATATGAGTGAAACCATATGATAATTGTCTTTCTCTTCTTGACTTATTTCACTTAGCATAATCCCCTCCAGTTCCATCCATGTTGATGCAAACAGTGGGTATTCATCCTTTCTGATGGCTGAGTAATATTCCATTGTATACACAGACTATATCTTCTTAATCCATTTGTCTGTTGAAGAGCATCTTGGCTCCTTCCACAGTTTGGCAATTGTGGCCATTGCTGCTGTAAACACTGGGGTGCATATGGCCCTTCTTTTCACTTCATCTGTATCTTTAGGGTAAATACCCAGTAGTGTAATTGCTGGGTCATAGGGTAGCTCTATGTTTAACTTTTTCAGGAACCACCACACTGTTTTCCAAAGTGGCTGCACCACCTTGCATTCCCACCAACCGTGGAGGAGGGTTCCCCTTTCCCTACATCCTTGCCGACATTTGTTGTTTCTTGCCTTGTCGATTTTTGCCATTCTAACTGGTGTAACGTGGTATCTCAGTGTGGTTTTGATTTGAATCTCCCTGATGGCTAATGATGATGAACATTTTTTCATGTGTCTGTCAGCCATTTGTATGTCTTCTTTGGAGAAGTGCCTGTTCATGTCTTCTGCCCATTTTTTGGCTTGATTAGTTAGTTGTTTTTTGGAGGTTGAGTTTGAGAAGTTCTTTATAGATCTTGTATACCAGTCATTTATCTGTAGTGTCATTTGCGAATATCTTCTCCCATTCCATGGATGGCCTCTTTGTTTTGTTGACTTTCCTTTGCTGTGCAGAGAAGCTTTTTATCTTGATGAAGTCCCAAAAGTTCATTTTCACTTTTATTCCCCTTGCCTTTAGAGACGTGTCTTGAAAGAAGTTGCTGTGGCTGATGTCAAAGAGGTTACTGCGTATAAATAAATAAATCTAAAAAAAAAAAAAAGATTCCCTCTCCCTCTGCCCTTCCCTCCTGTATGCACTGTTTCTCTCTCTCTCTCATAAATAAATAAATAAATAAATAAATAAATAAATAAATAAATAAATAAATAAATTTTAAAAGGAAAAAAAAAACCCTCCCAAAATCCAAAACCTTCCCCTCACCCCTGACTCTTCCAATAAATTGCTACTCCGGAAAGAAAAATGAGGTATATCCATGCTTTTCATACTCACGGGAAAAGTCATGCTCCAGGAGGGCACGTCCCATTTTGAGAAGACTTTCCACCTCTTTCTACTGCTCTCAAGGCTGCTGCTAAGAATCCCAGGCCAGTTCCGTCTTCCTTTGTCCAGTCCCTACGTGGGCATTCCAGGCTCCAGCTGCACCGGGGGCTGGCTCTTCCCTCCCAGACGCTGCAGCGTCTTGCCGCCTCTCACGGGCCAGACCAGAGTGGGTGTGCGGCGCTTGCTGCCGCAGGCATAACCTGGCTCTCGCCACAATCTTTCTCCAGGGTCTCCTGATGGTCAGAGGGCCACCAAGGTGGGAGCACTGGTTCCGGGCTCCTGGGCAGTCTTGGGGGAAGCCTTTTGCTTCCCTAGGAAGGGGTTCACTAGATCAGTGATCCCTTGGGTTGCATCCAATTCTAACAGTCTGGGAGCGCAACACCAAATGGTCCGTGCAACTTGGTTGTCATGGCTACAGAGACACTAAATGGTCCACAAGTGGTTGAGCCAGCTATTTATCTGTCTGCAGGTGGTCAGGTGGTCAGCCATGAAGACGTGGGCTCCTCAGCGCATTTAAGAAACAGACATGTGAAGCCAACGAGTGCCGAGGGCCTAGGCTGGCAGGATAGCAGTGCCATGGTGATCGTAGCTACTGGTTACTGAATAAAGAGTGCAGGCCAGGCACTGCCCTTGGTACTTCACAGAGCATTCACTCCCTCAATCGTGCATTCAGTGCCTGTGGTTGATATGTATGTTATGCCCTGTCCCCCTGACCCAGGGACCCAGAGAGGAATCAAGTCCAGTGGGGAAGACAGACAAGCAAGTGGACTTGTGCCATGATAGAGGGAGGCACAGAGTGGTCTGGGCCCCAGAGGAGCCAAGGAGCACCTCGGAGGACACAGATGGCTTCGCAGAGTAGGGGTTCCTGAGCTAAAGCCTGAAGGGTGAGGAGTGGGGTGAGAAGGAAGGACGTTTGAGATGGACGAGCTTGCAGAAAGAAAGAGGGGAGCAGGTGGGGGAATGAGCCAGGGAGGAGTGCGTGAATGGCAGACCTGTCTTGGAGAACTGCAGGTAGCTCCTTCTGCAGGCCCTGCAAGACTGGAGAGGACTGAACAGGAGTCGCCTGGTACAGGATCTCGAACATCCTCCTCAGGAGCTCATTTGACCTAGAAAGCTCAGGGAGCCATGGAAGGATTTTACACAACCACATTTGAATCTTGGAATGATTCCTTCATCTGCCTCTTGGAGACCAGGGTGGATGGAGCAGAGCTAAGGGTGGGGAGCCAGCTGGGAGGCAGTCGTAGTTCATGGAGGAGGGAATGATGGTGGCTGCGCCCAGCGCGGGGAGGCTGCACGGACGGCACTGGCCGACAGGCAGAACCAGCGGCTGGGTCCTGGTTAGGGCTTGGAGGGTGGTGGGTGAACCTGGGTGGGTGGGAGGTTGGCGACACCGTTCTCAGAGATGGGCAACATAGGACGGGGAAGGGCTCATTGGCAAAGACGAGGAGTTCAGCTTGGGATGTGCTGCGCTTGGGGTATGTGGGAGAATCCCTTTGGAGGAGTCCAGGAGGAAGCTGGGGGTGGGGAGAGTGATCGGGCCTCCGTAACACACCAAGGTAGCTGTGGCCAGGGTCTTGAATGAGGCTGCCTGGAAGAGTGATGAAGACACAGAGCTAAGGGCAGAACCGTGTAGAACACTAGCATTTAGGGATGGGCGGAGAGGTGATGAGCTGACTCTGAGTCTGAGCAGGAGGAACCAGGAGGTAGGGAAGAGCCAGGAGGAAGCATCATGGAAGCCAGTGGCTGGGTTTCATTAGCGTGAATCCTACAGCCCTGCAGCAAGGTCAGTTGGATTTATCGCTCTTTCAAAGATGAGAACATTGAGACTTCCGGGGTTTAAGACTCAGGATCACACAGCTGGTCTGTGGTCGAGCTGGGATTTGAACTGAGGTCTCCCTAACTCTAAAACCCAATAAGCTCTTTCTACTATACCATATTTAGCAACACAGAGCAGAGCACAAAGTAGATGCTCAGGAAGTGTCTGCTGGCTGGCCGGCTGGCTGAATACTCTTAGCAGCAAAGAAGGCTAAAAGATTTCAACAAACAAGCAGAAAAACCCCTGGAGCGTGCCTGAGAGCATTGTCCACCAACGGAAGCAGCTTAGAACTTTTTATAGCCTTGCAGACATGGTGATGACAAAGGCTTGCCTTCCTTCAACTGCTCTGTTAAAGATCTTTTAAAGTCCTTTCAGAGCAAGGGTTTTCCCCCCCTCTTCTTTCCATTCTTGCTTGCGAACGAAGGATGATTTTAGAATCCAAGCCTTTTTTATTTTGCTAAAGTACATGATGAGTAAAATGGCCTCCCAGTCAGCACTTTCCAATTTTGAAAGATGCTAAAAACTGATCTTTAAAGGCATGTTTCTCTTCTTTATGCATCAAAGGGCCTTGAGGCCCGCTCGAGAGGACAGGGAGGGACGGACGGCAGGAAGGTGGTATGGCCTGCAGGCCTGAGCCTCAGGGCGGAGGGCAGGAAGTGACTGGGGTGGAGTGCAGCCCGGTGGGTCAGGGCCCCGCTGGTCTCCGGCAGGCTGCCTGCCACATCCTCCTGTGGCCTGTTCTCTATGGGACAGGCCCCTGCCTGGATCCCTGTCCCCTGGAAAGCCACCAATGACCCCTCCCTGACCCAGGGGGGAGCCTCGGGCAAACACCCAGTGTTTGTTGAATGAATAAATGAGTCACAGGAGCTGTTGTACAAGGCACACATCGAGATAATAAGTGCAGTTCTATTTATAGAGTTCTTTTTTTAAAGATTTTATTTATTTATTTGACAGAGAGATCACAAGTAGGCAGAGAGGCAGGCAGAGAGAGGGG
>CM052813.1:51965065-51980116 GCA_028533885.1 Nasua narica | reverse complement strand
TTGAGAGTGAGCTCTCCACTGTTCCTGCCTACCCCTGAGTCCTTCACAATTGTCTGGTGATAGGTGACAAAGTACTTTTTACACCTTTCCTCATTTCATCTTTTCAATAAACTGTGTGAAGCAACAATCATTATCCCACTTTACAGATAAGGAAATAGAGGCCCAGCTCGTGGCTGAGCCAAGCCTCCAGCCCCTTTGCCTGATTCCCAACCCCATCATCTTCCTTCCACATGATGTTCTACCTAAGTACTTGTAAGGGTTCTAACACAAGAGCCAAGTCTTTCCATTCTGATGTCCTGGCTCCCTCTCCCCAACCTCAGGGGTCTTGGTTGACTTCAGGGTTGCCGTGGGTCACCAAGGTAAGCGTCACTCCCAGGAACTAAGGGGACCTCTGGCTGCACGTCCACACCCAGGGGACATGGTCCCAGGGGAGGTGGTCCCTCTACTGTCCGATGGAGAGACACCGCCTGGGGTATCCTTCTCAGCCCCTGCTACCCATTTCTGGAGAGGTGCAGGAGCTCGAAGCACACCAGGAGTGAGGACAGAATGGTGACTGGAAGCCACAGTCACAGGGGGCTGTTTTATCCCCAAGGTTCAAGAACAAAATGAGAACTACCTGATTTATTATTATTTATTATTTTAAATAATATGTATATCATATATAATGTATAATAATAATAAATATAAGTATATATTATTATTATATATTATTTATTATTATTATTAAATCCCCTTGATTGACTGGGGACCCTGGACAGAGCTGGGAGCTCAGGAGCCAGTCTGCTGCTTAGTTGCTGAATTTGGGCTCGTTGACACTTCTGAAGCTTCAGTTTCCTCATCTGTAAAGTGGGGATGATACTAGCCCCAGTCTCCCAGGATTGTTGTGGAGATCGAATGAGCAGAAACACTGCACGGTGCCTGATGGATAGTGAGCCCTCAGTAAATGTTCACAGTCTTTTTTTATTTGTTTATGTAAAGTCTCAGGTGGGGGAGGAAGGAATGGACTGCTGCCACTGAATCCCATAAACTGGATTTTATCCCTCCCCCCACCCCCCCCCACCACTCACCGTATCCCCAAGGGCTTTGCGAGCAGCTGGCACATGGTGGGTCATAACTCCAGGAGAAATACATTAATAAACACGATCCATGAAGACACCACGCTGGTCGCTGGCCATCTCCCTTTTCCAAGACCTGGAGACAGACCTCATGCTCTGCCCGGAGCTGAACCCCCGTGGAGGCGTGGCTGTGATTTCACTCTGTGCCATGCACTGGGATTATTTTCCGAGTGGCGTTTCCAGCCACGGTTTCTGCTTCAGAACAGACGGTGTGGCTGTCTTCCTCTCGACCCAAAGCCCCAGGCTGCCTGCCTTCCACATGGCCTGGGACACCATCCATCTTCTCAGCCTACTTTCCTCTTGTTGGACGGTGGGCATTTTGCAGTGGGCTTCCTCTTAGAGTCTGCGGGTGGCTTTGGTTGTTGAGAAATTCCTTGCAGGTTTTGGTGGGGGGGGGGGGAGGGCGGGTGTTTATTCCAAGGGTCAGACCCTCAGAAGCAACCTGCCCTCCGGGGCTTGGCGTCTTACCAGGTTAGGAAGGAATTCTTCTGGCAGGTCTGGAAGATCCTGAGGAGAGTCAGCTCCGTGTCTTCCTTTGGGATCGGGACTGGTGTGTGCCAGAGGGAGGGGCTGCTCAGAGCCGAGAGCCCTGTGAAGGAGCCTTCCTGCCCGCGTCCGGGTCAGAGGTCAGAGCGCCGATGCGTCGGGGTCAGAGGCCAGAGTGCAGATCCGGTGGAAGCGGCCATATCGCCGCCATCCAGATGCCACGGGGTAAACTCTGCCGCTTGTCGCTGTGTTCTTGAGACTGGAACCGCCACTCCGTGGAAGAGCAGACTCCAGCAAATGCGAGGCCTATTTATAGCCCCGTGGCAAAATGTTCATTTGGGCTTCAGCACAGAATGAGCACGTCTCCATCGCATTTGTCTTCTCCCCGCCCCCCCCCCTCGGGGGTCTGTTCTAAATTCTCAAGCACTCTGGCCTGGGTTCTGGTTTTAGCTCCACCAGCTGGGTGACGTGACCTCAGGCAGGACACCTTATACCTCTGGTCTCCAGCTGCCTCACCTCTAAACAGAAGCGGCAGTCCTCTTCCCATCGGCCTCACGGGGTTGGCAAGAGGCTTAAATAAGGCCACGGAAGGAGACCATCATCCCAACTGGAACTGCCTTCCTGATGTGAGGGGTTATTACCATCATTGGTGTGACCGTAATAGGAAAAGGAAAATGTCCTTCTTGAATGGGGAAGAGAGGAAGCGAAAGGAAACGTAATAAAAAGAGGAAACTGGATTTTGAAAAAAATAATTCACATCCTGGTTACCTCTCAGCAGCGACTAAGAACCAGAGCGGTCTCTGAGACTGAAGAAGGTGAGCTCAGGACTGCCCATCGCCCCGTGGCTGGGCCCACGGTGGCCACAGGGCCTGAGATCACATTCCCACCAGAGGCAGGGAAAATGAAAACCAAGGTGACCATGGAAGCTGGATATGTGTTCAGGCACTCCGCAGGCACTTCTCAGGTACCCTGTGCATACCAGGCACTGTTCTGAGCACCGGGGATCCCTGGAAGAGTGGACCCCACCCTACTCCACCCTAAACTCCCCCTCCGGCAAAGGAGCCAGAGAACATTCCAGCAGCTCCTCCCAGCTCCCATGTGTAACAACTTCAGCCCATCTGAATATAGGAAGAGCAGAATGGAGGACCAGAGCCTTCCTGTCTGGTGCTTTAGACGGTGGATGGTATATTTAAACCACTTCACCTATTTTGCAGGGAAGCCTCTTAGACCCTCACTCAAAGCCTATTTACTTTTGCTCTGCATATCTGTTTAACCACCCAAGTGCCCTGCTTTCTGAGCCATAGCAGTTTAAAAAGAGCAAATGTAGAGAAGACAGGGACTCGATGGCAGCAAAGACCAGCCAGAGTGACAGCCAGACCCACCAGCATTACTGTGCACGGCCCATAACCGTAACTGGTATTCAGAATAAAACCGTGCTTTACGGAAAGGAGAAGGGAACAAGAGGAGCTCCTAAAATGTGCCTGAATGTCGTGTTGGCCAGACATGGTACACATGTCATCTCATTTAATTCTTACACCAACCCAGGGAGGTAGGCTTTGCTTTCCACAGGCTATAGGTTGGAAAAACAAGACCTGAGGAGTTGTGTGCCAGAGTTACCCAGAGAATCTTGTCTACTTGACTGTAATCTCGTTTTTTGTTTGGTTCAGAAGCTCAGTAGGAAAACGTTTATCTTCATCAAAACTGAATAACATTCTAAACAAAAATCTGTTGTCACTCAAATGGACTAAGCTTCTATTTTCTGGAAAATTCACTCACAAGGAACGGCTCCTAATGAGACAAGGGCAGGTCAAAGAGCTGTCACAGCGGATCCCAGGGAGGCTCCTGACTTCCTGCTCTGGGCTGTCTCTAAATTATCACAAGGTCTTTATCCTCAGAGAGTGGTGCAGATCGGCCTCTGTGTCTGATCGGAAGGCCTCCTGTCCTCACTCTATCTATGGACTCCTACTTAGCATGTATTCCTAATAAGTGCAGCTCTCTTCTTGCCTCAACCTTTTAAGATTGAGAAAGCTTCCAAAAAGTTTTATTTATTTTGCTAAGAAAAGGGGGTCCTTCCAAAAATGGACTTTGAATCTTGTCACCTTGACTTAGCTGCATGTCTTTGGACATGCAAATGTCCTTTGCAAATCCCTCGATCTCTGAGTCTCAATTTCTTTATTTATAAGATAGAGTAATGACATGTACCTCATAGGGTTGTTGTGAGAATAAAATACAATAATGTGTATAACTGGCCAAGCACATGATAGGGGCTCAAGATTTGGGAGTTCCTCCCTTTTAATAAAGCATGAGAGTCGCAAAGTCTCACAGGTTCTGCTGTTCATACAGTGACCTGGGACCACTGGAATGAGCCTTTTGTTCAAAGAGCTAGCCCCCAGGCAGATGTCTTCAAAAGAAAGTTTCTTTGGACTAAACTCCACTTTTTAAGAGGGAAGATCAGGAGATTGCTTGCCTTTGTTGAACTGGAATTTCATCCTGTAATTGAGGTATGAGGGCTATCTTTTCTACAACAACTGATATGGGGCAACATTATAATGTAGCTGCTGGGAAAATGACTATCATCTGAGGCTGCATTATGAGAAGTATATTATCTAGAACTGCGGAGGTGAAAGTCCCATATCATCAGAGGAGTCTAGAGAAAAGGCTATGTGATCACTGCCTTGAAGTAGCTGAAGGGCTCTTACGTTAAATAATTTCAGTTTAGTCTCCAGAGGCCTTACTGAGCCAATGAGCAGAGGGCATGGAGGTGGTATCTGAGCTTAAGTTAAGGAATAAACTTTTTTAACTCACATTTATCCCAATGAAATGCTCCACACTGTAGGATGGGCTTTCTTAGGTATTAAGAAAATTGTAGAAGAGTTGCCTCCCCAGATGTAGAAATAAGGGGGAGCTCTCCCCCCAACTCTCAGACTGGACGGTAACTTTTCTCTAATGTACAGATGCCATTAGGGTCTCTGGCCCACCCTGCTGTGGGCAGAGCCTGGCTTAGCATCCCAGAGCCTAAGCGGAGGGCAGCCAGAAGCTTCCGGGAGTCCAAAGCAATCCTGCAGGCTTCCTGCCACACTCTCCTGGCCTCCATGCTGTCTCTGTTGTAGGCCAAGGAGCACAAAGGAGTGTGGCATGAATTGTTTCCCGATGTGTTCGTGGCTGTCCAGGAATGAACTGCAGGACGGTTTAATGTTCATGTTTTAAAATGTGCACCGTTCATCACAGTACCCAGACAGCATCTGTGGCAACGATCATGGGATTTTTATCTTTAATTCCACGAATGCGACGTATTACATTTATCCATATCCAATGGGCATAAATGCCCATTGGTCATAGTGTATAATCTTTCCAATGTATTCTTGAATTCAGTTTGCCAATATGTTGTTGAGAATTTTTGCCACTGTATTCATCAGACATATTAGTCTATAGTTTTCTTGTAGTGTCCTTATCTAGCTTTGGTCAAGCCCTCATGTTTCAATTTGTATTCAGTGTTTATTATTTTATTCTATATGTTTCCAATAAACTACGTTGGGTCTCTTGAGAGATAATGAGGAGAGATAAGAAAGCAAATAATAGGGAAACTAATAAACAGTCTGGTAAGAGGAGGCCTGAGCCCCTTCCCCCTGCCTCATAGGGCACGAAGCCTTCAACAAATGTTTAACTCTTGGTACCTTCATGGCCAACCCATCTGTTGCAGGCCTATGAGGAGAACATGTATGGTAGCAAGTACCAGTGGATCATCCCAGGCTGGTACGAGCCTTCCTGGTGGGAGCAGGTGCACCCAGAAGCCAACTCATCCCGTTGTCTCCGGAAGAATCTCCTTGCTGCCATGGAGGGCTACATCGGCGTAGACTTCGAGCCCCTGAGCTCCAAGCAGATCAAGACCATCTCAGGAAAGGTCAGTGCCATGGTCTGGCCACTTCGGCCCCCAGGCCCATCTCTTTTGATCATCCTGTCTGATGATGTTGGCACAAAGTGGCCATATCTCGTTCTGCCCTTTGCTGTGTGACTTTGAGCAAATCCCTGGACCTCTCTGAGCCTGTTAAATGGGGATAGCCAGACCTCCGCTCTATGCCCCTCTAAGGAACTTGAGAATCAAATGAGGTAAGGGTGCTTAGTGTCCAGGTAAGCAAGGGAATCATGATTTTGACAGCACCAACTACGGGCCCTGGGTTTCAGACTCCGTTCAGGCTTTTCTCTCCATGTACCTCTGACCTGGAACTTCCTTTCTCAGCCAAGAGGAGAGGACAGACCCCCCCCCCTCAAGTAAACTTTGGGAAACGTGCTGTAGACCAGCCAGACTGGCTTGAACCCCAGTTTTGCCACTTACCAGCTGTGCAACCTTGAGTTTGAGTTGTCTAAGCCACAGATTCTTCATCTGTATAATAGGGGTAGAAATACCCTCCTCTGGTGGCAGGTCGTGCACTGTGGCTAGCATGGTGCCTGGTCCCTCGGCGCTGTCATTTTTGGGAATAGGACCTTCGACAGAGGTTCCACATGTTCCCAGGGGCGTTACTACCCCTGCCCGCCCCCAGCTTAACCAGGAGAGCTGCGAGAGGGCCAGGTACTGTGCCATAGGTGAAACTATTTCAGAAGTGCACTGTTACTATCAGTATAAATGTTATCAAGAATCAGGGGATGGCAGCCCTAGTGAATGAAGACAGTTCTCTTAGTTCTAACCGCCAGCCAGAATCGAGGATAGCAAGTCACACAATTCTCTTGTCTTCTCTGAGCTCATATGGTTCCTTTCTTCACCCAACCCCAGTTCTACTGAAGGAATTAAACTTCATGGCAAAGCTATATAGAATTTTTGTATATAATTTTTTCTCCATTAGTTAATCTCAATCAGAGCCAGCTCTATAAGAATGATTTATTGATTTCTCAAAAAAATGGCAAATCATGAGGACACATTTTGTAAACAACTCTTTAGATCATGCTGGCACCTGAGGGATGCTGGAAAAACACTCGGGCTAGAAAATGTTGGAAGAAATATTTTCATGCAAAAATCAATGAGCATATAGAAAGTTTTCTGAGATGCTGAATAATGTGCAGAAAGAACTCATTTTATTTCAGTAAGTGTTATTTTTAAAGGCATCAAAGTTTGTAATTTATTAGCAGAAACTTGAGTCCAGGCAGGGACAGCCTGGACTCTAATCTCAAGATAATGGAAAATTTGAGGAAAATCACAAAAACTAAGAAAAAAACATTCCCTGCAAGCAGACAGCGTAACTGAACTGAGGACTTTAGGAGACCAAAGACAGAAATGATTGCACACTGACCTCACCCCCATAACTCCATGCCTGGGAATGGAACACTTTGTAGGTATTCCCTGGGCTTGTTCTCTTCACCCCACAGTGTAGGTGACCCACTCGTTGGCCTCCCAGAATGGAAGAGTGCCATTAGAGCACAGCCAGGGCCTGGCATGGGGCAGCTTCCAAAATTCCGGGACACCCAGTCCCTTCCTCTGAGGTGTTTGAAGCAAGAGACAGCATTTCTTACATTATCCTGAGGTTACAAGCTGATTGAAGTTATGCAGGAAAATCTGGGGCATCTGCCTCTTGAAATCAGAGAGTTTTAGGGCTCTCCTAAGATGATCTAGACCAACCTCCCACCAGATTCTCAGACCTGTCCAGTAGCAGAAGACTCACTACTTCTTCCTGAATTTCCCGCACTGGCCCCTCAGGGCCCATGCAGGTCCCATGGATGGTGACCATATTCCCAGAGATGTCCCTTGTCCAAACTAAACATCCCCAGTCCCCCCAGTTGTAGTTCACATGCCCAGTGCAGAGCCTAAGGGCAAAATTTAAGGCGATGCTAAAAACCTCAGTAATCAAGATGAAAAGTATTGTAATGCAATATTTTTTAAAATTCAAAATTAACACACACCAAAAAAACCGTGATGAACAAAACATCAAAATTTTAAACAAAAGTAAGAGTCACGGGAGTCGGATTAGGGAGAACTAAGTGATTTAAGTCACACAATCGCAGGACTGGATCTTCTCTTTGTTTAAAATGTTGGTATTTTGTTCATCATGGATTGTTTTGGGGGGTATCCATTTTGATTTTTAAAAATACTGCCTTAAAATGTCTTTTGCTTGATCACTGAGGTATTTGGCTCCCTCTTCATTTCCACACCTTGCTCGCCTCCCCCTGGTCCTGGCCGTGAGCAGGTGGTGTTTATCCAGCTTGTTCGGCACTTAGCCCATCCTCTGCGCTTGCTCCTGTTGAATGCTCTCTCCCTGGGGTGTGGGGCCCGTGGGTGAATAAAGCATTCTTATTTGTGGTCTGACCCCAGCCAAGTTCC
Organism: Nasua narica; assembly: GCA_028533885.1. Taxonomy (NCBI): domain Eukaryota; kingdom Metazoa; phylum Chordata; class Mammalia; order Carnivora; family Procyonidae; genus Nasua; species Nasua narica. The sequence continues at coordinate 51,972,208 of CM052813.1, read as the reverse complement.
CCCACTCATCTCTGATTGTCTATGGTCAAACAAAGGTCTAGAGAGGTGGGAAATGGTTCTTGAATTTGAACTTGTGTTATACATGTCTGCTGAGGCCTCCATTTTGGGTTCCATCGGTGTCCATGAAGATGGAGCTCTGCCACCCTCACTAGGGAAGCTAAGCAGCAGAAATGGGAAGGGACATACCCAAGATCCTTGTGGTGATGGAACAGTGGCCCCTAAAAAGATGTCCTAACACTTGGAACCCGTGAACGTGACCTTATTTAGAAAAAGCATCTTCGTAGATGTGATTAATTTCAGGATCTTGAGAGGAAAGGGTCCTGGACTCCCCGGGGAAACCCTACATTGTACTGTCGACGGTCCTTATAAGAGAAAGGTAGAGGGAGGTTTCCCACATGGAGGTGGTCCTGTGACAGCACAGGCAGAAACCGAAGTGATACATGCACAAGAAAAAGAGCGCCAAGGATCGCCGGCAGCCGCCAGGAGCTGGGACAGAAGCATGGGCTGGATTCTCCCTCAGAGCCTCCAGAGGGAACCAACCCTGCTGACACCGGGCTGACTCCTGGCCTCCAGTCCTGGGAGAGAATCAACTTCTGTTGTTTCAAGACACCCTGTTTGTGGAAATTGGTCGTGGCAGCCCCAGGACACTGATACAGTCAGCCAGCAGGTCAGGGACAGCCCCAGGACCCGAGGCCAGGACTGCTCATACCTCACCCAGGGCCCCCTGCCCTCTGCCATGTTCTCCACCCAAGACTTGTGACAGCTTAGAAGGGAATGCACCCAAATCAGCCCTTTCTGCCTCAGGGCCACTGCTAGTAGGTGGCATAACAGGAGAGCGTGGGTCTGGCGATCAAGAGATCTGGCACAAGTCCTGGCATTCCCACCAATTAACCTGCCTCCAACAGCTCGTCATTCTCCTCCCTGCACCCCAACCCCAGCCTCAGTTTCCCAACTGAAATTGAGAGATATGGACCAGGTAACTCCTGGGGTCCTTTCACAGCTAAGTTCTCTGGCTCTGTGTAAATATGGTACTGGGTTCTCACAGCTCGCTGTGTGACATTGTTGTCACCTTAAACCTTGGGATCCCTGGGATAAGGGTGACTCCTGATAGAGAAAGTTGCAGAATCAGGCAGAACAGTGGCCCCTCTTGGAACGTGTTCTCTGAGGCTTCCCCTCCCATATACCTGTTGCCAGGCAGGCCATCCCTGACCCTCTCATCAGCACCCAGGAGAGTTCGGGTAGGAGGAGTGACAAGGTCGTGGGCCTCCAGAGCAAGTCTCTTCCTATTGGAATTTCCAATGATGAGACAAATGCAGACCTTCGGGCTTCCCTGAGCACGTCCAGAGCTCAGTCTTCTGGAACCTCATGAGGACAGCCTCTGGGCACTTACCGTCTGGTTCATTCTTACTGAGATTCCCCATTACCAGTCTGGTCCCCCAGAGGAACTCTTCGACATTGGTGATTTCCATCGTCAGCTTTTCCTCTCCAAAGTCCCGTTAGGCTTGTTTCCATTGTGAGCCTTTACAACTCTGGCCAGGTTGCTCTGGTGATGGCTCAGCTTCTCTGGACATTTTCCCCATTCTCCTGCTGAGACACAGAGCTGGACCAAGGCACCAGATGGAGAGGTTCACAGAACCCTGGAATCACTGGGGACCTCAGAGGTGGCCCCAATCCCCCATCAAAAACACAGGCTCATTCTTTGGAAGAGTTTTGTAATGTTTTCTGGCAAGAAGCTTCTGCAATCAACCACCCGTGACTTTTGATTCAACATGGCAGAAACAGAGGAAATACAAATCAAGTGAGTCCTCAGTGGAGAGTCAAGAAAAGCTGCACCCACCTCATTGTCACTGCCTTGTGAGCTCCCTGAAAAAGAACGTGGAACTTCCGGGAAGCTCTAGAGAGGAGGAAGGGAAGGGGCCATGGAAAAGTAGGTGTGCTCCTTGGGGAGGCCATCCTTCACAGTGCCACTGCCACTCCCACCTTCCCCATGAAGCTCCTGTTCCCTCTGCTTCCCTAGGAATGCACTTCGAAGGGGAGCAGGTGGTGCCGCAGAGGAACATGGGCTCCAGAGGAAGGGTGTGGTAGCCTCTGGAGGGTCATAAGTAATAAGGGCACTGGTTAGATTTGAATTTTGGCCCCACCACTTCCCAGCTAGCAGACTCTGAAAGAAGGCTAGTTGTCCATACCAATATCCATAGCCACCCAGTCTACCTCAGTAACACAACTCTAGTTTTTAAGTAGGTATGTTGCCACTGAGCTGAAAATGGACTTTTCCCAGCTTCCCATGTAGCTAGATATGGCCAGGATTCTAAGTCTGGCCAGGGAATATAAATAGGAGTGTTATATGGAACTTCTGGAAGTCTCTGTTAAAAGGAGAGCTTGCCTTTCTTTTCCCTTCTCCTTTGTGTTGGCTGGAATATAGATGGGACGGCTAGAGTTTTAGCAGCCATCTTGGATCAAGAAGTGACTGTGAAAAGGAAACTTCATTCTAGGATAGCGTTGCATACAGATAGGAGCTGGGTCCTTGATTACACTATGAGGCTGCTATGGTAGCCATTCTCTGCCGACACATGGACAGTTTTACTGTGAGAGAAAAATAAATTATCTCTAAGTCACTGGTAATTTTTTTTCTGTTCTCTACAGCTGAACTGGGTGACGTAGTGATAGTGATGCAGTGACATTGGGCAAGTCATTTGACCTTTCTGAAATTGTTTATCCACAATATTGTGATATAATATCTTGTATAAGATTTATAAGGATTAGATAAAGTAAAACAGAGAAAAGTATCGTGCAGAGTGCCAAAACACACGATACATGCTTGACAAATTGTGGTTCTCTTCCTTCTTTAGCCCAGCAGCCTCAGAGCTGGAGAAAGGAGTAGTGAGCGAGTTTACACACACATATACACAAATCTGCTCTGGCTTGTTATTGGGATTTTACTGAATTTGTAGGTTGAGCTAGGAAAAATTGACTTAATAATATATGAACATGAGTTTTGTATATTCCTGCATTTACCAAGGTCATTTTTAATTTTTCTCAGAAATGTTTTGTAATTTTCTGTATGGAATTCTTGCACATACTGTGTTTGGTTTATTTCTAGGTATCTGAGGTATTTTGGTGAATATATGTGCAAATTACTATTGGGTGCATACGTAGGGGTGGAATTTCTGAGTCACAAGGTATGCATATGTTCAGCTTTAGTAGATCCTGCCAAACAGATTTCTAAAGTGGTTGTACCAATTTACACACCCACCAGCAGTGATTGAGAGCTCCAGTTGGTTCTCATGCTCACCAACATTTGGTACTGTCGTCTTTTTAATTTTAGCCAATCTAGTGGGTGTCTAGTGGTATTTCATTTGAGTTTTAATTTACATTTGTCTGATGACTAATGAAGTTGAGTATCTTTCCATATCTTTACTGGCCATTTTGATACCCCCTTTTACAAATTTCCTGTTCAAGTCTTTTGCCCATTCTTCTCCTTGGATTCTATGCCTGTTTCTTACTGATTTGTAGTTCTTTTTAAATTCTGCATATGAATCCTTGGATGGTTATGTATTATGTATATCTTCTCACATTCTTGAACTTACACTTTCACTTTCTTAATGATGTATTTTGATGAACTGAAATTCTTAATTTTAACGTAGTCCAGTTTTTCATCTTCTTTATGATTCATATATCTGTGTTCTATGTAAACATCTTTGCCCACCCACACTCATGAAAATATTTTCCTATCTTTTAGAAGGTTTTTTTTCTTTTCATATTTAGTTATAGAATCTACATGAAATTGATTCTATATATGGTGTGAGGTAAGATCAAGACTCATTTTCTGCCCATACAGATAACCAGTTGCTTTAGGACCATTTATTGAAAGGTCCATCATCCTCCTCATTCCCCCCCCATGCTATAGTGTCAGCTTTGTCATAAATTAATGATAGTATATAATGTGGATCTATTCCTGAACTTTCCTTTCTCTTCTACTGGTCTATTTCCATATCCATTAACCAATACCATTGTCTTAGTTGTCTTAATAACTAAAACTGTATTATAAGACCCGATACCTAGTCATGTAATCTTTCAACTTTGTTCTTCTTCTTTAAGATTTTCCTGGATGTTCCTGGCCCTGATGTCATTTGTCATTTAGATCTACTCACATATTTACACTTTCCATTACTTCTCATTCCTCCCTGCATGTCTGTTCTTCTATTTATGATCACTTTCATTCTGCACAAAGAACTCTTCTTGGTCTTTCTTTTACTGCGAGTTGGCTAGAGACAACTCTCAGTTTCTGGTTGTCTGAAATTTTCTCTCTTTCACCTTTAATTTTGAGATGTAGATAGTCCATTATTTGTCTTCTGGCTTCCATGGTTTCTGTTAAGTCAACTGCTTGACTTATTGTTGCTCTTTTGAAAGTAATGCATCTTCTTTTCTCCAGCTACTTTTAAGATCTTGTCTTTGCTTTGGTTTTCAGCAGTTTTACTATGCTGTACTGAAATGATGTTTTCTTTGGGCTTATCTTGATTGTAGTTCACAGAGTTCATATGACTTCATGAATCTATGGATTGATATGTTTGGAGAGATTCTAGCATAATATTCCTTTAAATATTGTTTCTGCCTATTCTCTCTTTCTTCACATTCCAAGACAACAATTACACATATGCTGGGCATTTTCAAAGCATTCTATATATCTTATGTTCATTTCTTTTTTTCTATCCTTTTTTCTTGTCTGTGTTGCAGTCTGAATATTTATTACTGTTTACCACTACTACCCTTTCTTCTGCTTCACTAACCTCCTTTCTGCTGTGTCTAATATGCTGCTTCATCCATCTATTGATGGATGTGGATCCATTAACACTATTGAGTTAATTTCAGTTGTTATTTTTCATTTTTAGACTCTTCGTTTTATTCCTTTTTTAATCTATTTTTTTTTTCATCTATTTTCTTGAACAGATAAATGTTTCTCTTTTAAAGGCATGTCTGGTAACTTCAAGATTTGGCTCATCTGTGGGTCTGTTTCTATTGTCTCTTTTTCTTCTTTCCTTTATTCTTTCCTTCCTTATTCCCTTCCTCACTTTGCCTATTTGCCTGCCTGCCTTCCTTCCTTCCTTCCTTCCTTCCTTCCTTCCTTCCTTCCTTTTCTCTTTTTATTATTTGGTCCTATTTCCTGGTATACCTGTTATATTTTATTAATATAATTGGAGATGAAAAAATGTAGAAACTACAGATGGTGTTATCTTTCTTCAGAGAGGATTTATTTCTTTTTAAGAAGGTAGCTAGACTAGGGGAAGATCACCTAATCCAATCAAGAATTGAGATGATTCCAGGTTTGGTTTTGGTTTTTATAGATCTGGTCTATTTTGGTTTATTCTTATTTCTAGTATTTGTTCTTCATTGTTATCAGCTGAAATCCTGGGATATCTACTGGCCTTGGAGTTCAACTTTAGTCTTCCCTGATACTATGAGATTCCAAACAGTTCTGCTTCATTTCTAAACCCCTAAGCCACAGCCTTTTCTAGGCTTCTCAGCCTCTTGCTTTATGCAGCTAGGTTATCATGAAATATTTCAAGCACAAAGGCCAGTCTGAAGAGTGGGCTCACTTTTCGGTGCTTCCTTTTCCTCTAACACCTTGGTGCTACAAGCCTAGCTATCCTGATAACCCTGAACTATAGTTTTTTTTGTCTTCCCCTCCCTGTGAGACTGCTGAAAACTCTGACCCAATGCTTTGTTTTCCTGCAATTAGCTTCCCTCCCTACAAAACAGCAAATGCCTCCAGGAGAAGCACCAAAGATTGCTGGACTCTTCCCAAAGCATTCTCTTCTTTCCAGCATCTTGTTCCTCAAGTCCTAGATGTCCTGGTTGCTCTATGATGCCTTTGAATAGCTATTTTTAAGTTTTATTCTGCTTCTCTGAATGTCCTTTATGGGAGCTTTGGTTCAATAGAAGCCATTTCATCACAGTCAGAGTGGAAGTGTGAATTGAGACGATTTTACTTCGAAGGTAGAAAACAGCACCCTGGGGAGAAGGTAGCATGCCACTGCCTTCAGCTCTTGGAGGGACTGTTTTATGTAAGAGGGAACAGATGTGCTTACCGCAGCTCCACAAGGAGACACTGCTTGCAGAATACAGGTCATAGGGAGATGCTACAGGTGCTGAATCCAGAACACGAATCTCATAGATGGCAAGCACTCCTTAAGCAGAAGCTCTTCCAGAAGAGAAAGTGAGCTTCTCATCACTGGAGGAGTCTAAGATGGAGCTCAGCAAACATCTGGAAGTTGCTACTGAGAAGACCCAATAATCAGATCGTAGGAGGGACTCAGTCGGTGGTAACTGATTTGTATATTCTTGAGGTCTTGGAAGGTTGACAGAAATACAGATTCTGAAATTATCCCAGATATATCGAATCAAGATATATCGAATCAGCTGTGGCATCTGCATTTAATGAGGGCCCCAGGTGATCTATAAACCGGGCTGTAGGAACAAGATGACTAAATACCACCCTAGTGTACCTCCCAAAGGAGACTCTGGGATCCCAAAATCCCACAGGGGATGCCAGAGAGAAACTCTGCCAGTTTTGCCACTCTGGGGATGGCAGCTTGAGATGTGGAAGGGGATGGGTTCTTCACCTTCTGCTGTCTTCTGTCCGTGAGGCCCCTCTCTCCCTGAAAGCAGGACTCTGCTTGGTTGTGTTGGAATGACAGACCCATAAGGTTTAGTCACATTGTGGGTTAGCAAGCTTGTGTGGGCTAGCCTAGGAGCCTAACCACTATTTATAACATAGTTTCTGTGGAAAAATATGTTCCAAGTTCCAACAACTGCCTTTCAAAAATATGCTGGAGCACAACCTGTCAGTAATTGGGACTATCTATATAAAGTTATTTTCTCAGAAACTTTTAGCATCTCACGATAAACTTGACCTCAGAGAATGAGTAATTAATCAGCCCTCAGTGTCAGCTGTACAATGGAAGAAATTCTTCTGCCCTGAATAATTGGAGGCCTGCTTGAAGAACAACGACCACTTTCCCTCAGACAATTGTGAGAGTGTTTCTTCCTGCTGTCATTGTTTTGCCCAAGGGAGATTGGTGCTGGCTTCACCTGGGAAGTGATGAATGGCCTGGGATATAATGTGGTGGCAATGACTTCAACTCC
>CM052813.1:51792511-51964565 GCA_028533885.1 Nasua narica | reverse complement strand
CACTGTGCCAGGTTCCTACCAGTGTTGCCAAGAGGAAACTTCTAGATCATATGATCCCACCTCCTCATTTTTCAGATGGAGAAATTGAGGCTTAAGGATCTCTGTACGTATTGCTGTGGGTTCTGGTGATACTTCAGTGATCGAGACAGAAAACATCCTGACCCCATGGAGCTTAATTCTAGTCATGGGGAGGGGGGCGGGGTGGAGGCCGGAACAGCAGACAATATGCAAATAAACACATAAGTAGGAGGTATGCAGGCAGTGAAAAGTGCAGTAAAGAACATCAAACCAGTGGATAGAGAATGCCTGGGGTGAGGGATTTTTAGAAAGGGTGGGTCAGGGAAGCCACCCCTGAGAAGTGACAAGTGTTGACATTTGAATACGGAGAATATCATGCAACAAGCTGGGACGCTGCTTTCTCGCAGAGGCAACAGCTGGTGCAAAAGCCCTGAGGTGCGAACAAACTTGATGTGATCAAAGGACCCAAGAGGTCTAAGGGAGAACTTGCGCCTCATAAGGGACCCCACGAGCCCCTCAGGGAGGAGGGTGGGGGTGAGAGCTGAAAGCCGGCCCTGTGGGAGTGCGTGAGGGGGGAGGGTGTGAGGGACAGGAGAAGCGGCTCAAGGCCCTGAGTCAGGCTAGAGACAGAGATGGTGCTGCCTCCTTGAGGAACCCTTGGATTTAGGAGCTTCTGCTTGTGTGTTGTGAGTGATGAACAAATGTGATGGCTGGACATGACGCATTTCCCAGGAAAACTGTCGACGGGGATAAGACCTGAGTCACCCAGTGGGAGCTGAAGCGAGAAAAGGAGGGGGAGCTCTTGCTGGGATACGAGCATTCCCGTTTGGTCAGGCAGAATCCCTCACCCACAGGGTCTGCAGGGGGAGGCACTCGGCTGTCCCCAGGCACATGTGAGCGAACCAAGGGCAAGACACTCAGTTGGGCTCCAGCCACGAGACCCAGCCCTTGAGGGCTCAGCCTCACCACCCTCCATGGGCACTAGACCTGGCCCCAGACAACTTGGGGTAGTTTTCAGAAAGCAATTATACCCTCAAAAGTCAATAATAAAAGAATTCAATAATGAATGAAAGAAAGCAAAGATGGTATGGAACCAGGGTAGCTACACACACGCATGCACGCACACACATGTACACAAGCTGTGTGACCTTGGCCAAGTCTCTGGACCTCTCTGTGCCTCAGGCTGCAGGTAGAGGGAGCATGTGTGACCATCTCTAAGAGCCCTTCCCAGTATAAACTGACAACAGGTCGATGGTTTCTTTACGTGATTTGTCCCCAAAGAGGTTTTTTCCAAAGACTAAGCCGTGGGCTCTGATGACAATTCTGGCAGAGAAGTTCAGAAGCGACTTGAGAGGCCCATGGAAAGGTTGAGGGTGATGGGTTTCCCCGGGGTGGCATCCATTTAGATGTATAAGCCTCAGCAACTGGAGTAAAAAGGTTTTCATTACTTTGTGGTCACAATCAGAATGTTAATATCGCCAATGAAATTCTTTTATGACATTCAGTTTGACAGGAGAAAAAAATTCTTTTTTACAAAATGCTGAATTATTCACAGACCTGGTTGTATTACAGAAGAGGAAAGAGGAGGGGCACAGTGTAGGGTCCGAACAGCCCTTACATCCGGGCACCGGGGACCAGCCCTAGGCCCCATGCTCTAGGCAGGCCCCACTTGGGCCCCAGGGGCTCAGAATCCGCAAGCCACTAGAACATACCCCCCACTCCCGAGCCTGCACCCGCTCCCTCCTACATCACACCCTGAATTCCCTGCACAAACCGCTGGGACCACCTCCAGAGCCGGGGAGCCTCTTGCCAGGGCCGGCCCTCTTGAGGCTGGGCTGCACCTCTGGGGTGGCTAAAGGTCTCTGATGCTGGAAGGGGAGGAGGTGTGGACTGAGCTTGTCTGGGCTGCAGGGGTGGGCCCCACTGCAAGGCCAGTTCCCCCTGTGCCTCTGTGTCCCACCTGAAGCTTGGAGGAGCCCCAGAGTTCTGAACTCAAACTTGCCCTTCCAGATCATTAGGAAGGTATATTCATTATGACGGAGAGAGAGAAAATATTTTATCAAGTGGTTTGCTAGTGTTTGCTAGTCTATAACTTAATTATTTAAACATATGGAATGTGGTCCTCCACTGGGACTGTAGCTCCAGGCCCTGCAAATATCACAGGGAGGCCTGGTTAGGGGGCATTATTCCTTCACCCTAGCCTTGCTAGACAGCCAGGGTGCAAGTCTCAGCCTTGCCACTCACTGGCCGTGTGGTCCTGGGCAAGTCAATGTCCCTGAATCTGTTTTCTCATCTGTAAAATGGGGACAATTATAGTCCCCAGTATATGAGGTCGTTGTGCAGATTAAACGAGATTATGTCCATTAAGAGCCTGGCACCGTGCCTGGCTCACAGTAAGCATTCGTGCCTGATGTCCCTGCTGGCTGTAACCTGGTGTCCCCCCTCCCCTCCACCTCCCTGTTTTACAGACCCCGCAGCAGTATGAGAGAGAGTACAACAACAAGCGGTCAGGCGTGGGGCCCAGCAAGTTCCACGGGTACGCCTACGACGGCATCTGGGTCATCGCCAAGACGCTGCAGAGGGCCATGGAGACGCTGCACGCCAGCAGCCGGCACCAGCGGATCCAGGACTTCAACTACACGGACCACACACTGGGCAGGATCATCCTCAATGCCATGAATGAGACCAACTTCTTCGGGGTCACGGTCAGTCCCACGCCCTAGCCTCTGCTTTCCTTAGTGCCCCTTGGAGATGTGCAAGGCAAGAGGGGGCTGAGTCACGTGCCCTTTGAGATGCAGTCCCTTTTCTCTGATTGAAGTTACTTCCTGTGGGTTATGGGATTGCAGAGCGGCCGCCCTGGGGGGCAGGTTCAGTGATGGTCTCTGACAGGCCGGGGAGCTGCTTCTCTATAGGTCACGGGTTACCAAGGGCACGGTGAGCTGACTGAACACAGAGGAGTTGAAATTCACCAGGTGGGGGCATGGGGGCAGCGAGAGCTCCGGACCCAAAGTCAGGTTCCAGGCCTGGGTCTTTTGAGGTACCATCATCAAACCATACAGTTTTCCTTCCCAAAATGGAAATAGGACCTACCTGATGAGGTAGCTGTAAAGATTACCCATAGCAAAGTAAAAACTGCTAATATTTCTTGAGCAGGCTACTTGCTCTGAGCTTCAAGTTTCTCATCTGGGAGATGGGGATGATAATCTACATCTTGCACAGAAGTTGGGAAAATAAGCAGTGATGGTAATTGCTAATATCTCTTTAATGTTTATGATGGGCTACACACTTCACTAAGCACTTCCTGTAGGTTGCATGCAATATTGTCTGCCCAACTCTAGGCCCATGCGAGGGCTGTTAGCGTTAACAATGATCTCACTGCATCCGTATGCCATCCGCAGCAAGTAGATGCTGTTATTATCACCATTAGAGGTGAGGAACTTGGAACGCAGAGCATTTAAGTTTTATGGCCAATCTGAAGTAGAACTGGGATTGGAACCTAGGTCTAGCTCTTACTTGCTGCATTATCCTACCTCTGGATAGTGGCAGTTCGTTGCGTCTCACGATGGTGTCTTTGTCACTAGCTCTGCTCTCAGAAAATAGGGAAAATTTGCCTGAAGGATAGGTTGAAATGGCTAAAGTCCTGTCTTGGATTCTAATGTACAGAGTCATTTAGAGAGTCAGTCTGTCTTGGGGTATGAAGAAGAGTAGACAAGATGAGTTGATGGGTGTGCTCCGTCCATGTTCGTACTCTTTTGTGTGCACGCTCGGGCTCGCTGGTTGTTGGTCTGGGAAGCGCAGGAGCTGAGGGTGTAGACAATGGCGGTGGACAGGATGGGCTCCCTGCCTGGTGGCCCGCGGTCCAAAGGCAGGTGCGGGAGTGGGACACAGGTGATAATAAGAATTTAAAGGGCTCAGCACCATGGGAGAAAGCGTATGAGCCCAGAGGGGTATCTGTGACCACGGAAGGACAAGTCAGGGAGCTTTGTGGAGGAGAAGCCTGGTGCTGTGCCTTAGCCATGCAGAGAGGGGGCCGGCAGTCTGGCCAGATGGAGCGTGGTGAGCGAGGGAGAGATGCGTTGAGTGTGTGCAGGGACAATTACTTTGTGGGGATAATTGGAAAGGAGGAGGATGAGGCCGGGAAGGTAAGTTGGGGCCCACTTTTGAAGGAACAGGCTGAGGAGGCTGACCTTCATCTCACAGGCCACTGATTTCCAAAGTGTGCCTCGACTGGCAGTACCTGGGCACTGGTTAGAAATGCACATGCTCCAGCCCAACCCCCGGCACACTGGTTCAGTCTGGGTAAGGCCCATCCCTGTGCTTTAACAGGACCTCCAGGGATGCTAGTGGGCACCGGAGTTGGAGCAACACTGCTCTGGGGTGGGGGCTGGCGGGGGCTGGGGGGCAGCTGCTGAGGCTTGTGGAAAAGAAATCAATCTCCAAAACCCCAGACTAGAGCCACTCTTGACCCCACAGCTCTTGGCCTCTGCCCCCACGGTTCAGACGTCAAGGCTCCGAATCGTTATGGGCAATACCCGTGTTTATAGTGCAGCCTGGATGCAGACAGTAAACTTGAACAACTTTCGAGAATATGGTTTCAAAAAAAAGTGTTTATTCTCAGAAACTCTTATAAAATCTCACGTGGTACTGGCATATAATACAGATTAGAGAGAAGCCTCTCAATTGGAAAGAGGAGGAACCCAGGGCCCTGCTTGTTCAGCCTCCTTCCCTGCAGCCCCTGAGACCCCCGCCCAAACCCCACCCCCCCCCAGAATGGCCCCGCAGGTACCCCAGAGCTCCTCCCTCTTCTGATACAAACACAGACTGAGCCTCAGGGACGGCGGGACTCGCCTGCTCTACCCCAGGAGTGCTGTGGCAGAGCTGTCCAAAAAAGTGGGTACACTTCTCCGGGTCATCTCGCCGCGCTTTGTTTCTTATTCAATAGAAGGAATCCATAGTATCTCCAGCCAGAACAGCTGGATAGAGAGCTACAGAATCTAGGAAGCGTGCTGCGGCCCTCCTCATCCGAGCCCTCGGCATTTTGCCCAGATGCCCGGTGTTTCTTAGTGGGAGATCATTTATAACCACTTCCAAGGGCTCCCTTTCATCTCAGCCAAATAATACATAATCCGCACTTGATGAGCAATTAGATAAGACCGCCTGAACACTTTGCACAGCTTGAAGATGAGTTTCTTTTTAATGAGAAATTCCTTGACAGGTATTTATGCCCGCTCCGGTTTGTAATTCATAACTCTGCGAATGTCAGGATTGGAAGCGCTCTTTAAAATCCTCAGGTTTAACCCCCTCCCGTTGTAGATGAGTCTCTGAGGTCCAGCGAGGGGGCTGGCGAAGTCCCCCGGATGGATGGTTGGGCGGAGCCAGGAGGGTGGTTCAGCTGGGCGCCGTCCCCACCACACCCCGTGCCACCTTCCTTCCCTTCTCATCGTGCGTGTTCCCCTTTCCTGGAGGAAGGGAATGCAGCAGTGAAACAGTCCTGCACTTTTCCCTTCCCCCGATCCCCTTTTGTCACATATTAATACGTGCTTGTCACTGGACTGCAGACAGGTTTCATTAAAATTGTCTTCTGATCAGAGAAGAAAGGACATCTTCTGACAAAATAAAAAGTGTCTCTGTGGTCCAAGGAGACCGCAGAAGGCCAAGTTCAGCCGTAAATAAAGAGTTGGAAAGGAAAGGAATGGGAGGCGGAAATAAATCGCAGCCTTTTCTGTCTGCCGAAGGGTTTTCATTATACGGCGCACAGAGCGTCCATTTTTCCATTCTCAGGCAGGCACTTTATTCTGGGTCACCCTCGTTCAGCATGTTTACTATACGGAAAATCGTTTAAACACATTAAATTAATTATATCCGTGACTCAATTTCAATTGATTCCGTGTGCACACTCTGGTCTGGGAGCCGGGCCTGTGGTTCCCGGTTGGCGTGCCAAAGAAGCGATTTCTTCCGTTTCTTCCGTGCGTCCTAGATTGGGACTCCGGTGTTAGCTTGGGGCCCAGCTCTGTTTTACCTTCTTAGGAGCTCTCCTCCCAGCTCCCCTTCTCAGGAAACACTGGGTGGGGGCTTCTGTGTCTCCACCTGCACGCTGAAGGCCTGGGGGTCCCGCCTGCCAGTGATTCCAAGTGCGCTCTTCTGAGTTTTGGCCCTGTAATTATTACCTCCTACCTCTCTATGGTCTGCGAATCTCAGACTGCTTCCCCACGTGAAAACCCCTCTTCTGCCAAACGTGTGCACAGAAACTTAGGCTGGAGTTGGCTATTTAAGTATCAAAAGCCCGGGGCATTGTGAGAATCCCAGCTCCGCAGGTTTTCTCTAGGGCAACATTCCTAACCTTCTGGATGTATGAGAAGCTCCCAGGGCACTTCGTTAAAAATTCTGATTTCCCAGCCCCACCCAGCACTTCTGATCCAATGGCTTTGTGGTAGGGCCAAGGAATTCACATTATTGACAAGTCGTCCTGGTGATTCCTCAGATCGTAACCCTGAGAATCGCTTGGGGGTATGATGGATGGGCTCCCCCCACCCCCGGTACCTGCGCACCCACGCACACACACTTTTCGATTTTAAACCTGTCAGAGATGGATTTGTTCCTACACTTATTCACTCCTTTAGTAGCCGCTGGGCTGGGTCCTGGGGGCTGGAAGCATGGAAGGGACTAATGCGTGGACCCTTCCTTACGAACTCCCTGCTCAGTAGGGGAATATAGACAAGTAGATGAATAATTGCTGGTCACTATCCAAGGTCTGTCCAGGGCCCTTGGAGGGAGGATTCCATTCAGCTTATGGGAGTAAAGACCGGAGGGCTGTCCTCGATTTCCCTGCAGTTCAGTAAGCGACACTCCATGTATGGATAATTGCAAGGTGCCCGTGCTGTGTGTTCTCACCCTGTGCCATGTGTTGGGTAGTGAGGGTGCAATGCCAGGCTTCTCCGTGCCCAGGACTGATGGTGATACACTGTCATTTAACAGACTCCCTCTAATTAGGTGTTTCTACTAAGGAAACACTGAGTTCATCGACCGGCTTATATCCATAATGCTTTAAAACATGCTTGGGAACATGTGCTAAGTATCCAGGTGAAAATCAAAGCCTTCATTTTCTTTGGGTGATCACTTTTTAAAAGATTTTATTTATTTATTTGAGAGAGAGAGAGAGAGAGAGCACAAACAGGGGGAGCAGCAGGCAGAGGAGAAGTAGACTCCCCACTGAGCAGGGAGCCTGACCAGGGGTCCGATTCCAGGACCCTGAGATCATGACCTGAGCCCAAGACAGACACTTAACCAAATGAGCCACCCAGGTGCCCCCAGTTGATCAATTTTTAATTTTTTCCCTGCCTCTTAAAACAAGGATGACACACCAGATCTCAAGTGAACAAATCCTTTGGGGTCGTCGCCCTAATATATGATGGCTCTAATTGGCAGTTTACCCCCTTTAGTATATGTTCCTTCTGATTTGTCTCTTAAAATGACACCATATGTACTTTGTAGTGCCTAGGACGAAAGCGAGATTAATATAATCTCGTTGGGCCCTATTACGAAAACATAATACGTGCAACATTTTTCCTGGAAAGTTACCGAGGGTCTGCGTGAGATTTGCCTGAGGGCTGGGAGGCTCCCAAGAGCATTCGACACATGGAGAAATTGAAAGAAACTCCTGGGGAATATCTTTGACTATAAGAAGAGGGCCCTTTCTTTCTACACCATTTCCTGTGATTGCCTCCTCGCTCCCCGTGAACGGACCTGATGTAGAAACAACCCAAAGTTCCTCCAAATAATAGCCCCACTCTCCGTCCTCTGCCCAGCCTCTCAACCAGCTGTGGGTCATCTCAGGGTATAACATCTGTCGGGGGAGACCAGCAGCCTCAGCTTCGGGTGTGTCACCTCTAATGGCAGTTGTCTCTAACTGATCACACCAAGAAGGCGACAAAGAACAGCAGATGGTGATTTGCAGAGTTTATTGATCTATTTGCTTTTGTTGCTCATGAACAGCAATCCAGCCTTTGCTGGTATGTCCCTTAAACTTCAAATCGTTATGCAAGATTTGCTAAAAAAAAAAAATTCTCTCCACTAAGGCTCAAATGCCCTCACCATGCTCCCCCTGCCAACGCCTTACCTGAAAAGACGGCATCACAGAGTAAACTCGGTTTGGTTGGAATTCCAATGACCGTAGGGAGTTAGGGGAAGCCAGTGAGATCCTCGTCCCGGGGAGGTGTTAGCTGAAGCCCCTTTGATGTCACACACACTGCTGCCTCATCCTACTTGGATGCTGAAGTTGTATGGTTGTTTTTTTTTATCCAAATAGGAAACTTCATACCACACACACACACACACACACACTCACACTCACACACTCACCCTCACTTAAATTAGTTAAACATCATCTCGCTAGAACCTGCCTGTCCGATCTTTTGGACTCCTGGTCTTATTCTCTAAGACATGTTAACTTACAGGCTTTGCACCAGCCACCTGTTGGTGGTTTATATCTGATATCAGGTTGAATTTGAGTGAGATAAGAAACAGAGCACTGGGCAGTCTAGCCAGGAGTAGAGGAAACTCGACCAATCCTGGATCTGACCCCTTCTGGGACTGATCATTCCACCAGTCGTGACTCCATCCCCTGGACTGTCAGGACTCTGGCTGTTTCTTGATTTTGTACTCGAGGCTATCACTAGGAACTTGTCAGAAGATCTGCAACAGTCTGACTATGATGTGTCTACTAGGCATCCTAGAAAATGGGGCTTGTCCCAGTGACCTCCCGCTAGCTCCCGACGCCACTCAAGTGTTCCTATTTTAGGGCCTTCCTTTCATGAGCCTCTCTCGGCCGTTCCCAGGACCAAGAGCCAACCCGCCCCGAACTTCCTTTGCGTCCCTCCTCTCTTCCCCCCAATCCCAGACCCTGGGAGTTGCAGGGGAAAGACATCAGACACAAAGTTCACTGAGGAGCCGATCTGAGAACTTGGTGAGTGCCCCTCCCCCAACTCAGATAAAAGGTACCACGGCCTGGGGCATGGTCGTGATGAATTACAACAGGAAGTGCAGATCTGTAAAGGTGAACAAAAGGAGGCCACAGTCCACCGCTTAGAGCTGTGGGACCTCAGGGAGATTATTTACCTGTGTCTACGGAGGGAAATAGAACCTGCTTCATAGGGTTGGGACTGTGAGCGGTGATGGCATTTAGCGCCGCAAACTGCAGCAGCGTTATTCCTATTATTATTACTCCCCGTGTCACCATGGTGACTTTTCAAAGAACAGAGTTTTCGTATGTGGGTCTAGTCAAGCCGTATTCAGAATCCAGTCATCCTGTACCCACTGGGTGTCGGTCTGTTTCACATATACTATCTCATTTAATTCTCAATCATAAATCCATTAACTTGAATTAAGGTTGTAGCGGTTTCATATGAAAACAGAACGGAGTCAACCCTGCCTGTAAGCCATTCACTCTGGGGATTCGATACTCACCTTAAAAGTGGAAGGCTTTTGCTCGCAGACCACCCCCCTTCTGTTCCTCTCCTTAGTCTGCCTCAAGCTCCTGCGGCCCCAAGAATTAGCACTCAGCATTGCACACGAAAGCCAGCTACAGCAGATGCTGTTGTGTCCCAGCCAGATCTCCTGGGATCTCTTTTCGGGCTTTCGTCAGGTCTGCCCAGCCCCGAGCCGTGCAGGTGTTCCTGCGGAGGGCTCACACCTTGGCGATCGCAGGTGCCTGGGACCTACACCTGAGCCCAGCGGCCCACAGCGATGCCTGGCTGGTGGGGTCCTAGGACACCAGTGCTAGTCACGCTCAGAGCTCCCCAAGGGACTAGGCTGAGGCTGGCCTTCCCCCGAAACCACATTCCTGGCCTTTTCTCTCTCCCCTCTTCCTTACAAGTTTCTCCTGTGAACACAACTTTTAAAAAATCACTTCTACACAATTCCCTGTCCTGGGCTTCTAGAGCTTCTGGAGGACCCAACTGAAGACACCCAGGTGTCTTTATGGGAAATGTAAAACTTCTGAAGAGGGAATTTTTCCTGTAACCTAACTGTCATCTCTGCATTTAAGTTTAGCAGCAACCCTCCCCTGTCACCTCCCTCACACCGGGGAGAGGTTCTGGCCTCTTCTCCCTGAGTGGACTCAGTGGCATTTTGCTCCTCTTTCTGCCTATCGCCATCAGCCGTACTTGGCTCCTCTGACGAATTAGCAGCTCCCAGATTCGCAGGGACCCAGCTCTTGGTGCCTCTGGTCGCACAGCTCTGCACCCAGCACCTCACACCTGGTAGAAGCGCTTCGCCACTGGGAACCTTGAGTTAACTTTGTTGGATGGAATCCACACATGATTGAGAAATCCAGTCACACTCTTCCATTCTGCAGCCTTCCGGGCTTCTAGAAACTAAAAAGACTCTCTCTGCCCAATAAATAATCAGAACTGACAAGAGAAGTATTAACAGGATCTGTAGTTGTTGAATCTGCTAATAATGATCCCCAAATTCTTGCTGTGATGGCTGGCATCAGTGTTTCACACGGGTTGTGAGGCCGGTTGTGTGGGGCTGGGTACCGGGGCTCCTGAGGCAGGAGAGAGGCAGGAGAGAAACCCACCATTTCCCTGTCTCCCCAGTCTCTCCCATCCCTGTCTCTCTGGGGCTCAAGTCCTAGGTAGGACCTCAGGGGAAAGGGGGTTGCTGATGGGCCCTCTGTGACTTCAGACTGTCTGAAGTATTTCCTAGAGGTAATTGCTGGCAATAAACAACTATAATAATAATAATAATCACTGTGTGACCGCCCTTGCGCACAAAGGACATTTATAGTCTCTGTCTCCTTCATTGTTCAATGCGGTTCCATTTATTAACCTCATGCTAAGAATAGCTATCAATTAGCGAGCTCCTACTGCCCCCCAGGCCACACCCTGAGCACTGTACGGATGTTGTTCCATGTGGTGCCCCAAAGAGCCACCATGTGGGGGATGGGTTAATTCCACGTGCCCCAAAGCCTCCTCCCAGTGAGCTGCGTCCGGCCCTCTCACCTCCGTCCCACCCACCCATATGTCACCTTGTCAGGGAAGCCTCGCCCACACCCTATTTCAGATCCCAGCTGCCACCCCCTCATCCCGCCTCACCACAGTTCCCCCACCGCAGTGCCTCCCTGCAACTTAGAGCTGGGTGCCGGCGACATACTAGGTACCTGATCAATCTTCATTTAATGAATGAAGGATTTCGATAATTAATGACTACATCATAGATTTTTATTTTTCTTAAAGCAGGCCGAGCGAAGATAAATGATGTACCCAGCCTCCTACATGTAGTGAGTGATGAGTTTATTCAGAACTGCCCAGTCTGGCTAACTCAGAAGCCCATGTTCTTCACCATTGAGGTGTCCCCTTAATTCTGCCAGCATTGCCAGCACCTTCTGTAAGCCAGAGCTGGACCAAGCACGAGGAGCAGTATGGAAGGTCTGCTCCCTGGGAATTCGCTCTCCGAGCAGCCTCGTGCGATGTGTGGGAGGGGAGTGGGAACCACTCTCCCCAAGTTCACAGCGGAGGATGTTGTGGGCTCCTTGCCTGGCCTGGGTCATCTAGTTGTCCATCTGCCCCTTCCCCGTGGACAGTGAGCCTCGGGGCCCCTTGACTGGGACTGGGGCCCATAGTTCTCTCGGTACCTCTGGTGCCATGTGCAGTACTGGCTCTTAGTCCTTGAAACATAGGTTTGTTGATTGAATGAATGAGGAAGTTGTAGCTCAGTGAGGCAGAGCAGCTTTGTTGGGCTCCCCACAGTGTTACTGGTGAGCCTCGTTCCGAATCGCATCCTTGCTCTTCTGATTCAAAAGGCAGGTGTCTCCAAATCTTGTGTTCCGGGGCGCCGCTTGGCTGCCCTGCCCCCCACCCCGTTTCTTTAAACACAATTACAAATGACTGCAGATAACGTACAGCACAGGAAAGAAACCTACTCCTTCTGCTGTCAGATAAATTTGAAAGATCAAAATAATGTGGTTTAGCAATTTTGTTTCAATTGATGCCTAGCCTTCCAAAGCTTGCAAGTTTGACTTTCTCGAGTCTGGGAAAAAATAGCTGTTTCCTTATGAAAAGCAGCGTGGGGGAGTGCATCGTCTCATGAGAGCTTCAACAGAAGCCCTATGTACAGACACTGTCCAGGTCTCTGAGAAACAGTGGAAGGAGCCGGTGGCAAGGTGGTCATAGTAACAATTACTGTAATGACAAATGTCATGATGATGGGAATGGCTGTAATTTTGAACACTCACTATATGCTGGGTGCTTTGCTAAGCTCTTAAATGCATTGTCTCATCTGATACTTATAATAACTCTGGTGACGGGTTAAATTGTTCCCCCTAAAAATCCATATTTGAACTCCTAATCTGAAGTGCCTTGGGATGTGACCTTATTTGGAAATAGGGTCATTGCAGATGTAATTAGTTAAGATGAGGTCCTACTGGAGTAGGGTAATCCAGTTTAACTAGCATCCTTATAAGAAGGGGAAAATTGGAGACAGACAAGCACCCAGGGAGAACCCCATGTGTAGTTGAAGGCAGAGAGGGGGTGCTGCTTCTACAAGCCCAGGAATACCAGCGATTCCCAGCAAACCACCAGAAGCTGGGGAGAGAGGTGTGGAACCGACTCTCCCCCACAGCCCTTGGAAGGAACCAGCCCTACCGGCACCTTGCTCTTGGACTTTCAGCCTCCAGAGCTGTGAGACATTACATTTGGGTTGTTTAAACCACCCGGTTTGTGATATTTTGTTAAGGCAGCCCCTAGCAAACTAATACAACCCCACAGAATGGAGACTCTTGTTACCAACATTTGGCTGGTGAGAAAACTCAGAGGTTAAAGAATTTACCTCAGGTTGGACACAAGACACAGGCTAGTGAATTTTCGACCCTCGCAGTTAACCAGTATCCTACACCTAAATAAGCCGTCCTCCGTTAGGGGGCAAAAGAATCCCAGCCAGAGAAGGGCTGGGCTGAAGGGAAACCAGCACATCTCACCCCCTCACCAGGCAGGTGGGGAGTCTGTGGTCCTAGCATGAGGCAAGGCTGGAGCCAGGGCCCTGTCCCCTCATCTCTAGGCAGACAACTCGCCTTGACATCAGGCTTCTACTTCCGGGAGAAAGTTCTATGCTTCTGAGTGTGGCCGGCCAGTCCCGGAAGCAGCTCCTTTCATTTTACTCACTTCTTCCCTGACTGGGGGAGCGAGGGTATTTGCAACCCCATGTTCCATCTTCTTCTCATTCACACATTCAAAAATAACCTATACGTTTCCTCTTCGGATTACGAAAATAATACATGATCAGAAAGAAAATGTAAAAAGTACAGGCAAGCACCGGAAAGAAAATCAAAGTCACCCTGGACGGCATCATTCAGACAGGCCCTACTGAAGCCCCACCCTTCACACTCGGCTGGGATCCTTTTTTTTTTTTTTTTTTTTTTTTTTAGTTCTTTTAATTCTTTTTTATTTTTTTAATTCTTTTAATTTTTTTAAATTCTATTTGTTTCCATCCCTCACATTACAAAGCTTTCTCTATAGCCGTGGTCCTCAGCCATTTTAACCCCATCGTCCTTTTTTTATTATGTTAAAATATACATAAAACTTACCACTTTACCCATGCCTAAGTGCAGAGCCCAGTGGCCTGAAGCAGTCACCTCCTTGTGCAGCTGTCTCTACCCAGAGCTTGTTCGTCTTCCCAGACCGAATGTCTGTCCCCATTAAACACTAACCCCCCATTAGGCGCAATCATGTTTTTTAAAGATTTTATTTATTTACTGACTTGAGAGAGAGAGAGAGTGAGTGGAGAGAGAACCTGAGGCAGACTTCGTTCAAAGTGTAGAGCCCGACACGAGGCTCCATCTCATGACCACGAGGTCACGACCTGAGCCGAAACCAAGAGTCAGAGGCCTTGCTGACTGAGCCACCCAGGCACTCCAGTGCGATTCTTTTAGAACTATTATTTATTATGAGAAAGCTGGTTTTATTTATTTATTCTTTATATTGAAAAGTTATTTGTAAAGATATAAGTAGTCTGCTAACTAATTTCAGAGGAAAATTATTCGCAAGCTCCAGCTAACCGAATAGTTATTAGCCTAGCAATAGTTTCATACAGAAATTTAAGAATGTGCGTTTCAAGATGTTGAGAATACAGTGAGCAGAACTTTTTAAGTAAACAAAGTTTAAAGTAATATACGGTTAAATAGGAGTGACATCCCCACTATCAAGGAAAACACTCAGAGGGGCGCCTAGGTGGCTCAGTGGGTTAAAGCCTCTGCCTTTCGCTCAGGTCATCATCTTGGGGTCCTGGGATCGAGCCCGCATCGGGCTCTCTGCTTAGTGGGGAGCCTGCCCCCGCCCACTGCCTACCTCTCTGCCTACTTGTGATCTCTCTCTCTGTCAAATAAATAAATAAATCTTAAAAAAAAAAAAAAAAAAGGAAACACTCAGGTGTAAAGATAGATCAGACCCTGTGTGAAAAGCAAATCTGGAGAGCCCCATAGCACATCCCATGCGTTTCTCCATGCGTGAGGCCAGAAAACTGCCGCCCCCCACCCCAAGTGTGTGTCAAGGTATGTTAGCCTGTGCCCTTGCTAAGGGGGAGGGAAGCCTTCTGCCATCAGGGGAGGACGGCTGACAAGATGCACGACATTAAATACTGATGGATGTCAGCTTCGCCTGTGTGTGTGGGTACAGCGGTGACCCACACCCACGTGGATATGACCCTGTGTGAGGCCAGCCCTGTGTCAGGGGGCAGAGGGAGCTGGGAAGATCCATCTTCTCCTGGAATTGCAGCCCCCTGTACCCCCTTTCTTTCTCAATGGAATTCAAGCTTCCTAGAATTCTGATTTAAACAAGAATTATTTAAATCGTAATTGGTGGGGGCGCCTGGGTGGTGCAGTTGGTTGAGCGGCTGACTCTTGGTTTTGGCTCAGAGCATGATCAGGGCTGAGATCGAGCCCTGCGTTGGGCTCCATACGGGGCAAAAAGCCTGCTGAAGTTTCTCTCTCCCTCTCCTCATCCCCCTGCTCACGTACATGTGCATGCTCTCTCTCTGTCTCTCTCTCTCTCTCTCAAATAAATCAATAAATCTCCAATTAGTAAACAGTAATTGGCAAATTACTCAGTTGCTAGGCTCAGAGTCTGGTCAGGGCACTGTAAACTGTGGAAGGAGGTGTGGAAGGGACAGGGGTGGGGATGCCCACCTTTGCCATCAGTAGTGTGAAATGCTTAGGGTCACAGACTCTGGAGATAGACTTCCTTGGTTCACATCTTGGCTCCACTTGCTAGTCAGGTAAACCTGGGCAAGAGCTTAATCTCTTTGAGCCTCAGTTTCGTCGTCTGTAAAATGGGGATAATGCCTTAGATTGGGATTCCTGTAAATCGGCTCTGAGCTGGAACACTGGGTGCAGGAGGTTTAGGGGAGGGTGAACTCAGGAAATGCCCTGTAAGGAGGCGAGGGCTGCAGCTTGGGGCAGAGCAAGAAGCTGATCCAAAATGTGGTTGCAGCTGAGGCTACAGTCGATGCTGGGAGTCCTCTGGAGCTGGGATGGCGCTCCAGGTGTCCACAGCGAGGCCAGACCCCGGGCCTTTGTACCTTCCCATCTGCCATGGCTGGCCATGGCCGGGCCCTGGGAGGGGTGCCCCCGCAGGCAGTGAGGTTCCCCATGTGGAGGGTGATTCCCAGTAGGAGACCCAGCTGGGAGCCTCCATCGCCGGTATTCCCAGGAGCTGGAGGATGGTGCTTCAGCCATAAAGAGGAGAGCTGATCAGCCCTCCCCAGGACACCCTCCAGATAACAACAGGGCCTGCTGTATAGGCTCGTGGGGATTAAAGAGGTTTATGCATATAGGGTGGGGGACAAGATGGGAGCTAAATTACCACAAGAATAATAAAGAAAGGTGCGTCCGGATACCAGCTGCACACAGTCCTCTAGACCCCCAAACACCTGTGATTAACTCTACGGGAGGCACAGGGGGTTGGCGGGTCCCCGCGTCGCTGCTCCGCATTCTGGCAGTGCCTACGGTCTTCGGGAATTTCCATTCTCACCATCCTATGCACACAAGCAAATGCATTCACGTGGACTCCATAAACCCCCACACACACACCCCTAACTATGTGATTTATGGGTGTTCATAGTCTTTGCATACTTAGCTATTTATCAATCTATTCCGCTGGTTTTCGAACTTGTTTTCCAAAAGAGATTTTACCGAGAAGCCCAAAATCATGGCCCCTCAGTTAACATTTGTATTAACATTACGATTACGTTTAACATTACTTTTTTTTTTTAATTTGCTCCTTGGGGGGCATCTGGGTGGCCCAGTCGTTAAACATCAGACTCTTGATTTCAGCTCAGGTCATGATCTTGGACTTTGGGCTTCAGGCTCCATGCTGAGTGTGGAGCCTGCTTGAGAATCTCTCTCTCCCGCTCCCTCTGCCCCTCCCCCACTCTTGCACATGTGCACGCGTGCGTGCATGCTCTCTCTCTCTTTCTCTCCCTGTCAAAAAAAAATAATTTGCTCCTTCAAAGACTCCTCTATTAACCCTCCTCGTTTATTAAAAAATAAGCAAATAGATTTCTGGAGGAACAAAGATGAAGCAAAGCCGAGGGCCCGGGGAAGCTAGCCGGCCCTCAGGTCAGTCCCACACCAGGCAGGGCAGGAGGGCGGAGAGCAGCCATGATGGCAGGTCCAAGCACAGCGCCTCAGAAGCGGGAGAGGACATGATCTGAGCTGGGACCCACACCTACAGTCTTTATTTTAATAGCTGTGTTTGATTTTAATGTGTACAATAAAAATATAACTAGCACTTGAGGTAGCAAGAAGGGGTTTCTTTTTTCGGTTTTTTGAGAGGCAGATATTTAGTAAAGAAAAGCACAGATGGTACGGGGAGGCTGCCAGAATCACTAAGGTGATACACACATCACGGGGGTATCTTACTGCTTTGGCTTTATCTGGAAAGGCACTTTGGTCGTCCTCTTCAAAGGTGAAGAAATGAATCACAAAAGAGTAGGAGAGAGAGAGAGAAACCAACAGCAGAACAGTAGTCACCTTAGGCAGCCCGTCTAGTCACTAAAACAACAAACACTATTGTACTTTTACACTTGAGATTTTTGTGGTAGGATTAATAGTCTTTTTGCTTCATGCCCTTTCACCACATTTTGTGTGTTCTTCATTTAAAAAAAAAATGGCGTCTGGCCAGGGGGACGGATGTCCATTAAATAGCCAAGAGCCGGGCCACTTTGGGTCCGCCTATGGCGGCTGTTGGAACTTGGCCCTGGGGCCCAGGCAGCAGCGTGTGGAAATTCCTGCCTTCATCCTGGTTGTGCCATCATCTTGACTCCAAGTACTTAGTTAGCTTTACAGTGGAACCTTCTCTTACCCACTCCTTGAGGGAGTTCTCAGTTGCCAGCTCACAGTCTAACCTCTACTGGAGTCTCTGCTCATGGTCAGTGAACAAATATATCAGAGATTTCTATCACCACCTGTCCCCCACCACCTCGACATCTCCTAAGGGCTTTATACATAGTAGATATGCAGGAAAGACTAGTTAGCTGGTTGGATGGGTGAGTGATGGGTGGAGGGGTGGGTGGGCAAGTAGACAGTTGGGAGGTTAAGTGGTTGGGTGAAAGGATGGGTGGGTATGTGAGTAGGTGGATGGATACAGGAATGGATGATGGAGAGAGAGAGACAGGCATGTACAAGGAGGATGGATGGATGGGTATGTGGGCGGATGGATGGATAGATATGTGGATAGGTGGATGGATGGATGGACGGACGGACGGACGGAGAGAGGGCAGGTGGGTAGAATGGGCAGGTCAGTGGTCAGACAAAGATGAATGAGCAGGTGAGACAGTGGGCAGAAAGGTGGGTGAGAAGGAACGAGAGGGTGATCAGCAGGCCCAGTAGAGGTAAGTGCAATTCATGTGTGTTGACTTCGTTCTAATCAAAGCACATTTTCTCTGGGAGGGTCACGGCCCTGATGTCTTGACTCCTCTTCCGTACAAGTCCTGACCTCTAGAAAGTGTTTGCTGCATTTTCTGATGTGAGGCTCCACCTTGTCATCTGATTCATGGAAATACATGTTTCATTTCATGCCATTATTCTCCACTCACACTTCATCCGTTCAGGAATCGGGCCTCATTAAAATCTGTCCTCTCCCCAGTTCCTCTTTGAGGAAGTTCCTTGTTAGGGCATTTCTGCTGTGAAATGTATCACACCAACTGATGGGAGAGCCAGCCTGAATGCTAAAGACTGTTATTAGCAGATTTAGCCTAGAGATGTTTCAGAGTTGTCAGTTCTGATGTTCATAGGATTATATTTTCAAACATCATCACACATCCTCTATGACAGACTTGATTACTGTGATGAACTAGTTTTCTTCCTTTAAGAAATGTTCCAGTTGCAAAAATGATTCTGAAAGCCTCGGTGAAAAATGCCGGGCAAAACTGAAGTGACACCGTCTCATTTGGGTGGCTCGTTTACCTTCCTGGGAGAGGCAGCCCGGTGTGGCAGAAAGAGCACTGGATGTGGAGTCTGAAGACCTAGGGTAGCTTGCTGTCCTCTCTGTCTTAGTGGTGACCTTGGGAAAGTCTCTAATCTTTGCCTTCTCTGCTGCAGAAGGAGACCAGTGACCAAGAACCCCTTGCTGGGTTGCTCTGGAGATGAATTAAGGAAGGTGTATTACAAACGGTAAAGTATGATTGAGGAGGGGTCCCCAGTAGAAGAAGAAAGAAAGCCATAACTCATCTCTATAATTTTATTGATTGATCTTGGTTCCCAAGTTTTATTTCAGAACTCATATTAAATATTCCTGATAAATGAGGGGTTTTTTAAGATTTTTATTATTTATTTGAGAGAGAGAAAGAGAACGAGAACATAGGCAGTGGGGAGAGGCACAGGGAGACGGGGAAGCAGACTCCCCACAGAGCAGAGAGCCTGATGTGGGGCTCAATCCCAGGACCCCGAGATCACGATCTGAACCGGAGGCAGACGTTTAACCAGCTGAGCCACCCAGGCGCCCACCAGATAAATGAATTTTAACCTTTATCTTCCTCCTCTTCCTCATCCTAGTAAATCTGGAAGTAACACAATTCATAACTCTCTTAGCCATTGGCAACTCCATGCAAGCAATCACATAGATTATTCTTCTTTAGGTGTTTTTGGGTAAGATATTTCAAATGGCTTTTTGGAAAAAGTCACTTCAGAAGTACAGCAATCTTGCTGTCACTCCTTTCAGTAGCTAGGACCCCTCCACCACAACTCCCAGATTTGCCATTCACTTGGATCCTCTTTTGAAGAAATGGCTCAAATTGGGCAGCATCCATGATTCCGTCTTCTACGGGGTGGGGGCAGGGGTGAAGTCAGCGGTCAACTTCAGAACGTGCTGCTTTTTTCCCCCCCCTTCACTCCAACCTTTTTCATGGGCATCATGGTGACGGCTTGTATCACTTTCTTATTTATTTATTTATTTATTGCTTAAACAAGAGGAGAAATCAGATATTTATAGTGAAAAACTTAACTTGTATATCCAAGAACTAATAAAACACCCCTTCTGGGCCATGGGATTTTTAATATCAGTGATGGCACCATGGCGTAAAAACCTGGCATCACCTCCAGGAAGAGGGTGTTTCCCTTTGCTCATTCATTCCTTCCATAAATATTTCCTAGCACCTACAGTGTGAGAGGCATGGGGAGGGGAGATGTTACAGATCCAGCGCTGAGCAAGGCAAATGTGATCCTTGGACCCAGGGGGAGACAGATAGAGCAGATACTCATCTGAATAATCATTTGAATACAGATTGTAGAAAGTGCTCTGAAGAGGGACGCCTGGGTGGCTCAGTTGGTTGAGCAGCTGCCTTCAGCTCAGTCATGATCCCAGCGTCCTGGGATCGAGTCCCGCATCAGGCTCCTTGCTCTGCAGGGAGCCTGCTCCTCTCTCTGCCTCTGCCTGCCTCTCTGCCTGCTTGTGTTCTCTCTCTGTTAAATAAATAAATAAAATATTTTAGAAAGTGCTCTGAAAAAAGCCACAGGGTGTGTTGAGAACTTAGAAATGGAGGCCTGACCAAGGCTAGGGATAAGGAAAGACTTCCCTGGAAAAAGAAAAGAAAAGAAGAAGAAGAAAAAAAAAAGACAAGACTTCCCTGAGATGCCTTTGAGTTGAGAGTGAAGAATGCGCTGGAGCTAACTAGGCGAAGAGGGTCAGAAGGACATTCCTGCAAAAGGCAAGAGCAAATGCAAAGGCCCTGGGGTCAGAGGAGGTGTGGTACCTTTGAGTAAGCAAAAGAAAGCCAATGTGGCTGGAACAGAGAGTGAGACAGCATGAGCTTGGGGAGTGGGCTAGAGGGGTTGGGTGGAAGCCAGATCACGTTGCACCTATTATCCTAAGACCAGTGGGACCCTGTGGAAGGGTGTCTGGCAAGGGAGTGAACTGATTGCTGTTTTCAAGGTTCCCCTGGCTGCAATGGAAAGAACAGATTAGGAAGAAGCACGAGCACCTGCAGGACACTGGTACTAACCTGTGGTGAGCGGGGACAGAGAGAAACAAGTGGATTCAAGGCATGCTTCGGGAGAAAAAAATGCCAGTCATGATAGAAATGAGGGGATGGTCAAGGATGTCCTTCCAATGCAGTTACTTCTCATTTTGAACTCCGTGGCTCTTAAGTACATACACTGTAGATATTACTACAGTAAATGATAGAGATGCGTCTATAGACTCTATGGTATTCCGCGCATTGTAACATCTGGATAATCTGAAATTTGTCATGGTGGTCTGGGGGGGGGAACTGGATCCTGCAGTTACCCTTCCCGATCCTGCAGGAAAATATTCCCTGCATGCAGAGCTCAGGACCCCAGAGGTGTGCTCAGTAAAAACAAAGAACGCAAGTGTGCAGGACACGTTGGATCTGAGCCTTTAGGTGCTCACGGTTCGAGGGGAAGCAGACATAATGGAAGCGGCCAGAACCCACTCCAGTCTGCCTACAAACGAGATTACTCCACTGCCAGGGAAACCTCCCTGGTGCGTTGCTCCTACCTGCTGAACAGGTGGCCTCAAGCCCCAGCACTGCCCCCACCCCTACCATTCTTCCAGTCTCCCCTCTGTGTCCCTGGAGGCATCTCAGTGTCTTCACAAATGGTTCCTTGCTTGGCCCAGTGCCACAGCTCCTTGGTGACATCCAGTGTCTGCAAGCCATTTGTGGAGGCCTCTCATCACATGATTGCCAGATCTTTGTTCCCCAGGGCACCCCCCGGGGTCGTAGTGGCCTCAGTCCCTCCCTGGGGAAGACGGCCACTCTGCCCCTTGCTCCGCTGGGCTCCGCACTATGTGGGAGATGACTTGTCTCGGCTGGTGAGAGCCAACTGTGCACGTCTTCCCTGTGTCCTGTTCTGTGACGTCACATTTGTAGTGTGAAATGGGCCGTAACGGGCGTATTTACACCACAGTCATCCTCCAACGCTACACATCAGGACTCCTCCCGCCTCCCCCTCGGAGAGCTTGTTGGCGAGCACTGCCCAGCACACCCCGGACTGGACCCGAAGCTCAGCGGCTGTGTCCCGAGCCCCACAAGCTTCCCTGTGAACAAAGCCCCCTAGCTTCCCACAGGGTTCAGTCCCTGGGGGCAGGCTTGGAGACAGTGACCACAAGGCCCTCTCAGTCCCCACTCGTTACATGACACACCCAAGACCCAGTACATAAGCTATCTCATTGTCCGAGGACTGTGGCCCCAACGAGCATCCGACGGCGGTGGGCTCTGAGTCCCGGCTTTGTCACAGCAGGGACCCCTGTAATTACATAGCTGTGTGTTGGAGGAGACTGGATATACTTTGGTTTTTGTTTTGTTTTGTTTTTAAAGATTTTATTTATCTATTTTGTGAGAGAGAGAGCATGAGCGCACGTGCGCTTACGAGCACCAATTGGGGGAGGGGCGGAGGGAGAAGGAGAGAGAATCCTGAGCCGACTCCATACAGACCATGGAATCCTATGCAGGGCTCAATCTCATGACCCCAAGATCGTGACCTGAGACACCACCATGAGTGGGACACTCAACCGACCCACCCACACTCCCCTATACTTTGGAGAGATTGCAAGAGGAAAATCCAAGGTTCTCGGGGGTCATAGTAGAGAGAATCACTACCTGCTGGAGATAGGATGAGACCATTAGACTATTGCTTATTTTTCCTTTCCAAATTTTCTACAGTGGATATATATTACTTTAGGTCTCGGTTTTAAAAAAAAAAAAAAGGAAGACTTAAAAGACATATTAACTTTAAAAGACCGAGACTTTATTCCAGTCTTGGCCCTTACTAGCCAAGGGACTTTACCTAATAAGCTCTTGGACTCAGTTTTCCCATCTGTACACATAGTCACAGGATATGTGACTCCCTGGCTCACAGTGTTGTCATGACGACTGAGTGACACAAGGCTACCTGGCACAGTTCCTGGCACCTGTAGGCTCCCAGCCATTGTTAACACTCCTATCCTTTCTGTCCCCTTCTATCTTATATGGCCCCTGATTCTCACTTAGAAACGAATGGAGCAGGGAAGGGAGAAAAGTTGGAAGTAAACCTCAGAGGCCTCAAACACGTCCTGCTCTCCTGTGAGCCGCAATTTTCTGAGCCTGGAGGAAGTTCTTTCTCCTCAAAGCCAAACTCTGGCGGGTTGGATCCCCACTAGTTGGGGTCCGGTTAACCGAGGGCTTGTTATGTCATTCCATCTGAGTATGCAGGAGGAGAACATGGAGGGCGTGGCCTCCCAGAATGCTGTGGGGCAGCTGGAAAAACCCTTGCGGTCTGAGACCGTCGGGACAGACGGTCCGATCAGCTCTAGACTGTGGCTCTAGTCGACCCTTGGTGTGATAACATGAAGAAGCAGAATTGTGTATACGCATCTGTATGCATGATCTACGTACACAACACATGGACATGTGTGTTTCCACAGGCTCACAGTATGGGACAAAACAGTGACCTAGATTCTCCCTCAGGCACACAGGGTCTTTAGTAGGCCAGACGTAGTGGTAGTTAATCCAGAGAACCGCTCTCAATTCCCCTTTAGCAATCTGGCAGGGTCCCTGCGGTGTGTACGGGCTCTACAGCGCTTTCCGAAATATGCCAGGGAAATTCCCTGTTCGTCCTCAAATCGAGTAATTCTATCAACTGGCTGATGGGGAGCGGCCTCAGTAATCCGTGTTTAATGACCTTAGCCACTGGACAGCTGTCTTAGGAATTAAAGTCTCTTGTGAACAGAGTATTCTGAAGTTCTAAACTTCAGTGTAAGGGAAACATGTCCCATTTCCCCCCAGCAATGGGCCGTGGAGATGTGCAGCTTGGTGTCTTCTCCTGGGGCTCACTCTCCTCCGCCCAGCTTGTGTGAGGAGTAGTGACCATCATAAGAAGTGGGATTTATCACGTGGCTTCCCCATGGGATGGTCGTGGGCCTCAGCTGGGGCTGAGCTCCGTGCCTCCTTCATCTGTAGGATGATGAGGATGTTGGCTGGCACGGTCAGAGCAGGGGCTTGCCGATCTCCGACGCCTCTTGTGATGCTGAAGTAGTGAGAGAAAAGGTTTTCAAGATGGGAGCCAACATTTACTAAGCACCCAAAGTTCAGAGTTCCCTGGGAGGAAGCCCTGCCTGTGGAGCAGACGTGCTTAGTACCATTTTATAGAAGAGGAACCCAGTTCAAGAGGCCGTGCAGCATGCCCAGGCTCAGGGACTGGGAGGGGACAATGGCGCCCAGGCTCAGGGATGGACTGGGAAGGGACAGTGGTGCCCAGGCTCAGGGACTGGGAGGGGACAATGGCGCCCAGGCTCAGGGATGGACTGGGAAGGGACAATGGTGCCCAGGCTCACAGGCTGGGAGGGGACAATGGCGCCCAGGCTTACAATGTGGGCAGTGATGACTGTGCTCAGGCTCATGAGGTGGGACGTAACAACTGTGTCCAGGTTCACAACATGGGAAGTGACGACTGTGTCCAGGCTCACGAGGTGGGAAGTGAAAAATGTGCCCACAGCTCACAAGGTGAGAAGTGACAGCTGTGTCCAGGGAAGGGCAGAGTCCAGGTTTCAGGTCTGACGTCCACCACCTCTAATGCCCATGTTTGTTTTACACTCTCGTCTGCTTGCCAACCTCCCTCGGTGGAATCCTTTGGAACCTCAGTTTGCACTGTCACACCAGCCACGTTTCCACAGAAAAACCTATACAGGTATCATCTCGACTCCTTCCACCTGCTGAGCTCTGCTGACTGTGAACTCCCAAGTGCCACCTCTCTTCTCTCTCTCCTCTACCAGTCATCTCTCCTGGCTCTCACGTTTACAATCGCCAGATTATTCTCCCTAAATAATCTTTGACCATGCCATTCCTTACTAAGAGCCTTCCATGGCTCCGCACTGCCTAGAGGATAGAGCCTGCCATCTTGGCTCATCTCATGGAGCTCACCTCCAGCCACGACCTGTGTACCGGCTCTTTCCCCTCAGGCTGCTCTTCACACAGAAGGGATATTAGCTACTCTCCCACACACACCTCACATTCTCAACCTTCACAGCTGTGCTTATGAGCTGGTGTTTTTGTTTGTTTGATTTGGTTTTTTTTTTTTATTATCATCTTCTCAACCATGTATTTATTCAATGAATAATTTCTGAGAACTTACTATGGGCCAAGCACCATACTGGAAACCAGGAATACAGCAGTGAACCAGACAAACAGAAATCCTTTCCTTCAGAGAGTTTACAGCCTAGTGCAAGGAGAGAGTCAATGATGGGCATATTAAGTAAGTAAACTATATAGCATGTGAGAAGGCAGCAGTTGCTATTTAAGAAGAAAAAAGAAGGGGCTCCTGAGTGGCTCAGTGGGTTAAAGCCTCTGCCTTCAGCTCAGGTCATGATCTGGGGGTCCTGGGATCAAACCCCGCATCGGGCTCTTTGCTCAGCAGGGAGCCTGCTTCCCCCTCTCTCTCTGCCTACCTCTCTGCCTACTTGTGATCTCTCTCTCTGTCAAATAAATAAATAAAATCTTTAAAAAAAAAAAAAAGAAGAAGAAGAAAGAAAGAAAGAAATGTGCAGGAAGGGAAGGAGAATTGGAAATGGCACCAATGGAGAGGGAGCAGGGAGAAGTTTTAAATAGGAAGGCCAGAGGAGGTCTCATTGGGAAGGTGATGCATGAGAAAAGACTTGAAGAAGGTGTGAGAAGGGTCCGTGCCATGACTTGGGGAGAAGTGATCCAGGCAGGGGGACAGCCAGCGTGAAAGCCTCAGTCGACAGTGTCTTCAGTACTCGGGGTCGGGGGGAGCTTCTACTTCCGGTCAAGATGGAGGAGTAACAGGGACTGGATTTCTGTTCTTGCCTTAAGCAACTAAAAAACCAGTCAAATCATGGGAAACAACAGCTTTCCAAGCTTGGACGACAGACAGCAGAGGAGAATGACCCTTGAGGGAAGGGACACAAAAGACGTGAGCCTTAGGGTTGCCCAGACACAGCCCTGCAGTCCACCAAGTTGCCAATGTGAATTGAGACAGTTGAAATTTTGAATTAAGAGAGACCAAGGAGGCTAGAATTTGCAGGCAGAATAGCAGAGGGAAGAGAGGCAGGACAGCAGAGAGCTCCAAGGGGCTGCCTCCGGTCTTCAGCTGCGATCTCATCGGCATGTGCTGACATACTGAGGACACCGTCTGAGACCTGAGAAAGCACCAGCGAAAAAGAACAGATCCTCAGAGAAGGATCCTCAGAGCTCGTGCAAGGCCAGGAATCATTCATGTTCACACCAGCCAGGGTGAAAAATTTCAGAATGGGAAATACTCAGGAGGCTATTGTCCCAGTAGTCAACCCTAGACTAAAGGTGGCTCTGGGCCCACCCAAGAAAGCTTAAAAGCAAGCCTCGAGAGGATCCAACTCATTTCAAGTAGCTTAATCATGTCCCAGACAAAGCTTAAGAATATTTAAAGGAATATTGAAAAATATCTAGACCTAGGCATGGGTCTGATATCTCATCAAAAATTACCGAGCAGGCAGAGAAGCTGGGGTGTGTGGGAAGTGTAAGGAGGCCAGTGTAGCTGGGACGGTGTCGGTGAGGGGAGACGCAGAGACACCATCAGAGAAATCAGAGGCCAGATTTCACGGGTCCCGGTAAGCCCTGCAAGGTCTTTCGCTAACTCAGTAGTCAGGAGAAGATGCTTTTTTTCCTTACCTCCCCGACCAGACAAAGTGCCCCTGCTTCGTTCCAAACTCACTGGGGACCCTGGAGTGGCTGGCCTGCCTTATGAGGGTAGCCTTGAGCATAAATCTGCCACTACCAGCCTTCTTCACACTGTCCTCCCAGGAGGATCACCTCCATGCAGAAGCAGGAAGAAGAGGAAGAGTATGGGAAAAAAAGAACTGAAAAGAGGACATTTCCCATTTGGGATGAGAAAGGGCCAGGGGACCTGCTTCAGTCCTGCCTTCCAGTCTCAGACCCTACCCCTGAAAGATGTGTGATTCTGGAAAATCTTCCAAACCACCATGACTTGTTTGCTTATTTGATGAAAATTAATAATGGCATGCCACCTACTTCTAAAGAGAGTTTGAAGCACTTTCAATAACGGGCATATACACAGTGAGGCCACTGAAACAGAAGTCAAAAATCTAAAATCATACAATGTGAGGACGAAATATATTCTGAAAACCTAGGCTGGCGATGAATTTAAATGAACTCGCTCCCAAGTGATAAAGAGAACCGAACCTCATTTTCTCCATCTGTAAAATGGGATTAATGATCTCCAGCCAGCCTACCACAAAGAGCTGCTATGAGGATCACCAAGGCTGTCTAAAGGAGAATATGCCTTCAGGACTCTTCTGGTGCAAGTAATAGAAAACCGCTCTTACCCAAAGACAACAGTGAAGACCGGGATGAGGCTTCTCCATGTCTCCATTGCTCGGACTGCTTCCTCCTGTGCTAGCTCCATGCTCAGCCTCTGCACAGTAACTTCTGCAGCCCATCGTCACTCCACCGAGTCCAGCAAAAGAGGGAGCTCATTTCCCCAGCAGTGTCAACAAAATCCCTGGACGTGAGTCCCCTTTGCCTTGATTGGCTGGCTTGGGGTCACGTGCCTGTACCGGAACCAATCACTATTGCCAGAGGGCTGCACTGATTGGCTTAGTCTGAGTCATGTGAGTCATGACTTTCTCTCTGCATGTGATTCTTACATAGACAAAGTTTCATAGAATTTCAAGGGAGCGTGGGGCCCGGGAATCTCAGGGGTGGCTTTTCTCTTTTCTCTGTCACTCTTCCAACAGCTCCATTCTCTGCTTTTCTCTGTGCCTTAGGAAGCGGGAACATCACCCAGGGTCCCTTGTGCTCAGCTCCTGGTTGGATTTAGCCAGTGGGGAGTTCAGGCAAGAGATTGGAGGCCAAGAGGAGAGAGAGAGAGAGAGGTCAGAGTGCAGCCCTCAGCCTTGCTTTGGTGCTGTAGCTCTTGAAATAAATGTGCCCTCCCTCTGAGGCTACGGCCTCTCCTCTGTGTCTTCCACTCTTGTGAAGCTCTGAGGACACGATTTCTGCCCTCGCTCCCGTGCTCTGAGTTATACAGCAGCTCCTGCCGTTACTAGACTGTGCGCACAATACTGTCTTTTGTCTGCCCTCATGATCTGTTCCCCCACTCTGCAGTAGTCCTTAATGAAGGGTCTTCCTTTGAGCCATCCAGGGTGAATTCTTTTACTTCCTGTGACCCTGCATTTGTTATCTGCTGCTTCATAGCAAATTATCCCGAAGTGTAGTATCTGAAAGCAACAGTAAAGATTTATTATCTCACGTAGTTTCTGTGGGTCAGGAATTCAGGGGTGACTTAACTGGAAGGTTCTGGCTTAGGGGCTTTAATATACGTAATTGCAGGCAAGATGGGACTGCAGTCATCCTAAGGCTTTCTGGGGCTGGAGATTTGTTTCCAAGATGGCTCATAACATGGCTGGCAAATTAATGGTGGCTGTTGGCAGAAGGACTCGGGTCCTCACCACATGGACCTCTCCATAGGGCTGCTTGGGTGTCCTGATCACATGGTGGCCAGCTTCCACCAGTGTAAGTGATTCAAAAGAAAGCAAGGCTGGAGCTGCGGTGTCTTGGTATGGCCCAGCTTTGGAAGTCACACTCTGCCATTTCTGTAATGGCCTACTGGTTACAGAGACCAGCCCCGTTCAGTGTGGGAGAGGACTGTACAGGTTGCGAATGCCCATAGGTGAGCGTCCCCGGGGCCATCTTGGAGAGTCGCTCCCACAGTCCCTGACCAACATTATCTCTAAATTAAAATCAGGGTACTATTATCATTCAAAGGGAGCTCAGTTGGTGAGCAAGAAAAATAAATGTCCACTGCACAGCGTTTGATGGCTGTACCCCAGATGCAAATCCTATCAATATGGGGACTTGTGACTCTTAAATTCAATAGCTGGACCCATAAGTTGAGCAGGGGTCTTAAAGAGACCCCATGGTTGGGAATAAAGACCCTCTCAAGCCCAGGCCAGGGGTGGGAGGGAAGAGACAACCCATCTTAAGCAGAAAGTTTCTTCCATTTATTTTTCTGAGCTTCAGCGGTCCTCACTCCAGCCCTGAAAACAGCCTCACACGCCCACTGCATTTGTTCCTGGTCCACACCTGGCATTTCTCAGCCGTCGTTCTGGTTTCTGCTGCTAGAAGTAGCCTCCTGACCCTCCTCAGCTTGAGACTGCCTCAGTAGGTGGGACTTCCAACAGCTGCCCCTCCCTCCCTTTCTGGTTTTCCCCCTGCTGACTCCTGTCTCTTTCCTTCCCGGGAGAATTAGTGGAAGATTTTTTAATTGATGGGAGATTTTTAGACTTAGCCCATGAAGCCAAGTGAATAGTCCCCAATCCCCATATGGAGCCATCTGGGTTTCAAATGGGGGAGCCGAGCCAGGAGGGAGAACGGGTTCTCAATCAGGCACGCCAGGGACACCTTCCTGCCAGCCCGGCCCGCTGTTTCCAAGGTGGGACTGGTGACTCGTCGGGACTGAGCCGAGGGCCGCTGGGGCTGGGAGGAGCCTGGAAGACTGTCACGTCGGCAGTCCTTGCGCTTGGCCGGCCTCATGTGTCTACACACTTAGACACATCCACTCTCTGGCCTATGCAAACTCATACCCAGACTGTTGTACAGATGGAAAAACCAAGACACAAGGTTGAGAGAGCTTCCTGCCCAACCCTAGCCTCGATGCGTAACCCGATGTCAGCCCTTGGGAGCTTGGCAAGGTTCTCAGGAAGCTCCGTCTCTCGGTTTAGGGATGACCAAAACCAAACTCCAGATTTCTTCACATTCCTGCAGCCTTGCACTCTCACAATCCTGCTTGTGCGGAGTTCATTCAGGATTTGGATCATCCCGGATCCCTGAGGTGTTGTTTTGTTTTGTTTTCCCTCAGCTCTGGGCCCCGTGGGTCCGTGCCTGGAATACAGACCCTCCTCCATTATGACAGTCCCCCGAAACAAAAACAGACCTGAAAGCCATCCCTTTATAAGGACTCGTGAGGGGTTCCAGGGAAGATCTGGGGGTGGGGGGAGGGGGTTTTTACCTTAGAATGTCATTTGTATGACTTCAAGTTGGACCTTACTTATTCCTGATCTAGTTCACGCTGTCACCCCACCCGCCCCCCATCTTAGGGGCCACTTTCCCTGCAGTGGTCTCACCAGGCCTCTCACCCCTCTTGGGCCTTCTTCTATGCAAAGAAGATAACTCCCTCCTCTTCTCCCCACTGAGGTTCTTATCTTCCATTCAGAAGGCTAATCAAGGTTCCTTCCTACACCAAGATCATTTCCTTTTAGGAGGAATTCTGGGCCCAGCTTTCAGATAATACAAGCTTGGTCTCCTTACACCCTAGGAGACTGCCACCCAAGGGAGGAGGGTCCCGGAGCAAGAAACCAAGCGGCCCGCCTCCCAGAATAGGGCCCTTTCTGAACCCTCTGTCCCTGAGCTCTGCAGCCCTACCCGTTTTTCCTATACCACGCCTCTGCCAGGCACCTTTCTCTCGCTTTCCCCAGCCACCCTGCAGCCTGAGCCCTCTGGCCTTGTGCCTGGACTGCTGCAGTACCAGCTGCTTTGTTTGAGCCCTGCCCACCCCTCCCCGCCCGCCACCCCCACCCCAGGCCAGCCTACAGCCCACCCTGGCTTGAAGTGGAGATTCCAACAGATTGCAAATTGCCTGTCTCAGACTTTCAGGTCGGCCGGTCAGCAGTTTGGTTTTCCTGGTGGAGACTAATCTATTCAACAAAAATAGAATGTACAGTAAAGCAAAATTAAATATTTCTAAGGTTAGGGATGCTTGCATCTGCAAATGACCAGGGAATTCCAAGAGGGGTTGTGGGTGGGGGCAAAAAGCCTAGAGGAAGGTCTCGTGATATATGGCTTTAGGGCAACAGAGCTCAGCTGGCCACCCCGGAAGCTGGGCAAAGACCCCACTCACTGGTCAGGACAGGTCCCCGCTGCTGACTGGGCAAGTAAGGGGTGGACCATCTGTTTGCCAAACCAGAAAGCCATTCTTCTCTTCTCCGCCTTCCTCAGCCTTCACATGGGGCATTTCTAAACCCTATGGGTTCCACCCCATTCCCATCTTGGGAATCATGGACTCTTCTCCAGCCGTGTCCTCCTCCTGTCTCATGTGGATTCCGCAATCGCTTCCAACTGGCTTCCTTGCACCCGGTCTCTCCCTCGTGCCTATCCATTTTCCACAAGCACCAGAGTAGCTTTTCCCCCCCAGCTTTATTGAGGCATGCTTAATAAATAGGATTTATCTCTATTTAAGAGTTACTCTTTGATGATTTGATATACTGTGACATGATCGCAAGCGTAAAGCTAATTAACATAGCCATCATAGCCATCCCCTCACAGTTTCCATTTTCTCTTTCTCTCTTTCTTGCTTTCTTATAGTGAGAACCCTTAAGATTTACCCTCTCAGCACTTTGCAAGTTTAGAGCACAATATTATTACCTATAGTCCCACACTGTTGGCTTCTCCAGAACTTACTCATTCTGTGTAACTGAAAGTAGGTACCCTTTGACCCTCATCTCCCCATTTCTCCCTCCCTCCAGCCCCCGGCAATCAGCATTCTACTCTGCTTCTAGGAGTTTGACTGTTGTAGATTCTACACGTAAGTGGTACCACACAGAATCGGTCTGTGTCCTTATTTCACTTAGCATGATGTCCTCCAGGTCCATCCGTGTTGTCACAATTGACCGGATTTCCTTCTTTTTTTTCCTCCTCCCCAAATATGTTTATTTTAATTTTTCAGTGTTATGAGATTGATTGTTCATGCACCACACCCAGTGCTCCATGCAGTACGTGTCCTTCTCAATACCCACCACCAGACTCACCCACCCCTCCACCCCCTCCCCTCCAAAACCCTCAGTTTGTTGCTCAGAGTCCACAGTCTCTCCTGGTTCATCACCCCCTCCGATTTCCCCCCATTCACCCTTCCCTTCCTTCTCACGATGCCCTCCATGATTTTCTTTATACTCCACATGTGAGACCATAAGATAATTGTCCCTCTCCGCTTGACTTATTTTACTCCGCATAATCTCTTCTAGTCCTGTCCATGTTGATACAAAAGTTGGATGTTCATCCTTTCTGATGGAGGCATGGATTTCCTTCTTTTTAAAGAAGATGTTGGATGTGTTACCTCCCAGTTTATAATAACTATGGCCCCCATTTGCAACATGAGATCCAAAGCCCCCCCTGATACGGTTCTTGCCTTTCTTGCTTCCATCAACCCCCCTCCCACTTGTATAACCTCCACCAGCCACCTTGCCCTTCCTTCTGGTCCTTCATAGAGCCAAGCTGTCTTCTGCCTCCAGGCCTTTGCATATGCTTTTCCCTCTGCCTAGAACATTCCTCTCTCATCCTCTTTACCTGCCTAACTGACACTCATTCTTTCCTGTCCCCTCCAAGCCCTTTCTTGAGAGAGTGCCCTTCCTTGTGCTCATACCTCCGGACCTACCCTCTCCCACCAACTATCGCACTGCCTTGTGACTATCTCTTTTTTGCCCATCACCTTCCTTAGACTGGGAGCTTCTCAAAGACTAGGCCTTTGGCTTAATCATTGCGTTTCCCCAGGGTCTAGCATAAGCATGCTGTGTCCCGAGTAAGCACTCAACAAAAAACAGCATATGGCACCTGTCCCCGCATTTCCTGTGAGGAAACTGAGGCCCAGACAGAGGAAGGAGCATAATTAGGAGCACACAGGTGTTCATGACAAGACTAGAACTAGAGCCTCAAACCTCCCCCTCTAAGCCCAGAACCCCTTCTGGCTTAATTGCATAGAAACAGCCTCAGCCAAAATCATTCAGCCCCGGGGGACACAGATCCCAACACCAACAGCTTGTGGGGTTTTCTGGATCTCTCAACTTGTGATAACCTTCGGGTCTTCATGATAACCAGCCCTGCTGCCTTGGGCTCTTCATCTCTCCTGGGCCAGAGCAGAGTAGAGCCAGGTGGTTTGGAGAACTGAGATAATAGATAGGTGACCCGCACGAGCCCCTTCTCTCCAGCTCTTCCTGCTCTGATATGAAGTCCCTTTCCCTATTCCTGAGAAGAGATTCTCACCCACCACTTTGTGCAGGTAAAAACTAAGCATTTCCTCCTCCCATTTTTTATTCTGGAAGCCCAAGAGGACTGGCTTGGCCACCAGTGTGCTGGAGCCGGATCCTACAGGTTCCCAAGAGAGCCAAGAGCTACTTGTTAAATGACCTAGAATCCATGAGCCAGGTGTTAAATGGTAGCTGGCTGGAAGTCTGCCGTGGTGGGAGTACTTACACCGTGGAAATTCGCAAACATACAAACCAGGGCTCCCCGCCCCCACCAGGAGCTCATTGATAAACATTAATCAACACATCCCTGACTAGCTACCTTCCTTCGCCCTCCACCTACCTCCTACTCCACCGCTGCTCTCTCCTCTCCACCAAGGCTGCTGAGGCCTCGCTCTGATCCCCTGCAAAGAGCTCATTCTCCCATCAGTTACTAGTTCTTGCATAAGGAGGCAGTGTAGCATGTGGTTAAAAGCATAAGCTTCAAGTCCTCCTTGTCTGGAGTGAATCCCGGTGCTGCCCATGGGTCACATGACCCCAGGCGAATATCTTCTTGCATCGCCTCCCGTTTCCTCATCTGTAAAACAGAGATAATGATAACACACAGTGTATCGCCTTGGGGTTGCTGTTGAGAATTGATTCATGAAGAACAACCTCCGAGAAAAATATCTCAGATAATGTACACAAATGTTTCAGCAGAGCTAAAAATAACGTGAAGGGTGTTATCTCCGCATACTGTAGTAGGAAACCAGAGAACAGAGTCCAGAAAGGACTCGTCCCAGGTACCCTTCCTGGAAAATGACAGAGCACAGCCTGCATCTGTGTCTTCAGACCCCTTGCTCAGGGCTCTTCCCTTTCTTCTTAGTGGAGGGGGAAATGTACTTAACGCTTGCACGGATCTCTGGCTCTTACTCACAAAAACTTGAAGCTGTCAGTAAAAATTAATCTCTTCCAAAAGGGAGTATTATTTTGTTGGTGATGATTGTTGCTATTTTTGCCTGTAAAAAAAAAAAATGCCTTCTTATAACATCTTTTCAAAACAAGGTTTTAATCAAGTTTTCCTCTTAGGAAAATAATACATACTCATTATAAGTATTGGAAAATATCCAAAAGTCAAAAGAAGAAAAAGCCATAATCACACAACCTAATAACCAACTAGCATTAATATTTTTATTTGGTGAGAGTGATTTTTGCATCATTGTGCGTGTACTGTAAATATAATTTTTACCCTTTTTTACTTATGTTATTAGTTAGAATAAGTAACACTAGCTGCTATAACAAAGATGTCTCAGACGCTTAGTGGATCAATGCAGTAAAAATTGATGTTTCTCATATGCAGAGTCCAAAGTGAATGTTTCTGGTTGGTGGAAATTCTTTCCACGTGATGAGTCATGGACCCAGGCTCTTCCACCTCAGGTCCCCTCTGTTCCTTGGGCCTCAGAGTTCACTGAAAGACGCTGTGAAGCTAGTTGACGGATGGGGGAAGTGAAGGCGCATGAAGGGTCTCGTGGGAGGTCTTGATGGGTCAGATCTGGCATATCATATGCCACTTCTCCCCACATTCCTTTGGCTGTCACCTGGCCACACATAACTGTGAAGGTGGTTAGAAAATGCAGTTTAACCATGTGCCCAAGAGGAAAAGGAACTGGATTTGGTGAACAGCTAACCAGTGTCTGATACAGTCAGAAATCACTTTTCCAATCTTTTGTAATTTTTATAATAGAATGCTCAAGTATACAGAACTTAGATCAAGTCACCCCTTGGTTAAAACCCTTCAGTCACGTCCCCTTGCATTCAGAGTCAGGCTTAGCATTCTTGATACAGCCTGCAAGGTTCCACATGACCTCACACATGTCCACCTTGCCGATCACATTCCAGGCTCACCTCCTCCTCGATAACCTCTTTCAGCTCCTCTGGTTTCCCAGTCTCTCTCTTGCCTTGGGAACTTTGCACGTATAATCCCTCTTCCCAGGACTCTCTCTCCCACACTCTTCGCTAACTCCTTCCGATCTCAGTGGAAATGCCATCTCCCCAGAAAAGCCCTCCTTGGCCCAGAGTCTGTCTGTATTAAGTTTGTGTTGTAGTTCTCTCTGGTAGTACCCTATTCTTTTCCTTTGTGTCACTTATCGTAATTTGCAATTATATATTTATCAGTGTATTTCCTGCTTAATGTCCCCATCTCCCACCAGACTACACACTCCATGTAATTTAGGACCATGTCGACTTTGCTCACCCTTTATCTGGTGCCTGCCTGGCATGTGCCCAACATGTGTCAGGTGCTCCATAGTGCTGGTTGATTGAAAGCATGTATCATAATATTGTATCACGTGTCTATCATTGTTTATGTGGCTGTTGCCCTATATCGTGGACATTGCATTCATGTCTGATATTTTGCTATTCTAAACAAGTTTGACTCTTGTATTATGACTGGAAGGAAAGAGGAGTTGGTCCCACCCCTCTTGGCCCATTGACCCTGCCATTTTTTCTTCATCTCTCTCCTCTCCATTGCACCCAGCCCTACCTTAGGCCACCACTCACTTTGTGGCTGGTGCCCATCTGATCACAGTCCCTCAGAAGGATGCCCCTCCATTTACTACGCACCAGCAGAAGGGTGGTACTGGGGCTTGCCACACCTCCCAGCCTTCTTCTCCTCTTAATTCCCTACAAATCCACGGCTCGAAACTCAATGGATACATCAAACTTTTCTCCAGGCGTGGGCCCTATCAAAAGCATTTCATTTAAGAAAATATTTTAAATAATCTGCAAAATATGACTTATTTTAGCCTAAGGCACGGGCAGAAAAAAAAGTATTTTTCACCTTTGTAGAGCATGTGGGTGGACCTACACAATTGCTGGATATTTCTCTTTTAAGTCCTGCCATCCTTTGGAAACCAGAAGGCACCTTCTTCAAGCCACATGATGAGGGTTACCCTTGAGGGAAAATCTGACCAGCATTCAAACCCCGGTGTTTTCTCCAAGTCCTCATTATTTATTTGAGACCAGCATCATTCTGCTTGGAGGGCTTGCAGCAGAACCGTCCAAGGTGGGCTTGGATCATCTACACAGATAGCAGTGAGACATGTCAGGGCAGATCTTGTTTCCCCACAGCTCAGACCAAGCCCTCGGATGAGTGTGCATGCTCACACTTCCCAGAGACAAACACGACTGCCAGAGATAAGAGTGCACCTAGGGTCATATTAAAGACAGAAATCCTTCCCTAAAGGTGCCATGATCTGAGAGACTGTCCGTCAGTGGGCCCAGGGCCCCACACAATGAAGCTGTGACCAGCCTCCACTGTCCAGCCTCCAGCTCCAGCCCAGCATCGGATCATGTCCGGGGCATCCCTGCCCTCCACCGTGAAATTAAAAGAGACCCCCACCCCCCCCCAAAAAAAGTTCCAACATAGGACTTGACCCACACAATTCATAAACTGCTATTGGCATAGATCTTCCCTGTGCTTAGTAGTGAAACATTAAAGATGAACAATGGAAACAATTAGTTTTTCTGAGAGCAGGCTGCTGGAAATGTACTTAGTGTACATTTCACTCTCCACGGATTTTCCTGCAGATTCTGAGCTGACACCAGGTGAAATTCTGCTAACTAGGATTACCTGGAGGAATTATGAGTTACCCTTTACACATGGCAGCTCTGAGTTATGCCTTTTTCATAAATACCTTCTTTAATTCTCACAAACAATCCTGACAAGTAGGTATGGAGCTTCCTATTTTTCAAAGAAGAGAATGGATGCTCAGAAAAGCTCCGTGACTATCCGGGGTCATGCTGGGGGCAGTGTTGACTCTTGCCTGGTGAATGCTGAGCCGTGAAGTTTTTTCCACATGTTACCCTGTGCATTCTGAAGATTTCCCCGACAAAGAAATGCAGCTTTATTGCTTCCGATTCAACCTGAACTGTTCGTTTGGATCGACTTTTATGAAACATACTGCCTTCTTTGACATTAGTGGCATCTCTTTTGGGGGGAAAAAAATTCCTTATAAATTATCCACTTGGCGGCTTTACTTCCATTATTTTATTTGCATTCCAGGTCTGCTCTGTGGTCATTCTTTAGAAGCTCCTCAAAAGTTGGAATCCATTATCAATCAGCGTACCTTCAAGAAAACAGCACTTTAGTCATTTCAGAGGGAGATTTAATTCAGGGAATTGGTCACAACTTTGTTGAAAAGGGCGGAGGAGCAAAACAGGAAGGTGCTGTCCTTGGAGATAAGTATTTACAGAAATGACCAAGCCCCTTGGGCTGCAGGAACAAAAAGGGAACCAGTGTCCCCACTGCCTCTGAAATGCACGAAGTGGTTTCACTTTTCTCCACGGAATGCTGATTGATGATGGAGTCTGTCTTCTGAGGTGATTATAAGAAGGACCCCTGAGCCAATTAGGAACGCAAATAAAATAATGGGGACCCAAGGGCATGAGCCTCTGAGGCTCCTTCCACTGCTGTTTCTGCTGCTATGGGGAAACCCCCCCCCCCACTGGCCACTGAGCAGTCAGCTCAGGGCCCCCCATGCTGACAGTTGGGGGGCTGCTGGGACCCACAGACACCTGCAGGCACTCAGAACTCCTTCTGCTTCAGCCAAAGCAGGAAAAAAAATGGCTTTTCCCTTATGTGTACTTTCTAAATCTCCCTTGAATACTTCTCATGAGCAGAACCTAAATGGAAACCAGCTGGCAGGGGATGGTGGGAAATGTGGTTTCTGGACTTTGGGCCCCTGCCACACAGAGGAGGGTATAGAAGAGCCAGTGTGGGCTGTGAGCCGGCCGACAGAACTCGGCCACCACGCCGGCCCCAGCCACCAAACTCCCCTGCCTTAGAATTCAGCGCACCCTATGGATGGGTTCAAGTGCACGTGCTGAGCCTCAGTTACAGGCCTGGGATCGCACACGGCGAAAGCTTAAGGAGAGTCATGGCATTTCTATAGACATAAAGAATACGCGTGTGGGGAGAAGGGCAAAACAAATCCCTGCTCAAGCTGGGGTTTAAGAA
Source organism: Nasua narica (assembly GCA_028533885.1). Classification (NCBI taxonomy): domain Eukaryota; kingdom Metazoa; phylum Chordata; class Mammalia; order Carnivora; family Procyonidae; genus Nasua; species Nasua narica. The sequence continues at coordinate 51,927,044 of CM052813.1, read as the reverse complement.
GGCGAAGCCAGCCCGGCGTCCTTGGCTGAAACGCCAGGCCACACAGGGCAGCTGAAGCATGGGTTTCACCAGAATCCACTGCCTCTGTTCCCACCGCCTTATCACTCAGGCTCCTGCAGGCGGCAGGAGACAGAGTCCCAGGGACCTTTGATGGCAGGGGTCCTGGATGAGGTTGCCCTGGAGACAGATGCCGAGACAAAGATTTGCAGACAGGAAGCCGATCAGGGAGGGTTCTCAGGAGCAAGACCTGGGAGGGAGGGAGGGAAGTAGGACGTGGCAAAGGGACAAGTGAATCAGTGCCACTATAACCACGGCCCCGGTCTTCCCACGGGGACCTCTGGATGCCACGGTCCTTCGCAGTTGTCTGGAATTGAGGCCAGGGGGTAGAGCTATGTCCCTTCATGACCGTTGGATGCAGATCCTAGTGCTGCTTTGCTCAACCTCCCCAGACCCGGGGCTCCTCCCTGCACTTAGGATTCCCTCCAGAGCCCTGTCTGGCCTCCTGGTTGGACGTGGCGTGGCCCTGCCCGCCTACCCGCTCCCTCGCCTTCCTGTGCCCGCCTTGCTGGCCCTTTCTACCCCTGGCCTGACTTCACACCGTGCCTGGAGCATCTTCCTCCTGCCTTGTGGCCTGTGGCTCTTCTGTCAGCCCCTTGGTGAGCTCTTTCCTGACGGCGCAACAGACCTCCCCCCGTTACTTTCTTCACGGCACTCTCCACACACTAAAGTCATCTTGTTCGCTTACTGGCGAACTTGGGTCATTTGTCCGTCTTCATCTAATACAAGCTCTCCCAGCGCAGGAATCAGGACCTAGAAGTTAAGTACATGGCCCAGAATAGGCAAATATTTGTGGAAGGGCAGAACTTCATGAAAACCATCAGAATGGTGTGTGGGCTTCCTTGTTGCATGGACTTGGCTAGGATAGCGGTCCCCATGCGGGCAGCCTCGGGCAGAGGGGCACAACTGGCTTTAGTGGTCCGACCCAACGGGTGCCGTGGGGACTTCTTCAGGAAGCAATCAGATGACACATCTTCCTCAGAAGGGGGCTTCCTGGAGCTTCCTGGCTGCTTCTCGGGGCAGACCCCCCCCCCATATAGCCCAATTACCCGTCTATACGTCCTTCATTGCCCCCCGGTGAAGCCCACGGCCGCTCACGTGGTTTGAGAACTCAGTCACTTGGGGGCCGATGTTTCCGAGAGGCGAGGACACCTCAGGCAAAGACCCAGAAGTTTATCCCTCTGCCGGATGACACCATGTGATATGGAAAAATCTCCTCCCAAGGGTTGGAAAGCTCCCTGGTGCTTGAAATGTTTTTTATTTCAGCTCCCTGCTCTTAAACATTTTATAAGTGACTACTGCCATTTACTGGGTGCCCGTGGTAGGTCAGGAGCTCCGCTGGGTCCTTAACTCAGATGCTCAGGAATGTGCCCGAGGGAGCACGGAAGCCAGGTTTGGGATATTCGGACACTGGCCTCCTTCCACTGCATCACCCGAGAAGCTTTAGGAGCTACTGTTAGGAAAAAGTTATCGTGAGGAAAATAAAACGTGACAACTCTCACTTCAAAGATGGACTGATTTGTTTTGGGAGGTTCTCATCCCCACCTCATAGTCCAGTCGAGCTTCGAAGACCATTTCATATACTTTCTCAGTTAACGAGTGAAGATTCTGCAGAATTTGTCCACACTCTGTAGCTAGAAGTCTGTGGAGTTCCTCAGAGCTTGGCAGGAGACGGGCAAATTAGATCTCCCCCCGTTATCAAGCCAAGAAATGTCCTCCTTGTCCGCCGTGTCTGCATCTCTCCCAGCTTTGCAAAGTGCTCTATTTGCATAAAAGTGAGCCTTTTGCAAGATGTTCTGTGTTTTTCAATCATCCCTAGAAATAAAATCACAGCTCCCATCTCACCTTAGGCTGAAGTGTTTTCACACTCCTGGGAATTGCTTGCCGTCACCTGAATATGGAATTGGGGGGGGGGGGCATTAGTTTCAAACTGATACTACGTGCAGCTGTCTACAGGATTTCAGAAAAGGTGTCAAAGTGGCCTCAGAAGATGTTTCTCATTCGGAGAACAGGTTGAGTGATTCTTTTTGTTCGAAAAGCCGCAGAGCCTCGGACTTTGGGTTTCCACCAAGGGAGGATACGTCTTAGTGTTTTGTCCCAAGAATTGAATGGGATCCAAAGTCTCATCTGTGCTATGACCTGATGATACTAGAGCGTAGTGAGAGGAAAGCAGGGTCCCTTTAAGACCATTGCTTTTCCTGATTGTACATTAATGGAGAGACGGGAAGGGATTTATTTCTGGATGAGGAGCAACATGCTATATGAAATGGCATGGGCATTAAAATCAAACTTGGATCTGACTCCCAGAAGCCTCACAGTGAACTAATACAGGCACGTCACCTCTCTCCATCTCAATTTCTTGATCTGTAAAATGAGGGTCATACCCCTTTCCACTCAAGCTTGTCAAAAAGATTCATTGATACAATGTGTCAATTTCCTTGCACATTACAGAATTTTGATGGATCTTGTGTTAGCAAGGAGAGACCCCACCCCTTCTGCTCCCGATCTATTTAGCCCAGCATAGGAAAGCCCAGTATCAGCCAGCAAGGCAGATGCAGGAGATGATGCTGTCTGGCCCCTAATGAGGGGTGCTCTGCTGCCTGTGACCCTAGGCAGGTCTCGCTGGCTCAAGAAGTTTCATTTTGTGCTGCCCTGTAGCCCATTTATAATTGGGGCTGATGTCACCACTCAGTAAGAACTTACAAAAATATTCTATGTCCTTAATAAAAGTACTAACAGACCTCCGGTTCCCTTCTGGTCTTCACGTCAAACCACCTCAGCAAAGCCGGGCATCTTGATGAGTGGGGCCCAAGAGCAGAGTCAGAGTTGGGCTCAGAACCCTGGAGGACCTTGTCCCAGGGTAACACAGGACACGTGGAGGTTTCATGGATAATCATGATGATGATGATGACGCCCAGCTCAGCTGTAATTCACATGTGTTGGTTCCATTATTGATTTTGTGCTCCTCCGATTAACCAGACAAAGTCACAGCCAGTTTTAAAACAGTTTAATTTTGCATCCGCAGCCCCACGGGAATCGGGTTTTTTTCCAATATTAGTAATCACACTGTACCATTTATGAATTGCAGTTGAGATCAGTGGTGTTTGAGCTAATATGGCATTTCTCTTTTGTTCTTGTCTGTTTTGTTTTGTTTTTAGGGTCAAGTTGTGTTCCGGAATGGGGAGAGAATGGGGACCATTAAATTTACTCAATTTCAAGGTAGGTTTTCTTTGCTTCTTCTTTCTAGTTGATGAGTTCTATGTTCGGGGATGTCGTGTTTCTGCAATAAAATACATCCAAAGAAATGAAAGTAGGGTTTTCCAGATAAGAGGAAGCAGAGTCCATAGAAAACACTGCTCTGTGAAAACATCAATTTCAACTTATTTAGAATATTTTTCTAGACTGCATGACTTCGCAGGCTATTCAGTCTCCCCACATGACTCCGAGAGGCTCATGAAAGTATGGGGGTGTGGGAGTTCAGTCCCCTCCAGTATTCTAAGAAAGCTTGCATTATTTTTGGTTTCGATGATAGAAATTTTCAAACAGACCCTGAAGTCAAGAGAACCACATAATGATCCCCGTGTACCCATCGCCTGGCTTCAACCCTCATCAACATTTTGCCACTTGCTTTATCTTTACTCACCCACTGCACCTTTTTTTTTTTTTTTTGCTGTAATGTTTAAAGCAGCTCTCAGACATTATCTCATTTCAATCTCTAAATACTGCAGTATGCATTCCTTCTAGATAAGAACTTTTCAAAACATAGCCAGGCTACTATTATCCTACCTAGAACATTTAACAACGATTCTTAATATCCTTTCACTTCTAGCCTGTGTTGATCCTCTGATTATTTGCAAAATGTCCTTACAATCTGTGGGAGAATCCACACAATGCCTGTTTGCTACCTCCGTTTAATCTCTTTTAACCCATCATCAGCCCCCATGTGCCTGTCACAGGTCCTTAATTTTCTTTTTTTTTTAAAGGTCATTTGTTGGACTTTTCTGTTGTCTGTGTTGGCAGGGCTCAGAAACCTTCCAGACCACTTTCCTCAAGTGACGAGGTGGAAGTAGAGGCCCGGAGAGGGGGCAGAGGCTTGTCCGAGCACACAGGACATCTGTGAGGAGTGGGGCTGGGCTTTCCCCCAGGTAGACACCCCCATGCAGCCCGATAGGGGCATCAGCAGGGTTTTTAGCCAAAGCCACTAGAGGCATCCTTCCTCACTGCAGCGTTTTTCAGCATCTGGAGGTTTCTGAAAAATCCAGAAACAAGAGCAGTGCCTTTGCCTCAGATCCCAAAGTCATCCAGGGGAAAAAGCAAGAAATGAAATCGAGTTATTCGGGTTCCCTCAGACAAATCCCACCGGATTTAGATCAGTGAGGAGAGGTGTTTGGTACTGTGGCTCCGTAATGCAATCTTGTACATCTACCCATTCGTCTTCCCGTGGCAGGTAATTGAAACGCATGTCAGCTCTCTGGCATGCACAAAAGATGTAATTTTCGGCAAATGTAATTATTTTCCCATTTGTTAAGTCTTGCTTCTTCATTGGTTGAACCAAGTAAGCATCTTGGCAAAGATACTTTTTTTTTTTGAGTGATTGTAACTAAATTCCTTTGTCACATTTCCAGTTCTCAAATTATATCATTCTAGGAGAATATTTTATAAAATATTGATTGGCCGATCACAGCTATAAGTGTGTGCCAATTTTATTGCCTTTTTTTTTTTTCATATTTTAGGATTACACACCAATTCCAGTGACTAGTTTTGGGCATTTATAAGGAAAGCAATGGGGCAAACAGAAACTCAGAGATGGGTCTGACCTACCTTAGCTCAAGCCGATATAGCACATTCGGCAAGTAACTTCGCCTGTGTGACGTCCTCATCTGTAAAACAGAAATATAATCCTACCTACCTTCTTGGAACGTGGAAAGAACTCGAGAACGCATAGAAATATGTGCATATATTTCTAGCTCAGCAAGAAGCAGCAATTATGATTAGCACCATGTCCAAAATGATGGCATTTTTCTGAAGCAAATCCAGATTTTCTTGGTGTGTTGAAACCCCCAGGTGCCTTTATGTCTGCTTGCCCTTTATAGCTTCTCCCCACACTTAGCCATATGTAGGATGTCAGACCTGGAAGGGTGTTAGAGATGAACATTTTCCACTGCTTCCGGGTGTAAAGGGGAACCTGGGACCCAGGGGAGGGAGCGGTTCCACCCAGGGACACAAGCTGGTTAATGGCAGCTGAGCCGGAACCTCAGCTTCCCCCTTCCACACCTACACCTGGGTGTTTTCCCTCACCACATCCGGCCCAGGTTTTAGTAAACATCCAAGCTAGGTCGACGCATACTCCTCTTTGTATGTTTTTAAAACAAACATTGATCCTGTTGACAGAGGGATGCTGTGTTATTTCAGGACTAAAATGAGCCACTAGAGTGCTGGGGGCATGTTCATGTCCTCACGAGAGTTAGTTTTCCAAATATAAAGGGTGTTAGAGGTGCATTCCTGCCAGGGTGGAGTGGCATTGAATTATCGAACAGGCTGGCCACCCTGGAAGGGTGCCTGGTTATCATCTCATTTCACGGAGAGGAAACTGAGGCCCAGATAGGGGGAGGGACTTGCCTTGGGGGAGACCTTGACTCACCGTGCAGTGGTGGGTTCATTCCTTCTCTTCTCTGGGCCCTTGCTTCCCTGGGCTGGCCCAGACTCTGTTTTCCGGAACTTTTCCAGGATTTAACCCGAGAACTGCCTCATGCCATTTGCCTTCCTAAAAGGCCTCTAAATGGAACCGCCATGTTGTTTTCTGCCATGTCCTCCACACCATCTCTCCCCCTGTCTGCTTCTCTCTCCCTCACCTCCTGCCCTGTCTTTAGAGGGGACGGAAATACCAGGGCTCACAGCAGAGCTGGCTCGCAGATAGCCAGCCCCAGTGGTGGGGGCTCCATTTGCAGGGGCTGCTTTGAGACTCGCACACAGGCTGTCTCAAAGCTCACTAACCTGATCTCGGAAGCTGGCCCATCCTGCCCTTCCTCTGAAGACCTCACGAGATGCTCTTTCCGCTCCTCATTTGTGCAGAGTTCTCGGGGCCTTCCGAACTCTTTTATCCACCATACGTGAAGCATTTCATCAGAGGCCCTGTTAATTCCTTTGCAAAACTAAAACCCAAATGAGTTGGAAATGGGAGGTAGCTTTGGGAAGAAGACTAAATAAAAAGGGAGCCAAGAAGCCATGGCCCTGCATTTTTTGACTCCGAGGCAATAGGGTAGCACGAATGCCTGGCACTCAGTAGGCCAGTAAGTTTATTGATTTAACCTGGAGCAAAAGACCTGCAGTCAAGTCCTTGTCTGAAACTCAGCAGCAATGTAACCGTGGGCAAGTTACTTCATCTCCCTAAGCCTCAGCTTAATCCTCTGGAAAATGGGATGGCGCTAATGCCAGCCCTGCCCAACTCCTGGGGCTGGGGAAAGGGCCAAGTGAGATTTAGCTCTATAGACTCTCAAGTGCTGGGAAGCTCGTCACATCACTGACATGATTCCTGGATCTTGGCCGGCTCTTGCTAATGCTTACTGGATTCGTTGGTGATAGGACTTGTAGAAATTTAAGAACATCTTCATTTATTTGCGGTTTCTGGTGATGTCTGGTGTACAGCAGTTAGCCTTGAAAACAGAATGTGAGCTGAAGCTAATTCAAGATGGCGGCCGTCATTGTTTCAGGCTGGAGAAACTATCTTGTAAATTTAGGAATGCTGGATAGACAGAACTGTTCTAAAATAATGTGCCAGGGTTAGCCCCCTGCCCCTCTTGAAACTGAGGTATTTTTAATTCAGATCCCTAAGAATGAACTTCCTCACCCCCCAGCTTCCCTCCATTTACTTCATTTTCAGGAGTTCCCAAAGCTTTTAACTCCCAGCAGGACAATGTAGATGGTAGGTGGCAGATACTGTCAGTGACACATCCATACTCCATGAGCATCCACAGTTCCAGAACAAATGCCTCATGAAAAGCACCCGCATCCCTCACCCTGTGCAAGGAGTAAGCTCTATGTCCAAGAGAGTTGGTGCCTCCAGGGACAGCCTTGTGCCAGGAAGGAGAGAGAAGCAGAGGCTAAACCACCCTCTTGGGTGGGACAACTGCAGGGTGTTCTACTCTGCCTCCAGGGGTCCCCAGTAAGATTGTGCCTCAGTTGCCCACCCAGAAACCTGCTCAGGAATGCCCCCGTACTGGCTCCCTTCCCTTCCCTGTCTCACACCCCCACACGTCTTCAGTGGGCCCCAAGACCACCTCCCAAATCAATTCCGTGCCCTCCTTCTCTTGTCTCAGGTGCAATTCTGAGTGACCCACCTGTGGTCAGAAGCAGGCATTCGCATCCTGTTGGCCACACACCTTGGGCGTAGTAGGGCCAAGGCCTAAACCCTCCCGACTCCACATTCAGCCGCCCTCCCCACCCTCGCCCGTGCTGGCACTGACTCCCATTAAATCACGTGTCTGTGAGCATGAATGCCAGGGAATTGGCTTCTTTTTTCCCTCAAGAGAAGAAAGAATCCATGTTCCTGCCGAAGTCTAAACGCGGTTCAGAATTTGCAGCAGGGAAGGAAGTTGAGCGAAGCCATGATTAGAGCCTTGTTTGTGCTGTGCTTTGGGAGCTCTCCGCATCTGCACACTCGCCGGCCCTGCCTTCATTAGGCCCGTTTGTCAGCGTCTCGGCGAGCGATAATGTGCCCGCATCCCGCGTGGCTTCTGTGCCACAGAAAGGGCTCAGACTTCGGACTTTTCTATTTTGGCACCTGATTTGAAGGCACGGGGTCTTCCGTCGCTCCAAAAGCATGATTGCCATTCAGCAGGTACCTAGTGAAAGGTGGGCTCACCCCCCCCCTCCGTTTGCAGACATTAATTACCGTTTGGTCTTTGGGGTAACAGATACGGTTCTATTCAGTGCGCATTTCCTGAGCATCTGCCAGGCGCCTTACCAAGTCCTCTGAGGGAAGCCAAGTTGAATAAGAGACAGTCCCTGCCCCCCGGGGGCCTCATCATTTCTCTGGCCGAGTGCCAGGGTCTATAAAATCAGGAAGATGATTTCCCAGAACCGACTAGAAAACTTTCGGAGCTCATCTGACCCTAGTTTGGGATGCTTGAGGCCTGTTTTTAATGTTCTTTTCCTTCTGTCAGGGTCAAGGCATGTATTGTCGCTCCCTTCACCTAGCCATAGGTCTGGAAAGGCCAGGTAGTCCGACGGCCACTCGACTTGATGTAATTAAGAGTGGAGACATAGGCCGCTGGACTGCAGGAGACCCTGGCAGGGTTGTGGTTCAGCAGGAATGGAAGGACACACATGTATGTGGCCTATTTGAGGCTGGGAGCCTGATCCTAAGACTTCCCAGCCTTCGTGATCGAGGGGCTTTTGTTTCAGAGAGCCCAAGGAAAGTAGCCTGAAAGACAGAATTAGTTAGCAGACCTTGTGTTTCATTGAGCCGTAGACTGTCCGTGTTGAAGGGAGCCATGACTCTTTTGCAGCATTACCTCTCCTTGAATGCCTCCAGTGATGGGGAACTCATCCCGTCACGTGTAAATGAGCTTTGAAGTGGACATGTCTCTTCCTTACTAGTTAGACGCTGTGGCTTGATTTCTCTAAAGCCACCATTTCAGCATTCAGTTTAAAATAGTAAAATTAAAGGGGATCATTTTCTTTGCCTTGAGGGATGGCGAGAATTCCATGACATGAAGCTACAGACAGTTCAGTGACTGGCACAGAGAAGGGCCACGGCAACCATGGGCTTCCTGCTCCCTTCCTAGGCACTCATGACCAGAACCCCAGTTCCATCCCCACCAGAATTTCTTGAGAGAAGTACCATCTTGCTTCCTTAGGACACATTTCACGCTCCTCATTTCATGAGATACTGTCATCCCTGGTCCAGGAAAGCCCCTCTTGATTGTCTGCGCCCTATCTCAAGCCTTTGCTCTCATCCCGCAGGGAAAGGCAAACACTCTAAGCGTTTAATGCATATGCTCTGTCGGTATGTCCTTACAAAAGGTGGATCGCTGTTTCGTATGCATATATTTTGATTTCTGCCAGTGGAACTAGATTGTATATCTTTTTCTATTTCTCTTTTTTTCCCTCCCCACTCAGTGCGTTGTTTTTTGGAGATGCTTTCATGTTCCTGTGTGTACGTCTGAGCCGTGCCTTGCACTGATCATGCTTTACCCATCCACTCTCCCAGTGACAGATACCCAGGCCACCTTCAACTCCCTACCTATAGAGATAATGAGTGTCCTTGTACTTGTCCCCTTATGAACCCCGCTGAGCATTTCTTTAGGACAAATGCCCGGGAGCAGAATTGTTGGATGGGAAGGTGTGTGAACACTGAACGTGCCTGTGATCTGCCAGATGGCTCTTTCAGTGCCCACACCTGTCTCCCCTGCCACCATCATGGGGATTCCCGTGTCCCTCCTCCCTCCAATACTTCCCGGTCCCCGGCTCGCTCATTGTCTGCCAGTCTAAAGGTATAAAGTAATATCAGTAGTCTTAAATGTCATTTCTCTGATTACTAACAAGGTTTGGGTATTTTTTTCCTGTGCTCATCAGCCATTTGTTGATCTTTCTGATCCTTCGACCACTTTTATTTTGAGGATATACTGTCATTTTCCTGTTAATTTGCCAGAGTTCCTTATGTACTCCAAATATTAGTCCCATTTACCTTTAGGCTTTGCAAATACTGTCTTTCATTTAGTCACTTGTCTATAAACTTAAAGTCCTTGTTGAACAGAAGTTCTTAATTTTGATGTGGATAAATTCCTTTTTTCCTCCCACTCCTCCCATGGTTTGGGCTTTTGAAGTTTCTTAAGAGTCACTTCTTGGCAACTTAGACCAGGTCCCGACGGGGCACAGAGGGTGCTGGGCTGGGTAAAGTGCAGCCCCTGCCCTCAGAGAGTTCCTGGTCCAGGGAGAAGACACAGGACCTCAAGTGGGTGTGGCATATGATGGCGTTCAGAGGGGAGACACTTGGCTCCACCTGGCGGATTCTAGGAAGGCTACCTGGACGAGGCGACATCTGAGTTTTCTTTCCTATCCCTGAGTTTGGGATTCTGAAGGACCCTTGGGAAGTTAGCCAAGAAGAGGAGACAAACGGCATACTGGGTGCAAATAACCCGTTGTGTTTATATGTGTCCTGTGTACCCCCAGATACTTAGCTTTTGCCCCTGGCCCGGTTCGCCTGAGTCAATAGACAAATCCGCCCTTAGCAAGGTTATTATGGTCCCAAGCCATCTGGCCAGTGTCCACCCGGCCTGTTAAAAATTCCCAAACAAAGGTCAGTGACGTCAGTTTGTTACAAAGGCAGCAGTGACATATTGTTCATGAAGACAGAGAAGGGCGTGTGCGGGATTCGGGCCCAGAAATGCTGCTGAGAGGTGCTGCTCAGCTGTGCTCCTCACCCGGTGACAGGAGAGACACCCTCTGGGGCCTACCCACAGGCAGTGATCAGACCAGGGAGCACTCCCGAGGAAGGGCTAGCGGCTATCCAGAGAAGAGCAGAACCAAAGCCCGTGATCACCATGTTCTCACCTCTGAAGAACCCGCGGCAGCGGGCCCCCAGGCAGATGCAGGGTCCCCAAGGCAGGCTTTCAAAGCCATTGCAGAATCACCCATCAAGGGGCGGAGGCACAGAGATCTCCCCATCCAGCGAACTCGCTTTAGCCAGACCGAGGCAGAGGCGGGGACTTTCTGGAGGCTCCTCGCCAAAGTGACGGCAAAGCCAAGAGGAGCTCAAGGGTCCCATCTACCCGCCAGAGCTCTTTCTTTTCCCCGAGTTTGGGATTTTGTTGGGGGGCCTAGAATGGAGTAACTGCATAGCATTTTTTATTTTTGTTGAGTCAAGACCATGCTGTGTGTTAGACCTCGGCCTCAGACATGGAGTCTGTCTTTGTAACCGTTAAACTTTAAAGAACATTTGGGCCAATTGAGGACAACTGCACAGTTAGGGGTGAGGGGAGTCGAACCCGTGTAGCAGGCTGTGGGGACCCAGCGAGCACAGGAGGTCGGCGACCCTGTGACTGGCTCCCCGTTCCCGGGGTTGCGGTCCCAGAAGGAGGCAGAATCACTGACGGAAGCTGTTTCCCAGCCGTCTCGTGGATGCTCTCAGGCCCGCAGCCAGTGAATATTTTCAGACTGGACTTTTTTTGGCAGCCTAATTTTCACCAATAGGACCTATTTCCTTTACGTATCATCCAAATCTAAAATTTGAAATAAAGAATGCGCTTTTTAAAGAGAACCCTTCTTTTTGCCCCACAACAAGGAAGCAGCATTGTTCTGCGGGAGAGGGGCTCTCTGTTCCACACTATTTTTAGTCTCTCCACACAGAAAGCGTCGGCATTGATGGGCCTTCAGTCGAATCTAGTGGTTCTCAACCCTGGCTGTTCATTAGGATCGGCTTAGGGGACTTTGAAAAATACTGCCAGAACCCACCCCTCAACCCCCCAGAGGTTCTAATAGAATGAGTCCATATTAGAACTCAGACGTATGTATTTACCAGCAGTTCCCACTAATGCCCACCAGGGCTGAGAACCACTGGAAGCCCTTCTGTGCAATTTGCTGATGGAGAAACTGAGGCCCAGAGAAAGGACCGTCTGTCCAGGGCCAGACAGCAAGTCAGCGGCAAGCTGCCCCAATGTTGTGGGGCAGGGAGGCAGCCCTCTGCTCGATTCCTTCATCCACCCCACCCCCTGGTGGGTCTTTCTAGCCTGTCCACTGGCCCATGGTCTGCAAGGCCAGTCTGTGTCATTGAGTGGCTAATGGTTGTTTGAACCCAAGGGTTAAACATCAAGAATGCTGGGTGCCTATCATGATCACCACCAGCTGGGCCGAAAGAACACACAGGACCCCATCCTTCTACCTGCAGATATAGGAGGGGTCCTGGCTAGAGGACAGGGGATGAGACTCGATGCTACCTAGGGACACCAGAGGCAAGCCTTCAGGTCCCACTCGGGAACTAACCGGCTGATAAGAATCGTAAGGCCTGGGCACGCGTAGGGCATAGCTCCAACACCAGGAGCTGTCACCCCAGCCCTCAGCCCACAGCAACTGAGGTGCTCAGAGGGGAGCAGTACTCAGGGAGGGCTTCCTGGAAGAGGTGGGTGTAGGGTTAGGGTTGGGCCATGTTGGTAGAGAGAGGGGAAAGCCACTTTCTAAGCAGAGGGATCGTTATGGGGAAAACATGGCAGTTAAAAAAAACAAAACAAAAAACCTAGGGAGTATTTGGGGACCTAGCAAATAGCTCAATTGCTTTTATCATGAGGCCAACTATAATTTATCAAACACTTACTGTGAGTTAGGCTGTAAGCCGGAAACTGGCTGTATTCTCCTCTTTAATCCTTATGGCCACTTAGAAAGTTCCCATTTTCCAGCTACAACAGCCTGCTAACAAAGGGCAGGCTAGAGGGAAAAAGTATCTGCAAATGAGAGTAATTTTACCTGCCTGGTAGGGCTGGGTGAGTCTCTAAACTACAATGTCAGAGATTATGAATTTTTTTTTTATCTTTGTATCTCCCACCCAGAACCTGTCAGATTAATAGACACCTAGTCAATGTTTGTTGAGTGAATGAATGAATGAATGAATGAGTGATAAGGGACTTAGCAGAAACATTGCTAAGTGCCCAAATGTCCAAGGCCACCTTGGTCAAGGATGAGAACAGAACCTCATCTTCCACCACCGACGCTGCTGCTTTTGAGGGATTCTTTATGGGGAAGTACCTGGGGCTGGGCCTGGCATGCAGTAGGCACTCCCTAAGTGTGGCCAACCACAGCTGTTCAGCATGGGTGGTGAAAGTGGTCTGAGTTCAGAGCGAGGGGAGCCCAGTTCGGGTGCCCACTTGGCCATTGCCTGCACATGGCTCTGAGTGTTTGTTTAACTGCCGTGAGGCTCCTCCCTCATCTACAGATGAGGGCAAATCACGCCCATGTCACGGTTTGCCAAGCCCTTCGATGCAAGAACCTGCCTGGGAAGCACCTGGGAGCCCCTAAGCAGTACCCCAGGGAGGGACTCTGGTGATCAGGGCTGTCTTGGGAAGCCGAGGATGTGCGCCCCAGCCGGGCGGCAGTGCCTCCTGGTGCCAGGGGGCAGTCCATCGCGGGCGTGTGAGTCCGGGACAGGCCGTGTGGCTGGGGGTGCAGTGGGGTGCCAGCCACATCACTTCCCGGCTCCTGGTGATTTGTTCCAATCAGCCTGCATATTTCATGAGCTGCCTCCCCATACCAGATAAATAAATCACGGCTTCCTCCTCTGAGCGGCAGGAGCTGACTGGGGCTGAGGACTTCAAAAGGCCAGAGCAGGGATGCTGGAGCTCCCAGCCGCGTCTGCTAATGTGACATTTAGGAGCTGTGGCCCAGGCAGGCGACACCACCTGCATGGGGGCAGGGAGACAATTGGGGAGGGGGGCGGAGGGAAGGAAGTGACTTTTACAGCCCTGGTTTCCACCCCACTGTCCAAGGAACACAGGCAGAAGTGGAAGTGTGGCCTCTGGGATTCCCTGTTCCGCTTCCTGAATGTTTATAAGGGACCAGCAGCGCATCTGCATTTCTGCAAAGAAATTCACTTAGAGCCAGAGCCCCAGCCAGCCGGCCGTTCCTCTGGGGGGCGTTTGGAATTCCTGCAGCTGTGTCACTCCATAACCTCTGGGCATTTGCAGGCCCAGCATCTGCGGCTCTGGGGACCCATTTGCCCTGCGGGTGGGCACGTGGGCGGGCCTCTCTGGAGTTAACACACAGGAGGCATACGTGGCCCACGGAGGGGGCAGCTTGGCAGGGACTGTCACTGCTCAGGGATCCCATCGAGGCAGCCCTATGTCGGTGAAGAGCATGAGCTGCAGGAGACATCTGGGTTTGAGGCTGGGCTCTGCATTTAGAATTGGTGGGACGGCAGCCCAGGCACAACCTGCTGAGCTCAGTTTCCTCGTCTGTACAGTGGCAATGAAACACCAGCCACGGCGGTGAGAACTGAGCGAGAAAAGGCACAGAAAGTTCCTAGCACAGACCCAGGCACACTGTCAAGGCTCGACGGTTCTCCCCGCCCACTCCCCAGCCCTGTCAAAGCCTCTTCGGCCCCGGGGGCTTCACCCTCTAGTTCCACACCCCTTGTCTTTGGTCCTGTTTCCCCAGACCTGCTGTGTCTGTGGTCACCAGTCCCCCCACACACCAAAACCACCGACCCCTTGTTCAAGGGGCTTGTTTTTCTAATGTCTCAGTGACATCTGACACTGCTGGCCAGCTCCATTGTGAAACCGTCCCTTTCCTTGGCTCCGGTGATGCCTACTGTCTCCTGCCATCCTGCTCCCGGCACCCTGGCCAGTCCTTTCCAGTATCCTTGCAGCATCCTTGCCCTACCTAACCTCCCCCCTGCCCCCCGAGAGGTTGGTGCTCCCCAGGATTCTGCCCTTGGTCCTCTCCGCTCCTTGACACTGTCTCAAGGGATCTCCTCCCTGCCCCCTGCTCCAATGTTTACATGCCGATGGCCCCAACTCTCTTCCCAGCCCAGACCTCTCCCCTGTCTCCAAACCCAAGGATATCTCCACCTTCATGACCCATGAGTACGTCAGGCTTAGCTAATGCTAATTCCACCTCAGAATGCATTAATAGGAATATAATGTGCAAAACGAAGGAGGGGATAATCCCCTGTACTTGCTCCTGACCAAGATCATGCCTAAAGAAATACGTTGGTCAATCCTTGAGTGTACACCCTCTCAGACACATTTGACATTGTATGGTGTGGCCCAGGAGGGACCTGGAGAGGGCAGAATAGAAATGATATTCTGTAAGAGGAGATTGGGGGCTGGCACCAGGGGGATAATCTGTCTGTGTCTTCAAGTCTCTAGGACTGTCTTGGAGCAGAGGGAGCATAAGAGGTCTGTGTGGTCCTCGATGACAGAGCCAGAAACCAGGGGAAAGTTATAAAGAGACCTCTCCATTCAGAGGCCAGGAAGGACTTGGTAACGGACAGAAAGTCCAGTCAGGAAGGAAGTAGTCCCCCATCCACGAGGTGCACACCGAAGAGGGGGGTAACCAGTGGATGAGATGGTGTAGGAGGGCGTCTCTCCCACCCCAAATCCATCAGGTTTTGCGATTCTACCTGGAAAAGGTCCTGGGGCAAAGGAAAGCGTGTGAGAACATAGCCAGCGCAAGAGTTGGGACGGGAGCTGCCGGCCACCAGCACGGGACTCCATCTAACCAGCCACTGTCTCTTGTTCCCCGCAGACAGCAGGGAGGTGAAGGTGGGAGAGTACAATGCTGTGGCCGACACACTGGAGATCATCAACGACACTATCAGGTTCCAAGGTAAGGCAAGTGGGCTTCTCGTAGGAGGGGGCCTGCTCCATTGCTCCCAAGGTCAGCTACTATCAGAGGGTTGGGGACAAGCTCACAGTCCTTGGCTTCCTGGGGAAGAGGGAACCTCCTTTCGTCTCAACACGTATCCTGAGCACAGAGTCCCCATCGCTCACATGGGAGCTGGGTTCCAGCTCCTGGGATGGGTCGCTGAAATTTGCATGCAGTGCTCTTACCCAGGCATCTGCATTTAAACCAGTCCATAGCCAGGAGTAATTCTGCTTAAACGTGACCCAGATAATCTAGCTCTCTCTTCTCCTGTGAGAAACGACTTGGTTGGGTTAGTAATAGAGCCTGTCCGCCTGCTGGTCTTCCTGAAGATCATTCCCTCCTCTTCTGCTGAAGAAATCTTCCTCAGCTTCTAGAACCAGATCAAATGACACCTCTTCTGTGCAGCCTTCCCTCATTGCCCCCAGCTGAGCTCACGGCTCCCCTTCTCTTAGCTTTCACAGTGTTTGTCTCTGCCTTCTCCATAGTCACTGTCTTTTACGTGAAAATTTCTAGGTTGTTAGACCATGAGCTCCCTGACCGGATCCTATCTGACTTTAAACTCCTGATACCAGCCAGGGTCTGACACACGTTGAAGGTTCATATTTGATGAAAAACTAAACACATGACTGATCAAGTGAGGGGATGACTGGGTGGGTGAATAAATGAATGAACAGGGGAGCATATGAGTCAATAAAGTAGGGAGGGGTGGGCAGATGGATAGAAGGACAGACAGATGGGTGGGTGGTAGAAGGGTTGAACCAGTCGTAATTCCCTCAAGTCCCTTCTGCCCTCAACAGCCAAGGTGCCCTGCCCATCACGCTAAGCTGAAGATCCTCCGCCTCTGCTCAGAGCCCTGCCCGTCCCCAGTGCTCAGCTGCGGGCCTCACTCCATGGAATCAGCTCAGGACCTTCCCATTTCTCTGCCTCTTCTTTCAGATCTCCCAACCAAACTGCTTACAGTTCCTCAGATAGGCCAGGACACCACTGTGCCTTTGCCCCTGCTGGGTCCTCTGCCCAAAATGCCTTTTCCTCCTTGTCTTCCTTGTGGCCGGCCAACTGTTCACCTTCCGAGGACCAGCTCTCCCGTCTATAGGCTTTCCTGACACCGTCAGGGAGAACTGCACTCTTCTCTCTGCTTCATGCTCAGGCCTCTCTGTGCCTGACGTCAGCAACCACCTGGACGCTGTCTCTGGAGGCAGTTTGCATAACGGTTAGAGCACAGGACTCGGGCAGGCGGGCCCGGGTTCAAATCCCACCAGCTTTGCCACTTACTAGCTATAAAAGTCACTTAGCTCTTAGAAAACAGTTGCCTATGTATAAAGTGGGAATAATCTTCTCTACCTATGAGGCTGTTGGATGGGCCGAATGAGAAATTCTCTGTAAAGTGCTTAACCCATCATAAGCATTCAGTAAACATGATTGCTTCTTACTGCCTTTTTCTTTTTACATGTCTAGTGTTTAAGTTCCTTGAGGACAGAGACTGTGTCTTGGTCGACTTTGAGTCACTGGTACCCAGCACTGGGCCTGACAGATAGAAAGAGATTATTAATGATGACTGGTCGTCATTAATGATGATGAATGAAGGTATAATGATGGATGAAGGAATAGTGCAGAATAGTTACGTAATGAGTGAATGGACTGCGTGAGGAGCAAGAAAGAAAACTCAAGGGGGCCCCTGGGTGGCTCAGTGGGTTAGGGCCTCTGCCTTTGGCTCGGGTCGTGGTCTCGAGGTTCTGGGATCGGGTCCCGCGTCGGGCTCTCTGCTCAGCGGGGAGCCTGCTTCCCCCTCTCTCTCTGCCTGCCTCTCTGCCTACTTGTGATCTCTCTCTCTCTGTCAAATGAATAAATGAAGTCTTAAAAAAAAAAAAAAAGAAAAGAAAACTCAAGGTGGCCCCTACGGATGCTTCTGATAAGTCATTACCAAATGGCTTCCAAAACATCTTAGTTAAGGTGCATTGTGTGTGAAGGCACCATTTTGCGGGGAGGGAAGGTAGGGTGAGGAAGAGGAGCTGTGGTCAGTTTCCTGACGTTTCTACATGAACAGTGAATGGTCATACTCGTCATGTACCCATTGGTCCAAACCCTTAGCCATTTTCTCAATGCCCAGAAAGGGACTTGTTCCCAGCCAGGAATTCATGGGCACCTCCTGGGTGGCTCTAGTGTTTGGGAACCAGAAGACACTTGAGCTAGCCTGATGCAGCCAGAGGTTCGCTTGTGGGGGACCGGGTGGAGGAGGAAAATGGATGAACAGAGGAAGAAGGATTCACATGTGGAGCTTCCACTTCTCGAAGCAAGAAATGGTGTTACTTCATTCACCTTGCGTCTGCATTTGCCCTGACTTTCAACCCTTGAAGCCACTCCTTAAAAATATCCCTTTCTGTGGAATTGCTTAAAACTTTACATTTAACCACGCCCGCAGGCTCTGAGCTGTTTTCGAACCTGGCAATTCCCTACTTAGATGATTCGAACTCTTCTGATCCCCTGAATGTTTCTAAACACATTTGAACTTGCTAGCAGAGTTTTTGAAACACAGATGTTTGGGGGGGGGGGGAGGGGGTCTCTATACCTGCTCTCACCTCTGCCCATCCCCTGCTTGTCTCCTGGGAACAGAGGTGTGACCCAAGCTGGCCCCCAGGGCACAGCCATGGTGGAGTCCCCATGACCCCTTCTGGGGCTCCTCGGGCTCCCCACTTTCCCCACCAGAGAAAAAAACCTCCAGTGTTTCATAGTTCCGAAGCCTGACTTGAAATAGCAGCTGAGAAGAAAGGGATTTGTAAGACGTAGGGGTGGGGTGGGGCGGGTCCCTGCACCCCTCCTCCCAAGCCAGCCTGGATCCGGACAATTTTGCTGGCGACCAGAAAGGTGACTTTTCTCGGAGGCCCTCGGGGCTCTCCTAGGTTCCCGGTACCCTTGGAGAGTGAGCAGGGACAGCTCTGCAGTCACACAGAGAAATGGAATCCCACAGTTCTGGTCCAATCCCGGCACGACAGGGAGGGGGAGGCGTGCCAGTAGCTTCTGCCTCCCACGGTTAGTGAAGCTTATGAAAACAGAAAACCAGGAAGAGCTTCTGTAACATAATGACCTCGAGGCAGAAAACCCATGCCCAGAGACATGTACATCTCCGTGGAACTGACAGGGAAGGCGTCGGCCCCGGTGAGGGTGGTCATTATCGCGCATCAGAGCAGAGACCGTGAGAGCCCAGGCCAGGTTCCTTGCTCCCAGTGGGCACCCAGTGGGACCCACTCATAGCATCCAGCTCTGTACCTTCCGAGCTGCTGTTACCTTTGGGGATAAATGGGAATGGTTTTTCAACAGGGTAATTAGACCAAATCAAATTCTAGTCTTTTAATGGCTATTAAATGCATCACAAATTCCTTATTGATTCTATTTAGAGAAAGAAGTAACTCCTAGCTGAGGCTCCCTGCCGGGAGACTGGCCAGCCACTGGGGTCCTCACCCAGGAGCTGTGTCCTGCTCGGAGCTTGTGCACAGGTGGCAGAGGGCAAGACCTGCCGGCCGAGATGTTCTCGAGGCCTGACGGTGCACTGGGCTCCGCTGATGTCTGTTCCTCGGCCTTCTAGGATCCGAACCGCCAAAAGACAAGACCATCATCCTGGAGCAGCTCCGAAAGATCTCCCTACCTCTCTACAGCATCCTCTCTGCCCTCACCATCCTGGGGATGATCATGGCCAGTGCTTTCCTCTTCTTCAACATCAAGAATCGAAATCAGAAGTAAGCCACTCACAGCCCCCTCTGGGATGATGCTTTCCGATTGACAAACCTCGTGGATCAAGTGTAGGGGCGTCATGTGACCGATGCAGCAGGGGCACAGAAGAAGTTTCCGGGGCAGTTTTCTGAAGTGGTCGTTGGGTCCCTGGGATGTGATTAGATGTTCCACGTAATGTGCATGTGTGCACAGCCGTGCACAAATGGGCGCGCACACACACAGAGGCAGGGCTACGGGTTGCACAGGAGGGCTGGGTTAAATAAACTCCAAGCGTCTGAGTCTCTGGCCTCCTCGGAGTTTTGGCTATGCTCCCACACTTTGTCCCTTTCCAGGAGGAAAAATACAGAAGCAGGAGTCCCCCAAATCTTGGCTCCGCCCACAGCGTCCTGGGGAAGCAATGCCTGAGGGAATCACTTGAGTTCAGGAAGGGTCACCCCTTGCCCCGAGACAGCACTTTATAGCCCAAGAAGCTCTTCCCTCACATCGGTCTCACCGGGAACCTCAAATCACTCCCCGATTCACAGAGGAGAGTACAGAAGCCCAGTGACAGAGGGAGGACTACGGTCCGAGGCCACACGGCTGTGTGCGGCAGAACCTGTCCCCTGGGTTTCTGACTTTGATTTCTTTCTTACCACACACGCTCTTCACTCTCTGGAGGACCGCCGCTCACGGTCTGATTTATTCCGGTCGGTCGTGGGTAGAACAGGCTGCCGCCCAGGCGGTGGTGGTCAATGAGCACGGCCAACTTCGGTGGTTCCCACAGCATACCCCTGGACCCCGCTCCCAGGGTTGCTGGGGAGCCACTGAGCAGGGGCTCAGAGAGGGGCACCAGGGGCACAGCCTCAGTGACATCGTGCCCAGGAGCCACCCTGTGACCTTCCTGGCTGCCAAGAGCAAGGCTGATTCCACAGAGAACCAGATTGTTTTCTTTTTTTCTCTTCCCACTTGCAAAGAAAGAACTTGGAGGTTCTCTATTTCTTTGTTGTTGTTTTTGGTTTTGATTAGTCAAACCTATTTCCTGAAGAACAAAAGGAGTTTTATTCACTGTTTATTTTCTATACATCAATAACACATATGCTGCCACAAAAAAATTGAAGGGAGTTTCGCCTACTCTGTATAAACCTTAGCTTGTGACCAGGCCCCTTAGCATTTGACACAAGGCCTGGGCCCAGAATCAGCTCTCAATTAATATTAGACTCCCTTTCTACAAGCTTCCAAAATATCTATCTTAACAGCAAGTTACCCCTATGGTAAGACTAAACTCCTTTAATTCTTTACCCCGTTTTGGCCTCCTGTGGAAAATTACTATCACTCTTCCCGATAGACGCAACTATGTGAATTTTTTGACTGGCTTTGCAGGTTAAAAAACCAGAAAGAAATAAGAAATGTCACAGTAATTCCAAGTTCCCCTCATTTTTATGTCCCTAAATTCTACCTATTTGTTAAGGTCCTTTTGCTCCAGGTAACCAGCCCAACTCCTGGCCTCCCCCCCACCCTTATTCCCGTGGTAATAAGGATGAAGGGGCCTTAGCAGTCCGCGGTTTGCAAAAGGGCCTCCAGGAATCCGGCCTCTTGCAAGGTGCTCATGTGCCCTGGGTGGTGTGCTTGGTGCTCCGATTTTCCTCGTGGGGAGACACAGCTGGGCCAAGCGGCCTGCCAGGGGCGCGCCTCTGGGGTGGCCCATCCCATGCTCCCAGCTCAAAAGCCAGGTGTGATCCATAATTTGCACCAGGCTTCTTCTCTCTCTTCCACTCAGACACATTGCATTTTTTAAATGTGAAAGGATTCATAAAATGGCAGAGTATGAAAGAAAATGTTCGGAGGAACGACTGACCGTAATTACGATCTACAAAAAAGCACCTGGACTGGGGGGGCACCTCAAAACCCGAGACAGACCCAGTGCATTGTGCTGGGGTTGCCAGGCGCTTGGGAGGGTGAATTCCAGCTGGCCGCTTGTCACAACCAGGCCTGGCTTGCTGGGCAGCTGGGAGCCAAAGCAGAATTCCTGCAGGTGAGAGACAAGCATGTAGAGTGCGGGAGCATAAAGAATGCCCCCAGCAGCCTGGGGAAGATAGGGGAAGGGTGGGGATGGGGACTCTGTTGTCCATTTTTACCACCTAACAACTAGGAGAGGTGTTCCTGTGCACAGGTGTGACCCCTTTGCACACAAGACTGGGAGCTTCGGACAGCCAAAGCGAATGCTCACATACCTCTGGTGACCACACTTCCTGAGCAGCTCTGAGTGCTCCCCTGTAGACCTCCTGGGCTGGCCCCACTTGGCAAGGCGGAGGGTGGTGTGGCCTTCTCCCCCTCATCTCCCTCCTCCCTTAAGGCTGCTGAGCTTAAGTATAGAATTCTCTAGACTTAGCCTATCTTCCCAGCCCCGGAGGAAAAAAAAGACCCATTACCTTAATAATGTGCTTGTGTAAACTGAAAATGACTGGTTGAAGAAGCTGGTGCCACAAGTCACACCTAGGGAAATGATAGATGAACTTGGAGGGAAAATCCACCAGCAGCATTAGATCGCTTCCAGGGTCCTGGGAGGGGGAAGCGGCCCCTCACAGGTGCACAGCCTGGGATGGCGGTGGTGGGGAGTGGAGGAAATCTGGGCTGGTGTTTCTCTCTCCTCCAGCTGTAGCCGCACGGTACACCTAGTAGGCATTCTGAGAATGTTTGCTGGAGGAATCACAGCATCAATAGTTCTGTTAACCGTCGTCTTTCTCTTGGCAGGCTGATAAAGATGTCCAGTCCGTACATGAACAACCTCATTATCCTCGGAGGGATGCTCTCCTATGCATCGATATTTCTCTTTGGCCTTGATGGATCCTTTGTGTCTGAAAAGACCTTCGAAACACTTTGCACTGTAAGTCATTCTGCGTCTTCCCGGGGTATAGGATATAAGGTTTTCTTGGTTTCCCATCCTCAAAATCACAGACACAAACCCAGAAACAAATGAAAATATGTGAACAGGCAAAAGACAACTCATTCATGCAGTTCCAACAGGAAAGTATGTTGTTGCTTTCAGACTGGAATGGACTTCGGTTTTGCCTGCAAAATTAAGATCATGGATTTAAGAAGTCACCGCTAGAAAACGGCCCCCTGAGAAATGACCAGGTAGCCCATAAAAGCGAGGGAGGAAAACTACCAACCAGAAAAGGATCCATACCTGGGGTCAGGGTCAGGGTCGTATAAGAATCTGCCTGTGTATCTCAAGAACTATTACAGAACAGAGTAAGAGGTGTCTGTGCGTGTGACTTTGAGTCATGTAGAAAAAAATCAGAGCTACTATTTTCTATTTAAGCTGTGTTTCTCAACCCATTTTTTTCCTTATTGCTCCCCTAAGAAACCTTTTTAGACTTTTTTAATAATAATCTCGTCATGAAAATTTAATACCGAAGATACATTGTATGGTTGTTTCTATACTGTATGTAAATCTATAGTTTATACATGAAAGAGTAATATTTTCCCATTTAAAAACCAATGTTTGCGCCCTTGGGAACTCTATCACCCCCGTTGAGAAAGCATATACTTAAGGAAGCCCAAAACAGTGTAATTTATTAACCATATTTTAGAAATCTTATTTTGAAAATTAATTACCATGTTTTAAACATCAGTTGCCTCCTTGGTGTGGTGGTGGTGGTGGTGGTTTTTCCTACAAGAGTTTATGCGTTCACAATTAACAATGGTGTGGAACTCACTCTCGGTTGAATGTGTCATTGGCTCGCTATTTCAAGTGAGAATGAGCAGTTGGGATTTATTTCTGGATTTTGACTACTGTGATCTCTCAAAACTGGGTTAGCCATTTGGGTCTCTGTATTGTCCCCAAAGCAATTATTCTTCCAATTCCCAGCCTGGAGGATCAGAGCTAGAAGGGATGGCCAAAGGATCAGTGTCGGCCAGGCTAATCAAAAGCGACTCTTTTGTTGTTACTGTTTTCTTGTAAGGTGTTGAGAGCAGCGTAGGCCCTTTTTTGCACAGTCTCTTTTAGACTATACTTCCTGCTCTAAGGTCTCAGTGTCGCCCACTACTGGACAGCGAGGGAGAAACAGAGGGGAGGACCCCTTCCTTCCTCATGCTGCAGGTTTGCACCTCACTGAGGTCTGGCAGGATTGCATCCGGTCCCGGCGCCCTGAGACAGCATGTGGAAAGAAGGGGAGCCCCCCGGATCTCATGCTGTACGTGACGATGCCCCCCTGAGTCCTGCAGATGATTTGATGGGACTGACTCTCGCACGGGGTCAATAACTTGTTCGTGTTACCAGTAACTTTGAGGTGAATTGCCTAGCAAGTGAGATGCCCACAGACTGCTTTCTCGGTCCGAAAGGTTCCATTTGAGAAGTGGGCGGTCGAGCCCAGATACCCTAGAGGACAGGGAGCGTCTGAAGATGCACGCTGCACTGCTCCAAAGTTCCTGTGGATGTGGCTTAGTGGTGTGTTCCCTCCCGAGTGTGACCCATTGACACAAGGATGGTGACCGTGACTTATGGGAGTCTTGCTCATTTTAGGGCTGCTGTGAAGACCCTTGGGTCCCTCACATTCAAGTCCCCTGCATTTCTGCTCAGCATGAATTTTGGCTTTTGTGCCCTTGCCATTTCATGGATGCCCAGTGTGTCTAAGTCATCTTTCCTGGGCAGGGATGAGGCCACAGGAAGGGGCTGCTCCTGACACCCCCGGAAGAAGCTAAGTGAGGAGAGTGGGGATTTTCTTTGTCCCTCTGCACCTGGGGACACCTCCCCTGCCCAAGCTTGAGGAGACTGTGATCACACCAATAATGAAAAGGGTATCAGGAGCCAGTGGAGTGAATTATACTTTACACAGCTCCAATGCCTCAGTGGCACCCCCTGAGAGCTGAGGGGCCCCCCTTGGGCTCCCAGCCAAGAATCGGGGAGCAGAGCCCCACCCTGGCCACTCCTGGGGCCCCTCTCTGCCCGGCTTCAGTCGCCCGCTGCAGTGCCTCTACTGGCCTGAGTTTTGGCGCAGAGAGGGTCTCTTCCTCCCAGAAAGAAGGTCCCAACATGTTACCCTGCTTAGGGGCCAAAGGCCGTTCCTGCCCAGGTGCTTTCTCAGCTTGGACCCGAGTCCTGCAAACACTGGGTGACGTAAGCTAGGGAGCAAAAAAAAAAAAAAGGGACATTCCTCACACCCGGGTTTTTTTCTTTTAATGAAGCCTGACATTCTGTTCTGGGAGTCGGGCTCATTTGTGTGAGGGGAAGGTTATCCTGGGAAGCCTGGCAAGGTGGTATGAATAAATCATAAAGCACTTTACAAATCAGCATTAGCTCCGAACACGAGGGCTCGGAAGATGTTAGGCCCCGGTTCTCACCATCCCCGAGGATTCATTTATTGGCAGTCAGGACTCTACAGAGGGAAGCCCACATCCATGACTGTGGGGAAGAGGCACAGATTAACTGCTCTGGACTGAATTGGGTCAGCACGAATGTGCACATGGGTTAGGACTGGGGTCGTCGGATTAATAATTCCCCATATCGCTCAGGAAGGGGACGGGAGTGCTCCTGAATGTAGAACCTAAATACCAGTCCCCGGCGAGGGCAGTTTGGGTTGTGCTCCCCCCTCTGCTCCAGAGGGCTTGGCTCCTTCAGTTTACCTGGCGCCGCGGATTCTGTCCTCTCTGGGCCACACAGGCCGCCCTCCACCCAACAGCCACGGAGCTGGAGAAGGAGGTGGAGGAAGGGCCTTCTGGTTCGGTGAGCACAGATCTCCCACAGCTGGGGTAGGACTCCCACACCTGCATGTATTGGCCCCTGACCGTGGCCCGTGACTCAGTTTCTCTGACCCTCAGTTTCTCAGTCTGTGAAACGAGCATAACAAATCCCCGTGCGCTGAGAGGCTTGCGATGAGGCGCCTGGAGCACGGGGCAGGCGGGTAGGGCGCTCTCTCCCCATCACGGTTACGACCCTGGCGGCCTGCTCTGTGTTCCAGGGCAGTTCTTGTGGGACAGAGGGCAAGGCAGAAAACATGGAGCCCGCTTCAGGTGTGGAGCAGTAGAAGTCACAGGCCCATCTGTCCTGCCACTGTGTTGGTGCCCGTTCTTTTTTCTTTTCCTTTTCTTTTTTTTTTAATGTTTTAACATAATTTTATTTTTATTTATTTATTTGTAAATCAACATAGACTGTATTATTTGCCCCAGGGTATCCCTATCATTTTCAATAAGG
The DNA here is from genome assembly GCA_028533885.1 of Nasua narica. Classification (NCBI taxonomy): domain Eukaryota; kingdom Metazoa; phylum Chordata; class Mammalia; order Carnivora; family Procyonidae; genus Nasua; species Nasua narica. The sequence goes on along the minus strand of CM052813.1, from coordinate 51,901,735 downwards.
AAACTAAACACAGTGATAAACCGTGACCACCACCTCGGGAAGAAACCTGCGACCACCATTAGATTATGCCTCTCTAGGGGCTGCAGCTCTGCTCAGGAGGGCTGTTATAACTTGGACAGGGGGGTGGCTGCGTGTGTGAGCATGCACTCACGTGTGTGAGAGTACACACGTGTGTGCACACACGCACGCGCACACACACACACAGCTCCTGCTAGGGAAGGGAATAGGCTTAGTTCCCATCCCCCATCCCCCCACTCCCTCTGACCCTTTCAGGAATCTTCCCAGCCTGGTTTCAGCAAGTCTTGCAGACAAGCTCTAGCTATGCTGTGCCGCGTCCCTGGACGCTGTGTGGGTAGTGGAATCACCATAGCAACGTGGCCCCCGTGGGCAGGGAGCTGCCTGTGAGGACAGTGCTGGGCCCAGGCCAGAGCCCCCGTGTGTGGGGGGGTGAGGTGTGAGAGGGCCGGCTCAAAACTTCCCCGCTGACCCGGCTCAGGAACCCCAGCCCCTGGCAGCCCAGAGAAGGGAGTAAGATGGGTGGGGGGAGAGAAAAGGCGCTTGTCTTTCTTGTGGAATCCTAGGCAGAACCCGCAGCATGAGCGTGGAGGGGTGAGAAGGGGCTCTGCAGTGAGGGGGACACCCAGGTGGGCCTCAGATCCCAACAAAGGTCCCAACAGCTTTGGGGGATCTCAGAGCCTCGCTGAGGGTGGAGGCCGTCAGCAGCCCCATGTTACCTCCCCAGGCCTGTGCCCTCCTGAAACTCAGTGCTCTCCGCTCTGATTCACAAGGCCCGGCCTGCTGCCCCGTGCAGACGTCCCTCCTAATCCCCACAGCCCCCTGACATGGCAAGGTCCACCGTCCCCACTTGACATGAGAGAAAGCCGAAACTCCGTCACACGTGGCCAGGCGGCAGGACTGAAGTTTGGGACTAGGCCTGTGGGACTACAGAGGTGTCTGAGACGTTTTGTTTTTTAAGAAATAGATATATATATACATATATACATTCTCTTGTATACATGTATATATATGTATATATATCTATGTGTGTATATGTATGTATACATATATGTATACATATATGTATATACATGTGTGTGTGTGTGTGTGTGTATATATATGTATATATATATATATACATATATTTGTTGTTAGCTAGTTCACACTAGAGGAACAGGCCCACCGAATTCTTAGGGATGTGGTCCACATTTATCCCAACCCCCAAATTTGTCCATTCAGATTTTTAAAACTTGAGATATCATTCACATACCACAAAATTCATGCTCTCAAGGTGTGTAATTCAGTGACTTTCATTAATTTATTCATTCGTTTTTGATGCGTCGGCAAGCATTTCAGAGTACCCAGCATACAAGAGAATTACAGGCGGACTGCTTTGTGTTCAAATCCCAACTACACTATTTCCCTGCTCTGTGACTTTAGGTTACTCAGTGCCTCTGACCTTTAGTTTACACCTCTGTAAAATGGCCATAACAATAGGCTCGGGAGGATCTGGTCGCATCGTGTACGCAAAGGATTTAGCGCCTGCCTCACTATAGGATTCCACACACAGTAGCCATTATCATTATGAATGATGGGATTCTGTCTGGCTACTGGTGTTCCTCTCTGGTCACTGCTCAGAGACACGCTGATAAAGCACAGTGAACTTGGGAGGAAGAAGAGTCTAGAAAATTGGTGCTGATGCCGGTTGATTGGAGAGAGGTACGTGGAGGCTTCTGGCGTTATGTGGCCTTATCTGCTAGGACGGGGTCAGGGACAGACTCGGGCCCTAAGTCAAAGCCAAGCTGTTGTCCTTCGGTCACCCTCTGTACCGAAGTGTCCTCGGGTGGGCAGGCGAGGTAACAGCGAGGCAGGTGGGACTCCGGGCGCTCCCACGCAAGTCCGCAGGCGTTGGCCACCCTCCTGGCAACTCAGAGGAGCGTGGCTTAGCTGGAGAGCTCCCAGCTGCTTCTACTTGGGACAATCCCGATTCCTTCTTTTATTGTTTTTTTTTTTAACTTTTTATTAAAGTATACACACGCACACACATATCATAAGTGTTTAGCTCGTGAATCTTCACAAACAGAACTCAGCTGTGAATCCAGCATCCTGATCAGGAAACAGACCATTGCTAGCATCCCGGAAATGCTACCTGTCCTCCAGTTGCCATCCACGCCCCACCCCCACCCCCACCCCGGCAAGGGTAATCGCCACCCTATGTTCTACCTGCACCCATCGTGCCCCTCCACGCGCACGTGAATCACCGGGGGATGCGGCGAATGCAGATCTGATTCAGGAGCTCTGAGGTGCTCCTCAAACAATGCATCTCTAACAAACTCCCCGACCACACCCAGCGTACAAAGGTCAAGGTCAGAACCCTGCTTTCTTTCTGTGTTTCCATAACCAGTGGAGACTGGTTGGAGTCTCCATGGAGAAATGGAAACATCAGAAACCTCATCCCTTGAGGATCGAAGGGGGGAGGAAAGGGGCTCCTGGGCCTCCCCCCTGGAATGTCTGGAAGCAGAGTAGCCCCATCGCAAGAGGCAAGGTTGGATCCTGGGTCCCGAAGTGTGCTCCCAGCCATCCACGCTGCCCACAAGAGGTGTGTGAATGATCTTGGGATGGGCAGTGGCTGGGAAGGGTGGGGGGGGGGGCACAGGCCCTGGATTGAGGGGCAAGACGCCCTCTTCTAGCCCTCCCAGGGTGCTAGGATTTTCTGACTCTGACTCAATAGGCAAAGGCAACCTGGGAACATCCACCTGGCCTCCCAGGAAGTTCAAGTCTAGGAAGAATGAGTGATGCTTTGCTTTGAGTTCAAAGGCCATAAATGTCTGTGATGTTTCTTGCTTGGGGATTTCTTTTTGGGGCAATTGAGAAATAACCTGAGAGAGTAATGTGGTTGGGGGGGTGTCTCGGCCTGCGATCCTGTGCTGTTGAGTCTGGCCATGGTAGAATGCTTCATGATTTCGGAAGGTGGCTGGAAGGCTGGGCCACGGCATGCCCAGGGCGTCTGATGGTGGCCTCCCCTGGCAGGTTCAGACCAGAGGAGGAAGGCAGCCATGGGGACTGGAGCTGAGCTGCCAGGGCCTCCCGGGGCCAACTGGAGTCTTGGAGAGGCTGCAGCTCCCCTCTTACGGGGGGTGCACCCCCCACCCCACCTCCACCCCGGGCCATCCGGGGCCTTCAGTGGTGAAGGGCTCCCTCTGGCTTTGAGAAGGGCACCACAGGCTCCCCGGACTCTCCGGCAGATGTGCTCCCATCCCACACCCCCCCGTGTGGGTCTCTCCATGCCCTGGCTCTGGGCCTCTGAGACACTCATCCCCGTGATGACATCTCCCCGGCACTTAGTATGCGCCAGGGCCTGCGGGCACACGGCTGGACTGCATAGACCGCTGCCCTCAGGGAGCTGGCAGTGTAGACGGGAAGATGTAGGTAAGCAAATAACTACCGTTGGGGCTGTTGAATGCCCTGATCGCGGGGGCCTGGGGGAGGGAGCGAGGGTCTTCTGGAGCCACGCATGGAACGTGTTCTTCAAAGGCTCCTTGCCTCGGGACACACCAAATCTCGCCCTTTGCCCCATAACAGAGGCTTGGGTCTCTCTCTGAATGGTGTGGGTCTTCTTTCCCTCTCTTCTCACTACTGATGGCCTGGAGGGAATGGTCAGAGTGAAACCAAAGGTTTTTAGAACCTCTCTGGACAACGGGAAAGCGTCTCGCTCCCCAGCGTCCAACCAGCCCCCGGCGCTTCCCTGCCATCCACCTTCCCAGCCGGGGGCCCGCGGGGCCCTGTCATGACAGGAGGCCCAGAGCATGGGAGTCCCAGTCCTCCGTCAGAACCTGCCTGTCCATTTGCCCACTGATCCCCCAGAGACTGATGAAAGCCCTGCCCTCTGCCAGGCAGACCTTCCCGAAATCGGTTGCACAAGCAGCTGAGCAGAATTGTTCTGGGCATAGATTTTTCTTTCCATTTAGAGATGTGTCTGATTGTTTTTGCGGTTTTCATAGCTGAGACTGATATGGGCATCACCTGCCTCAAGTTCTCCCTGCCTCACGGATGTGTGTGTTCAAGGCAGTGTGCGGAGTGGGGCGGCCACTGAGGGGAGGAAAGAAAGACCTTACCGCCAGAAGAGTAAATATGTTTAAGACTTTGGGAGAAAAAGTGAAGTAGCTATTTGCCTTGTGTTGATGAATCAGTAGAGACTTGTATTAGGGGTGACATAGTGGAAACAATACCCTAGAGCCCCTCAGAACCTTCTGGTTTCTTTGGCCTCATAAAGACCAAAGACCTGGAGTTACCCAGGGCATCATCAAGGAAGTGCAGGAAATGCCCCTAGAGTCTTCCTACAGGGGGTCCTCCAAGCTCTGCTTGAATATGTAGAGTGACGGGGATCTCACTACCTAACAGCATACTTTGTTTGGGTAGAAGGGACCACAGATGCCATGAACTCAGCCTTTTTTGCCATCAAATGCTCCAGTTCCCTTTATGGTCTTCCTTTCCTGTGCCTGGCTCAGACACATTTCTGGTGACAAAGAGCTCATTACCTCCTAAGCTGGCTCGTCCAACCTGATTCCCCCTCCCCACCCAGGGCTGGCCCCAGAGACTGATAGGTGAGCAGTGTAGGGCCTCCCTCCCAACACCACCATCTGGTGGGGGAGGGGACAGGTAATCAGATAGACATCATCTCAGGGTGGCTGGCACAGCAGAAACGTGCATGAGGGCACAAGTCTCGAGGAGGTGGCCGTGATCTCCTTTCGAGGTCTGGGAGGGCTTCTCAGAGGAGAGGGCTCACGAGTTTGGAGTTGAGAGGACAACTAGGAATAAGAATTTGTGAAGGAGATCAGAGAGAGGAACAGCATTCTGAGTAGAGGGAACAGCTGGTGGCAAGCCCAACAGCAAGAGCCAGAGCAGTGGGGACGGGGGAACGTTCAAGCAGTGTGGGTGGGATCGCTTGGATGTGAGGTGCCCCGTGGGGGTGGCAGGAAATGGGCTTCACCCTGCTAAGAATCCTAGTCTGACCTGATGTTTCAGTGGGGGCAGCGAAGGGTTTAAACCCGGGAGGCTTGCATAGATTTGCATTAGAGAACAGCCCCAGGGGGGCAGGGGGCGGGTCGATGGATGAGCAGGAGGTGAGGGTAGAGGTGGGAGGAGCACCCAGGGCGCCCCAGGTGGACCAGGGAGTGGTGGTAAGGACACAGGGACAAGAATCAGACGCTGATTAAGAACCTCAGCCCCTCACACACCTTCTTGCATCTAATCCTTGTAAGCGTTCTATGAAGAAAGAGGCATCACTGTTCCCATTTCACAGATGAGGAAATCAAGGCTCAGAGACATTACACGACCTTTCCGGGTTTGTGGATAGTAAGCGACAAAGCCAGCACTCAAACCCGTGTCTCTCTGACTCCAGAGCCCCTGCCCGTCATGACTGACCCGGATGGCAGCCTGAGTACACAGAGGAGGGGGTGGACCAGCAAGAGACATGGAGTAAGATGGTCATCAGGCGCAGAGCCTGCCACCGTGGCTCTAGTGGAGGGACTAACTCCTGGGGAGCAAGAGGGTTAAGGAAGCAAACACGGGGGTCGAGGCACCTGGGAACTAGCAACCACAGGAAGCCTACCTACTCCTAGGCGGGAAGGGCTAGAGAGAGGAGTGTTTTCTGGAACCCAGAGAGAGCCTGAGCCGTGTGAATAGACCCAGCTTCGGCCAGAGATACAGCTCCGAGGCAATGGGCAGCGGGGAGCGCACGCTCCATCTTCTCTCTTCTGGCACCCTCCAGTCTCCCGATGGAACCTTCCAAGTCCCACCAAAAGCCAGAGGGCAAGGGAGCCCAGGAGGTACAGGTGTGGGGCCTCACCTCTCAGACATAAGGAAGGGCAAAGCGTGGTCTGGGCTGAAAGTGCAGCAGAAGCCGGGCTTAGGGATTGACAAGGAGAGTGACGGTGGGGAGGATTCCCACGGGGGACCTCGTGGTCCCTGACTGGGGTGACCGTGGATGGCGTGGGTGATGGCAGCGCTCCCTGAGTCTGGAGGAAACGGTGCTGCTCTGCTGCTCAGAGGAAGAACCAGGGGCTCAGCTTCGGCTGTGGAGTATGAAGCTTCGTGGCACGGCTAGGTGTCACCTAGGTCTCCGGTGACAGTGCATATGCAGGTCTGGAGCTCTGGAGAGGCCAGAAGCCGGGAAAGAAGTAAGGGACTTAATACCGAGAAAGTGGTTGCTGCCTGAGAGGCGGGCTAATAACCCGGGAGAGCCCTTAGAGACAAAGAGGGTCCATTTCCAGCTTAAAGAGATGGCGGAGCAGTGGGAAGAGAACACCATCCCTTTTGCAGAGGCCACCCCACTCAGCGAGGACCCTGGGCCTCCCCAGCCCGCTGTAGGCAGCTCTGCCGGTGGGGGTCCCATTGTCCCGCTTTCAGCATCTCCCCTCCAGTGTTGTTTCATCCTGGTCTTTGGGGCTGTCTTTAAACGGCATGTGAACACCACAGTGTGCGAGGCGACCCGCTGGGATCGTCTTGCGAAAGAATACAGCGCTTATTTATTTTTGGTTTTTATGTGGTAAAATCCGAAAGAAATTCAGCTTTACTAAAGTGTGATCCTGGCCCTGCAGCCCTGGTGCAATGCCCAGTGTCGGATGCAGGAACTCTCCAGAGAACCAGGTGGCTGATCAAGTCCATGACACCGGATGGCAATGGGGCGTGGTGCCAAGGGTCCCTGAGACAACCCCCAGTGCAGCGATTCGCTAGGAGGACTCAGTACATGCTCATACTTGCAGCAGTGAAAGAACCTAGAGCAGAATCTGCAGAGGGTTAAAGGCCCACGAGGCAGAGTCCACGAGAATCCAGGCAGGAGCCTCCAGCGGATCCCATGGGACACCCTGGATTCCCTAGCAGCGAATGGTGACAACACATGTGAAATGCCATCCGCCAGGGAGGCTCACTGCAGACTCTGAGCCCAGGATTTTTGTTGGGGGCAGGTCACCAGGGCCCCCTCTGCTCAGCACGTACTCAAATTACCAGGTCTCAGGAGGGAAGCAGGTGTGCGGAGTAAACCACGGTGCTGGCCCGAACAACTCAGGCCGAGACTCACTCTTATCCCTGAGGGAACAGCGGCGGGGACTGTCCCCAAATCCAAGTTCCCAGACGCCAGCCGAGGGTCAGTCTGTCCGGCAGGCCCTTCTACCGACAGGGCAGGGTCGCAGGCCCTTCTACCAACAGAGTGGGGAGCCTGCTCCATTAACCCTTCCCCGCCCAGCCCCCCTCCGCCATTCTTCGCTTTCCACTTATGGCAACCTGTCACTATTTCCAGATGCCAGGTTAGATCTGTATTATCAAGGCGTACCTAATTTATAGAATTGAGTCTTAATGAGTTTGGCCTTACAGAAACAGGCAAGTGGCCCAAAAATGACTACTTCAAAGAAAACATAAATCAAAGCAACTCTAAGAACACTAAGCACACTGGAGTGACACTTCTACCCAAGATAAGAGATCTCTGGCGGCCGCATAAAAATCAAATGAGATGATTTCATCCCTTACCATCCTTCTTCAAATGTCCACGTCGCCTTTATGTTCCTGTTTCAAACTGTTCTTTTCTGATAGGAGAACATGGTCAAAGCACTCGGAGGCCAGTGTCTTACCAGTCCTGCCGTTAGCACTGAGACTGTGTGGAGATGACCCAGGAGGTTGTTCTCGGGCTGTCAGCTCCCCCTACCCCCACCACCGTGTGTTCTGTCCCTTTGACAGCTGACTCCAGGTGTGGATGAACCAGCTTTGGAGTAGGAACCTCTCTCTGAGGAGGAGGCAGTGGCGGGTGGGGGGCTGCGCAAGAAGTTAGGTTCTAGGCAGCTCTGCGGCATGCCGCCGTTCAGAGGAATGTCTTAAACGCTCTGAGTCTCTGAGCTTCTTCATCTACAAAGTGGTTTTCTCACTCAACTGGTGGCTTAAAAAAACACTCCGTTTTGTTATTGTTGTTTTATTTGTTGTTTTTATCTTTATACACTTAGCCTCCCACATAATAATGCTTATGGAGTAAAGAATGAATGAATGAATGAATGATCGATCTGTAAAGTCCTATGCAACTCTGGTGGACTAGGGTTTTGTGATTTGGTCATTGATTAAGCTCAGGTCTAAATTCCCAATAATTGGGCATTACTATTGCTCCTGCACCTGTTCTGTTCACTTTCCTTGCATTATTAGATTATACTATAGGTGATAATGCAGCCCTCCGGTGCCTTCTCCAAAGTACTGTGGTTCATTCTTGCTTGTGTGATTTAGCCTCACTTTTGAAATTTAAAAAAAGAGGGAGAAAGAAAGAAAAAGGTGACGTCTCCACCTGTCCCCTAGTCGGCATTCAGACCCGGCACGTCCGGGTTTCTGAGCCATCGCCGTGACGTTCTTGGCCTTCTTCGGGGGGCCGGCCTCACCACCTTCTCAGCCAGGTCCTGCTTTCCCAGAGAAAATGGGAAGGGGACACGTTTTGTCTCTGTAAACTGGAGGCTAGAGAGCCACGTTGCTAGAAGGGCAGAGTGAAGGTTCTCCATGCAGGAATTCAGCCAGGAACATTTCTGGAAACTTCCTACCCAGGCTGAGGCACCTCTGGGCAGGAAGGGCGTACTGTGGCCAGGCACAGCCGCTGCGTGCGTTCCTCTGGACACAGACGCCCCCTGCCCCCGTCTGCCCCAGCCTGGCCGTCTCCCCCTTTCTCCTGTTCCATTCACCTTCCTGCTGGGTTCAGCTGAGGCAGGTGGGGAACTTTCCAAGGGAACTGAGAGCAGCAGAGCCGAGGGAGGGCGGAGGAAAGACTGAAGCCCAGATTAGAAGCTCACAGCCACGTGGCTTTCTCACCCCAGTGAGCGGGAGGCCCTAGGACTCAGCAAGTCTCCTCGGTTTGGGGGGGTGTTCAGACCAGCCGGTGAGGCACAGGCACAATCTGGAGAGGGCTGGGGTCTGGCTGTGATGGCAGTGCGGGCAGGGAGTCCGCATCCAGGCTGCCCCCATGACCTAGCAGATGGTGGCCACCATCCCAGCCTGCAGGGGTCCAGCCTGTCAGTCACCAGCCCAGGGCAGGGGATCAGGAGACATTTAATCCTGGGGAACAGGTGAGAGCCAGATAGGGCCTCCGTCCTGAGAGGGAACCTCAGGTCCAAGGGTGGGCTCAGGGGCCAGGCTGGCCTGGCGCTGTGTATCCAGACTCTGGGGTCGCACGGCGCAGTGGGAACCACACGGCGACCATGGCAGACGGGGCTGGATGGTAGGACCCAGGCAGCATTTGCTTCTCTCCGAAGCCCGAGGAGAGAGGCCCCTAGTGGGAGCGGGAAGGTCGTGGGCCTTCTCCTCCGGCCTTCCTCCCTAACTTAACAGCCCCTGCAGTGGCCTGGAGCCGGCCTGGCTGCGGCTGCTGACGAGGTGTCCCCGGGGCCAGCTCTGGCTGAGTCCTGCCCCGCTCCACCGGAGTGGTGGGTTTGCTGAGCCCTGGAGAAGGGCCACAGCAGTTGCCTCTCCTGCTCGGTCTCAGCACCTGCGGCTCGGTGCCCTCCCCTCCCCGCCGCCCACAGCCTGGGAGCTGGGAGTCCCATAGAAGAGGTTCCTGGGGCCGTCTGCTCTCCTTCGGACTCAGGCGAGGAGACAGGAAGTTGGTGATTATATTCACCTCTGCAGGTGTGTCTCCTCACTTAGAATCACATAGAAGGCTCTAAGGAAGGAGGGGAAGGAGTGAAGGGAGACCAGAAGGCTGGTCTGTTGCCCCTTAGTGATCCCTCCGTGCTCCTGGGAGCCTCTGTGCCTCTGTCTGTGACTGGCTCCCTCTGGGCTGTGGGCCCCTGGAAGGCAGAACCGGAACCTCACACATACCTGTGCCCAGGGCCCTGGGTCCAGGGAGTGGCAGATAGAACTAAATGTCTGTCAAATTGAGACGTGATTAAAGGACCCTTGATGATAGTAAAACTCTACACTACATAAAATAGAGCATCTGTCCCCATCACCTAGAATCCCCCTGCTGGGATGTTCTCATAAATGGTGAGGTCGGTCCATCTAGGAGATGTTAACGTCTCTGTTTTCTCACGGCCTCTAGGTCAGGACCTGGATTCTCACCGTGGGCTACACAACCGCCTTTGGGGCAATGTTTGCAAAGACTTGGAGGGTCCACGCCATCTTCAAAAATGTGAAAATGAAGAAGAAGGTAATCACTCCCATTCCAGGATGTTTGCAGTGTTCCCTTAGCATTTATTTAGCAAATATTATTAGGCACCTACAGTGTGCTTAGCACTGAGCTCTTCACCGGGGATTCAAGCTACACACAATGCGCATCCCACCACCTTCAGCCTCCTTGGAAACTCAGACAGCTAACCAAGTATTTACGACACACAGCGATAAGGGCTGGCTGGTGATGTCTAGGGACAATGGAGATAGAGGCTCTCAGGGAATGTAGGAAGTGACCCTGATCCCGAGACCCGGAAGGTGAATGGGGGGTTAGCTAGGCAGGGGCCTGGAGAGGGAACTGCATGCATGCAGGCCTGGGGAGGGGACAGGTGTGTTCCCAGAGTCAGGACAAGGTGTTTGCAGGGACAGGGTGCGAGAGGAGCCACGGCAGGGAATTGGAACTTTAGCTTGTGGGCAATGAGGAGCTGTGACAAGAGACGGTGAAACAGGACACAGACCAAAGGTGATGCTTCCACTTTCACTGAGGTCCTTAGAGGACAGGAGCCCGGCCCTCCTGCGGCTGGAGAACATTCGCCAACCGTGTGGTTACATGTAACCAGCATATTGACTCGGCTTGGCTCTGAGGATATAGTCCTAGAGAAACTCTCTCCCCCACTGTTGTTTTAACTCTTCTGGTGGCACAGTTCTTCCCTCGCTTCTAGAGACAAAGGCGAGTCTCCTGACTTTGAAGGCCCTCTGGTCAGCAACTCATACATGGGGTCCGTCATAATACTGAGAATTTCAAAACTGCCTTCAAAGGCACAGCCTCCCCCGGCTCAGACCTGCCGCCGGCCAGCCGCCCGGCCTGGGTGAGGGGCTACGCTGGGCTGCTTCTCTCCTTTGCCAGCCCGGGCTGTTTCCCTGTCATCCCCTTCCCAAGGTTCCCGAACCCAATAGAGTTGGAGCTTGCAGGGGTGGAAGGAGCTGCCGTGGGGCTTGCGAGGCCTGGTTAAACTTTAGACTCTCCTAGGGGGCTTTTGTGGGTTTTTCAAAGCCCCCAGGCCGGCACGCTCCCTCCTGCAGTGCCCTTGACATGGGTGCAGTACTCTTCCAGGGGGCCGGGTGACGGTTACCCCACTCCTGGGCTCACCCCACCCCTCCGGCGTGTCTCCCTCCGTCCGGGCCCACATCTGGTGCACTGGAGACACGCGTGAACCCTTCGCCCAGAAAAACAGGAGGGGTGCAGGTTGGTCCCACTGCAGCAGCTGCCCCTCTTGTTCCCGCCCCGGAGCAGCGGACCTGCTGTGGGTCTTTGAGAAGATGTCATCCTCTTTCAGGGCCTCAGTTTCCTTATCTGTCAAATGGGGCCATATTGAAATGGTACTGTCTCCTGGGCTGTGGTTCTGCCTGGGACCCAGGGGCACCACTCACTCATCAGCCCTCCACCTGCCAGAGCTGCCTTAGGAGCTGCTGTCTGGGCGAGGGAGGACTCTCCTCTTTGTCCTCCCTCCCTGGACCACCTTAGGGAGACTGCAGGCTGCATTTAGAGGGAGGAAAGTATCCGTTTCTGCCACCCGCTGCCTGTGGTCACTTGAAAGGCCCTTCTCCATGACCTCAGCAGCATGCGGGACAACTCCCTTCCATCTGTCCTAACTGCACATTTTATCCAAATGGGAGCTATTGAAAACTCCAAGAAGTAATCCAACCCAAGCCAGCTGAAACCACCTCTCTGGGGCTGGAACCGAGCATCAGGAGTTTTTAAGACTTTCCCAGGTGATATTAATATACAGCCAGCGTGGAAGATCTGTGGTCTAGAGCAGGACTACTCAGAGTGTGGGCCGGACCAACAGCATCATAGGCATCACCTGGGAGCTTGTTAGAAATGCAGATTCTTGGGCTGCACGGGTGGCCCAATCAGTTGAGCATCCTTCTCTTGATCTCAGCTTAGGTCTTGATCTCACAGTCCTAAGTTGGGGCCCCACGTTGGGTTCCATGCTGGGCGGTGGGGGGGAGCTTACTTTTAAAAAGAAATGCAAAGGGGCACCCAGGTAGCTCAGTCCGTTAAGCATCTGCCTTCCACTCAGGTCATGATTTCAGGGTCCTTAGATCGAGACCCGATTCGGTCTCCCTGCTCAGCGGGAGCTTCTCCCTCTCCCTCTGCCTGCTGCTCCTCCTACTTGTGCTCACTCTTTCTCTGTGTCAAATAAATAAATAAAATCGTTAAAAGAAGGAAGGAAGGGAGGAGGGAGGGAAAGAAAAGAAAAGAAAGAAAAGCAGATTCTCAAGCCCCACCCCAACGCCAAGAATCAGGTTCCTGGGGTGAAGCCCAAGATCCTGCCTTCTCTTACCAGCCCCCCTAGCTATGCCGATGCAAGCCAAAGTTTGAGAAGGGACCACGTGACTTCTGGGGCCCCTCCGGCACGGTGGCTGTGGTTAGAATTGCTCTGCCATTTATGACAACTCCATCCTGGCTTCGAAGAATCACAATGTTGATTCCTTTGTGTCAATATGTGATTCATCCATATTGTCATCTGTAATAAAGAACCAGCCCTTATTTTCCATTACTCATCTGATCGCTGAGCAAGAACACTCCAGTTGTCTGACAACAATTGACAAAACATGTCAGGGAAGACTTGGGGTGCTCAGTTGTCTGAGAGTTCTGCGGGAGGCAGGGCTGTGGTGTGGCCTCACCTGCTGGGGGGCCAGAGCGAGGCGACTGGCTCCACCTTGGGCGGACGGGCCAACAGAATTCGGGCTGATCGTAGACCAGGCGCCCTGGGAAGGGGTTTGAGAACCTGCCAAAGGCTTTGAGTCCAAGATTTGGTCCCCAGTTTTGTCTGGTACAAAAAAGACTAAGGCCACATAAACAGACCACTCCAGGGGGAGAAACTTTTTGCTCTAGTTTCGCTTTCTAGTTATTCCAGAACAGGTTTGCAGTGCTGCCGCCGAGCATCCCTTATCAACAAATAAAGAGGAGGTTAAAGGTGTAGAAGAGAAATTTATACCTTATATGGATCAAAAGCTCAAGTCTGGGAACCAGATTGTCTTAAAAGGGTTGCGGCGATTACAGGTCAAAACTGGGATTGAATTCTCCGTGATTCCAACCTTTTATATAGCCAAGGCTAGGTTTTATTGTTGTTGTCTTGTTTTATTGGGTTTTTTTTTTTTTTTTAAGTTTTAAAGTTTAGACTTTTTTTTAAGATGGGTCCTTTCATTTTTTTCCTGACACGTTTACTAGATTTACATACGTTTGTAAATGCAAAATACACTTGTTTTCACGGTCTTTTTATCCTTCTCCTCCTTCCCTGGCTTGTGCCTCCTTCTCCCCCCCGACCCACAATGGCATGCCCTCCCAAACACAGAAACAAACTTCACCCCATAGGGCCACATTTTTAAAGACATTAAAGGAAAAGAAGCCTATTAAAGGACATATTGGCATGTGGTGACTTCATGCTTCCAAATCGGGTGTTTTTATGGCATGTTACTGGGTTTTTTTTCCCTAAAGCTCAATCATAAAATCTTGAATTGGAACACTTACTACAGCCTTTATTCAGCCTCTTAATAGGACCAAATTGAGACATTGAAACAAGAGCAGAGATGAGATCTTTTCTTCTGGAGGCAGATGTTTTTTTGGAGGACAAAGCAAGTTCACTACAGGGACACCTGGTGGGCTCAGTGAGTGGAGTAGGTGACTCTTAATCTCAGGGTAGTGAGTTTGAGCCCCACGTTGGTTGTAGAGATTACTTAAAAATTTTTTTTAATTTGAATACAAAGCAAGTTCACATCTGACTTGGTACTGTTGCAGACAGTGCCATGGGGGTATCGCCTCAGACCTTCATGTGGGCTCACCATCAGTAAAATGCCTACAGAGAGTTTCCAGCAGCTTCCCCAGAGAGCACCAGTCATCTGAGTGATGTGCACTACACCACTCCAGGGGCACCATTCACTTGGTACTCCCCTGGAATGGCATCCCTGAAACGAGACAATGAGTTGGTCCTAGCAGAAGGCCAGTCTGAATCAGTCAAAATAGCTAAAGTCTCTTGAAGAAATAAATAAATGCTCTTTTCCGTAAACCAGGAATCAGACTACTTTTCCTGTAAAAAACCAGATAGCCAAATAATGGACTTTGCAGGCCATACAGTTGCTGTTGCAACCACTAAACTCTGCTGTTGGGGAATGAAAGCAGCCACAGACAAATACATAAATGAATGGGTATGGCTGTGTTCCAGTAAAACTTTATTTACAAAAACAAGCAGTGGGGCAAATCCATGGTTTGCTGATCCCTGCTCTAGACAACAATGGAAAGTGACATTTAATCATAATAGCTGACAGCCATTGAACAGTTATAGTAAGCCAGACTTTGGTAATCTATGACAGTTCGTGTGGTTATTGCCCCCATTTTGTAGATGAGGAAACTGGCTCAGAGGAGTTAAGAAACTTACCCAAGGCCACACAGCTCATTAGTAAGATTCACACGCAAATCTGATTCCAGAACCTGAGCGTAATCATTATTACGGTATGCCTTTGCCCCCACTAAGAATGGAGCCCTAGGAACCTCCTGGCTTCAGAGAGAGAGCTCGGTATGATGGCATCAGTGTGCACTGACATAATCGGTGTTGAGCACGTTCAAGGTCACTGTGTCCTAGAAGGTAGACTGTGAAGGGTCATATACCTTTTATCTTAAGGAATCTGGAGGTGCTGGCCCTTGTTGGTAGGGGAGGTTTGGGGAGGAAGAGAGGACTCAGAGGCCGAAGCCAGCAGCTCTGCCTGCCTGATATTTATGGCCCCGACATCTTCCTGACCATCATGATTGTCCCTGCTCCTACCTGGCCTTCTGTCTCAGGCTCCCCACCTCAGCTCTACCCTTCCATGAGGCACAGAGCTCCCCATCACTCTCTGCTTAATGATGCTTCAACCTCCAGCGGCCCTCTAAGGGGACCCCATTCCACTATCATGCAGGCTTTCCCCCTCCAGCCACCCCCTCTCCGGCCAACCCACCCACTCATACAGCCTCTCGTGGAAAGATCAGGGTGTTTCCATCTGTACCTATACACGTCTGGAGGGCAAAAATCACAACTCAGCCAGCGACTCGGGAGTGGCTAAGCTTTAACAAGTCCACGTGTGTGTTGGGAGAGTGGTCAGGCCAAACTCAGGAAAGGCCTTGAATGCCAAGCAAAGGAGTTTGGCTGGATTTATCATCCAGGTGACGGGGAGTCACAGGAGAATCCTGAACCAGGGATGACATGATTTGATCACTCCCCTGACCCAGCCTCTCAGCTCTTCCAGCTGCTTCCTCTGTCTGACGTCCCTTCTCCCCAGTGGCCTCCAGCAAGTCCTCCGCGAAGCCATCTCCTCTCCCTGCACCCTCTTGGATTCATCCAATGCAAGTCTGTCTCTCCTCCCAGCCCTATGGGCCCCTGGAGGGCAGCACCCGGGTCTGTCCTTCTCTGCATCTCCGATGCCCAGCACAGGGCCTGGCCTAGAGGAAGTGCTCAGGTCATATTTTCTTAGGCTGGCTCCCAGCGATCAGGGCTTATGGAGCACTTTTTCTCTGCCAGGCCTCAGATAGGCACTAAGAATACAGTGATGAGCAAAACCAAGTCGCATGGAGTTCATAGTCTAGAGGGGAGGAGAGACACAAACCAAATGATCACCCAAATAAATGTGAAGTTGCAACTGTCGTTGGGGCTCCAAAGGCAATGAGTGTGGTCATAAACTCCAGTGACTGTCTCCCAGCCTTGTAGCAAGGACAGGGAGAAGAAGGTGTGTGCCCTGAAGGCTTTGGGGGCTGGCGAGTGAGGAGGGCGGGAACCTGCAGCAGCAGGTGCCCCGTGGAAAGTAGAGCCTGAGCCCTAGGCACGAGGCAGGGACCTTGAACTTACAGCGCCACTTCCTCCTGGCTTCTTCCTGAGGCTCCTTCATTTATTCCCCCAGACATTCCCTAGGAAGGTCTGAGAGCTGGCCTCTGTCCAAGGCGCCGGGGCACAGGGGGGAGACTAGTCGGTCCCTGCCTCCACTCTGACTGGGACACGGCTGCAGCCCTCGCCCTGGGCAGGGCATGCCTGGGGTCCCCGCGGAGCAGCTGCTCAGGCTCAGTGTTGAAGTCAGAGAGGCGGGCTGCCAGCGGGAAGGTGGGAGAAGGACCTTCCGGGGTCAGGCACAGCGTGAGCGCATGCCTGGGGGCTCAAACAGCCCTGGGCGAGCATTAAGTTGGAAGGCCCCTTGCAGCCTGTCCTCCACGTCCTAAGCTTCTCAGGCATGTCTTCCTTTTGCCCCACTTTCTGGAGACTAGCAGGGGGTTGCCTAGTTCCCCAGAGAGCAAGGGTTACACAGGATTTCTGCAAAGCATCGGTGGTTCACTGGATGCTTCTGGAAAATCTCAAAGAGGCGGCTTTGCCAGTGCCCAGCCCCGATATAAAGCAGTTTCGGTGGATTTGATCTCTTTGGCAGGAACGCAGCGATACTTTCCTGTTCTTTTATAATTCCACACCACAGAGGCCTCTTGAGTTTCTATTTCTCCTTTTAAAATGGCTTTAATCATTAAAAGCCAGACCTGGTGATATTTCTTAAGCTTCTGCCTCAGCTTGGTTTGTTTTTCTATAGTGTCTTTCAGAACGTCTTGATCACATTAGCTGTTGGGGGAGGGGGCACATAACTGTGCGATGAATGAAATACAGGCTATCTTCAAAGCCAGCAGCATTTGTCCCCGGGCCCATCCCCGTCAAGCCAGAGCTAAAGTGGGGTGGGAGTTCCACCGTGTAATTAAGACATCCCCGGCTGCAAAGAGGGACGGAAATTATAAATCTTTTTTTTTTTCTTCACCTCAATTGGATCCATCAGACTTTTAAGTGCCTACTGCTTGCCAGGCCCCGCTAGGTACTGAGGATGCCCAAAAAAATAAAATCGGCTTCCCTCTGTCAGGGGCTCCCCAGCTTCCTGAGGAGGATGGAATAAAACAATCCGGTCGCTGTAGCATCTGGTTGGTGCTCTGAGTGTCCGAGGGTGTGGACTTTGGAGAAAGGCAGAGCTTGGTTCAAATCTGGGACTTCACCCCCTTCAAGCCGTATGACATTGAGCAAGTTCCTTAGTCCCTCACAAACCTCAGTTTCTTCATCCATAAAATGGGAATAACTAGGGGCGCCTGGGTGGCTCAGTCGTTTGAACCTTCGACTCTTGGTTCTGACTCAGGTCGTGATCTCAGGGTCGTGAGTTCCAGCCCCATGTCAGGCTCTGCACTCAGCGTGGAGTCTAGAGGAGATCCTCTCTCTCCTCCTGCCCCTTCCACTAGTGCTCTCTCTCTCTCTCTCTCTCTGTGTGTCTAAAATAAATAAATCTCTTTTTAAAAATAGGAATGGTAATAGTATCTGCCTTTATTAGAGATAATATATGTGACCCGTTAATCAGCCTAGAGGCAGGCCCAGAGTACATGCTCACTAAATATTAGCTGTTCTTCTCCTTATTCTCCTAATAGTAGTAACTATGGCTTCTCCAGCTAAGTATGGGAACAAAATGCCGTAGGAGTACTTCATTCTGCTATAGGAGTTAGAGGGGACTTTGTGGAGGAAGTGACCATGGATCTGGGTCTTTTAAGATCATTCGGAATTTGCCAGCCAGAAAGAATAGAATGTCTTAAACAGAACTGGCACCTAAAAAGGCCTGGGGGTGGGAGTTTGGTTGGGGAGGGGGGTGACAGTCACAGCAGGTCCAGAAACCAGGCATCCTCAAACCTAAACGAGTGCGCATGTGTGTCTTGGGAGTAGTCGAGTCCAGCTCATGAGAGGCCTTGAATGCCAAGCAAAGGATTTCGGCTGGATTTATCCTTTGGGTGATGGAGCATCTCCGGGGATTCTGAAACACCTGAGCCCGCCCCTCAGCTGCTGGTGGGGAACCTCTCTCACGTCTGCTGCCTTCCGGCCCCTTCCTCCTTGCAGATCATCAAGGACCAGAAGCTGCTGGTGATTGTGGGGGGCATGCTGCTGATCGACCTGTGTATCCTGATTTGCTGGCAGGCCGTAGATCCCCTGAGGAGGACGGTGGAGAGGTACAGCATGGAGGTAAGCGCTCACGCCGGCAGGAAGGGAGTCCGCGGGGACGCTGCTCCCATACTCCCCGGGGCGGGCAGGCAGCCCGTCACCCCGACCCCTGCAAGTGCGCTGCTTAAGAAGAAATCAAGGTCATTTCAGGGGAATCTTTGCAGTGCCATGTGGACCCACATTCCCCATCAGAAACTCCTCATTTAGTCTGGTTTCCTTTCATTTGAGACACATTCCAGAAACATCAAATCGAAAGTCTTCATTCCTGGGGAAAACATGGGGAAAGGATTGTCTAGCAATATTACTATCTGCAGAAATAAGAAATGTTGGGCTGTTTAAATGAGTATGTTCTCTGCCCGTTGTCGAAGCCCCTATTTATAGGATCCATCCATCCAGAAATGACATTGCGTTTCAACCTCTTTAAAGCAAGATCCCTAAGGAGTACTACTCGGGAGGAAACATTCTGATGTCTCCTTCTGGTTACTACGTGATTTTCGAAGTGAGGAGTTCTGTTAAAATAAAGACCCTTACATAAAAGTACATAAAACTCTATATTTTAACAGTCTTGTGTTTAGCCTTGCCCTCTATTCACACTGGTCTTCCCAGGATGCTCCAGAGAAGGGAGGTGCCAGACCCTTTGGAAGTTGTGGTTTCGTCGCCTTGCTCTTAGAACAGTTAAACTTGCCTTTGTAGGAGAGGGCCGGGCTTGGACGGTGTGTGCCGTGCGTCCTGATCACCTTACTACGTAGCAAATCCTACTGAGAGAACCAGACTCGGCATTATTAGAGATATCTTTTTGTGGAATGTCGTGTGGATTCTTAAACTAATGTGGCAATGGTCATTTTATGCCCTGGGGACAGGTTGTTACCCTTCTGGACAAGATGGTTTTCTAGCAAATAAGACGCCCAGCTTCATTTGCAGGGGAAGAGACAGAGGGTCTACTCAGCACGGTGAGAAGTCAGGAAGACAGAGACAGAGAATTCTCTCGGCCAGAGAAGGCTGCTCTCTGCCCACACAGATGTAGGAGACCGCATTGGGGCCGGGGTCTCTGTCTCACGGCCTCCAGCCTCATTTTGGGAGGAAGCAGGGCTCCAGACAGACAGCCAGCACCACCGAGGAGGAAGGCCCAGACTCGGGCTGTACCCCGAGTACCTCGGGCTGTACCCTGTACCCTGAGTCTGGGCCGAGGGGGCAGGAGGTTCCCGGGGCTGTTTCAGGGGGGAGGGGATGCCTGGTCACCACTCGTGGTACACAGTTGGCGAAGGAGCAGTCCTCCCCCCCCCCAACTCCACCCTGGGGGGTTTCCATGCACTGCCAGGAGTTGGAAATCCAGACCGCTTGTGGACAGGAGGAAGACCTTTCATGGCTGACTGGGCGTCTGGGCTCAGGAGAGCTGGGGGCTTGCTGATCACAAGCCCCGGTGGCAATGATGGCAACTGCGGTGACTGACGGTGACAGCCAGGTCCGTCCAGGAACTCACTGAAACCTCCCCGTAACTGTGGCCGCATGCTACCCTTAGCCCCATTTTAGTGATGAGGAAACAGAAGCCCAAAGAGATTATTGAAGTTACCCAAGGCTACCTAGCAGGTTAGTGGCAACACCACTAACTACGCTCTCACGCACTACCCCACCCTCCCTGCCCTTCGGCGCGCACATGGCGCTCTGCGGTTCTTAGCGGCTCTCGAAGACTCTGGCTGCGGGCACAGATCTGTGAAGTGGGCAGGGAAGGAAAGTGCTTTCACTTTGTGCAGGTGAGGGCTCGGAGTGGGGCACCAGCCAGACTGAGGGCCCAGGATGTCAGGGACGAGAAGGCGAGTCAGGCAGAGTCGGCCTGAAGACCCAGAGCTGGATGGACGGACCGAGGCCACACCCGTCCGCCAGCTCTCAGCCTAGCCGGGGTGGCCCGGGAGGCGGGCGTTGCCACCTCCACTCGAGGTTAAGGTGGAGGCCAAGTACGCTCTGGGGGTCCCCCACGCTCAGGGTGTGGCACAGAGGGGCTGCAGGGCTGGCGTCAGCCTGAGTGAGCAGACTCCGCAAAGGGACCGGGGAACCCTTTAAAGGAGGTTGACCTCGTGCAGTCGGATTAGCGTGAGGGACAGTTTGCTGCTGCTGACCGACCGTACCTTCCTTGCTGTCCTTTCTGAAATAAGTACCGCGGCTCTCCGTGGCTCTGTGCAGAGATCCCTAGGCCATGCGCGACCTTCCAGGGCAATGGGTCTCAAACGGAGGAGCCGTGGTTGGTGGCGGGGACGAGGCATGGGAATGCTTCACTGCGTACATGAGGAAACAGTCTGGGGAGAGGGCATTCCTGCCCAGGGGCATCCAGACTTTCCACGGTGGGGCCTGGAGGAGGGCCCGCTCCCTGCCTCTCCGCCCAGATCCTCCGTCTC
This sequence comes from Nasua narica, assembly GCA_028533885.1. NCBI lineage: Eukaryota > Metazoa > Chordata > Mammalia > Carnivora > Procyonidae > Nasua > Nasua narica. The sequence continues at coordinate 51,881,190 of CM052813.1, read as the reverse complement.
CATTTCCCTCCAGGTATCTGCTGAGATGTCTCTGTGAACCTTTTCTGGCCTGCTCCTCTTTTCCTCCTCTTATTTTTAGGGTTGCCTTGTCATTCTGTTGCCATGGCAGCAGAACCCTTTGATTTGTCGACCCGCAGCCCTGTCGGCTTATTGTGGTTCCCCCACCGAACGGCACCAGGCAGCAGGTTGATTTCTCTCCGACCCGCCTCTGTCAGACACGGCGTGGTGGTTGAGCAGTGTGCCCAGGGGATGCGCTGTCCTAAATTGTCCTTCAAGGGGCTGTTTTTTCCAGGACCCTCAGTGAGAGAGAAAGTCTCTGCTTTGGGGCAAAGTGATCCTAGACCTTTGTGGTCTGTCCCCACCCCCCGTCCCTTCGACCGTGGACGCTTTCGCTTGCCATGGACACTCTGGACACTCTGAACATCTCAGGAGTCCAGTCAGAGCCCTTGCTCTGTGTTATACTTTCAGGCTTTTGCCCATGCTGTTCCGCCTTCCAGAACATTCTCTGACAAGTAAATGAACGTCAGTTCCAGGCCCCTGGGTTATCTCTCCAGGGTTGTGTCTCTGAGTTCTCTGGCTCCACCAAATTTAAGCTCCTGCTCCTCCCCACTCCTGGACCTGGCTTCCCAACACTCCCTGCCCCGGCCCTCACTGGGCCGCCAGCTTCTCCCGGACAGAGCCGCGTCCCCCCACACACACACTGACTGGCCAGCACCCCTGCACACATCTTCCACTGGGGAGACGTAGGTAAGCACGGGAGCCATGGCCCCTGAGCTCATGGCGCCCATCGGCTAGTTAGTGGGCAGCTAGTAAACACACAGACAACTAAGCAGGAGCACTTTAGATCACGTAGATTCTGTTAGCGGTTAGAAGTAAACAGGATGAAGAATTGACAGATAACGGGGAGGACCCGTGGAGGAGAGTCTACCAGCGAGAGTGCGTGCGGGTGTCCAGAGAATGAAAATCTGATTCTGTAGTCCTACTGGAGACATCCCAGCTCCGCACCCTTATTCGTTTCCATGCAAAAAGTATTTATAGAGCACTTGTTATATGCCAGATACTATTCTCAATGTGTGATATGTATCATTTTTTAAATATATACTTAATAGGCTTTGTTGCTTAGAGCAGTTTTTGGCTTACAGGAAAAATTAACAGAAAGCACAGAGAGTTCCCATATATTCCCTACCCCACACCCCACAGATTCTTCTATTATTAACATCTCGCCTTGTGTGGTGTATTTGTTACAATTGCTGAACCAATATTGATTCATTATTATTTACTAAAGTCCGTAATTTAGGGTTAGGTGGGGTTCACTCTTTGTGTTGCATGTTCCATAGGTTTTGCCAAATGCAAAAGTCACGCGCCCATCATTACAGGCCGTACAGGAGGGTTTCACTGTCCTAAATGCCCACAGTAGTCCGCCAGCCCCTGGCAATCTTTCTGTTGTCACCATAGTTTTGTCGTTTCCAGAGTGTCATATAGTTGGAATCATATGCTGGGTAGCCTTTTCAGACTGGTGTCTTCAACTTAGCAATATGAATTTAAGGTTCCTCTGTGTCTTTTCGTGGCATGATTGCTCATCGCTTCATCACTGAATAATATTCCACTGTATGGATGTACCACCATTTATTTGCCCATCAGAGGACATCTTGGTTGCTTCCAAGTTTTGGCAATCACGGATAAAGCTGCTATAAGCACTTTTGTGTGGCGTTTTGTGTAGACATAAGTTTTCAAGTCATTTGGGTAAACACCTAAGGGCATGATCGCTGAATCATAGGCGAAAGCTATGTGTAGCTTTGTAAGAAACTGCCAAACTGTCTTGCAAAACGGCTGGACTGTTTTGCATTCCCATCAGCAATGAATGAGAATTTCTGTTGCTCTACATCTTCATCAGCATTTGGTATTGTCAGTGTTTTGGATTTTAGCTGTTCTATAGGTACAAAGTGATACCACATTCTTATTTTAATTCACATTTCCTTAATGGTGTGTGATGTGGCACATCTTTTCATGTGCTTATTTGCCACCTGCATATCTTCTTTAGCCAGGTGTCCTTTTAGGTCTTTTACTCGCTTTTTAATTAGATTGTCTTCTTATTGTTGAGTTGTAAAAGTTCTTTGTATATTTTGGATGCCAGTCTTTTATCAGATATGTTTTGTGACTCTTTGCTCTCAGTCTGTATCTTGTTTTTTCATTCTTTTAACATGGTTTTTTGCAAAACACAAATTGTTTATTTTCATTAAATCCAACCTATATTTTTTCTTCCATTGAGCATGTTTTCAGTGCTATATCCAAACACTTGTTGCCAAACTCAAGGTCACCTAGATTTTCTCCTGTTATCTTTCAGAAGTTTTATCACTTTGTGTTTTACATTCAGGTCTATGGTCCATTTTGAGTTAACTTTTGTGAAAAGATACAAAGTCATTTTCTAGATTCATTTTTATGCATGTGAATGTCTAGTTGTTCCAGCACCATTTATCAAAAATACTATTCTTTCTCCATTGCCATTGTGTCTTTGTCATAGATCAGTTGACTGTATTTGTATAGTTCTATTTCTGGACTCTCTATTCTGTCCCATTCATGTGTTTGTCTGTTCTTTTGCCAATACCACATTGTTCTGATTACTATAGGTTTATAGTAAGTCTGGAAGTCAAATAGTGTCCGCTTCCAACTTTATTCTTCTTCAGTATTGTATTGGCTATTCTGGGTCTTTTGCCTCTCCACATAAACTTTAGAATCAGTTCATTAATATCCACAAAGTCCCTTGCCAGGATTTTGTTTGGGGATTATATTGAATCTATAGACCAATTGGAAAAGAATGAGTATCTTAACAATATTAAATCTTCCTATCCATGAATATGGAATGTCTCCCCATTTGTTTAGATCTTCTCTGATTTCTTTTATCAGAGTTTTGTAGATTTCCTCACATAGATCTTATACATATGTTGCTAGATTTATACCTAAGTATTATACTTTGCTTTTGGTAAAAATGCAAATGGCATTGTATCTTTAATTTCAAATTCCAGTTATTCATATCTGGCATATTGGAAAGCAGTTGACTTTTGTATACTAACCTATATCCTACAACCTTGCTATATAACTGCATATTAGTTCCAGTAGGTTTTTTTGTTGTTGTTGACTCTTTGGAACTTTCTACAGAAATAATCATGTCAACTGCAAACAAACAATTTTATTTCTTCCTTCCCAATCTGTATACTTTTCACCTCCCTTTTTGTCTAATATTTGTATTAGTGAGGGCTCCAAGTACAACGTTGAATAGAAATGGTGAGGAGACATTCCAACCTTATTCCCAATCTTAGAGGGAAAGCACCTAGTTTCTCACTATATTAATGGTGTTAGTATATTTTTTTTTCTTAAAGAAAGTGTACGTGTGTATGTGTGTGTATGTGTGTGTGTACGTGTGTGTGTGTGTGTGTGTGTGTGTGTGTGTGTGTGTGATAGTTTGAAATAGTTCTGCTGGCCAAAGCCAAGGGTGCCTTTGGGGAGGTGACAGGAAAGACAAATGAAGATGTGGTCAGAGCCTGGAGGTTAGGGACATGATGTGCTAAACAGAGGAATTTAAACCTCAAAGTTAAAGATATTCAATCAGGGAAATGACATGATCAGGTTTGCCCTGGCTGCAGGGTGCGAACAGATGGAGGGGCGAGGCTGGAGGCCCAGAGATGGCTCAGAGATGGTTTTCGCTACAATCCAGGCAGGAGCCGATGGCGACCTAATGCAGGGCAGTTGCAGTGGGTGGCTTTGAGAGAGATTCAGGAAGCAGATATGACAAGCCTTGGTGATCGATTGACTCTAAAGGATGGTACAGGGAGCCAGCAAGGGCAATGCCCGGATCTCTGGGTGGCGGATGGCAGGCCCATTCCCTGAGGCAGGGTGCAGAGTAAGGAGCAGGTCTGGGGCTGAATGTGAGGGTCTCACTTCTGGGCCGAGGGGCTCCAAAGGTTGAATACAGAGTCGTAGAGCACGAGGGAGTGGCTCGTCCACTAGATTGAGGCGGGGGTAGAGGGCAGTTAGCACATCGAGGATGGGAGCCATGGGAATGAGAGTAGTCACCCAGGGAGAGGGCACAGTAAGACCTGGAGATGTCCTGACGGGAGCCTGAGAAGCCACAGAGCACTGGTGGGGACAGAAGCCCAGGGAGGGAATTTTGGGGTGGTGGTCAGGAAGGAAGGGGGGAGCCAGGAGAGAGAGCTGTGCACGCACAGGGTGCCTTCGCAGGAGGGAGAGCTCCCTGAGACAGATGCCGCAGACCGAGAAATGACAGGTTCACCCCTGACCTGACCCCAGGCTTAGAGTTCCCACCTTGCATCTCAGCCCTCCCTTCCTCTGCTTTACAGCGTCTGGTGGGGAGATGGGCCGTTTCTGCATTTCAGATGGAGCAGGTGTGGGTAAATCTGCCACGTATGCTAAAAGAGGTTTTTTAACTATGATGCGTATTCTCGAGAAGAAAAGACTCGTTTTTGAATACTACTCTACTAGCGGTGATGGTGAGTAGGTGTAATACACACACGTCTGAGTCTGGGGAGATGGGTAAGCCTGAGACGGGAACTTGGATGTGGTCACCATGTGCATTGAGAACCTTGGCTGAGAGCACTGAGACGGGGCTGGGATGGGGGGGTGCATATAGATGAAAAAGAGAAGGGGACCAAGGACAGACCCTCGATCGCTCCTGTGTTTGGACATCAGGAAGGTAGGAGCGAAACAGCAAAGGACCTGGAAGGAAAAGCCACCAAAACAGGAAGAAAACCAGATGAGTTTGGGGATTGGAAGACCAAGTGAAGGAAGTGTTTCAAGAGGAAGTTCTGATCAAGTATGTCAAGGGCTGCTTTTAGATCAAGTGAGATGAAAACCAACAATTGACACTCTGTGTATTCATACCACACACACACACACACACACACACACACATACACACACTCATAGGGGATTTTTTTCTTTTAAGAAAAATAATTTGAGATAATTTGCCCCTAAAGTAAAAGCAGGATATACTAATGATGTGAAGAGAGCCTGTGAGTCTAGTGGAAAGGTTGTTTGGGTTTTTCCCCAAGCCTTCCTTCTACAGCAGGCTGCCTCTTACCCTTCCACGTGGCCGCTCTGAAATGGTTTTGAAGGGAAGGGAAAATGGCGGACAGCACTAAAGGTCACTGAACGTTGAACACCCCACAGAGCCTCAGGGCAGCCATTGAGGCAGCATCCTGAGACCACCTGCCCTCCCTGAAGACATCCCCCATCTGCTCCCAGGCAGGTTGCAACAAGAGATGGAATCATGTGCAGTCCAGTCACCCATGGGAGCCATGTGTCTGGCGTTTATTTATGGAAATGATGAAAGGCTGACTCCACAGGCTGCAAGCAGCCTACATCAAGAAATCCCAGCACTCTGGGTTCTGTGGCTTTCTGGCCATTTGGGCAGCAACCAAGGTAAGGGCAGTCTGGAATAGAAGGGTATTTCAAACTTCCCTCCATGTTCCATGCTTTTACCATCTTTTTTGCAGAAGCAAACCAGGGCTTTCAAAGTCATAGACTACACTTGGCTTTGAAACTAGTGGCTTATTCCAGTATGTTTCCATGGCAATGGATATTGGAAGAGGCAAATATATAGAGTTTTAAATAATTTTAACTCTTATCTTCTACCTCCCTCCACAGTTGCTCTGAAAGAAAAAAATCCAATCACAGAGCACATACTTTCTGAAAACATCTGGTATCCATATAAAGCTTGTCCAAGTTCCATCTCACACTATTCATTTTGAAAGAAAGAGATACCAGAACGGCCAGAATGAGGGTAGTGCCAAGGATCAGGGTCCACTCTGCTCTATGGGCTGCTCACAGGTGGCCTGGTGGTCCAAAGCTTTGGTGCAAAGGGTCACATTCCAAGCGATGGGTCATCACTGCCTGCCTTGGACAGTGGGGCAGGTTTTTATCATCCAAAGTCATCCATGGGGTCCTGGATGGCTGGGCTGGGGCCCCGGCCGGATGTGGACCAACACCAGGCAGGGAGAGGGACACCCCACGAGGACCTCTGGTGGAGTCTGCTAACTGAGGGCTGCCCCGGTTAGCCTGACTACTGCCCGGAAAGAGCTACAGCCCCTGAGCTTCTGGCCAAGTCATTCTCCCAGTTCACATCCTCCCCATCAGCTAGAGGTGGAGCCCATACCCCTTAGCAGGCCAGGAGGTCCTCAACGTTCTGACTTCACTTGCCTCCCTGTCTGTGATCCCCTCCTCACTCCTTGTGCTCAGCTACCCTGAATGAATGATCGGCATTCCACCAACACATCACGCTCTTTCTTCCCTCACACCTTTATACGTGCTGTCTTCTCTACCCAGAGCACCCTCCTGACCGCCCCAAAGTGCCATCTCCAGGCAAAAATTTCCTATTAGACCTTCGAGAGGCAGCTCAAAAGCATCTTCTCCAGGACGCTTAGGAACATGCAGACTGCCTCGAATGCATCTGCCTAGGCCCCTTCTCCTGTTTGCCCCCTCATTCCGGTCACAACACTGGTAACTGACTGTGCACCTGGCCCCCCAGTCTATGACCTCCTCGGAGGGCAAGGCCATTTGTGTGTCCCCAGCACCCCCTCACTGGCAGGGTCTGGCTCAGAGTAAGTACTCAGTAAATATTTATTGAATAAATTGTTTCCTCCACCTGGAACTCTCTCCCCATGCCTCCATATGTCCAAATTCAACCCATATGTCTGGGCCCATTAAGCCGGCTTCAAAAAATGTCTTCGGAGGGTTGCAATTTAATTTAATATTACACCCTCACCTTTTATCAAGGGCCCACTTATGGGGCTAAAGCTGCCAATTGAAGAATGATTCAGCATCTTTTCTCAAGAACTGTTGTTCAGTCTGTGACTTAGTGCCCCTGAGATGGAGATCCACAGGCGAGATCCTCGCGGAATTTAGCGCCGGGAAATGGGTTGTGCTCTCCCCGTGAACTCGTATCTACTTCCTTCCTTCGATCAGGCAGTCATAACTGAATAAGCCGCTCCATTTTCTTTTTAACCTTGGCTGCCAGAAAGTAGGAGCCAAATTCAACACTCTGGCTGCAATAACCATCTTATCTCGGGTTCCTGGAGGATTATCTCGCTTTCTGATCATGTGTCTTTATTTTTAACTGCCCTGTTGTGTTTGGGTTGTTATTGTGTGCTGCCTCGGGCCCTTTGGGAGAGCAGGCAAGGTGTAAATTCCAGATTAAGTTATTAAAATGAGAATGCCGGGCAAGACTTAATTGGAATAATATGCCAGAGAGACATTTAAGGATGTCCGCGGATATTCGCCTTCTGGCGCAGGTCCCGGCTCAGCTCTGGCTGCCGGCAGCATTGTGGGCCCCATGTGTGGACAGACGGGCTCTGCCGGCCACAGCCACATTTCTGGAACATCTTGTATCATCAGAAGGCATCTTAGATATGTGAGACCTTACTTTCTTTCATCTTTCTCGTGGGCTTCCTTTTTGCCTTCGGGAGGCACAGCCCTGAGGCTAGAAATTCTCTGGTCCCTCCTGGACCAGGCGCTGCTGTCCAGGGGGGATGATCTGTTTCCTAGAAATTCTCAAGTACCGGGAGCAGAATGGCTGGAAAACTCTCTGGGATATTGGTGTCTTCTGACCACTGTGTGTCTTGGTAAAACCATTCTAGTTCTTGACCAAAAGGAGCCTTTAGACTTGGAGGATTTTTTCCCCAACCCCACACATCCATTGGCAGAAACATTGGCTGTGGCACCCACAGGGTCCTTCCCTCTTTTTAGTGAGGAAAATTCCAGACAACTTACTCTTCATAAACTATGTGTCATCGAGGAGTTCCCTCAGCATTTATGGGGGGAGGGGCGCTGTCTGCCACCCTCAGGCTCCCTAAGGACTCCACGGCCCGGTGGGCAAGATTAACTACACACAGAGACACACACACGCAGGGGTTGTCGCCAACTGTATCTTCTCTCTGACACAGGCCTCCTTATTCTCGGTTTGAAGTTTAAGTGACAGTGCTGAGAGACTGGGCTTCCTTTTCTAAAGTAGGAGCCAGGATTGAGTGTGGATTCAATGCCCCTCAGAGGATAAAAAAGTAAGAGAGAACCTGTATCAGTGTATCAGGGTGTGCAAGGTTTTGCTGCGGTAGGAAAAAAAAAAGAACAAAAACCTCTGGACTAGAAATAAGTGCTTGTCCATCAAGAGCTAACTCCAGCTTCTCCCATAGTGTCCTAACTCCAGTTCGCAGCTGGCGGGGCAGTTTCCTCAGCAAAGGGAAAGCAGACACTGGAGAGCGTGCACTGACTTCTAAAGCTCCTGCTCCCGAGTATCGCATGGCATTTCCACGCCTGTTTTAGTGGGCCGAACATGTTGACAGTGAATGGCTGAGTTCAGTGGGGCAGGGACGAGCAGTCCTACTATGTGCCGGGGGAGAGAATAGGCACTGATATACAGGGTTCTCTGAATTATAGTACAGTGACGATGGTACATTCCATATGAATGAGTCTAGTACATTCCATCCAACTTCCTATCGCTGTCACAAATATGGCCCATCCTAGAGTGTGAGCTCTGCGAGGACGTGGCGGGAAGAAGTGTTGTCTTGTATTCGCTGCCGGATCCCCAGCACCTGGAAAAGTGCCTGGCACATAGTACACAATAAATAATAGTAATTAAGTAACTGAATGAACTTAGCCTTAGAGCAACTGTATTAGGACGTCAGTGGGATAGTCTCTGAGAGGTTTTGTACTGATCCTACAGACTCTAGGGCCAAACCCTTTCCTAATCCACCACTCTGCCCACCTCCTCTGCTACCACCAAAGTCCAAAGCACCATCATGCCCAGTATCTGGCCTCCCAGAAGGGGGCGCTATGAGGCAAAGCCGCCGTGGACACAGTGCCCAAGAGATGGGATTAAGTGAAGAACCGTCATTGAGGAAGGCACTGAGTTGTTTATTGTTGTGATCCCACGTTCCTAAGCGGGCTCCCTGCTCCCACTCATTGTCACTTGCAAGCCGTTCTCCACACAGCAGAGAGAATAATTTTTGATGGTTTATTTCGAGATGTAATTCAGATGCCATAAAATTCGGTTTTAAAATGTATGCCACGGTGGCTTTTCGTACATTCCCAAGACTGTGCAAACATCTCCACTATCTAATTCCAGAACTATTTCATCATCCCCAGAATAAACCTTTCTCCTTTGGCCCATCACCCCTTCCCTCCAGCCCCTGGCAACCAGGAATCTACTTTATATTTCATAGATTTGCCTGGTCTGGACATGTACCATCAGTGGGATTATACAACACGTACCCTTTGGGGTCTGGCTTCTTTCCCTTGGCGTAAAGTCATTCTAGTCCCTCCATGCCGCAGCATGGAGTCGCACTCACTCCATTTATGGCTGAGTAATATTCCTGTATATGGATAGACCACATTTATTTGTCCATTCATCAGTTAATGGATATTTGGGTTCTTCCTCACCTTTTGGCTATTATGAATAATGCTAAGCATTTATATACAGGTTTTTGTGTAAACATATGTTTTCAGTTCTCTTGGGTATACACACACACACACACACACACACACACACACACACACACAGTAGAATTGCTGGGTCATAAAAAATGCTGTTTAACATCGTCAGGAACACAGTGGCTGCACCATTTTACATTCCCAGCAGTGTATGAGAGTTTCATTGTCTCCATTTTTCCCAAAAATTTTATTTATCTGCACTTTTGGTTATAGCCATCCTGTTGGGTGCGAAGGGGTATCTCATTGGGGTTTTGAAGAGAATTATTATCAAGTAACTAATGATGGTGAGCGGCTTTTCATGTGCATGTTGGCCATTTACATATCTTCTTTGGAGAAATAACTCTTCAGGTCCTTTGCCCACGTTTGATTATTTGTCTTCTTGTTGTTGATTTGTAGGAGTTCTTTATGTATTCTGGATACTACTAGGTCCTTATCGGGTGTATGATTTGGGAATATTTTCTCCCATTCTGTGGGTTGTCATTTCACTTTCTCAGGACCTGTGGCATGCAAAACTTTTTTAATTTTGATGACATTCACTTTATTTTCTTCTTTGGTCGTTTGTACTTTAGATACCATAACTCAGAAACCATTGCCTGATCTGGGGTCATGAATATTTATTACATTTACTTTTTTCCTAAGAGTTTTATAGTGTTTGTTTTACATTTAGGGATTCTGTCTGGGTGGTTTTTTTTTTTTTTAATTCTATTTGTTTTGAGTTAACTTTTTATACTGTGTGAGGTAATGGTACAGATTTTTTCTTTTGCATGCGGATATCTAGTTGTCCAAGGACAATTTGTTGAAAAGAATATTCTTTCCCCCATTGAATGGTCTTCTAACCCCTATACAAAATCAATTCACCATTGATGTATGGTTTATTTCTGGATTCTCAGTTTTATTCCATCAATCTACATGCCCATCTTTATGCCAATACCACACTGTCTTGATTATTATCACTTATGGTAAGCTTTGAAATTGGGAAGCATAAGTCCTTCTACTTAATTATTCTCTTTCAAGACTGTTTTGGCTATTTAGGGTCCCTTGATGCCATTAGAATTATAGGATCAGTTTTTCCATGTTTGCAAAAAAGACTGTTAGGTTTTGCGTAAGAGTTGCACTGAATTTATAGATTGATTTGGGAAGTATCAACATGTTAACTATTAACAGACCACACATGGCCCCCAACATTCTGTCTCATCTCATCCTGTTTTTCCAGCACATTCTTTATCCTTCACTCTCTACTCTGTTTTTGTCTTCCTCCACTAGAATGTGAGCTATTTGACTCACATTCGGCCCCTTGCCGAATCGGCCCTTGCCTGTCTTGATCAGTGCTCTACCCCCAAAGCCAAGCATAGAGCCTGGCAGGTACATAGTAGATGCTTAATAAATGTTAGTTGAATGGAAACATGAATGATGAGCAAAGGAATGCATGAATGAAGGAATGAATGAAGGAATGAATGGGCATGGCCCCCGGCATGCCTCTTTTCAGCTTTGGCAGCCTTTTGACCAGGTGATGCGGTTGCTCAGCAGCTGGCTTAAATTATCGGGTAAATAAGTTGATACTGACAAGAAAAATAAGTACTATCTTAAAGGTGTGGGGGGAGATCTTTCAATGGTCTTAAAGATAGGCTACATTTGTGGTTCTCCATCCTGGCTGCCTCACCCAGAAAAGATCTTTTTAAAAATACTAGTGCTCAGGGCACACTCCCCAGAAAATCAGAATCGGCAATGGGATTTTTTTTTAAGTTGTCCTGGGTTCGAGTGTGCAGCCAGGCTTGAAATCTTCTGGACTAGCCCCTCACCAATCTCTAGGAAGGGCCCAGAACAGCCCTGTGAATGCCAGAGTTAGATACAGCCTCAGGACAATAAAGTAAGGCTAAAAAGGGAAGAGAAGAAAAACCTGAATCCAGAAGACCTCAAGTCCAGCTGGTCCCCTCCCAAGCCCCACTGTGCCCCCCCCCAGCCATAGGATGCAACGGTGACAAAGGACACGCAGACTCAGAGAGAGAGCCACCTGGGAAGGCACACATCTGTGAACCCCACAGCTGAATGAGCTCCTCCAGGCTCATGATTTTCTGAAAATTCATCAGCATGCAAATAATTCTTTCTCCTGTGGAAGAGAGAGAGCAAGGAATAGGAAAAAGGAAAAGCCACAGGATTTCTATTTCTGCCGTATTTTCTCATTGCAGTTGAGAGGCAGGTTAGCAAGTTCCAGACCAAAACTTTAGGCAGGTTAAAAAAAAAAATGTGCCCTGCGGTCGCAGGGAGCCACCAACCACAGAAACCAACAGAACAGGAAGGCAAGGGCCAAGGGGACCACAGTGTGCGAGCAGCTCGGCACTCACAGCAGCTCTGAAATGGACCCATCGGCCACTTGGGGGATGTTTGTTATTTGGGGCCATTGTTGGGCCTGAAGTTTCTCTCTAAAGCAACAGTGGATTAAACATCACTTGCTGAGTCATTTTGACCTTGACACAGGCTGGAGCACTTCACATAACCCAAAGATGCTCAGTGCAGTTCAGAGGACGCTGACACAAACGGTGGGCCCCTCCCAAGAGCTCAGGGGGGAGCGACATGATCTCAGGTCCTGGCCCATCCGCAGCACCCAGCCCGCACGCCACCCCGCCCTTCTGTGGACGGGGCCCTGACCCCGGCCTGTCCCACTTGGGCACAGGCACTCGCAGCTGGCAAATGCCTGCTGTAATGACAACGGGCCTCACATCTCCATGTCATGGCGCAGTTCACACCGCGGCTGGCCGCCATTTTAGAGATGAGGAAACCAAGGCTGGAGAGGCGAACTGAGCAGCCCCAGATGACGTTACCACACACTGGACCTGTCCCCAGCCAGGGCCATGTGGTGTCCCAGGGCGTGGGAGCTCTTTGGCGAAAATGGGCCTGTGAGTCTCTGGCTCTTCCTGCCTTTTTCTCCCCCCATGGTCCAGCCTCAGTAGCAGAGTGTTCCGCCTTCCTGCAGGTTTCCGACTGATCTTGGTAATCACAACAGCAGAAGCAGTAACACCAGCAGCTCTTGGCGAGCACAGACTACATGCTAGGAGCTGTTTCAGATGCTTGACTTTGCCAGCCCGTTTAATCCTCACAAGCCCAGGCAGCACTCACCGTTATATTCAGATGAGAACACTGAGGCACAGAGGGGTTAAGTGACTAACCCAGAGTCACACAGCAGGTAAGTATATAGCGTATGGCCCATAACGGTTAAACAGATGAACTCTGGAGTCAGGCTTAGCTTCAAAACTCAGCTAAGCCCCCTACTGTGTGAGGTTAGGGAGGTGTAGTGGGTGAAATTGTGACCCCACAAAAATATATTAACATTCCCACTCCCAGAATCTATGAATGCAACCTTATTTAGAAAAAGGGTCTTTGCAGATGCAATTAAAGATCTTAAGATGCAGTCGTCCAGGATTACCTAGGTTGTCCCTAAATCCAGTGGCAAGTGTCATTATAAGAAACAAAAGAGGACAGACACAGACAGGGGAGAGAAGGCCACGGGAAGGGGGCAGCAAAGACGGGAGCAACGTGGTCACGAGCCAGGGAACTGCAGCCGCCAGAAGCTACACAGGATTCTCCGCCAGAGCCCTCAGAGGGGCTGAGCCCTGCCAACACCTTGCCTTCAGACTTCTGGCTTCCAGAACGGTGCAAGAATAAATCTCTATTGTTTTAAGGCATCCGGTTTATGGAAATATATTACAGCAACCCTGGGACACATACGTATCGTGAGTGACAACTTCCGAGAACCAGTTTCTTCATCCATAATGCGGGTCTCAATATTAATAGGACCTACCGCCTGGGGCTTTAGGGAGGATTAGAAGGCCTTAGCCTGTGCCCAGCACATCAAGAGTACTTGGCGAAGGTTAGCTATTGCACGGAGCAACATTGATGACCTGGCCCTTGGCCACCTTGCCCTGAGCCCTCTGAGAACTAGTCCCACATCTTGCATTTCCTGCGTCTCACTCCTGGTCCCTGGGCCCCCAGCGTCCAGACCAGCACGTTCCTTGTTCAGGAACCTCCGAGGAATTAACTCTGACTCCCAAACCCAGACAGCAGGTCCCCCTCCTTGGAGTCATTCGTCCCCAGAGCTGCCAGAGTGAGACGATGAACATCCATGCATAGCGTTTGAGTACTTCACCCAAGAAGTCATTTTCTTACATGAGTCAGACACAGAAGGCTCAGAGAATTAAATCAGAAAGGTGACTCTGGGCCAGACTGATTTCTGCCAACGGGTGTGGAGGATCTTCCTGTGTCTGCCCGGCTCTTTCTTTCTTATCTGTGTCTTACAGCAGACGGGAAGCCGGCTGACGAGAGACTGTATGTTCATACCAATTATTAAAAATATATGGCAGCCTTCTGAAAATGCATTCACATGCCAAGGAGATGGAATGCATTCACAACCCACGCTCCTGCACGCTTTGGGGGGGTGATGAGGTAGCCATAGACACTACAAGCCAAGGTTCTGATCCACATTCTGCCATCTCCTAGCTGTGTGACCTTGGGTGAGAGGCTCACCCTCTCTGAGCCCCGGTGCCTGCTAGGAAAAATCCATGCCTCCTTCACAGGTTTACCAGGAACATTCACTGGTATAACATGTTCAAGGGCCTAACGCTGAACCTAACCCATAAAAGGAATTCGATTACTGTGACTTTTGTTCTCACTCCTGACTCTGCACTTCCTGACTCCATTAGGAAATGAACACAACTCCCCTGCTGGCATCCCAGGGAGGTCCTGAGGAGCAGTGCTGGCTGGGGAGTAGCTTAATGCTTAATACCTTCCAGCGTACTTCTCCCAAAGTGCACTCGCTTAATCCTTACCATCACCCTGAGCAGAGAGAGCCCTGCTCCCATTTTGCAGGTGAGCACCTGGAGATCCACAGTCAGGTGATAGGCTCAGACCAGACAGGCAGCAGGCGGGGCTCAGGGGCACGAAGCCAGGCCTGCTGCTCCCCAAAGTCGAGCTCTCCCTCCGTGCTCCATGCTGATTCTCACCTGAGGCCACAGATGGACAACGACTTCAGAAGTAGCAGAGCCCCACCCCCACCCCAGGGTGAGTCCTGTCTCCAGCATTTGTCTGTCGTCAGGCATCCTAATGGCTCTCTCAGCCACGTTCACCGTCCTCTCTTCCCCCTTCTAGGCATGAAGATGGGTCTTGTTTGGCCCACTGCGTGGTCATCCGTGAACTTCCGCACGTGTGGTCAAAACGCACCGTCACGTGCATACTCCCCCGGCCCCGGGCCTTCTCACACGCCCCCACCCCGTGTCCGCCCACAGGCCCTCGCTCCCGCCTCAGGGAAGCTCTCAGCACAGCCTACCCTCTGTTGTGATGCTCAGCGGGACCAGGAGGCTGCTGCAGCAATAGGAGCCATTCATTCCTTCGCCACAACCTCATTTGCGGGGCCCCGCTGTGTACCAGATGCCGGGGCCACGGCAATGGGGATGCTCAGCCCCTGGTCTCAGTACTGTCCCAGTCCCTGTCCCGCAGGAGGACCGAAATGTTCATGGACAACATCAGGATCGAGGGGAATGCTGGAACAGCTCAACCCCCAGCCCTGTGGGATCACAAAGGATGGGGCTAATCATCCTGCCTTGAGACATATTTCCTCCAAAAAAGGAGAGAGGGGACTACTCCCCTTGAGTCTTGAAAGAACAAGTGGGACTTGAATAGTCAAGGAAAATGGGAGCTGTGGGTCTGGCATTTCCTCAAAACATTAAACAGTTACCATGCGACCCAGCAAATCCCCCATTGGGTGTACACTCAAGAGAGATGAAAATGTGTGCACTAATAGCAACAACAACAACAACAACAACAACAACAAAAAGTGGAAACAACCCAAACATTCATCAGCTGACGAATGGATACACAAAATGTGGTCTACCCAGGCAATAGAGTATTATTTGGCCATAAAGAGGAGTGAAGTTCAAATACACACGAGAACATGGATGAACCTCAAAAACATTATGATCAGTGAGAGAAGCCAGACACTACAAGGCCACATACTGTGTGATTCTGTTCCTATAAAGTGTCCAGAAGAGGTAAATCCACAGAGACAGGAAGTAGATTAGGGCCTGGGAGAGAGCGATAGGGAGTGAGTGGTTATGGGGTTTCTTTTTGGAGTGATGAATAGGATTTAAAATTAGGTAGTAGTAATTGTTGAACAACATTGTAAATATACTAAAAACCACTACTTATACACTTATAAAGGTAGACAGGGGCACTCCGGGTGAAAAACATTCCAAAGCAAGGGTAGGAAGAGTGGGAAATGCTTTTGGGGAACAGCAAGTTTCCAATCTAACTGGAGCGTAATGCATTGTATTTTTCTACTGTTGCTTCATGGCTTAAGAAGACTGAGAGATTGTCGGCCGTGATCCCTACAGTGGCCATTAGGATATTTTCAGTTGCAAGGAACTTAAGTTGGAATGCACAGCAGAGGGCCCCTACTGGCATCTTGGAAAGGTCCAGCAGTAATGTGGACTTCAGGCACAGTTTGATCAGGGATCCATTCCATTTCTCTATGATTCTTTTGTCCCCGCCTTCTTCCATGTATGAAATACATCATCACACTACCTTCCCACATGTCATGGAGATGTGAAAAAGAAAGATGCATTTCATCTAGAATGAGCTTAGACATTTGGACAAAATGGGATTTTAGCTGAAATTGAAATAATGGGCAAAACCTCAAGAAGTATCAGATATTCAAGGCAATGGCATTCCTGGTAGATAAAAATCCTTGAGCAGGAAAGTGTAGGCTATATCTGAGGGAAGAGTTCAAGAATCGGTTGCATCTGGCTGCTTTTTAGTTGGAAGTAGGTACAGGGCTGGAGGGAGCTTGGACTTTAACCCAAGAGGCAGTTGGGAGGCATTAAAGGAATTTTAGCAGTGGACCAACATGATGAGCTCTTTATTCAAGTTTACGCTAGTTATCAGATTGTATGATGGCATTATTATTACTTTTCGTAGATGTGATCATATTGTGATTGTGTAGGACAAGGTACACATTTGTGCTGAAGTTTCATGCAGTCTGAAATTTACTTTCAGTGGTCTGGGAGTGGAGATGAGTGTGTGTGTGTGTGTGCACGTGTGTGTCTGTGTGTGGAGAGAGAGAGAAAGCTGTCATTTGGGAGTTTAGGTGGGGGTAGTTTGCAGGGGGCGGGGGGCGCTGTGTAACATAGTAACAGTTGGCCCTGATGAGCCCTTCCCTGGGGCCAGACACTGCTCTAGGGGTTTTCCACATCAGTCCATTTAAACCTCAATCCCATGACTTAGGCACTATGTTTACGCCCATTTCACAGATGGCAGCAATGAGGTGAAATCACTGCTGCAAGCTCCCGTCATCTCTGAGTGGCAGAGTTGGGACGAGCACTTGGGCAATCAGGTCTGGCCGGCATCTTTAGCCACCGGATACCGGTCTCCCGTCCTAGACAAGTGCATTTCCTCGTATTCTCAGTGACTGGCTGGCTGATGGATGATCGATCTGTTTATCTCACCAGACAGAGGGTCAACAGCAAATTTTGGCCCAGCCTCATTGGTATTTTTGCAGTAAATGAAGACCTATTTATTACTCATAGAGTATTTTGGGGGTCCATGGTAAAAAAGAAATGCAGAACTTAATTTCACTTCTCTGCTATGCTGCTCATTCTTTTTTAATAACGCTCTCTTACCAGCCTCCTGGCAGCTTTTGCGTTTCCTGTGCATGTTAATTTCTTTATTATTAACGTTGGTATCTGTGGTTCGGCCCAGCATATCTTGGCACTTTTTGTTTCCAGTGTGCACCCATTTTGCCTTGTTCATTGGCATATGCAGGCCCAGTTCCTGTTTCTAAAAGGGATCCTTTGAGCCTCGGTAAACACATGGCTTTCAATTAGCCGTGCAATCCTCATTCCCATTTTCAACCCAGCCACGTCACTAATAGAGTGTTCTTCACATTCCCCCAAATACAGGCTGTCTTGTGTCAAGCTTCTGACCTTGTTCCTCAACCATTGTCTTCTCTCCAGGTCACAGCCCAGAGAACCCCACAATGTAGCATATGACAAACAGTAGGATGTCCGGAGGTTGAACCCTGGGGTAGACAGAGGCAGGGGTTTGGGAGATGAGCTTGGAAGGTGATCTAGGACCAGATCCAGGAAGGACCTGTTAGGCTGAGAACTTCGGACTTTATCCTAAAAGCCAACATCCTCCCAAAGTATATGACAAAGAATGCTAATCCCATTAGGTGTCCCGAAATAAAAGGGAATGGGGGATTTCATGGTCCAATCAATTTAAGAAATCCTATAAACTATACATCTGCTCCTTGGAAGTGTACAATAGCCTTTAGCATGTTAAAGGCTCTGAAAAGTCCTCCATTAAAAAAATTGTTTAGTTATGGGCCCCTTGGGGTGCTCAGTCACTTAAGTGTCTGACTCTTGATTTCAGCTCAAGTCATGATCTCAGGGCTGTGAGATGTGGCCCCATGTCAGGCTTTAAGCTCAGTGTGGATTCTGCTTAAGACTCTCTCCCTCTCTCTCCCCTTTGCCTGTCTCCCTGGATACATGCTGTCTCTCTCTCTCTCTAATAAATACATAATCTTTTAAATTGTTTAATTACACATTTTAATATTTAATAATAAAAATTAATTAAATTTCCAAAACTTCTTTGGCCACGGAACCCCTTTTGCATGGAGCATATTTATATTTACATATTCTGCAGAATATAATTTAGGAAGTGCTGCTGGTGGGGACGAGGAGTCTTTGTGGGTTTCAAGCAGGAGGGAGAGTGCGCGGTCGTCAGCCTCCTGGAGGCTGGAGGGAAGGAGGTCCTGCGTAGTCCAAGCCAGACGAAATAAGGATCCATCTAAAGCAAAGGTTTCGAATGTTTCGGTGTTTTCTTTCTCCTTTATTTCAAGCTGCATTGTTGTCTTAAAATTGGAAAATCAGTGTTGCTATAATAAATCATAGCACCAGGATTTTACTGAGGCATAAAATCTGAATGAGAAAAGCAATCTGCGCAATCTTGCATCTTCAAAGGAAGCATTTAGCCCACCAGGGTGTTGGAACACAATAGCCATCTGCTTCTGCAAATCACCGGAGTTCATCAAGGCTTTCCAATCAGAGAGACCCACATCCGTGTCCGGGGTCCACATCTGCGTGGCTCTGTGACCCGGGGCCAGGGCCCGCACTTCTCTGAGGCTCCCTTTTTCCCACAGGGTAGAGAGGAGGAATAATAACCCTTTCCTCACTGGGCAGCTTCAGGGACTGCATGCGGTGACACGTGCGAAGCCCCTAGCACGGTGCCTGACACGTGACGGCAGAATCACGGATGTCATCGCATCTCTCTGTTAGTGGGGATAGGCTGAGCGGGGCTGCGGGAATACAGAAGCCCTCCATCCGGGCAGCTTAGCGCTTCAGAAGTCTGTTTCTCCCTCAGTCACAGTCCACCCGTGCGTCCGCGGGGTCTCCAGGGTAACCGTCTTCCGGAGGCAGCTCAGCTGGGCGGCAACTCGAGGGTCCTGCAGCAAGGGTTGTAGGCTCCAGCCCACGGCAGGCGGATGGCACTTCCCGCACAGTGCACTGGCCAGGATGGGCCAGTTGCCCCCCACCTACTGGTGAAGGGGCCGGGAACCGCCGACCGGCAGGCAGTCGGGGTGTCGGGGGAGCCCCTCTGGTCAGCCCATGCCACCTCTCTGAGCCTGTTTCCTCCTCTACGGCCCAAGGATCACACTTTCTGCCCTGCCCTGCCCTGCGTGGGACGGTTAGAGGGGCACATGTTCTTCCCATTGAATACGGGGAAAATGCTACGTTAACGTGAGGGGCGATCGTGCTTGCTTTACACTTTTCTTGCCAGGTCGCTTTCCTTGGGTCACAGAAAAAGTGCACACCTTCCATCTTCCTTGACGCTAGGATCCTCTTAGTCCCCCCACAGCACCCTGTCTCTCAGTGCTCACTCCTTCCTCTCACTTGGGCCTTTGAAATTGTTTTTCAGTTAGATGGCGAAGGTCAGCTAGCAGTAGCCGTCGGTGGCAGAGTTCTGGAGCTGCACAGTAGGGCCACACATTCTGCATGCAGAGAGACCCCAGAGTGTTGTGAGGGATGGCAAGGGGGTCAGTGGTCCATTCTTCCCAGACGGCAGAGAAAACTCTCAGGGGTTCTGCATCATGGGATCTGTGGTTTCTTAGATCCCTAAGGAACACCGGACGGGTGTGTGTGTGTGTGTGTGTGTGTGTGTGTGTGTGTGTGTGTGTGTGTATACGCGTGCGTGCGCGTATGACTTTTAAGCACTGATATTCCCTTAAACACGGATAATGACACTGTGGACTGCCAAACCCCATAGTGTGCTTCAGTTGCTGAATAACCAAAGCAGGCTCAGGGGACAGCCCCAGGCGAATAGGGCTCTGGGCATGGGGAGGGGACAACACTCTTTTCCTACTCAGATCCCCTGGGAAACTTGGGTTCTTGTAAGGGACCCAGACCCTGTGCAGACAGTGACAAGATGAAGGGTGGCCAGGACAGGGAGAGGGCCCAAACCTGTGCCATGTAGAAGAGGTTGGCGCCAAGCCAGCAAAGAGAGGTCTCAGAGGAGCCACCACCACTGGAGCCAAGGAAGGAGCCGTGACCTGCAGGGCCCCGAAGGCAGAACCCAGGACCAGCGGGGGGAGGTTCTGGGAATGCAGATCTCAGTCTACGATGGGCAAGAACATGCACGTTTTACGGGGACCTATGCCAGAATGAACTGGGCTGCCTTCGGAGGTAGGGTCTCATCACCAGATGTGTGCAAAGAAAGGCTGGACGAAACCTTGGCAGAAACTACACAGGAAAGCATGGAAGGGAAAGAAAATGTTCGGGTCTCTTCGAGGCTGAAAGGTGCATGAGTCCACAAACTAGAACAACGTGATCTGAGGAGACTTTATATGTGTATGTATTAAGAGAGAGAGAAAGAGCACACGCACTGGCAAGGCAGAAGGAAACTGCCAGAAAAGCGAGCCGGCTGCAGGGTGAAGAAGGGGGCATGCCCACTCACCAGGAGCCTGCTGCCGCCCAGGGACCCCAAGTGCGGCTAGCGGTGGCAGTGGCACCAAATATTACATCCTATTTTGGAACAATCTTTGCAGTATTGCACTTTGGGGGCTCCCAATCCACCTACCTCCCTGAATGACAACAAGAAAATGAAACGGATGCATTGTTCTCACTCGCATTACCCGGGGGCGTATGTGTCTCCGGGCTTTGTAGTCTTTCTCTTCCGTGCTCTTGCCCGGTGCTCAGAGCAACCCTCGAAGCAGGTGACTCTGGCGCTTCTCAGAGGAGAACCCGGGGTTCTGAAGGAGCACGTGTCGGAGCTTGGGCAAGGACTCTCATCCGGAGGCAAGGCCAGGGGCTGTCCGTCATCCCGGGGCACTGCGGTGTCGCCCTCGGCCAAGGGCAAACAGGAAAGTCCAAGATGCAGCGGGGAACAGGGGAGGGAGCCCTCGATGCTCCCCCAGGCAGCCACCGTCCTTTCTCCTTCATGAGCTGGGACTCCCAGCACTAGCCAGGGTTCCAGGGAGAAGCTCAAACACCAGAAAGGGCCCTGGGGGAGGAGTCAGGACGCAAGTGTGTGCCCTGGGGTAAGGTGCAGCCTGTTCCCGGGCTCCGTGTTCTTTATGCAAAATGGGAAAGAGGCTGATGGCCCTACTAAATTTTTAGGGGCTATTAGGCAGATCGAATGACATCAAAAACCATAAAATTGAGCACAGGTGCACAGCAGTGGTGAAATGTTCCGTCCCTGATCCCACAGGCTTGCGCTTCCTCGCACCTAGAGCATCCTCGAACCCTAGTTCTGTCCCCTCCCTGTTCACGCCAAGCCGGGCGTGGACTTGGCCGTGGGCAGTGGCCATGAACCACAAGCCAGGCCATGCAGCAGACCCCCGTGAGAGACACGCAGCACCTACAGGGCCAGGCTAGGGCTGAGCAGGGCCGGCTTGGGGGCCTTAAGGTCCGGGCTGAGCAGGAGGGATGCCAGGGCGCCCAGGGGCTGGGGCTGGACAGCTTGAACACGGCCCTCTGGGAACCCTACTCAGTTCTGGGGCACAGACCTCTCCCCAGGCCAGGGGCAGTCACCCCCACAAAGAGGCCCTTTGGCTTGAGGGCCGCCGGCCTAGAGGCAGGCGAGGGTGGGTGGGCGCTTGAGCAGGCAGGCCCAGGCCAGACCGGGAAGTACAGGAGAAGGGGCTTTCTTTGGCCAACTCGGGCCAGGACGAAGTCTAGCGTAGGGCAGGTCCCCAGAGCGAGCAGAGGCAGCTCCTGGCCGGAGGCACCTGGCCGCCCATGTCCCCAGAAGCCGAGGACTGCACCGTCTTGGGACACTTGAAACCGTGGCTGACGCTCCAGTGACCAGGGCACACTTTGGTGTAGTTCTGGATTTGTGCTTGAAAGCAAAGGTTTGGGAAGTTGGGCAGACCGGGGTGCAAGTCACAGCTGCATCCTTTAGTGCCTGTGCGACCTGGGGCACGCCACTCAGCCTGTCCTGTTTCATTCAGCATCCCCTAAAAAGGGGCTCACTAGAGCTCACTCCTGCGGCGATCGTTGAGCTGGGTAGAGGGCACGCTTAGCCCAGAGCCTGGCACACGGTGAGCGGCAGGAAGTGGGGAGGGGGGGACAGCTGAGATCCAGGTGGTGGAGAAGATGCTGGGTGGCACTGGAGGGGGAGGACTAGTCGAACACGGTCTGTCCACCATGAGGCGGAGGTCCTCCCTGGAGAGAGGCGGGAAGCACAGCGGGCCGAGGGGAGGCAGACGCAGGACGAGAGCCCCAGGAAGATTTCAGAGATGGGGCAGTGGGTGCTGGTCACGTGGTGGGGAAGAAAGGGCAGCCCAGGACCTGGAGGGGACGTGACGGGGCCACGGAGGGGTGGGTGATGGGTGTCAAGGCCCATCGCCGAGGGTCACGAGGCTGGAGCCACGGGTCGGGCATCTTCCCTGTGGTGTGAGAAGCTGTTGAAGGTCTCTGGGTCGGGAGCCCGGGGCTCTGGTCTCACTGGGGCAGACAGAGGGGAGCCGTTCTCTGAGCTAGCCAGCCTGGGAGGAGGGGCAGCTTTAAGGGACAGTGATGAGTTCGGAGGCCCAGGAACGTCAAGGAAAGGGATGCCCTCCAGAGGAGGAAGCGGAGCGAACAGAGGAAGCGGAGAAGGCCCCAGAGAAGGAGGGCAAAGAGCCAGGAGAGGTCAAGGCCTGGAGATGAAGGGAGAGAGCCTGTCCACAGTGGCCTCTGGGAGCAGAGAACTAAATAGGGTTCCCCGTCTTTGGCCACTAGGAGATGGGTCACCGAGACCGCAGGGAGCACCGCAGTGGCCTGGGGATTGTGGTGGCAGGTAAGGAATGCAGATGCTGTTCCAGGCCCCTTTTTCAGAAAGCTCGGCTGAAGGGCAAGAGAAAGGAGCAAGCAGCTCGAGAAACAGAAAGCACCCACGGAGGAGTTTTAGACCGGGCAGGGGTGACCCCCCAGGACAGGGGGTGATAGGGCATAGCATGAGGGGGTTTCTTTCCCTCCATCGTTTCCCAGGCAGGGCCAAGGACTTCCCTCAGGAAGCTCTGGGTTTTGCTTTATGGAATCTCAGAATCTTACTGTTCGTGTTCACTCTGAAGGTCACAGGTGTCCCTTCTCTTCAGCCCGTCTTACCTCCTGCTGCTCTTTTCATCCATCTGCTCATCCTCTGCCCACCAGTCCAGGGCCCCCAGAGCTTTGCCGGGGCCCAGTCTTGGGGTCCTCCAGCCTCCCCCTGATGCAGACGGCCAGTGGTGGCTCTTTCCCACACTCCCTGGGGGAAGCCGGCTTATGGATTTCTGCCCCCACACACGGGGACACGAGGGGCCTTGGCATCCCAGTCCTGCAGAGGTGGTACAGGCCAGACCCCAGGCAGCTGAGGCTGCGTCCCCTGTGGGACCACCACAGAATCACCGACTGCCGGCGCTTGAGGGGACCACAGAGGCCAAGGAGCTGGCTTGCCCTGTGTCGGCCAGCAGGCTTGCAGCTTCTCCAAAACTCGGGCAACTCTGTGACTAGTGAACCCGTCTTCCTGCATATCCCAGTGTCCTCTGGGGCCCCACGGGCCTCACCATCTGGGAGGAACGTGATGAGCAGCACAGATGGGGGGGCGGGGGGGGGGGCAGACAGACGCGGCCTCGTGTCTCACTCAGGCGAAGCCGGGAATCTGGGGTGTTCCTGTGAACCACCTGAGTTTTAAATCCGGACCGTGAAGACAAAAAATCCTAAGCTCTGTGTAGCTCAAGTAAAACACACGCATTGGCCCGCACTCCGCCCGAAGGCCACAAGCTTTTCTCTGCTGTCGAGCGGTGGGGAGACTCCGCACCCTGGCGCCCGGCCGTGCCCTGCGGGTTCTTCTCGAGGGGGTGCTGCTGGGTCATCATTCTGGCGGGGGAGCCGTGGGTGTGGGCACTGGTCTCATTCCGCAGCCCCATCAGGCTCGGGGGAAAGCTCACGGTGCCAGCGGCCTCATGCTGGGTGGGCAGAGCGGATGCGAAGCGGACACTGTGCACAGCGTGCCTGGTGACAGCCACCCCCCCCACCATGATCAAGCACTTCTTCCTGCTCCAGCCTTGCCCCAGAGGCCTCCGGCGCAGCCCCAAGGAAAATGGGCGCAGCTCTGAAGGCCCCCCTCCGCAGGACGGGGAACAGAGCCACAAGGAAGGACAGAAGTTGCGACGCCCCCAGCTGCTCTGCAGGAAAGAGGGCTGGCTTGCCGTTGCCTCTGACTTGCTGTGTCACCTTAAGCAAGTCTCTTGTCCTCTCCGGGTCTTGGTGTCCTCCCCTGTAACGTGGGGATAAAATTCCTGGCTCCTTCACCAGACCGCCCTGGGGTCAAAATCAAAGAGAGATTCTCGTAGGAATACATAGGAGCCGTAAAGGACTAGAAATTACCGTACTTGTCAGCCCAAGACGATCCTCACCCCAGCTGTGATCCTTATACAACCAGGGGATGTAAGGATACTTGCTAATTCCAAGTATACAACCAATTATATATCTAGTATATAATTATAATTATAATTATAAAATATAATTATATAATTATAAGTATATAAGTATAAGTACTTATAAGTATATACTTATAAATATATAAGTATATACTTAAGTATATATACTTAAATATAAGTATATAATTATATCCAGTATACTGGATATCGAGTATCCAGTATACTCGCAGTAACCAATTCCAAGTGTACAACCAGGGGATGTAAGGATACTTGCTAATTCCAAGGTCAAGGTCAGAATGCCTCTCTGAACAGGGCCAGGCAGAGGTCTTGCTGTCCCACTGGGGGCCTGATGCCAACCAGGGCTCCTTGCCCTCCTCAGCCAGGTCCCAGCCACCCACCTCCCCGGGCCACCTCATTTCCCCTCCGCAAAGCAGGACTCCATGAGGATGTGGCCAGCAGGCATCGAGTGAGCCGCGCAGGGCTCACACCTCTTGCTCTGGAAGCTGTTTCAGGTACACTGAGCAAGGGTGTATAGCACTAACAGACGGTGCATCCAGAAGCTCCAGGGGGCTGGTGGGGCAGTGCCACGCACCCACAAATGGTAAATCCCTATAAATGTTGGCTGGTGAGCAGCCCACGAGGCTGGTCCCTCCTGTGCCAGCCCACAGCGTGGTCCAGGGCCCAGGGCGTGGGACCGGGGCCAGGATAGCTCTAGCTGGGTCTCCACTCAGTCACCCACTCACTGTGAGTCCCTTCTGGGCCTCAGTTTCTCCATCTGTAAAAAGAGGAATTGGACTAGTGCATGATCCCTTTTGGAAATGGAGAGCCGGGGGAGGGGGATTTGGGCCGTCACAGCGACCAGAGGACACGCCTGGCATTTAGGGCTCACGGTCCAGGGGCTCGGAGTGCCCTGCACGGAACAAGACTGTCCCTCACAACGAAGAGCTGTGCCCCCCTCCAAGGAAAAAAATGCAGAAGCACCTGGTGGGGGATCTCACATGTCCCTTCCAGATCTGGGATTTGGAAAAAATTCACCCAAATTCATAACCAAACATTCTAAGAAGAAATTCTTACCTTGAAATGACAGCTCTCAGCTCTGCTGCCTCAGAGATGTGGGACTGCTGCTGTTGAGATAAGCAGCCCAGCCCCAGAGGGATCCGGAAGGTTCCTCCTGGCTCCAGTGCTGGGTGACTCTGCAGTTGGAGATAATGACGAGGGTTTACACACGAGGAGCGGGCTTTCCGGCCTCTAAAGCCGGCTAAACACACCGTTTACCTCCTGTGATCATCTTCCAACCCCAGGAGGTTGCAAATGAGCACGCCACAGCTCAGAAAGGCTTAGAGACGTGTTCAAGGTCACACAGCTGGCAAGTGAGGGACCTAAACCCCGTGCCCTTTCCCCTCTCTGCCCAGACCTCCTTGACGGGGCTCCCTCACCATCTCCCCCAGAAAGTGTCGACTTGCCTGCCTTCCCAGGAAAAGAGCGTCATCTCGGCTCCCTGAAATGCAGCCCAGAAAGGCCAGACAGCCCCCACTCCCCTCACCACACACCCTCAAACTCACGTGATACACACACAGACTCACCTCCAGCAGAAAGACCTTCCAATTTCACCATAGATTTCAAAAATCAACTTTGAAATTAAAAATAAGAGTAAAGAATAAAGAAGCAGCAAGAATGGCCCAGGGAGAAAGTTCTGAGAGCCAGCTTTTGGGAGCTGGTGAGAAGGTAGAAGACGCCCCCTCTTTCCAAGAAGCACTGGCCGGGTGGGGCTGGGACGCTGAGCCACCCCAGCAGCGGAGCGGGAAAGGTCCGAGGGACCGTGAGCCCCGCGACCTCAGGTGCGGCTCCCCGCCCTCCCTGCCCTGACCTGCAACGTGGCCAGCCCTAAGCGCCCTGGCCAGCCCCACACAGGGCACACGGACACACAGTACTAGTGGGGTCTGATCCGGGTTAGAACGTACGGACAAGCCTTCAAGTCTGCACTTGTGCTGGGTTGTCGCTCTGTGTCACCGGTGTGCAACAAGAGAAGCTGCATTTTTAAGCAAAGACCCTTTAAGGCCTTGCTGCCCAAACGGCAGTTCCGGGACCGGCAGCGTCAGCGTCATCTGGGAGCTACTTCGAAATGCAGCATCGTGGGCCCCACCCAGACCTACTGACCCCATGTGCCCTTTAACAAGCTCCCTGGGGGCTTGTGTGCGAGTATCCAGTGGAAAGCGGGGCCGGCCCCTCACTGACGACACGCCCGTCACACTGACCTCCTTTGGGTTCCAAAACTTGCCAAAGCCCTTCCTACATGCTATTCCCTGTCTCAGGAATGCTGTTCCCTAAGGTTCTCACATGGCTGCTCTCCCTCAGCCTTCAGGCCTCAGAATGAATGTCCCCACTCCAGAAAAGCCTTCCCGGACCCCCTGATCTCAAGCCGATACCCCTCTAGGCCCTTCTCAGAGTTGGCTGGAGTTCTCGTCTGCAGCAGGGATCCCTGTTTTGTTCACAGCTGTGCCGTGTGGTCTGCCCTTGCTAGAATGCCCGCTCCAAGAAGGCAAGCTCCCGCTCGGCCGGACACACCTGGGCCCAGCGCGGAGCACAGTGCCGGGCACACAGCAGGCGGAGCCAGTGGGGAGCAAACCCAGTCCTGGAATACCCTCCATTGTTCCGGTTCACGTTAACTACGCCCTAAGTAACCCTCGGTCGGACTCATTTTGCAGGTGGGAAACTGAGGTCTAGAAAAGGGTGGGGCATGCCCATGGTCACCCGGCAAGTCTGTGGCAGAGCAAGACCGAAGCCTTTGACCTCTGGGGACCCAGCGCCTGAGCCCACGCCCAGATGCCCTGCCTGTCCGTGTGTGCGGGGGCCGCTGACCTACATTGTGAGTAATTGCATTATGCAGAGGGACTCTCGGGCCAGCTGCTCTCCTTCGGCTGCACAGATGGGGGAGGCTTTCCCGGGCAGCTTCTGTGTGCCTCCCGCGGAGCGGCGGTCCGGCCAGGAGTCAGGTGCGAGCGCTCCCCGCCCGCGGCCAGCACGGGCAGGCGTGGCCTCTCTGCCGGGCGCTGTGTCCCGCCAGGGAGGAACAGTGTCTTGCCAGCTTGCGTTCGGCTTGCGGCCCCAAAGCTCGGCCTTCACAGAGCTCCGGGGGCTTCCGAGGGGGCCTCTACGGAACATTTTGCGACAAAGCCATTCCTCCCACAAGCTGCCCCTCCCAGTTTCTACAGCAGGGTTCTAAGGTTATGCCCACTGTCCCCTTGAAATGTGATGCGGTGCTCACGAGAGGCAGGCAGGCTGGGACAAGCACCTGGCGAGGGAGGAAAGACCACTGGTGTGGGAGGCAGACAGACCTGGCTTTGAACCCAACTCCAACACTTACCAGCTGGAGATTTCTCTCATCTTTCTGTGCCTCCGTTTTCTCATCTGTAAAATGGGTACAACACGTCGTTGGATTCTTATGAGGCTTTGACAAGACGACGTAGGTGGAGCTGGCAGCTTCGCACCTGGCGTGTTGTCACCCGTGACAAGTAGCGCTCGGTGTTCCTAGAACGGCCATTAGCGGCTGAGGTCGACTCACTCCCCCTCTGAGGCTGTCTGTCGTGGAATTGTCCGATCTCACCCGAATGGAAGAGCCCTGAGGACTGGGCTGTGCCCATCCTTGTGGCTGCTGTATTCCCCCCTGCCCAGAACAGTACCTAGCAAATGGTAGTTCTTCTAGTTATGTTGGAGTGAATGAATGACTACTTAGGTAAATTGCCCAGGGGGGCAACAAGTAAGGAAGAGAGATAAGGAGACAAAAGCAACTGGAAAGCTCTTATAGGCCAGTCACCCCTGGAGATTTAGACCAGGGGAAACGCTGTAGTCCCCAATCATATGGGGAGGCAGGGCTGACATCCTGACTCAGACCCTGATGGGAGACCACGGCGTGGCATCTGCCAGGGTCTGTGCCCTGTGTGTGCGCCGCCGGAGCGAGCATGGGTCAGTGCCCTGGGATCGCTGGCCCTGGGCTGCGTGGCAGACCCACACTGAGAGCAGGATGAGGGTAAGGTCAATAGGCCTGGGTCCTCCAGCCCTACGTTCCCCAATATCCCCTACCCTCCCACCCCACTCCTGATGTCTGGAAGGGATGGTGCCAGTCTTCCAAGGTGCCTGGAAATCTGGCCTCCTTTAAGAACACTGGGTGCCTTCTAAAGTAGCACAGGATGCTGCTAACGCTTTGCGGGCCCCACTGAGCCACAAAAGTAGCTGTGTCCTCAGCAGAGGGTGAGCAGGGCGCTGGGCCAGACCCTCTGTGCGGGTCTTGGGTGCCCTCTAGTGGCATTGTGGTGTATGACAACGACTCCAAGTAAGCGCTGGGGGGGGGGGGGGGCGCCCTTCCATCCCCTACTGTCCTCCCTCTCCATCCCCTTAACCAACCTTCTGCACCATCCAGTGCATCTCTCCCCATGCATGTGTCTGCTCTGACCACTCTGAGCTCCAGTCCCAGGCACGATTAGAACAGACCAGAGAAGAAAAGGCATAGCTTTTACAGCGGGCTTTGAGATTCAGTACAGGGGTACTGACCAGACTCTCCATCGCCTAGTCCCGGGAGAACCTGAACCTCATCACTCCTAAAACCACCCCAACCCCTGCCACCCTGATCCATGGTCAGTGTGTCCAGACATGGGGTCGAGTGAGGATGATGTTAATGACCAGGAGATTTTTGTGGCTTCTTTCTGGGTCAGCGCCTGTGTGTTGGGAGGATAGGGCAGAAACAGCTCTGCCCATCCTCTGACCTGTGAGTTCTCTGGGCTCTCCACTGGCCCTTGATTTTGTGCTGCCCTCCCACCTCTGCAGCTGAGGCTGTGTGTAAGCTTATTGAGATGGATGGGGGTGCTAAAGACGGGATGTAGGGATTCAGTCAGAGCAGACCAGGATGGGGGAACATGGGGGGCGGGGTGGCTACTAGCAAGTTAAAAGGTTAACCTGGCAAGAACGTCAGCTGCAGAAGGGGGAACGCAGAGCCAGCAGCAGTTCGAGGAAAACTACCTAATGGAGTCTTAGTCAACGTAAGGAACATATGAACCACCGGTGGAAGGCAGTTGGTTTGAAAGCCGAGGAGATGTGGAGCAAGGGCACGGGCAGACTCGCTCACCGCCACCTGGAGTGCTAAGCTCAAGTGCAGGCCTGTAGGTCAATGGTATACTGGAGCAGGTTGAAGGACCAGGTCGACTTGTGGCGGGAGGCGATGTGTACCTTCACTGCAGCTCTTTCCCCTCCCGGGGAAGGGCGTGCGGACGTGAGAAGAGAGCTCGGGATTATTCTGAGGACCCCAGAGGAAAAGCAAGGACCAGTGGGGCGGAGGCCCAGGAGAAGATCCCTCCAGCCACTCTCCAAGAGCGGGAGGGGCGGGCTGTCTGTCACCGGGGACGTAAGGGCCTGACAACCACTCTCAGCTTCCCGGGAATAGAGTTTTCACACCATTGAACAATGGCGTGTGACAGCATCAGTCCGTTCTACACAGAGAATCCAAGAGTCCGTCATAAAGTATTGCCCTTCATTGTAGAACAACAGCTACCATCATCATTAATGGGTTTGCTATTCATGCGTGACCGTAATGGGCTTTTGCTGCTGCCTTCTGATGTCTGCTGCGTTGTCGAGCATTAGGGAAACCCAGGTTTCGCTATTAGAAGTCACTCTTGGCCTTCGGACCAGCCCCTTTCAACATCTCCTCAATTAAACAATTAAAAAAAAATCAGTAACTCCCCCCACCCCCCTTAATAGAATCCAGCCCAGCTCCTGGGTGGGTCGCAGCGGAGGGGAAGTCTCTGGCCTGGCGACTCCGACTGTGAGTCCTGGAAGTCACCTTCTCCTGGGTTGTCTCTCCCAAGAGCCCGCTGCTGCCATGGCAGAGGCCTCAGGGAACCACTCGAGCCTGTGTGTGGACGCAGTGACCGTGGGACCGAAGTGGCTGAGCTAAGGGAAAACAGGAGGAAGATCAAGCCTGAGAGAGCATGCTATGGAAGGTCGGGTTACAGAATGGCCTGGGCGCACAGGCCCCACCTCCCTAGCTCCTCCTCTTTCTAGTCCCCAAATCACAGGAGCCCAGACCATGGCCTGCCTTAAAGACCAGGCCGAGAGAGCAGGGCCAAGAGAAATAGGTGCCCACTCCCACTTACCTAAGGCCTGCTTCTCGCAGCTCTGGATCCCACAAAAATGTCATTTCTTCCTGGTGAGTGACTCTGGGGATGCCCACCTGTTACCCTCAGGCCTGGTGCTTTACCCTGGGCCTCTACAGGAGACCCCCCATCCTGGACACTGTTCTCTGATGAGACACCCTCAGTGGGTATCTGTTCTAAAGGCAGATAGATTCGCAAATCTATGTTCGACTTTACTTTGTAAACTTGTTACTGGTAGTGCATGGATATAGAAATTCTAAAACTATTTTGTGTCTATTTAGTATTGAGCAAATGAGTGACAATTTTGATATCGTGGGAAACCAGGGATCTCACTGTGAGAGGAGAAAGATGCAAATATGAAATAGGAAGGAACAAGACCCCTGTGGCATAGGATTTTGTCTACATCAATCTATAAATAGATGGTAGAGAGATGAGGATAGATACATAGAATGATGATGGATGGATGGATGGATGGATGGATGGATGGATGGATGGATGGGTAGATTAGATAAGGAAGACAGGAAGGAAAGGAGGGTCCTAGAAGTAATGATATCCTAGGAACAGTGAGCACATCCAGTGCCCAGATCTTGGTTTCTAAATATCATTCTCCACCAAAAAGAACCAAGACTCTACAGAGAAATGACTGATTCTGAGGCTGGGGAAAGGAAAGCACAAAAAAGCAGAAGTACTTATTGTGCTAAGATGTAGGAAAGTGCTCCCAAAAAGTATGGGGATGTATTGAAAAAACACGTGAAGGAGTTTCCCACTGGCCAAATTTGGGAAAATCTGAGCATCAAAATGAATGATAGTATAGAAATGGAAAAGGAACCCCTAAGTGCATACTGATATACATAAATAAATGGGAGGAAAGGAAAGATCTGTTTACAGCGGAGTGCCAAGTATTTAAATGAAATGATAGAATTTTTTAAAAATCACCATTTTGAGGCCACCAAAGGAGTGTGACTCAGGTAGAAACCATCACTGGATGCTGAAACCACTGAGTTGACATTTGTGGGGAAATGGGACACTCACACAGTCTTTAAGTATCTCCCACAGAGTATTAATTACAAGGGGGAATTGGTACCTTTGAAGTGGAGAGATCTGGCAGACATCACCTGAACCAAATGGTCATAGTTAACATCACCAGTAATGGGACACAGTGCCATCAAGTGCCACTGAGGTGAAGCTCCAAGGAGGCAAAAACAACATTTTACATAGGATTCCTGCCATGAATGAATAACCCGAATCTAATCATGAAAATACATCAGACAAACCTAAATTGAAGGATATTCCACCAAATAACTGAAAAGGATTCTTCAGAAATATCCATGACATAGAAGACCAAAGTAGGCTGAGGAATTGTCGAAGATTAAAGGAGACTAAAGACGTGACAAGTAAATGCAGGACATGGTCCCAGATTGGACCCTGCTTTGGAAAAACCACAATTATCTTTAAGAACATTATTGAGTCAATTGGCAAAATTTGAAAATTGATAGCATATTAGGCACTGTATTAGTTAAATGTCCTCAATTTGGCAAGTGTATGTGGTTATGTAAGAGAGTCTCCTCGCTCTTCAGAAATGCTTGCTAGATATTTAGGGGTGAGAGGTCAGGATGTCTGCAACTTACTCTTAAATGATCCAGGAAAAAACATGTAGAATATACATTTTTATTGTTCTCTGTGTATGTTTTTCTTCTCTTTCCACCATGTAGCTGATTCTTGCCCAGTTTCCCAGCTCAAATTCCTGAGAGAGAAAAACCATGTTTGGGTAGGGTCCTTTCCACCATCCCTCTTTGAGTGGAACACAGCACTAGGAAACCTCTTAAGTCTCTGACCATACTCTGGATTGGCTGCTGTGGGTCAGGTACCCACCCTCTGTCCAATGAGCTTTGTCCCAGGATGGGTCAAAGGTATTTAACATGGCTGCCCCCATTGCTCCCTCACTGGGGGTGATGGGAAAGAAGGTCCGCTTGGAATAGCTCAGCAGGCCCCCAGGCTGGCCCAGCCAGCAGTTATGGAGTTAATCCCAGAGACACCTGAAGGCCTCTTGACATAAATTTGTGCCTTATTTTCACCTTCACTCTTTCCACAAACATTACAGATGCGTGCTCTGGACCAGGTCTCACACTAAGTACTAAGAGCGTAGTACTCTCTACCCACTCTCTACCCTCAGGAGATCTGACTCATGATTGAAAGGCATGAAAAACGCAGATAACTAGGGTGCAGGGCTGAATCGTGATGGACAAATGGAAAGCAGCCTCACGAGAACATAGAAGAGGGGTCCGAAAGGCCTCCTGGACAAGGGACTGGCTGTCACTCACGGGAGGGCAAGTGGCTGTCAGATGGGGCCCTGGCTGCTGGAAAGGTGCCCGATGCCATCCCTGGGTTTCTGTTTTCTCTTTGCACAGCCGGACCCAGCAGGACGGGACATCTCTATCCGCCCTCTCCTGGAGCACTGTGAGAACACCCACATGACCATCTGGCTTGGCATCGTCTATGCCTACAAGGGGCTTCTCATGGTAGGTGTGGAGCAGAAGACCGAGATTGGGCGGCTGCTTCTCCTTGAGAACTCTCTCTCCCAGGGGCCTCTGTGAACATAAAAATAGACAGAGCCCCCAGAATGAAACACTTACTAACTGCCAGGCCCCGGGTCTGCCACGTGTTCTCTCAGTTCCCACAACCAAACTCTGAGATGGGTGCAGATAATGCCCCATTTCACTGATGAGGATGCCGAGGCTTGGTTTGCCCAAGGTCACTCAGCAGTAAGAGGCAGATTCAAGAGCTTAACCACAGAGTAACCCCAAAACCTATGAGTGGGCCTCACGGCAGCCACCATAGTGCTCCCAGAATGGCAGTCTGTCAACACTGAGCACATGGTCACATCCCACATTTTACTGGATTTCCGCAAAACCTGTGGGAGGTGAGTGGAATCATCCTCGTCTTACAGCAGTCAGGCTCAGAGCGGCTAAAGGGCCCTGGTAACCTCCAGCCTCGGAATCCAGTACTCTTTCCACTCCAGCCATCTGTTGGGATCAAAGATCACACACTAGACGTCGGGAAGGACTTGAAAGGGCAGCCACACCCCACCGTATCCCGTGTTGACCCCTGAATCTTCTCTCCAATCCTATGCAAACCGTGCTTCCACTGAAATCTCTCCAGGGACAGGAAATTGGCTCCCATGCCCTCCTCAGGGCTTTCCACAGGAAAGTTACGCCACCACCTGCTTCTATGTAGCCTCCACTTAGAGGCCAAGAATGAAGCCTTCTCCGAAGGTCAGAGAAAGTGGGATTTCTTGTCCTGCTCAAATGCAACTTTGCCTGCTTCTGCTTCGGAGAACTGGTTCTGAGGGGGCCACACTAGGAGGGATTGTGTTAGGGGCCCCCAGGCAGAGAATGTCCCCCACTTCATAGTAGTCGAGACTAGTTTCCATAGGGATTCTATGAGGACCATTGGGCCATAATCTGAACCCCACAAGGGAATGATCCTGAAGGTGCCCACAGGTGCCCAGAGTGGAAATGGGACTTTGAGGACTGGCCAGTGGCCCCGGGCTTGGAGAAGGGCACTCAGGAGACATGGGCACTGGAGCTGTCAGAGACAGGTGGCATAGACCCAAGGGCAGATCTGTCATCGGTCAGCAAAGTTGCCAGAGGGCAGCTTTCAAGTCCACAGGAGAGAAGGATTTTGTCCAACAGAGCAGCGGCCCTCCCCTCTCCACCCCACTCCCCTGCACCAGGAAGGAAGGCACTCCCTTCATGGGAAGCAAGTGGTACCCAGGACTTGAGGCCCCAGCCCTTGCTGACTAGAGAGAGAGTGAAACCAGACTCTCCAGGACCCCTCCGGCTCCGCCCTCCCTGATCCTGAGACTCTGTGAAATTAGATCATGGGAATCCAAAATGCACTCTTTAGACTGCATTTATCTGTAATGTTTAGACCATGCACTATCTTCTCCTCCTACTTGCAGAAGGGGCTGGAGTTGACCGTATCTCTTCCAGGGAAGCTACCTTCAGCCGATCGTGTCAGTAAAAGCTGTATCTGGCAGCATAAGTGCTTTACTGTTTCCAGGGTGCACAAGGGCTTGTCCTCAGCCCTCCTGGTCTTTAGGGTGTGTGACTAAAATTCTACCTCATAGCGCCTCCCGCTCTGAGACCACAGAACTTCAGGACTGAAGAGAGTAGGCCGGGCCTGTGGGCCCATGCCCCTGTCAGAGTTTCAGCACTTCTGGCCCCCGCTGAGTATCCCTAACCAGTGTTCCTTCACTCACCACTGCCATACGTCCAGAGACAGGGAGCTCACCCTCCTCAAAATGGCCAGTGCCATCTGTGGATGTTGTATCAATGTCCTGTGGCCGCAGTAATAAATCGCCACAGACTGGTAAACACAGACGGGCTTGAAACAACACCCATTTATTCCCTCACAGTCTGGAGACCAGGAGTTGAAAACCAAGTCGAGCTGTGCCCCCTCCGAAGGCTCTAGGGAGAATACTTTCTCACCTCCCCATGGCAGCTGATGGCTCAGGCATTCCTCGGCTTGTGGCCGCATCACTCCCATCTCCACCTCCGTCTTCCCATGGCCATCTCTCCTCTCCACGTCTCTCTGTGCATCTCTTACAAGTACACTTGTCCTTTGATTTAGAGCCCCCCTGGATATGCCAGGCTGATCTCAGCTCAGAACTCTATCGGCGAAGACCCTATCTCCAAATATCCAGTCCCCATGGATTAGGATATGGACATATCTTTTAAGGCCACCATTCAACCCAGTATAGATGGGTTGATTTTCTAGAAGGTTCTTCCTCATCCTCAGCTAAAATCTGCCTTAGTGTAACTTGTGCCCAGGAACACTCATTCTATTCCTTGGAGGCCTAAGAACGAGTTACTGTCCGTCTCCTTCTGACATGCTCAGAGATGGGCAGCCAACTACCAGGTCCCATGACTTGCCCACGTTTTACGATGGGTAAAGACTCTCACGATGGTTTGGTGTGGGCCCCTGGGCAGGTCCAGCCTCTTCCTCTTCCCCTGGAAAACATGGACAGTCAGGCCCGGCCGGCACAGCCCCCTCTGTGGGACTGAAGGGACCACACACGAAGAAACCAGCACAAAGCAGGCTTTCAATGGCCACTGGACTCTTTCCCTTCCTTGGTATCTGCTTCCTGGGCTTCTGGGTCCCCATTTTAAAAGGCATCTTTAAAAAAATAAATCAGTCTGGGGCGCCTGGCTGGCTCAGTCAGTGGAGCATGTGACTCTTGATCTTGGGGTTGTAGGTTTGGGCCCCATGTTGGGTGTAGAGATCACTTTAAAAACTTCAAAGAATTTTTAAAATAATTGTAATAAATCTGTGAGATAATGCACTTAGGAAAAAGGAGAGGAAAGCAACCATGGTTGTATAAATAACACCAATTACCAAAATAACTTAGCAACTCTTGTACTGGGCACTGCAGTTTACAAAATGCTTTCACAGCCGTGCTCCCGTTTCATCTGGACACGAACCCTGTGAGATGATGTTATTATCCCCATTCCATGGACAATGAGACTGAGGCCCCGAGAGGCGAGGTGACTTGCCCAAAGATTCCAGATCCTCCAGCTTGTGCCAGCCTCCCTTCTAGCACACGGCATCGTGCTGCCCTATGAAGTCAAACCTGAAAACAAGCCCCCAGTGTGATATTAAGTGGCTCATGCAGCTTTGGATGCCCTGAGCTGCAATGGTGAGGTCAGAGGGAAGAGGGGCCTTTGAGGAAAGGCCTCCCGGAAGGGCTGGACTGCAGCCGACGCCCCTGCATGGTCAGCAGTCCTGGTCAGCTCCTCCCCCACCCGGCCACACCACCATTCTGCCTGGCATTCTGTCTGCACTTCTTCCTCAACCGGCCCTGCCCTTAGACCACCCATGAAGGCTAAACCCTCCACACCCTGCTTCAGATCACATTGGACCTCTACCTTGTCTATTTCTGTTGGGAGATGTATTGGTTAGGAGTAGAGCTATAAGTGATAGAAAACCCCAAATTATAGTGGTTAAAGAGATAGTTAACTTCCTTCTCAGATGAGTAATCTAGGGCTGGTGGGGGGCTCCCAGAATCTCAGCTCCTTAGATCTTGTGGTTCCCCCATCTTCACCAGACAGCTCCCACATTGTAGACTCAGATGACTTTTTGGTCTAAAATGGCTGCTCAAGCTCCACCCATCACACTCTACTCCATCCACTAGGAAGGACTGAAAGGAATACGTTTTCCTTTCATTGATATATCTCAGAACTTGTACATACCACTTCCACCTACATGGCATTGTCCTGAACCCGCTCATATGCCACATCTAGCTTCAAGGACAGTTAGGATATGTAGTCTCTATTCTGAGTGACCTTGTGCATTGAGAGGTAATAGACACAGGGGCTCTGCCTTATTTAGTAGTCAAAAACACTAGACCGAAGTTCTGGAAATACAGTCCACTTCTGCCACTATATGACCGTGTGGCCCTTCCTCCTCTCTGGGCCTCGGGGCTCTCTTTAGAGTGAGGGGAGTGGTCGAGATAAGGTCTGGGAGCCCTTCCCACCATGGTCTGCTGTATGCGAGCCAGTGGTGCGGTGAAGGAGAACCGGACGTTCTAACACCCCCCCTCCCCCCCCCCCGGTCAGCCTTTCCTCAACATGATGCAACCTGGGCCCACCAGCGGAGAACGAGGGTGACATTCAGAAGACCTGGCCCCCAGCAAAGCCCCCAGCCCCGCTTCTCAGGGTGGCAGGTATGTGCCAGCCACCACGTGTTAATGACCATTGCCCCTTCCGCTCACCATTGCAGTTGTTCGGGTGTTTCTTGGCTTGGGAGACACGCAACGTCAGCATCCCTGCCCTCAACGACAGCAAGTACATCGGGATGAGTGTCTACAACGTGGGGATCATGTGTATCATCGGGGCCGCGGTCTCCTTCCTGACCCGGGACCAGCCCAACGTGCAGTTCTGCATCGTCGCCCTGGTCATCATCTTCTGCAGCACCATCACCCTCTGCCTGGTGTTCGTGCCCAAGGTACGGCCTGCCCTGCCCCCGCGTCCTGCCCTCTGGCCTCTG
This sequence comes from Nasua narica, assembly GCA_028533885.1. Classification (NCBI taxonomy): domain Eukaryota; kingdom Metazoa; phylum Chordata; class Mammalia; order Carnivora; family Procyonidae; genus Nasua; species Nasua narica. The sequence continues at coordinate 51,843,561 of CM052813.1, read as the reverse complement.
CCCCCTGGCCTCTGACCTTGCCCAGGGGATTGCTGGCTTCCTCCACTTTCTAGCCGTTTTATGCTTTCTCTACTTCACATGATTACAGTTCACGTGGAAGATTTGGAAAATGCAAACAAGCAAAAATCGAATTTTCCAGAAATCTCAGTCTCACCACCCAAAAACAATCACTGTTAATGTTTCATTTTAGTTTTTTTTTACTAAAAACTACATATTTTTGATATGTTTCCTTCCGATCTTTTTTTTTTTTAAGATTTTATCTATTTATTTGCGAGAAAGAGTAGGGGGAGGAGCAGAGGGAGAGGGACAGGCAGACTCCCCACTGAGTGTGGGGCCCTGATGCAGGGCTTGATCCCAAGACCCTGAAATGATGACCTGAGCCGAAATCACGAGTCTGATGTTCAACTGACTGAGACACCCAGGCGCCCCCCACCCGCCCCATATTTTTTTAAATGGTTAGGCAGTGATGCTTTCTCAGTTACAGTTGTGATTATAGCGCACGTATCTTTTTGTAGTTTGCCTCTTTCACTGTGAATTTCTCCTTTGTGTTTCTCAGTCATAACCACCACTGATGGGAGATGTTCCATGTTTTCTTGTCCGCTTCATTCCCTTATTGATGAGCATTATAGTTGTTTCCAGATTTTTTATATTATAAATGAACTTCTTTTCTCTACGTAACACATGATTCCCATTTCTGGCTACATCCTTCAGATAGAGCCTCAGAAGTAGCATTAGCAGGTAAAAAGGAATAAATGACCACTTTTAAAAGCCACTTACATTTTCCAATCATCTGAAGCCCTGACCTTCAAGACCAGCCTGAGAGGTATTTTGCGAACCTTACCCTTCCCAGCAGCCGGCAGGTGAACCAGAGGCCTTGGCATCGCAAGAGCCCCTGCAGTAGGCTGGTCTCAGCATCAGAGAAGAATAGGAGATAGAGAGGGTCGGAGGAATTATTGGCCCAAGTGGGGTACAGTGTGCCTTAGGGTACGGGGGGATGAGAGATCAGTACTACACATATGGCCCATGGCACCTCCGTCCAGTGAGTCCCCAAGCGGCGACTTTCCTGGAGCACGGCTACGCTATATGCCTGCCTTCTCTGCTTGTCAACGCCTGCCCAGGCTCCAGGCCAACGCCAAGGTCTCTCTGCTGCACTCTGACATTCTCTCATTCCGGTCAAAGATGCCAGATGGCTCCAAGCCCAGCCCTGACCGTGTCACTCTCCTCTGTCACCCTCAAGAGCTCCTCATTGCCCTCCCGGCTCCAGAATTGAGTCCCCGATACCAGGCTGCCTTTTAGGACCCTTGAAACTCCTCCAGTCTCCCCCACCATCTCTGCCCACCATCCAGACTGCCCTTCTCCGTAAGCCCTCTGAGCCCCAGGACCCCTGCTTTGTATATCCACTTCCTCCCCCCCGAATTCCCTTCCCTCACGGTCCTTCAGGGCCACAGAGCTCAGCCCAGGCCCACGGCACCCACAGCCCAGCCTGCCCTTGATAATTCTGGCCTCTGGACCATGGGGTCCTGGCAGACAGGGGCCCCGCCTCACCCAGTCCCTGCTCTCCAGGGTAGGCCCAGAGCCTGCCTCGGACCAGAAGTGTTTTTTGAATAAATGAGTAAATGAGGATCAAGTGGCAGCCTTTTCTCTTCTGTAACAATGCTTTTGTCCATGACCGAGCTAATCGCAAGTCTGTCCTCAACACTCACTAATGGTTCTAAGAAGCAGTGGCCTTCCCTTGCCTCCCTCAGTTGTCTTCCAGTGTCACCCCCGGGGTTATTTTCCAAGTGGAACGAGGCCTAAGGCCGAGTGAGGCTCAGCTGGAATCAGGCTTGAGGGACGCTGGTGGGCTCCCTGGGGTGGTTGGGAGGCAGGTGGAGTCAGGATCAGAGACCAGACTGCTGCAGATGAGGAAGGAAACCGAGACTCGGCGCAGGGGGGAGGGGCCTGCCCAAGGTCACAGGCAAGCGAGTGGCAGAGACAAGCCTGAGCCCAGGGCTTGTGTCCCTGCTGCCTCCAACACAGGACCTGCTGTGGCAGAGTGGATGGGAGACTGCAGGGGGAGGACCCCGGGCTTCTCTCTTCAGCCATGCTTGTCCTTCCAGCTCATCACTCTGAGAACAAACCCAGACGCGGCAACCCAGAACAGGAGATTCCAGTTCACTCAGAATCAGAAGAAGGAAGATTCTAAAACGTCCACCTCAGTCACCAGCGTGAACCAAGCAAGCACGTCCCGCCTGGAGGGCCTGCAGTCTGAAAACCATCGCCTACGAATGAAGATCACAGAGGTAGCTCCCTGAGCACCGGCAGCCGGGGCCCCAGCCTCCCCGTTGCGTCCGTCCGCCCCAGGGCTGCTGGTCCTGACCTCGCTCCCCCCGACTCCCCCTGTATCAGGCTGTGCGGTCCCATGTGCTGGGGTGACAGCCGAGAGAACCAGCAGGGACATAAACTAGACAGGGCAGTTTCGTCAGAATCCGCTCCCCTGGCCCAGGCCCGTGGAGTCCAGCCATGCCCCGATTCCAGACACCCTCGGGAAGAAAGGAGTTCTTAGAAGTTGTGAGCTCCCAGATTATAGGAGCTCCCTAAGTGTGCGGAACTCTCCCCCTTGATTTTTCACTCTCGCAGCCCAACAGCCCCCCTCGTCCATGTGACATACAGCAAGACGGGAGGGAGTGAAGAGAAATTCCTCAGGCTTTCTCAGGAGAGCTTGCTGAGGTGAACCTCACGGTCATCTTGCGGGTCCTTAATGGGTTCTTCAGTATTCCAGAGAGGCCATAACTAGATTCCTTTGTGCCTAAGCCAGACCTCTGATTCTGGCCTTTCTATACCTGAGAGGGGAGACCAAATTACCTTCCCCTCCTTCACCTCTGTCTTTGTGTCCAGGGTGTGACTGGCTCCTGGTCTGCAGGCTGCGCGTTTCCCAGAGAAACCCTCACTCAATGAGGGGAACAGGGAAGAAATGAAGGAGAACATGTTAGTCAGGATAACTCGCTAAATTGCTGTAACATAGATGCCCCAAAATGAACTGGCCCAAAAAAAAATATTTCTCTCACTTAATGGCCTGAGGAGATGGGTCCGAGTTGGCAGGCAGCTCCGCTTCCATGGCCATGACTAGGTGAGGCTCATTCCCTCCTGCTGTCTGCCACTCCCCAAGGTGCCTTCTGCACCACGACAGCTAAAGCTGGGGGGAAGGCCCTTCCTGTTCTCAGTCACAGGAGGGGAAGAGGAAGTCCACACAAGGGATGAGCAAGTGATACAAAAATTGTTCGCCTTTTGGGTCCGCTCCAGTTTCCTTGGCAAGAACTTGCATGATCGCACTTAGACACAGGATAGGCTGGGAAATGTGCCCTCTAGCTGCACGACTGTGAGGAAGAAGTGAGATACAGGGTTGCCGGAGTCGATCCAGGATGCCCCAATGAAGTTTGAATTTCAGGCAATCAAGCATACTTTCAGTATAAAGATGGCCCATACAGTATTTAGGATGTACTTGCTCTAAAAAAAAAAAAAAAAAAAAAAAAAGATGCATCATCATCTGAAATTCAGATGGGAGTGGGCATTCGATATGTGTATTTGCTAAATCCAGGGCCTTTTGGGGAACTCACATCAGTCTGTCACAAAGATCTACGACACAGTTGTCCATGCATCTAAGCCTGACTGCTCTAAGATGGGATTACCCCCCACTCCCCGCCCCCCGGTCACCAGAGCAAGGGAGGAAAGCCCATTGCTGATTCAATTTTAATCTCAGACCTCTCTCTGAGTAGAATGACCATGACTTGAGATTTGACTTTTACTTGCACACTCCAGCAATAAAGAATTCACTCACTTCAGAAAACCTGAAACCGAAGCCATTGTCAAAATCCCTAAAATGCTGGGTGGTTTTTCCTAGAATCAAATCACAATCTGGTCTCCTTTGCTCCTAGCCCTGCTGTTTGAGTCACACAGAAAAAGGTATCTGTCTCCTCCTCCACGTGAAAAATGTATTTGAAAATTAACGGCTGTGCTCTTGACATCAGAACAACACTTGACAGTTTATAATTTCCTCTCCCTTATACTATAGGAGAACGTCCACTGCCTTTCCCAGTTACTACACCCTCCCAACACACACACGCACACGCATGCGCGTACGCACACACGCACATGGACGTGTACACGCAAACGCACCAGGCTTCTCAAAGACTGAACTTGAGAAGCCCCAGGGCTTGCACCTGAATTTTCTAGAACCTGAAAGCAGCTGCAATCCGTCTTCTAGAGGACCCCCTACTGTCCCAGGCTTTGGTGTCTATGTAAAGCTCACATCTGACCAGCCCAAGGGTCCTCCCCTGCAAGGGTCCTGCTAGGCATCAATAACAGTAATTATAGCACTTTTATTCTGTGGCAGGTTACCCTTACAATGTGTCAGGGACTGGGCTAAACTTTAAGTGCATTGCCTCATTTAATCTCCACAATAACCACCAGAGGGGGGTGCTGTTATTACCGAAGCCTACGGATGAAGGAGTTGAGACTCAGTCTCGAAAGCCAGTACCCAGACGGTGAGGGGTGGCCCTGGGTTTGCCCCTAGGGCCGTGCAACCTCAGAGCCCGAGCTTGACCCTCTCCCGCCCTGCCTCCCTGGGCTCGCCCAGCGGCTCCATCAAGGCGCCCGGCTGGCTGCTCCGAACACATCACTGCAAAGCCCAGGCCCCTTCCCACCCGCCCCTCCTGCAGCAGCAGCAGCCAGCAGGGGCCCTTTGCAGCGCCTCTCCAGCACGCAGCTGCCTCTCTGGCCCTGGGTGCCCTCCCGAAGCCCGCCCAAAGCCCAGTCCCAGGACCCTGGGGAAGGGGCTGGGCCCGGGGCTCTGACTCAGCTGGAGACTTTGTCTTCTAGCTGGATAAAGACTTGGAAGAGGTCACTATGCAGCTGCAGGACACACCAGAGAAGACCACCTACATTAAACAGAACCACTACCAAGAGCTCAACGACATCCTCAACCTTGGCAACTTCACTGAGAGCACAGGTAGGAGGAGGCGGGGTCCCTAGAATGCGGGGACGTGGGTATCAGACACCAGCTGGCCATCTTCTTTTAGATGTGGGATGTGGGGGGGTGACCTGAAGCCACTCAGGCAGAGCTGGAGCATCTGGCATCCATGGTTCGGGGTCAGTGTGGAATCCCACCCTGCCTACAGCCGGGGCTTCGGTCCCTCAGTTTCCTGGGTTCCCGTGACGCACCTACATGACACAGCCAGGATTGCAGGGTTCTGACTGGGGCCACAGTGTTCTTCATGAAGAGTTTACGTTACTTCTCCCAGTGACATTTCACAGTTTTGAACGTGCCTTCTCGATGTTTGGGAGGGGATGGTCAGTAAGATATGAAATGACGCTCCATCTCACCAACCACTTGGGAAATGCAAGCCAAAAAACACAACCCAGTTTTTGCCTACCTTTCGGCAAAATTTTCAGAGATCACCGGTGGTGTTAAGAGTGGGTAGAAGGCATTCTCCAGCAGTGCTTTGGAAATCAGTCAGGCACATCCATGTACTAGGTGGTAAACCTCTTGATTAATAATTCCAATAGCAAGATCTTGCCCCTGGGAAATACTCCCACATGCGCGAAGATGTATAACGTGCTGCTTGTCACAATGTTATTTGTAGGCAAGAAAAACTAGAATTAAATGTTCATCATTTAGGGCGGTTTCATTCATTATTATACAGCCAAACAAGGTTCATAATTGTTAGAAAATGGAGTGGGATCTATTTGTGCAGATATGGAGAATCTTCCGAGTGAAAATAGCAAGATGAAGGCCAGCATTATGAGACACATAAATGCACACACACATGCACATGTCTGTGTGTGCGTGTGTTAAGTACATTTTTTTAAAAGCCCTGGAAGAACAAACACCAAATTGTTAACAGTATCCACCTGTGTGAAAAGGCACAGTCTGTGCAAAGTGAGAAAGGATTCCTTTTACATTTCATTCATTATACTTCTCTGTTGTTTGCATTTTGTTAGCATTTATTCATTAATTTGCTATAAAATTATGTTTTAAATCAATGAAAAATCTTTAGTTTCTTTTTTGTTTTTTATAGTTTCTTCTATTCTTATTACATAAGTCCTAAGTATTCTTGTTATAAAAGCAAATTATGAAATTTTTACTGTATAAGGTGTTGATTGCAAAACAAGTTTAAATTGAGATAAGTTACAAGTAAATTGAAAGCATAAAAATTATTCACGGTAAATTTAGTATCTGGTAAAGATGGGCATTTCAAATTAGCGGAGGGAAATGAATTATTCAATAATTAATATTCAATAACAAAAATAAAGTCCAGATGTATAAAAGATTTAAATGTAGGAAATGAAACCATGAAAGAACTTAAAAAAAAAACACAGAGAATTTTTTTTTTTTTTATAATTTCAGAGAGGGGAAAGCCTCTCTCAGTCTGATAAAAAAACCACAGAAACCACGAAAGAAAAGGTTGATAAGTTTAACTGTAAAAAAAAATTTTTAACAACACAAGAGCCATTGTATGTTGTCAAAAAATCAAACAAACCAAGCCAAAAAATATTGTAATTCAGGTAATGTGCTTATTTTCTTACATATAAGAATAAATTTTATATAATTTATATGAAGTATATATAATTATATGCAAATTAATTTACCAAAAAAGACCAAAAGAAGAAAAATGGGCAAAAGAGAGTTCTCAGGAAAGGAAGTGTGAGAGATTCATATGCTTATGAAAAGATGCTCAAGCTCACTCCTTGTTAAAAGAATGTAGATGAGGGGCACCTGAGTGGCTCAGTTGGTTAAGCTAAGCGTCTACCTTTGGCTCAGGTCATGATCTTAGGGTCCCTGGAATGGAGCCTCAGATTGGGGGGGGTCTCTGCTCAGCAGGGAGCCTGCCTCTCCCTCTGACCGTTCCCCACCCCACTGACACTCCCCCGCCCCACCGCTCATGCTCTCTCTCCCAAAGAAATAAGTAAAATCTTTTTTAAAATGCAGATGAGATCTTGAGTGAGATACCACATTTTCACCAACAAGACTGGCAAAGACAAGAAACCAAAAAGTTACAGAGAGTTTGAGGACACAGTTGGGGAACATTGCTGGTTGAAATAGAAATTGTTCTGACCTGGCAGTTCCAGTTTGGGAATTTATCCTAAGAATATGCAGTCAGCTCTCATTATTCATGGTAGATTGTGTTTGATAAAGTTGCTGTGAACCATGAATTAATTAGCGACTATTGAACCACTGCTCCTGCGGGGAATACAGGGTTTGGGTCCTGCAAGGCTCTCCCGGGTTGACATTTTGATCAACCCATACGTAACTTTGTTGTATGTGTGTTTCTGCTTGAAGACGTCTTATTTAATACACAGCGTTGACTCGTTAATATTGACCTCATGGTCAGCAGCGCCATGACGTATGCCTGCACGAAGCCCATCTAAGCCACGTGTTTTCTCCATCGGGCACATCACAGCCTTCTTGCACATGGGCGTGCATTATAGTGCTGTTGACCGTGAGGTCACTATAAGTTTTTCAACACCGTGTGTGTCAGCAAATGACCCTGAAAGCCTTACCAGTATTGATTTGGGGTTACAAATAAATTTTAGCGAGTGGGCGAGTTCACAAATACAGAATCCGTGAATAAAGAGGATCCGCCATACTCACATGGGGGCACAAGGACATTCACAAAGTTACACACTGCAGAAAGACAACTACACCCCAGTGCTCCTCCAGATCCCTCGGGCGGGGCTGGGTTTTTATATTTAATATTTCTTTAAATCTCTCTAGATGGTTCTGAAGCACAGAGGGTTGAAAAAGCATGCACATCATCACATTTTCTGACTACACAGTATTTCTTTGAAAGGAGGGCCCGTATATACACGAGTATGTAACCAAACCATTGTTATTGGAAATATTCAGATTAGTCCCAACTCTTTTATATTACCAACAACGCTGATTTGAACATCGTATGTATAATCTCATTATTTCCTTGAGATAACTCCCAGAAGTAAAAATTCTGGGTAGAAGATAAGCACTTTTTTTTAGTGTGCAATGCTTATTGATAGTGACCCCCCAGAAAGATTATGCCAATTTATACTCCCACCAGCAATTTACTGACTATTATAATTCTTTTCAGTCCTTAGCCGTCTTATGGATATATATTTTTTACCTTGGAGGGTTATTTCCTTTGTCATCACATCCCTGTGCACCAGTGAAAAAGGCCTTTATATTAGAACTTTTCATTTCCAAGTTATGTTGCTTACATTGGTTGACTTGATTTTTCCTCCTTTTTTCTTGGAGAAAAGAAGTCCCCAGGATGCCATTTCCATCCCTGGGTGGAAGCTTCTAGATTCACTGCCTTAGTCCCGAGAGAGCTGCTGCAGAAACCACAGCTCTGGAGGGATAATAGGCTCTTTTGCATTCTCTCTCCTTGGGCAGCATTCTAGAAAGACTGCATTTTTTTTTTTAATGAAGTTAACAGAATGTGGTGTGATCTTGTTGTTTTGCATTCAGATGGGGGAAAGGCCATTTTAAAAAATCACCTCGATCAAAATCCCCAGCTACAGTGGAGCACAACAGAGCCCTCTCGACCATGCAAAGACCCCATAGAAGATATCAACTCCCCAGAACAGTAAGTACTTTCTCCTCGAGAGTTATTGCAGAAGGGCGTGTTAGTCCCGCACAGCAATTGAAATCTGCAGCGCGTTTTCACGTGCCTTATTTTATCTGAACTCCGCAGCAACCCCGTGATGCAGGTCAGATTACAAGGCTCATTTGACAGATGAGAAAACGAATATTCAGAAAGGGGAGGCGAGTTGTCAATGCTCACCCAGTTTCTAATGCAGGAGATGGTGTTTGAACCCAGGTCTGCCCACCGTCGAGCCCACCGAGGCACAATTTTATATGTATAAATGTTACATATAAAATTTAACCTTGCTAAATGCACTCACTCCACAACTATTCACTGACACCTATTGTGTGTCAGACACAGAAGTGAAAAAAAAAAAACGGACAAAAATCCCTACCTTCACAGAGCTTACATTCTACCCGGTGGCACAAGAACTTCATTAAATAAAGCAACATCTAGTGTATTACATCATAGGCGCTTTGGAGAAAAATAAAGCAGGGGAAGCAGTCAGGAATTGTAACCTTAGAGTGATCAGAGGAGATTCGGTGAGAAGGTGACATCAGAGCGAAGACTTGGACACCTCTGTTAGCTTTGTTCCCACCGGCAACTTGGAGTTCTTCCTTTGCTTATAGTGGCTCGGAAGCAGAGATTAGAAATGTCAATGTTGGGGTCTCAGTTGGTTCAGCATCCGACTCTTGATTTCAGCTCAGGTCGTGATCTCGGGGTCATGAGATCGAGCCCTGCTTTGGGATTCTCTCTCTCCCTCTGCCCCTACCATTCCCCTTCCCCCCCCCCCCCACTTCGCTCTCGCAAATAAATAAATAAAATCTTAAAAAAGAAAAAGAAAGAAAGAAATGTCAATACTGAAACCTGCTCCTGGGAAATGACAAGCAGCCAAATCACCAAATAGTGTAATTTGGGGCCGTTTGGTGTTAGGGCCAATAGCCTTCTCAACCCAGTTAGCTCCAAGGCTTCATTGGCTTACACTCCAGAATGATCGTTATGGTTTATGGCAATTGTCAGTGGTTTACTTATTAGCACCCTCCACGAGAGCGTAAGCACCTTGAGGACAAGGTGTGCATCCCTCCCGTGTCCTTTGGACTGAATGCAGGCCCCCGCACTGAGTAGGTTTTTGGCAAGTGGCTGTTGAATGCATGACTGTGTAAACAGGACCCCAGCAGCCAGCAAAGAGCTGTGGCTCTGAGAGCCGGACAGATGGCCACCTTGCCCAGGCCCCTAGTCCTTCCAGGACAGAGTGTGTTCCTCCGCTCCCTTCTCCCTGGACTCTGCCACACCCTCTGGCGTGAAGGGGTCGATCATAGCTCGGGGTACACAGGCCAGTTCAAACTGAATTTTGAAAGGAAATCTCCAACATGCTAACCTCATGAGCACTTGTGCTGTGTCCTTGGTAGAAAATCTCCAACGCATAGGTGCTTGGGGGGCCACTGCATCTGTCCCCCTCCATCTCAGGACCCCATTAGTGTCATGTGTACACACCAGGGGCACACCTATTGGGATGAGGGGACACCCCCCCCCCCCGTGAGTTGATTCGCCTCCCTCACAGAGCACTGTGCTCCCTCACAAAGCTCCTTTCCCAGAAGGAGCCAGAGACCCACCTTCCCCAGTTCTGGCTTTGTTTCCACGTGCAAGTTACATAAACTCTGTACCCTTCCCTAGTCATTATAATGGAAATAGCAATACTTCTTTTACCTACTGGGTTTTTGTGAAGATCTAGGGGTGCGGGGGGAGGTCCCCACCTGAGCGGTCAGGCACTGAGGACACAAGGAGGCCTAAGGATACCGAGAATGTAGCTTCCCAGGTACGCAAGAGAACCACACAAGATGCAGCTGGGAAGAGCCCAGCCTTCTCTCTCTCTCTCTCTCTCTCTCTCTCTCACACACACACACACACACACACACACACACACACGCACGCACGCACTGCCGGGAATCACACGCCCCGCCTGGGGCTTTTCTGGCTGTGCTTCCGGCAATTTACCCAGAACTCTGGGAGCTCAGAGGAGGAAGGAGCCAACTCTCGGAGGAGTTTAAAGTGGATAGTGAAGGGGAAACAGTTCATCAGACCAGGAGGTAGAGAGAGTATTCCGGGCTGGGGGAAAGTGTGTGCAAAGGCAAGGAAGAGTGGCCATTAGCAGTGTTTTAGGGGAAACTAGCCGCCCGAGGGTAGGGTTTGGGTGGAGAGCCGGTAGCAGTTTCACCTGGAGATTAGGCAAAAGATCTTAGGCAACCGTGAATGTACCGCCCCGGAGTTGGAACGATGACACTAGTCACCAAAGAAGCTGAAAGACCACGAAGGAACCTATCGAAACCAGCCAAGCGAGAAGGGCAGAGGTCCTGGGCAAGGCAGGGGCAGAGGAGCCATTGAGGCAGGCCGGAGCAGCGAGAAGCCCCCCAGTCCATTTGGAGGCTCTCGAGAGTAGAGTGAGAACTGTCTGGCAGCAAAGCCCCATGAGATGAGCAAAACCTGTTCTTAGGAATCGCCGCACGCTTAGGAAGACCGTCCCCTTCGCTGAGTCCGTCTCCCTGGCTATTCCCAGGGCACCCACTGGCAGGTGTAGGCCTGCCTTAAATACCTGCTAGACGGGTGAATGGCTAGACAATGGGATGGACAGGTCTTGGATTCGGGATAACTGGTCTCCCACCACCAGCTTCTTAGCCAAAGACAGTCCAAGGAACATTCTGGTGAGCGGCCAGATAACCTTCACTGAAACTCCTCTCTCCCCCTTCCCTCCCTCACTCCCTCCCTCTCTCTCCTCTCTCTCTGTCTCTCTCTGCCACAGCATCCAGCGCCGGCTGTCCCTCCAGCTCCCCATTCTCCACCACGCCTACCTCCCCTCCATCGGAGGCGTGGACGCCAGCTGCGTCAGCCCCTGCGTCAGCCCCACCGCCAGCCCCCGCCACAGACACGTGCCGCCCTCCTTCCGAGTCATGGTCTCTGGCCTGTAAGGGTGGGAGGCCTGGGGCCGGGGCCTCCCCCATGACAGAACCACGTGGAGCACAGGCTACGGGAGCACCGTCGGCTCTGGCTACGCAGCCGCTGGGCGCCACAGCTGGCCTTGTGGGACGGCTCGATGGCACTCAGGTGGACAGGACGGGGGCACCTGGCACCTGACCTCGCGCCTTATTTGTGAAGTTTTTATTCTTTCACAAAGAAGAGGAACGGAAATGACTTCTTCCTTGATGTCTGCGAAGAAGGAGGAGCTGGGATATTTTGTAACTTTGAAGAAAAAAAAAAATCCTAGACCAGGAGTGAATCACTAGAACTCCAGCTAGAAGTCACCGAGTGTCCCTGAGCAGCCTTGAGAAGAGGCAAGGGGCTTCTGGAGAATCCAGCTCTGCCTCTGCACACACATCCCTGCCTGCTCCCCTCTGGGGTAGGAGGCGGGCAGGGCAGCCGACCCCAGCCTTCCTGGACCAGGGAGTCTGCCGGGCAGCCAGGCGGCCCGAGGGCTGGGGTGCGGGGGCAGGCTGACTCACATGCCTCCCGGTGGGACCTTACTCTCTAATAAATGCCACACATTAGCACAGTACCACCCGTTCCGGGACCGCGGGGATTTAGGGCACGTCACTGCAGACCCGCTCTGCAGCGTTCACCGACGGTCGGTCACGCACCCACCACGCTGGCCATGTCCTTGTGTTTGTATCAGGTGTTCCAGTAATCAGGGGGACCACCCGAGCTCATCATGGAATGTCTGTTCCCAGCAAACACGCTGAAGAAAGACTGTGCACTTTAACCTCTCATCAGGGCCCAAGGGCTGACTGGGGTTGTTTTTTTTCCCACTGACTTTGTTTCTGACCAAAGTGAATCGGGCATTCTGCTAGAAGACATCCCTGTAGTCGTAGGGAGAGAGTTGCTAGCCGAGGGCTCTCCTTGGCTTCCCGAAGGTGGCCTTCCATCCCGACAAGCCAGGGAGCTCGCCCTCGGGGGTCACGGGGGTGACCAGTCAACACACTGGTTCTCATTCATAAGATCACTCTTCCCTTTCAACTGGACCCCAGAGAGCACTGGCCAGGGAGTCAGATAGACCTGGGCTCAAGTCCTCACTCCATGGCTGATCCCCTTCTCGACCTTGGGAAAGTCCCTACCATCTCTCTGAGCCTCCGTTTCCCCTCCCCAACAAATTGGGGTTGAGATAACCCCCGTCCTGCCTACCTCACAGGGTCGCTCTGAGGATCAAAACTTGATCTTGTCTAGAAAAGCTTCGTACCAAACAGTGAAGCAGCCCTGACCCGTGAGGAATCAGGATGACCGTGACCTTCGGCCCTCATGACCGCCAGGGGTTTGGCCCAGAGAAGCTCCCAGCACAGCCCTCTACCAGGATAATCTGGCGGAGAGAGGCTCCCGACGCCTTTTGTGACATTCCTAGGCAGGTTCATTCTTGGCTAAAGAAAGGCCTGAAGGACGGTGTCCAGGACGTCTGCACAAGCGAGCGGTCGCTCATTCCCTAAAGAAACCTAATGGCAGCTTCAACAGGCAGGCAATAATCTCTTCCCAGACCACCGAAGTCAGGAATATATGCTGTCACCACCAGACTTGGACAAAAGGGCCCACAGGAATCTTACCATCGCCAACATTTCAAAAACACCCTATTTCACGTAGCGTAGCTTTCCCTCCCCCTCCCCCCAAGAGAGGTTATGGAGGTACCGTAGCTTTTAGGGGAAAAAAAAAAAATGTCAACACATCACAGGTCAAATTGAAGTCATCGTCTGTTTTAGGCACTACAGATCGGTGTTGTCACTCACTGTGTTACCAGTATTGACTTGCTTTCTTGATTTCACCAGAACCAGATTTCATTTAAAGGACCACATTAATTTTTCCAAGGGAAGAAGACAATTCATTGTACATAATGTATACACACACACACACACACACACACACACACAAAATATACCTGTAGAAATATTATTCCAGCATAGCAGGAAACAAAAAGAAACAAAAAGTATTGGACAGTCGGAGGTGAGTGTGTGCGTCCGTAACCCATTGTGACCCCTGACCGTGCACAGTCTTCTAGGTTCACCCACAAAGTACATTTTTCTGTCTTAATGATATTGTAGATTCACCCATTTTTTTAATTTCCCTGCAAATAACAAGACCCACAGAAGTGACTCTAGCTATCTAATGGTTCTGTTCTTTTATATGCAGCAAACACACCGTACATTTCCGAAGAGGCTTCAGCCTGAAGGCATTTTCCAGTGACGTTAGTGCACAAACGCTTTAAATTAGACTGGGACTGCCAGAATCAAATGTAAATGAGGAATTTCTCGTACCCCTATTGCATGGTATCAATTTTTAATAAATTGTTGCAAATTTGTTTTTATGAATAAAAGAAAAAAAAACCTGTCCTTTAATGCCTACTCGTCCCAAAATGCAGGTCTGAGTAGGTCCTATTCCTCTGCTCAGAAACTCGGGGGGACGGTTCTGGGGTGCCTCCTCAGCGTCCTCCCTCCCTTCGGCGGACAGTAAGAGAGCAACCTCACGACTGTGTCACCCCAGCTGCTGGATCCCATGGCGGGGACCTGACCTGAGCCGGGCCCATACGACCCTTCCCCAGGATTCCTCCACGTAAGGAAATTTAGTCAGCCACGAAAGAGAAAAAGGAAGCCGATATGGAAAGAAATAGGATCAAGTGATGGGTCCTGATGGTGTCTGAATGTCAGCTTGTCCTAAAGGGTCCTTCCCCTGCTGGGAAGGGTTCTCAGTTCTCCAGATAAATCACCCTTATTGCCTAGTTAAGTTCAAGTCCATTCCCATCTGTTGCAAACAGGAAGTCCCTAACTACCCCATACTGGGCCCTCAGCCTGCAGCTCCGTCTCCAAGAGCGCCATCCTTCAAGGTCCTATCCCAAGCCCCCTCCTAGATCACCCCACATGAAATTCTCTCTTCTTACTCTCTGTCCTCAGGATGCCCTCTCCCTCTCATGGCCCTGGGTACATGCTCACGCTGGCCCCTCCCCACCCCAGACCAGGAGCTCCCCAAGGATGGGAGGCCTGTCTGCCTTGTCCATGTCCCCCCAGCAGCAGGCCCTCCCAGTGGCTTCTTCCACGAGACTGTTGCAGAATTAACCGTTTTGGCTGAGGCATGTCCTTGTTGGTGACTGGATCTGAAAGATCGAGCCAAAGCAAGGGGGCCAAAGCAGGCTGGAGAGGCCCAGGGCCATGTAACTGCACGCAAGCCCCAGAAGAGGGGGACTGGACCCACAGACTTTACCGGAAGGCTGGTCCCATATAGGAGCTTTCTAGTGCCGGATCCTCAATGATGAGCCTGCCAAGGATCAGACCTCTTCAATCCCGGCCGGGAGAGAACTCTGCTCCCTGACATCTAGGTTATCCAAGTACCGGGCCACATTTTATCTATCCCACAGAGCCATAAACCTCAAAGATCCTGAGTGCAGAAGTAGGAATCTCAGAAGGCAATACCAGCAACGCCATGGTCACCTGGATCACAAAATCAAGTGCATACTCAGAGCTTTGGAGGCCGGAGAGACTGGAGGGCCTGCAGGCCTGCAGGCTCCAGGGCAGGGGGGGGCGCGGGGGGAGGCGGTGAAGAGCTGCTCAGCACTCTTTGCTCTGGATGTCTCGGCTGCCTTCTGGACTCTGGTTTCTCCCACCTGTAACTGGAGAGTTCCGGCACTTGTGGTGAGTTCGGGCTCTGTGTCAAAAGGACATACCTTTGATTTCCCTCCGTCTGGATTCCAACGCAAAAACCCCAGAGCAGTGTTTCTAAAGCCGAAAACCGTGGGGGCCCCTTTTAAGACACCATGTGGACTAAATGGTTCTTACAAAGTCACCTAAATTTGTTCAGACTCAACCTAAGTTCATACTTACATCTTCCATCTAAAAGCAAAACAAATTTATCGATTCAAGGCAAATAAAATGACAAAACCAGTAAAAATCATATTAACAACGTGGATTTAATGGGATAGATGAGGTTTTGCAGGAAAATAAATTGTGGCTCACAAGGGGAGCACAGCGCCAACCGCTCCCGGGCACGCTCCTTTGAGCTCCGCCTGCCCAGTGCAATGACTCAATTATCACACTGCTTTTCTTTATTTAAACCACTGTGAAAACTTCATTTATCCAGCACTCCGTGATATCATTCGGCCTCCGCTTGGCTCTCACACATCACTTCTCTGTTAAACCCACCGTGGTGTTTTTCTCATGAGCCGTCGACAATGATGGGGCCACCCCGGTAATACACACAAATCAAATGGTGATTGAGGGCTAATGTTCACTGAGCACGAGGCGAAGTGCTTTGCGGGCATAATCTCATTTAGGTCCGCAGGGACCCCAGATTAGGAACGAGGACTGCCGTCTTTTTGCAGCTAAAGGCACTCAGCCACAGAGGCTGAGTGCGGCTCTGAGTCATGCAGCTGAGAGGTAGGGAGGGACTTTGAACAGGGGCGATGCCAGAACGCGCCCTCCTCACCACTTCCTGAAACTGCTTCATCAGAAGTAACTGGATTCCAATGACCCGGAATATACCTATTTAATTTGGTTTAGATTATCTTGAAATACAAGTACAATCTTTCTAAATTTTACAGATTTGCACACCTCTGAGATTCATCCATGGCCTCACCTGAGGCTCTAAACCCCAGTCTGAGTGCGTCTGGCCTGGACAGTGTGAGCAGGGGGTTCCCTCCTTGTCCTGAAATGCTGGCGAGCCAAGGACATAGCCAAGCTAGAGCAGAAAGAGAACAGAGAACTCTGCCCAGGTCGCCCATTACCCAGATGCCTCCAACCCCCATTCCTGACCCCTGAATCAGGAACACTCGGGTCTCTCAGATCTAGTAAGACTCTGCCAGCCCAGGGCAGAGGAAGCAAGATGGAAGAAACTCACCCTTCCGGGGAGAAATGCCAGCCTTGGATATGATATTCACTGCTTAAAAATGATCAGGCTGGTGAAAAATGGAAAATCACCAAATGTTATCAACAGAACAGAAAAAAAAGTGATAGTAATATATGCACAGAGTGGGATATTATATAGCAGTGAGAATGGAAAAAAATTACAACTACATGTGATGATATTAATAGATCTAAAAAAAATATGCAGACTGAAAGAAGCCAGACATAAAGAGGATGTACTCTCAGATGGCAATAATATCAAGTTCAAAAACAAGCCAGACTAATCTGTTAGACATCAGAATAGCAGTTATCCCTGGTGGTGAAAGTTACAAGGGGTCTGCGTTTATTTCCCTGCCATCATATCTCCAGTTCCATCATGCAGTTTCTAAGGAGCAGTTCTGGAGGAGGAGGAACTGGACAGGTACGAGCCTAGGAAGCATGTCACGGGGACAGAGTTAAAGGAAGATTTGGCGGCAGTGGGAAAGCATGGCACAACTATTACCTTCTGTGGGAAGCCGTCACATATGAGGGGCTGTCTTACTCCTCGTTGCTCCAAAGTGACAAAGGAGGACAGACTGCAGTAAATTCCAGGGACACAGTTTTGGCTCCGAAAACCTAATAGCTTGCATAATGGCATAGAAGAGCCACCCCATCTCTAGAAGAGTTCAAACAGGGAGGCTAGAGAGAGAATTCCTCCACTGGGTGAGAGGTTGGAATGGACAAGCCCCAAGACCTGTATTTCAGTGGTTGCAATCTGACAACGTGCATGTCATATGTCATAATCAGATATGTTCACTTCCATTAGCAAGTGGTTTTTACCATCATCATTATTATGTACACAAAATCTGCATTTCTAGTTTCTTTTGAAAAGTACAGTTGAGCTGATTAGAGGTACTCCTTTATATAGGTCATATGTTCTTTAGTTCCCCGTAGCCACACTGCGCCCTATTATTACCCAACATCAAGGCCAAGTGTCAATTGATATTTACCATTCTGCTTGCACTAGGTTTTTTTTTCCCTTATACCCAGCCCACTTCACTCCTGTATATCATTGCCTGTCTTCTCTCTACAGGCATTTGAGTGGATGACTTTTGCTATATTCTATGGCTCTCGACCTTCATTTGATCCAATGGCATAGAGCTATGTTTATCTCAATTCTCCCTCGATCTCTATCCTCCCTGAAGATTTGCAGTGCATGTGAACAGCACAGGAAATCACCCAAAGGCCATCTTCGGCCAGCCCTGGAGCTAGTAGGCTCCCAATAACCCAGTGGAACGAAGAAAGGCAACCCCTGGGATATGCTCCAGCTGGTGGGTCGTGGGGCCATTCCACCTCTTCAGGACTAGGGTCATTTTCCATTGTTAAAGGGACATTATTCGTCATTGAAGGGACATTGCTATCTAGTCAGCTCCTGTTTAGGAGACTTAGGGCCCCCGTTAGTTAATGAAACCAACAAGAAACAGAAAAACCTTTTTGTCTGCGAGCCTGAAATAAAAGTAAGAGAGTTTGGGCAATGACCAGGATCAAATTGCCTGTTGGGAGGTCCCTGCTAGGTCAAAGGATCTATGGTTCCTAGAATTCCTTCTGATGTGAGTAGCTCTCACTTCTTAAATGCTTCCTAGAGCCAGACACTATGTAAGCACTTTTCATGGTATATCTCACATAATTGTGTAATAACACCACAGGAGAGGTATTACGATTATCCTCTGTTGTACAGATGAAGAAACTCAGGCACAGAGTGGTTAAGTAACTTGTCTGAGGTCCCACATCTAGTGATGATGGAGCCAGAATCCAAATTCAGACCTTCTAACTCCAGAGACACTACAAGGTACCACCAAAATTTGGTATTTAATGTCCCAGTGGGATTTCCTGTACCCACCCATTAAATGATATTGCTACACTTCTTGCCAAGCATACCAAGAACATAAAACACAGACCTCTGGTTTTCTTTTCCCCTGGCTTATAAATTTGTGAAAATTAAACTAAAAATATTCCCTTCTGTTATATGATTCTTTAAACTATAAAGTAAAGCAAATTTCTCTGGGATCCAAGTTCCTCTGGCAGAATTTGATTCACATTCAAATTCGAAGAATTTGAAATGGAATATAAAATAGAAGAGCTTCCAGTGTCCACAGTGTCCAGTCATCCCTTTGAGATTCCTTTCTTCTTTTTTAAGATTTTATTTATTTGAGAGAGAGTGCGTGCGCACAAGCAGAGGGCCAGGGGCAGAGGGAGAGGGAGAAGCAAACTTCCTGCTGAGCAGGGAACCCTCAAAGTTCGTTGTGGAGCTCATACTCAAGACCCCAAGATCGTGACCTGAGCCAAAGGCAGATGCCCAACCAACCGAGCCTACCAGGTGCCCCTCATTCCTTCAATTTTTATAGTTAAATGCTGTCAAACACATGCTTGACGTGTGGAGCCAAATCTCCATCACGTTCAGGCGTGCAAACTTTGATGGGGTGAACATTTGTTACAATGATCCTGCCAGGTGAGTGGGGGGCCTATTTTGACCTCTGAGATTATGTTATATGATGAGATATGCATGCAAAACTAAGCATTGTTTCTCTAACTCAATATTCTACAGGAAAATTGCCTGAGAATCCTATCTTCAAATGACTTACGGGTTTAAATGAACCTAATTCCCTTAAAAAATTATGTATCTGGAAATCGTACGTGCCAAATAAACATGAATTCTTTGGGCTTATCAATTGAAAATTATATTACTCAAAAATAGATCTATTAGAAAGGATATGATGATGTTTTGCTGACCAGAAAACCTAAAATTTTAAAAAAATATATTTTCAATAAGGCTGTATTCCTACCTCAATGAGAGAACTGAAATTATCTTGTAGGAAGAGGAGGGAAAATTTTGACGAGGAAGACAACTCCAATAACTCGAGGCTTAATGTTCATTAGTGCATGTAATAAACCCTTATATTGAACACAAAGAAATACATGATTTTGTTGATAGAAAATCCATTTCCCTTGCCTTCGCTAAATAAAGGGTTGAAGGGATATGTAAAATATATTGACTTTATGCATGTCAAATTATTGGAGTGCCTGGGTGGCTCAGTCGGTTGAGCACCGGACTCTTAGTTTCGGCTCAGATCGTGATTTCAGGTCCTGGGATTGAGCCCCGGGCCAGGCTCCCTGCTCAGTCTGGGGAGTCTGCCTAGGGATTCTGTCTCTCCCTCTCCCTCTGCCCTTCCCCCTGCTTGTTCTCTCTTTCTCTCTCTCTCAAATACATAAATAAATCTTTTTTTAAAAGGACGTCAAATTATTAACCTGCCTGTATGGGATACGTTGTAGGGGAAAGAATTGCTTGGTTCCAAAAAAAAAAAAAAAAGAATTGCTTGGTTCCAAACTGAGAGCACCCAATATACCCAGGGGCAATACAGCACAAAGGCCACAAGGCGTCGCTTTCTGACAACGTCTTGCTTTGCAGTTACCATAGTCTCCAGACAAGGAAGGGAGGAGAGGAGAGGGATATTAACTGTATTTTGAGGTAATAACCAGAAGTGCATTTATTAGAATACACAGCAATTAATGTAGCCAGATCAAAGGAAGTTTCCCTATACTGAAAACTTCAATCTTTTTTTTTTTTTCCCCTTTTTATTTTCTTTTCCTCTGGAGCAAAACTGAGCCTGTTGGTGTTACTACAGGTTAGGAATACCGACATGAAAATTTTCCGTTACCTCTTGGTCTTCACGAACATTCAGTGGGATTGTCCTGGAGGTGGACTGTGATCCCTACATTACAGATGAAGAAACCAAAGCCCAGAAAGGTTGTAATCGGCCAATGAAAATTCCAGGGGCGAGATTTCCTGACACCCACCTTCCCCCCTGGGAACTGTATACCCTGCCCCTCCCCCACATCCCTCAGAGGGGAGGTGCTTGGGACCAGGGCGTGACATTTTGCTTTTTGGAAATTAGTGTAAATATTTTAGACGAAAGTGATATGAATTTTAACTTGTTTATGTTTATAAAAGAAGGCTTCAGAGAGTTTTCACGGGTGCTCTGTTGGGCTGTGTCTTGGATGGGTTTCCAAGGAAGCTCATGTTGTTGTTAGGGGTGTGTGTGTTTGTTAGCGTTGCCAAGCAAAGTACAGATTGGGTGGTTTAAACAAGAGAAATTGATTTTCTCACAACTCTGGAGGCTAGAAATCCAAGATCTAGAGTAGACAGGGCTGTTTTCAGCTGAGGCCTGCCTCTTCTGTTTGTAGACAGCCTGTGTCCTCTCCCTGTGTCTTCACAGGATCTCCCCCTGTCTATGCCTGTCTTCCTAACCTTCTCTTCTTATAAGGACACCAGTCAGATTGGAACCTCATTTTACCTTAATTACCTCTTTAAGGGCCCTGTCTTCAACAATAGTCACATTCTGAGGTACTGGGGAGGGGGCAGTTAGGGCTTCAACATAGGAATTTAGAGGAGACACAATTCAGTCTGTAAGAGGGTGGAAAAGTTGAGAAATCTGCGTTAGCCTTTCCAACTCTTCACCACCACAATGATAGCGTTCTAGTCTGGGTCCTTAACTACAACTGCCAAGAGTTGGATGTTACGAATTTCTTTCTCCAAGAAAGCTCCTTAACTTAATATGCTTTTTATATGTGACTATCTGATTGTTTCCTGTCAGAGCAGAGCTTGGAGAAAAGGTTTATGATCTCCATTCTTTTTTTTTTTTTTTCTTTAATGCTCTCCACAATAAGTGTAGTCACCATCTGTATGTCGTCACCATACAAATTTATCACAACACTATTGACGATATTCCCCTTGCTGGATTTTTCAGCCCTGTGAAAAGTCTTTTTTCTTTTTTTATTTTATCCTTCTTTATTTTACACCCAGAATTCTGTATAATCCCCATTCTCGAAGCAAGGAATTATATTCAACTTTGAGCAACTTACAAACAGGAACAGATGTGTACTTATGAGTGCATTTTCCGAAGATTTAAGTTATATTTTTTAAATTGTGGAAAATATAGAAAAGCAAAAAAGAAGAAAATGAAAATTATTCTTCATCCCACCCCCTAGAGAAAATGCTACCAACATTATGCATTAACCTTTCCGATCTTTTATACATGTACATAGCATACGTAATACATATATAAATACATATTTAAACTGTGTGTGTGTGTACATTTTTTAACCAAATAATTCTTTTTTTAAGATTTTTTTTTTAAGATTTTATTTATTTTTTTGACAGAGAGAGACAGAGCGAGAAAGGGAACACAAGCCGGGGGTGAATGAGAGGTAGAAGCAGGCTTCCCATAGAGCGGGGAGCCCGATGTGGGGCTCAATCCCAGGACCCTGGGACCGTGACGTGAGTCAAAGGAAGATGCTTAACGCCTGAGCCACCCAGGTGCTCCCCAAATAGTAACTCTTGTGAAAATAGTTTTGTGGCCTGCTTTGTTAACCTAATATTTTCCATATCATCCCATATCCTCCTGCAAAAAGTACTGAATAGTTACCTAACCAGGTTCAGATTTTTGGACGTTTCCAGTTTTTTGAATTGGTAAGTACTGCTGTGGTGAACTTATTTGTAAGCATGTCTGATTTTTTTTTCTTATGACATATTCTTACAAATGGAACTTCTAAAGCACAGGACATGCAAGCTCCCAGAACTTTTGGCCTTGGTTGCCAAGTTATCACCTGTGTTCCTCGGCCCAATTTCCACCACTTTCCTCCAATCCCTCCTCCAGCAGACTGCCTGGCTGTCTTCCCCACTCAAGGGACAAAGATTACAGCCCCCCCAAATTTATATGTACTAAATATATATTATATATTTATTTTATATATTAATATACTAAATGTATTACATATTAATATATTAAATTTATATGTATTTATATATATAAAAGCAATATTATAGGTCAAAATTACTGGAGTTTTTGAAAGATTTTGCCCTTTACACATTTAGTCTTTTGTGAATGGATTATTGATTTGTGCATTATTTTCATTGCTTCTTTGACTTACTGACTTGTGCATGCTGCTTATAAATATTAATCCAGCATCATGGGTTATAAATGTGTTTCAAGAAATTTTCTCACTTTGTACTTGTCTTTTTAGGCAGTTCCTGATATTTTCTGGTACACACATTTGGAATATTTCTAAGGTCAGTCTAGCACTCTTTCACTTTCTGTGTGCTGTTTTGTTTTGTTTTTAAGATTTTATTTATTTGTCAGAGAAAGCACGTGTGCACAAGCAAGGGGGCGTGGCAGGAAGAGAGAGAAGCAGTCTCCTTACTGAACAAGGAGCCCTCCAGGACCCTGGGATCATGACCTGAGCCAAAGGCAGACACTTACCCACTGAGCCACCCAGGCATCCCCGTGTGCTGTTTTTGATGTTGTGTTCATAAAGGCCTTCCTTCCCTTGACCCAAGATTATATAAATATTTCCCTCTGTTTTCTTTGAGTATTTTACGGTTTCACTTAAATTTTTTTTATTGTGGTAAAATAAAATATACGTAACAAAATTTACCATTTTAACCATTTTTAAGTGGCAATTGAGTACCATCTAGCACATTCATAGTATTCTAAAATCATCAACACTATACATTTCTAGAAGTTTTTCATCATCTTAAACAGAGACTCTGTACCCATTAAGCAATAATTCCTCATTTTTCCCTCCCCCAACCTCTAGTAATTTCTATCACAGTTTCTCAAAGAAATTTGCCTATTCTAGGTAGCTCATATAAGGGGAATTATACAATATTTGTCCTTTTGGGTCTTGTTTATTTCACTAAGCAGAATATTTTCGAGGTTCATCCATGTTATAGTATATATCAGAATTTTGTTCCTATTTCAGGCTGAATAACACTCCATTTGAATGTATATTATCATTTCATTTTTATGCATAATTTTCTAATCTACTTAAACACTATTTTGATATATAGTATTAGGTGAATATCTGAACTAACTTATTAAATAGCTCATCATGTCCCCCACTGATTTGAAATTCTAGCTTCATCTTACATTCCAGTATATGCATTCTCAATAGGGACAATATCACCCACAGGGGGTTGAAAATTGGTACTTGGGGTACAAAAGAAAATCCTACTCTTTTATGTATAAAGCACAGACATACATGCAGTACATAAAGATATACATGTTATATCTCTGGTGTTAAAATTTTATGGGAGGAGGTGAATAGGAGAAAAGTCTGAAAAGGTTCGTTTAGGGATAATGGAAAAAAGGTTGAGAAACTCTGCCCTGTACTATATTACTACACTTATTTGTATGTTTTTCTGAACTTACTTTGCTCCATTGATGTCCCTGTACTAGAAACACTAAATTATTTTGTTCTTATCACTCTGTTCATTTCCTTCCTAGAACGTATGAGAATCTGAGGTTACGGTGATCATATACTTGTTTACCTGTCCATGGCCCATCTCTTTGGACTAGGATGACAGCTCAGTGGGGTCTGGGACTTGTCCCGTTCATCACCGTGGCCCCGTATTTTAAATGGTGCCTGGGAGAAGGCGCCCACGAAATATTTTTTGGGTGAATTAATAAATTTGAATATCTAATAGGTCAGATCCTTTCTAAGTGCTTTTTTTCCTTCAAAAATTTGGCCACTCCCACCTGTCCATTCTTGGAAATGAACTTTAGAATCCTTTTAATAGACTAAAAAATCCTATCAGCTGCTCCCCAAACACACACCCGCCAGAAGATGGAGCTTCTTGTGGTGAGGACTCAGTGACTCTATTCCAAAGAACGGAATGTTGAAACGGAAAAATGGTCACTTCATAGACAAGAAATCTGGCAGAAACCATCTTAACTAAATGATGGAGTTTGCCATCACCATGTGCATATCACACAGCTGGATATTATGTGATGAGAGGGGCACTTCCCTTCTGTGGTAGTCTTCCGCAAAACCCATCACTCCAGTCTAATCAGGAGAAAACACCAGACAAACCCAAATTCACAATATTCTACAAAATAACTGACCAATACCCTTCAAAAACTATCAGGGTCCACAAAAAGGAAAAGCTGAAATATGTCATAGTTCAGAGGAGACTAAGGGGACAGGATGACAAATGTGGCATCCTGGATTAGATCCTGGAATATTCGTGGGAAAAAGCTTGAGTTTTTCAGATTAAGTTGTATATTTGAAATTATAATTACTCTTTCAAATAAAGATCATTATTTAGCTAGAAAATCTAGAACAAGATGTGCTGTTTGTTTTATTAAGAAACTGTGAAACACTGTGTGCCAACTATATTTCCATAATAGACATTTTTAAACTTCGGAAATAGATGTGGAATTTGATCACATACCTTTACGGAAAATACCTTTTCAGAAAATAATAAAATGCTTATTTTTGCACTACAGATGTAATTTTTTTCTAGTTATTAAAACATCCCCGCATCTCTAAAGTAACTCCTTCTAGATGTACTATATAATTCTTTGTAAAACAGAACTGGTTTGCAAATATTTTATTTAAGATTTAAGCATCATCATTTAGCAGCAGCCGGGCCTGGGCGGCTCGCGGAGGGAGGCGAGTAGCAGCTGGGACAGATGCACGGAAGTCCGCCGCGGTCAGCGAAGGGTCAGCACGGTACTAAACTCTCCGGATGGAAGCCAGCCGGAGGGGCCCCAGTCACGTGAGCGCCTGTAGCTGCGCCGGAAGCGGCGTCATCGAGCCGGCGTCCCTCTCAGCCAATGGCCGGGGAATGCGCCGTCCGGAACCCTCACTGCACCTGGGGGTAAAGGCAGATGGCCCTTAAGGCGCAGGAAGGACAATCCTCCTACGTTATTACACAAGTTACCAAGCTTAGTGAGAAACAAGTGTCTCTTCCCGCTTCTCTGCCGCCAGCTAACCTAGTTCAGTGACACCACGCCTTCGACCTTAGGGCCCCCTCCGGCGCCGCAGCTGCCCGCACTACAGACTTTGAGGGCAGGCGTGCAGGAAGAGCCGGAAGCAGGCGGGATGGGCGGTGCTGGCAGAGGGCGTGCCGAAGGCGTGGCCTGAATGCCTTGAGGTCGGACGGGGCGTGGCCAGCCTCCCCACCCGGGCTTTCAGTCAAAGGCTCCCTTAACCGCAGCGGTCGGCTCTCCAGCTGTGTCCTGGGGGCGGGTCGCTACTGGCCCCGCCCCCGCCCCCGCCCCCGCCCAGATTTCTCCTTCTAGGGAAGCACCCCCAGAGTCTCCGAGATTTGGCCCGAGTTGCCTGCTGACTTCCAGTCGGTCGGCGGTCTCTAGCGGCGATGGAGGGCGCCCACGAGAACCCCGTAGAGTCTAGCTCCTCCGTCCCCAGGTCCGAAGACCCTGCCGGCTCGGCCAGGAGCCCCGAGGTGTTGCCGCCGGAGGAGTCGGAGGGCTGCGCCCGTTCCTTGGACGCGGCCCCCAAGAAACTCTGTGGCTATCTAAGTAAATTTGGCGGCAAAGGGCCCATTCGGGGCTGGAAATCCCGCTGGTTCTTCTACGACGAGAAGAAATGTCACCTGTATTATTCGCGGACCGCGCAGGATGCCAATCCCTTGGACAGCATCGACCTCTCCAGTGCGGTCTTTGACTGCAAGGCGGACGCCGAGGAGGGGACTTTTGAAATCAAGACTCCTAACCGGGTTATTACTCTGAAGGTAAATGGGGCAGTTTTTTCCTTTTTCAGCCAGGGTGAGTTCCCAGGGCACGGCTGGGCACGCGTGAGTGAGTGGTCACGGTAAATTTACTGGAACAAGGATCACAGACCTTGATCTCCCCGCGTGAACCCTGGGTGGCCAGGGATTAGTGCATTCCAAAACGCAGTCACACCCATTTCCTCACGGTGTCTCACGACTAAGGCGACAGGGGCAGGGATGATGTACCCATACTAGAAGCAAGAAAACTGAGTCTTGGAGAGATGAAGTGACCAGCCAGAGGTCATGCATCTCTAAAGTGGTGTAGCCCACATTTGGAATCCCCGAGTCTTTCTAGCTCTCAGTACTGTATCAAAAGTTTTATTTTTTGGTGTCCCTTAACAGTGCAATTACCTTAACTTTCTTACTTGGGGCCGAAATATAGTCAAGATACAAGCTGCGCAATCCTCTCATGGCCCGGATTCTGAATCACTTTTCTTGTTATTTTTGGCCAAGGGGACTGAATACTTAGCAAACATTGGCAGGATTGGGAGATGAAATACTTAGGTTTCTTGAATCAGCCTAGAATGTTCATAGAGGCATGTCTTAACGTGTTTCACCGTCAATGGGTTTTGTTTTATTATCACCTTTAACTGAGAAAGCCGCAAACAGTGGAAAAGCCATGTGCTTTGAAATCAGACAGGCTTGGATTCATATTCTACATCAGCTGCTTACTAGCTGTGTCACCCTGGGCAAACTACTTAACCTTTCAGAATCTAGGTAGTTTGTGAGATTTAAAACAAGGTATGTAAGCATCTGGCACCTGTAAATTGTTGAATTAATCCCAGGATCTAGATACAGCCTAGCATCTGGTGGGTGCTCAATAAATTCCTGTTTAATGACCCCAATGTTCATGTCAGGAGGAGGTATCCCAGAACTTGAATGGAAAGCCAAATCTGGGCTAAGAGTTCGGGGATTCTCATCAGAGAAGACTGTGCCAGGAGACAGCCTCCCCAACCCCACCCTGTCTGCCCGCCCCTCCACCCCCCTTCCAGCCAATTGGGCATCCGTTGAGCCCCTGGATATAGCCTGTAGTTTCAGTTCCCCTTTAATGGCTGGGCCTGGCTGCTGACCAGGCTGGGGAAATCAGATAAAATAAGGCAAACCTGGAATTCCAGGCCAGGGAAGGCAGGCATTTTAGAGGTCATGTGGTTTATGGTTGCATCCCCTCCCACACAGGCTGAGTGCTGTCTGCTGGATCTCCAACACCTGTCTTTTACCGTTCCCTTGATCTGTGTGTGTGTGCTTGGCTCTGTGATAAGCACCAGGGCGTGGAGCCAAATCAGACCTGCCCCCTGGTTCTCAAACAGCTTACAGTCTGCTGAGGGGACTGAGAGATTGACTAGCCCACAACAGTGAAATGTTCTGTAGAGACGCTCTGATAAGTCTGTACCAGCAAAGTGTGGTTCTACTGAGTGGAAGGGTCCACCCAGGAGGGAAGCACAGAGGACGAAATGACCTCTGAGGCCTGAAAAAGGGATTTGGTTTTCCAGAGCAGGCAAGAGGGAGAAGGGTATTCCTGGCCATGAAGGCCCCATGGGCAAAGACCGGAAACATGATACAGCCCAGAGTGTCCTGGCCAATCACAGGAGCCTGGGGTACAGAGGGGCCCAAGCATAGAGCATTTGTTAGGCCTGGGAGCTTGGACTCTGTCCTGTGAGCTGTAGGAAATTGTCAAAGAGCTTTAAGCAAGGAAACTCTGTGAGATTAGAAAGTTCAGAAGGCTCAGTGTGGCCGTTGGGTAGAGAAAAACTTAGAAGACCAGGCTGCTGGTCAGGAAGTCCATCAGGTGATCGGGAGAGAATGAGCTAGAGCTGTGATGGGGGGTAATGGGGGTGACTAGGGATGTGAAGGAGGAGAAACGCAAGGGAGGAGTTGGATAACTGACTGTGCAGTTGGGCCAGTCACGATAGAGGGAGCCCGGGATGGGGAGCCATAGGACACCCACTCAGTGGACTCTTAAGTTCCGAGAGGATGGGGCCATGACACGTGTAGTAGGTGCTCAGTATACATTTGTCCAGTGAATTAATAAAATGGGGTATTTGGGTATGAGCTGGAGTTGTCAGCACAAGGTCATGGTGAAGCCCTGGGTGGGGCTGAGGTCTCTCAGGGAGAGTATAGAGAGAGAAAAGGCTGGTGGGCATCATTTTATCTTATGTGGTACCTCCCTGACAGGCCTAGGACCTCCTTCATGGAGCCCCCTGGCCTCGTACACACCTTACCTGTGGTCCACTTAGAAGGGGGAGCCTGCCCTAGTTGCCCATAGCCTGCCGCTCTTCTCATGTGGCCTTGTAGGGAGCTCCACTCCCAGTGAGCTGCCTGGCTTCCTTGGCCCAACTGATCCCAGGTCTTCTCTAAGGAAGCCACAGTCTCCTGACCATAAATGACCGCAAATCTCTGGTCTAAAGGGGGAGACCAGGTCCTGGGACCAGCCCCGCCACCACCTGCCTGAGCAACTTCAGCGCCTTAGTTCTCCATCCATAGAAGGGCTGGTGGAGGATCCAGCAACAGAACAGATGGGGAAGTAGGTATTTGGATCATCCAGGACTGGGAGACTAATGACCGGCATCAACCATTGCCTTGTTTGGGGTACCTGGAGGGTGCCACTGTGTTATGACTGTATATATATGGCTTTCCGGTCACCAGTCATATCTATGATTTTGGTGTGTCCTCAAAACAGAGGAGGAATTCTTTCCAATCCATAAAAAGTCAGTCTTTTAGGATTCCTGGACCCAGTTCCAACATGGGGCATGGGGGGCTCCCCTTCCACCGACCCTGACAACACCAAGCCGTTCTCTCTCTCTAAGTAGGGTCCATGGTCAATGTGCAGCTCAAACTCACAACCCTGAGATCAGTAGTTACGTGCCCTACCGACTGAGCCAGCCAGGCATCCCCCCAACTCAATTCTAACACTTTCTACCCAGAGACAGCATCAGATTCCACAGGTTAAGGGCTCAGTTCTACAAGATTCCCCCACACCTCACTTCAGAGGCCAGTCACAAGCCCCAGGCTGTTACCTTGTGTCTGACAGCCAGCTACAGACTGGAGTTTCCAGTGACCTCCTCCTCAGGTTCTATTAGTTTGCTAGAGCGGCTCCCAGAACGCAGGCAAATGCTTATATTCATCAGTTTATTAAAGGGTGTGAGAAAGGCTACCGGTCAACGGGCAGATGAAGAGATGCACAGGGCAAGGTCTGAGGAAGGGCAGGAGCATCCACGCCTTATCCAGATGCCCCACTCTCCCCACATCTCTGTGCTCACCAGCCCAGAAGCTCTCCAAACCCAGTCCTTCGGGTTTTTAGGGAGGCTTCATTACATAGTCATGATGGACTAAGTGGTCGACCATTTTCCCATTCAGCCTCCAGCCCCTCTCCCCTCCTGGGAGGGCGGGGGTGGGACTGAAGGTTCCAAGCCTCTAGTCACATGATTGGTTCTCCTGGCAACTAGATTTTCATCCTGAGGCCACCTAAGGGCTTTCTAAGAGTTACTGTATTAAAACAACAAAAATCACTTTTATCGCCCTTATTCCAGGAAATTCTAAGGGATTTAGGAGCTGTGAGCCAGAAACCATGGACAAAGATCAAATACATATGAAAAATATATTTTTGGTCATTCAAGTGACCAGATATGTTTCTTATAAACCACAATATCGCAGTCAGTTAAGGCATTGCGATGTCACACAGGGAGACGGTGATGGTGCCAGGACCGCACCCCCCCCGCTGGACCCAGGCCAGAACCTCAAAGCTCTCTCCCCGTCTCTTACCGACCCCAAAGGCCCTTGTCCAGTGAGCACATTTTGAGCACCTGCAGCGTATCAGCTACCGCGCCGGGCGCTTTACCTTCCTTACCTCACTGCGCCCTCCTAATGTCCCCATGGCAGCAGCACCATTGTCACTGTATCACAGGTGAGGAAACAGACCCAGAAAGGTTAAGGAACCTCAGGGTTTGGGACTGGAGCCTGATTCGCTTCTGTGGCCAAGAAGCAGGTGATGTTTCAGAGGTGGGCACCCGTCGGCCATGCCTGCTTTTTTTTGTCCTGTGAGGGAGAGAATTACCAAGCCTCTCGTGACCTTCCCGCGTCACAGAGCCAGTGCCACGCTGAGGGCATGGGGCCATACTGATTAACCCTTGTGCTCCTCAGGCCGCCACCAAGCAAGTGATGCTGTACTGGCTGCAGCAGCTGCAGATGAAGCGCTGGGACTTCCACAGCGGCCCGCCTGCGCCTCCCGCCGCCCCCGCCATGGCTGCCAGCGGGCCCACCCTGCACCTCGAGCCAGGTACCCAGGGGGGTCGCCTCCCGCCCGCACCCCCGGGGCTCCTGGGGACCAAGCCCTTCCGCTCCTGTTGGGAGTGAGCGGGAGACGCCGCTGCTAAAGAAGCTGAGAGCCAGGGAGGGGAGTCACAATCAGGGAGGACACAGCGGAGCCTCGAGGACAGGAATAGGAGCTCCGAGGCCAGGACATCTGGGTTCACATCCTAAGCCTGTGTGGTCTTAAGCAAGTGGCTCAGCCTTTCTGAGCTTCAGTTTCTTTCCATGTAAAATGAGCTTCATAAGTCATCCCCGCCTCTCCGGGTTATCCTGAGAATTGCATGAATCCGTGCACCCGGAGTGAACAAGGCCGGCACGTTGTCCGAGCCCAGGAAGCAGCAGCTGTTATTCCGATGACTATGTTATGGGAAGTTCTGGAGAAATGAAACTCTCCTAGGGTTGCTGTGAGGAAGGTTAGTGAGAAAACGCAGTTATTGGTGCTGCTTCTGACACACATGCATTTGTGCCGCAAGTTGGGTAGATCAGTGATTTTAGCCGTAGCGTTCCTACCGGCAGAATCCTTCACCCCCACGTTGCGCGCGAGGCAAGTTTCTTGGTCCCAAGTCCTAGGACACCCCTGCGTGGAGGAGTGCTGGGGCTCCCGCGTGCCCACCCCCACGCCGTGGCGCGGCGGGCAGGCTGATGATGGGGACAGAGCAGCCTGGAGTCTGGCCGCGGCTCCACGCTCCGGTGTGGGAACAGGCGGCCAGCTAGGCAAGGGCACGACTCGTGGCCAGGCGCCTCTGGACCTCTGTACCGGGGTGTCTTCCGTGGGCCCGACCGAGCTCATCCGCCCTTGACCCTCAGCTTCCCGCAGCTTCCTTCCCCTCGTTAAACGGCCTTCACTTACTCGGCTGCTCCCAGAACGGAGCGCCACCCTAGCCCCTTCGGCAGTCTCCGTGAGCCAAGCCGGTCAGTCACCAAGCCGGCCGTGTCTGGCCTCCGCGCCAGGCCAGGCCCTGCTCACTGCTGGTGCCCTGGGACAGGCCCAGCTCCTACTGGAAAAGCCCCACCACCCTCCTCGCCCCTGTCCTGTGTCCCCTGTCCTAGCCTGCCAGCTCAGACCAGGCCTCCCCGCTGCGGCCCGAGCGAGCTTTCTAAAATGAGCGCTGGAGCCTCATCCCCTTGCATGGCCCCCTACCACGTCCCTGGCCCAGGGCTCGTCCCCCCTTATCTCACCTCTGCCTGCTCCCCCAATGCCCGCCGCATGCTGTGAGCTTCAGCAGCCCCAGAGCGTGCCTGCCTGGCAAATTCCTGCTTATTCTTTATAGCCACGCTCCAGTGTACCTCCTGCTCTTGCCAGCCTCCCCTTGGAAGCCTCCCAGCACTTTGCCAGCTGGACTCTGTTTGAGCCCTCAACACTTTGTTCACATGTTCTAACAAGGCCTGGCACGTTGTGCTCTCATTACAGCATCCGTGTCAGTCTCCGCCCTCGGGGCCGGGGGCCTTGCCTTTGTCACTTATGTCCCCGGTACCGAGTACCCTGCCTGGCACACTGGATATTTGGGAGTGAGTGCCTTGGATTTTGTTATTAAATGAGGAAGGGAATGTAAAGCCCTTAGCCTTATGCCAGCCACATAGTAATGCATAGTTAGCTGCACTAACGAGGTTGTCACATGTGTACTTGTACAGTGCTACTCTTAAAATAATGGCTGTTTTTTATTAATAATTATCAGTCATTTCCTCCAAGAACCTGCAGAGTGTTTCATGCTTGTGAGGGCTTTCTTTGAGGAAGGGTTTGTTGGTGCTTCTGTACTTCCGTCCCACCTTCCAGTCCCCGTCTGCCAGAGAGCCGAACAACCCTGGCGGAGCGCAAGGCTGCAGCCCGAGTCAGCTCAGTTGCTGGAAATGAGCCTCCCAGTAGAAGCAACAAGACACTCCCCTGATAACAGAATTCTTGTATGTCTGGAACTGAAACTGAACTGAAATGGGTTTGGGATCCCCCAAGTTCTTGTGCTGTGCTGAACCCTTTCCAAACTCCTGAATTCTGTGGCTTTGGTTTAGGACACTTAGCGGGTGTCTTCTGGGCCAGCCCCTGCTGGGGACATAGCCGGGAGGACACTGTCTAAGGAGGACACTGGTGGGAGATGCAGGAAGTTGGGATGTGGGCTTCTCCTGAAGCCTTTCTCCTGCCGCAGCAAGCCTTCACCCTCCCCAACCAGGTCCCTGCTAACCCTTCCTCAGCCCACCCCCCAGAAAGACGTTTCTGGACTTGTGAGCAAGCCGGGAGGCCCTGGATTAGCTGCCGGGAGCAGGTTGCCCCACTGCCCGTCTCCACCCTTCCTGGGAGGAAGCAGAGCCTGCTCCCAGAGCAGTGAAAACCAACTGACTCACAGCTGACTTTGAGTCACAGGCATTTCATCTTGTAAGAAGTGTCCTCTCACTGCCGTTGAGCAATCTGCAAGGCATGTTCTCTTCTCTGCAGCTTTTATGCGTTTACACCTTTAGTTTGTGCTTCCTCTAAACATTGGTCTCCACAAGAGCTGAGAAAGATCAAGGGCAAACCAATTTATAATTTATATGTTGCCAGAGTAGGACACAATTTACACTAAATAGCACTCTTGTAAGTATATATTATCATAAAAATAGGCATAGCACTTACACTGTTCTAAAACTTAACATGAATCACGTTATCCAATCCTCACAACAGTGTTATGTGGTAGCGTTGTTCCCATCTTACAGAAGATGAAACCAAGGCCCACAAAGGCTGAGGGAGCTGTTCAAGGTCACAGAGCAAGATGTCAGCCCTAAAATTTGAACCCTAGTCTGCAGGCTCACAACTCTCTCCTCATGCTGAGGAAGCAACAGCCCTGTCCAGTGCCCGCGGGGAGTGACCTGCTGGCCCAGGCCCTTTTCATCGGGCAGGGACTTGCTACTGGTGATGGAGCAGCGCCTACAGCTCGGGCAAAGGGAGAATGACAAACGCTGCCGAAAATTCTTTGTATGGCCTGCTCACTGAGAGTATTTCTCCACGCCGAGGGTATGACCCAGACCAGAGCCTTGGGTCCTCAGTTCTGTCTCCTCGAGGAAGTGCTGATCTTCACGGTAGCATCACTACCTTAGCCAACCCTGAAAGACCTTGCTCTGGGGGCTGCTGCCTTCCAGGGCAGCCTCTCCCTTCTTGGAACCATCTGCCTGTCACAAAGCCTGCTCTGACAAGCCACGTAGTTTAGTGGAAAAGCAAGGAACTGTGTTTGAGTACATGGTGGTTCTGCTACCAGCTGTGACCCTAGCCACAAAAAACCTCCTGGGCCACCATTTCCTCCCTAGTGGATCCAACCAGCAGTGACATTTACCACCAAGGCCTAGTTGGTGTGACCTCAGAGGAGATTTAGGGCCACAGGTGGAAGTTAAAACAGATATTGGCAGTGAGGGGAAGTACTTGCCAAGACAAATTGTACATGTTTTTGTGCTGAATGAGGGAGAATAAAGATGGTTAAAGTATTGATGAACCAGAAGACCTTAATTATTTTGAATCAGCTCAAAGTCTGGATTAAAGACTTCTTTTTTGAAAGATTCAAGTCCACAGAATAGGGCTTTATGGTTTTCTCAGTGTGTTCATATACTTTATCTCTGTAGGAGACAGGGTTGGGGGGGTATCCTTCCTGTTTTAAAAATGTAGAACCTGAGGCCGGAAGAGAAAATGTGATTTCCAGCGTGATCATAGCACCCTTCCAACAGAAACATGATTTGGCTTCAGGTCTTCCAAACTCCATAGCTGAGCCCGGGTTCCCTGGGGCTTCTGTTGAATCCCCCAGGGTGCCCAGTGGGTCCAGCCAGCTGAGACCCCTCTTAGCACTCCCCTGCCCATTCCTAGCCCTGTCTCCTCTCTGGTCCCCCTGGCATCCCCAGCTCTGGGTCTGGAACCCCTTGCTGCTGCCTGTACTTACCCAGAAAGACCCTCCCTCACTCCTTTGACAGGTCAAAACCTGGAAAGCCCTGTAGGCCCTTCCTCCAGGAAGGAAGTCTTCCCTGACTTGAGGTGAAGCAGTCTGTCTCCATCCCCCAGAACTCCCCCCACGCTTTGCCTGGCCTGCCCTCCAGCTTCCACTCGCTTGGTCTTCCTGAAGCCTGCACTTCTCCCTGCTCCTTAAGTGCGAAGCTTCCTACACCTTTGGTTATCTTAAACTTAACTATCTTAAACTTTCTCCAGCTCCACCTGGAAACGGCAGGACAGATGCTAGAAGTGGTTGGTGAGAGAGTGAACTGAGAGAGGAGCTCAAGAGAATGACTTGGCCTGGCCAAGTCCTGGCCGGTCGGCCGGATGTGAGCGAGCCTATTAGGAAGGAGATACACTGATTGCAAAGTGTGTTTGTGAGTAGATCGATGTGGCTCCTCTGGCCTCTACCATCGTATTCAATGTTTTTGCTACCCCCCTCTGTTGGCCAATGGAGTGCAAACATAGAATTCCCACATCCCCTACATTTTTCACCCTCTCAGGGAGAGGGCTCGGATGGAAGATGTCAGCTGCCCTCCACGTCTCCGGAGCCACCTGATCCAGATCCTGTTGCCTGATCAGTGGCCTTAATTCTCTTCTTTTTGTGACACTCAAAACCAGCTTCTATTTCACCTCCTCTCTCTTATACATCAAATAACGTTTCCTTAGCTTCAAAATGCTCCTTAACATTAAATGTTTTGAAGCACTCACTGTGTAAGAATCATTGTTTAAGCAGAAGATTTATAAAACCTAGAGAAGTAGAAGAAAAAGTACCTGTCATCCCGGCACCCAGAGTCAGCTGGTGTCCACATGACGTTATGACCCCCCTGCCTGCCTTGTATTTAAAGATATTTCAGATCATCTAATAATACAAGTGGCCTGCTTTGCTTTTTGGTACTCCGCAATGTGACCCAAAAACTCCATGCTATAAAATCCCCTTATAATCTTCTACTTTTGATGAATCTGTATTATTTTTCTGCTTATAAGAAATAACCCATGTTTACTGTAGGTGGGTTGGGAAAAAATATGAAGTGATAGTAAGGACATCCTGCTTCTGATCCCACTGTGCTCTCTGTCCTCCATTCGTACACAGGGTGCATTTCTGGGAGAATTCTTCTATACAGTTCAGATCTTGCTATAACTCCAGTGTTTTTTTTTTTAACTAGCTTTTCTATATATATGTCCCATGCCTATTCCCTGTGTTCTTAAGCGTTCTTCATTAGCGCCCTTTTAAGCGGCTGTGTAATAATCTGTCTTCTGAGGGCGTCGTGATTTCTTTCACCTCTCCCCAGATCTCTACTTCCAGTCTGAGGGAGTTCTGTCCAGTCTGAAGCAGGACAGGGCCAGGAGGAACCTCTTGGCTCATAAAGCTTTGTCTCCATGTCAGCTAACTTTTTGGGGATGGATTCTCAGAGGAAGAGTACCTGCAGTTCTGCATATTTTAAGGGAGTTTTCAGGAAGACTTTCTCAGTGAGATGCAGGCTTTTACTGGGAGAACACTTGATGAAAATCCTGTCTCTGGCTGCGCTTAACCTACAGGGAAGGCTTGCTCGAGTAGCCCCCGACTCCCACGTGGGAGCGAGCCCATCACACCCCTGTCTAGTGTGTCCACGCGCAGTGACCCAAGGGGATGACTGCCCTTGTCTTCATTCCCCAGAGCAAGAGGAAGCGGAGCTGGGGGACTTCCTGTGCCCTGTGCGAACGCCGCCCGGGCTCGTGGGTGTGGCGGCGGCCTCGCAGCCCGCACCTGCCATGCCGTTGGCCCTTCAGAACATTTCCCTCAAGCATCTCGGAACTGAAATACAGTAAGTGCAGTGGGGCTGAGGGGCCGGCCAAGCTGCACACAGCCCCTTCTTCGGAGCTTGTAATGATCTACTGTGATCCCTGCAGGGCGGTGGGCCTGGGGAAAGGGTTAGGGGCTTCGTTTTTAATTCATCACATCATTACTTTAAAATGCTACATTTGTTGTTCTGAGTCTTTAAAGTAGTGCATATTCTTTTTTTTTTTTTTTTTTTTGTAAATTTTTATTTATTTGAGCAAGAGAGAGTAGGGTGAAGGGCAAATGGAGAAGCAGACTCGCCACTGAGCGGGGAGCCCAAACCGGGACTTGATCTTGGGACTCCAGGATCATGACCTGAGCCAAAGGCAGATGCTTATCTGACTGAGCCTCCCAGGTGCCCCAAAGTAGTGCATACTCTTTGTAGGAAATTAGAAACATCTCGAAAGGTAGAGATTTTCAGTTACCCATGATCCTATCACCCAGACAGCATTCTTAGCATTTGGTATATCTCTTTCCCCTGCATTTTCTGTATACTTATATGCATAACTGAGACCATACTGAACGTAACACGATGATGGCATCGCAAGTGTCTTCATATGGGAAACGCATCAAATTATTCACTTTTTTTTCCCGCAGAGTGACTCTGTGCAACCTACTTTCTAAAAAAAAATATTTACAGAAGTTATATTTTATTTTTCATCACGATACTCTTCAATCTCCATCACCTATTTCACCCATCCCCCCCACCCGTCTCCCCTCTGGCAACCACCAGTTTGTTCTCTGTAGTTAACAGTCTGTTTCTTGGTTTGTCTCTCCTCTCTCTCTTTTTTTCCTTTGCTCGTTTGTTTTGTTCTTTAAATTCCACATATGAGTGGGATCATATGGTATTTGTCCTTCTCTGATGACTTATTTCACTTAGCATTATATTCCCTAGCTCCATCCATTGTTGTTGCAAATGGCAAGATTTCATTCTTTTTATGGCTGAGTAATATTTCCTTGTGTATATATACCACATCTTCTTAATCCATTCATCTGTCAGTGGATGGACACTTGGGCTGCTTTGACAATTTGGCTATCGTAAATAATGCCACAATAAACATTGAGATTCATGTATCCCTTTGAAGTAGAGTTCTTGTATTTTAGGAGCAAATACCCAGTAGAGCGATTACTGGTTTGGAGGGTAGTTCTATTTTTAATTTTTTTCAGGAACTCATTACCGTTTTCCACAGTGGCTACACCAGATCACATTCCAAGCAATGGTGCAGGAGGATTCCATTTTCTCCACATCCTCATCAACACTTGTTGTTTCCTGTGTTGTTAATTTTAGCCATTCTGGCAGGTATGAGGTAATATCTCATTGTAGTTTCAACTTGTGTTTCCCTAATGATGAGTGATGTTGCGCATTTTTTCATGTGTCTATTGGCCATCGGGATGTCTTCTTTGAAGAAATGTCTGTTCATGTCTTCTGCCATTTTTAATAGGATTATTTGGTTTTGGGGTGTTGAGTGGTATCAGTTCTTTATATATTATGGATACTAATCCTTTATTGGATATGTCATTTGCAAATATCTTCTCCCATTCAGTAGGTTGCCTTTTAGTTTTGTTGATTGATTCCTTCACAGTGCAGAAGCTTTTCATCTTGATGTAGTCCCAATAGTTTATTTTTGCTTTTGTTTCCCTTGCCTCAAGAGATGTATCTAGAAAGGTGTTGCTACAGCCAATGTAAAAGAAATTACTGCTGTGCTCTCTTCAAGGATTTTTATGGTTTAAGGTCTCACATTTAGATCTTTAATCCAGTGATCCAGTTTCACTCTTTGGCATGTAGCTGTCCAGTTTTCCCAACACTATTTGTTGAAGAGACTGTCTTTCCCATTGCTTATTCATACCTCTTTTGTTGAAGATGAATTGACCATATAATTGTGTGTTTTTTTCTGGTTTTCTATTCTGTCCCATTGATCTATGTGTCTATTTTTTTGCCAGTATCATACTATTTTAATTACTACCGCTTTATAATATAACTTGAAACCTGGAATTGTGATGCCTCTAGTTTTGTTTTTCTTTTTTTAAATTCACTTTTAACATGTGTAACTTACTGTACGATCATATCTTAGCTACTTTTTCATGTGTTATTCATTATTTATACAATTTCCCACTAGTAGGATTTGTTTTAAATAGTTCATAAAAAGATAGCAGTTATGGCCTGAGCGTTGGAGACAGACTGCCTGGATTTGTATCATTAGTTGTAGTCTGTGCTGCCCATGGCAACTTGTTTGATTTCTCTGTGCTTCATTTAAATTGTTAGAGAAGTAAATACAAGGGGTCCCTGGGTGGCTCAGTGGGTTAAAGCCTCTGCCTTCAGCTCAGGTCACGATCTCAGTGTCCTGGGCTCTCTGCCCAGGCTCTCTGCTCAGCGGGGAGCCTGCTTCCCTCCTCTCTCTGCCTGCCTCTCTGCCTACTTGTGATCTCTCGATCTCTCTCTGTCAAATAAATAAAATCTTTAAATACATAGTGCCTGCCCTACATGATTAGTGTGGGAGTTAAATGGGTCAGTGCATGCAGAGTGCATGCTTTAGAACTATGCTTAGCCATGGTAAGCACTTTATAAATATTGTCTGCTGCTACTATTATCAATCTAATTGAAGAAAAGGAAGCTCTTGGAAATTCAAACGGTACCCAATACTGATCCTGTTGGGGTGCTTATTTTCTGCGTGGACTTCAGATAGACTGGGACCTCTTAGGAAGCAGCCTAGAGTGTTCCCTGGACTTGGATTAGAGACCCCTGGCTCTGTGTGACTCAGACACAGCGTTTCCCTGTTGACCTCCATGTTTGAATTCCCTCAGGTAGCTAGGAGGGTGGTGATGCCGTTTCCAGGAGAGAAGCGGATTTTAGGGAAAAGATGATGAGTGTCTTCTAGGGCCTGCTGGCTGGAGGTAGGAGTGCCCCCGTGAGGCATTTGGATGGAGGGGCCTGGGACTCAGGAGAGTAATCTGAGCTGGGGAGAGAGACTTAGGGAGTGTCGGGCATGGGTGAGCCCCCCATGTGAGTAGATAAGGAGGGTGCCCCGCAGGGGATCTTCCCTCGGGGGGGAACTGGAGGGAACTGGGTACGTTGGGAGCCTGCTGGTGGGGCAGGGGAAGGGGCTGAGATGCTCCCATCCAGGGTGGATCCAGTGTGGTCTCAGCAAGCTGAAGTCAGCTTTGTGCCACGAAGGCCACAAACAGAAGTAGAAGAGAGAACATGCAGAAACAGAAAGGAAGGAAGTTTCAGAGGATCAGTTGGTTACTCCCCTCCTGACATTTGTAATAACCCACAGAAAATGTGAAGAAAAGGCCCAAGAAGTGGACTGCTTGCCCGGGGCTGCTGAGCGCCCCAGTAAGATTGGGCTTGCTCTTCTCTCCTGCACCCTGGGCCCCGGCTGGTCTGCGACCTTGCTGTGGGCTCTGCCGTGAGCCAGGGCCATACTCTGGGGAAGGGAGTAAGAGTGCTTCCAGAGCACTGTGCGAGGTTCCTTGCACCGTCGCTGAGTTGTCAGGACAAACCTATGAGGTGGCGTCATAACAGTTAAGTTCTTAGGGCGTGGAGTCAGTCCCCCCGTTTATTAGCTCTGTGGCGTTGGCTGCTTATCCTTTCTGAATCTCCATTCTCCTCTCTGCGCAGTGGAGGTGATACTAGTACTCACTTCACTGGCCCCTTGGGAGGTTGTACAAGTTGAATGACTAGTGTCTGCTTAGTGCTTGGCCCATGGAAGGACCCAGGCACTGTCATGGTCATGTGCCTCATCCCCATTGCAGATCAGGAAACCCTGGCTCACAGAGGATAAATGGCTTGCTCAAGGTTATCTTTCCAGAGCAAGTCTTTATGACCACTCTCCCACACTG
Source organism: Nasua narica (assembly GCA_028533885.1). NCBI lineage: Eukaryota > Metazoa > Chordata > Mammalia > Carnivora > Procyonidae > Nasua > Nasua narica. The sequence continues at coordinate 51,803,591 of CM052813.1, read as the reverse complement.
ACCAGGCCTTTCAGACTTAGAACTAATCCTACCCAGAAAATGAACTATGAACTGCTCCATACAAGGTCAAAGTAAATTTATGAAACGGAGAGGTCTCCTCTGTGCGCTAGTTTGGCTGGTCGTGGCCAGCTGGGTTGCATCAGTAGTGAGTGAGCACCCCGGCCCCAGAGGAGATGTGTGCTAGAGCTTAGGAGGCCCTTTGCTGACCTGGAGTTGGGGTTTCTGTACCCTCCCCTCTCCCAGGGATAACTGCTTGTGAGCCCCTGGCGTTAGGGAGGCTGCACTTCCTGGGCAAGAGGAAGCAGAGGCAGCAATGACGGCCACCCCGCCTAGCCAGCGCCTCTAGTATACAAATGTGGTCCTCAGTCCTCTCCAGCTGTGCGGCTGGAATTCGTGAGATCCAGGCAACGGGGCTCGGCACAGGACTGAGCACAAAGTGGTACTCAGAAAATAGTGCTCTGCAGGACCACCGTTTTCTCTTCAATATGACCACTACCCATTCATTTGTGCCTGGGGAAAGTAAGAACTGGGGAAGTTCTAGTCCAAGGAGTCTGTGGCTCCACACTGTAGGGTCTTAATAATAACAGACCAAAAGGAGCCAGAGACCAAATTTCAGAGTCAAGTGTTGGGAATGCTGAGTTCTCATTTCTTCTCTGTTCCTCTAATTTAACAGATTCATTTTTCCCTCCATCAGTCATCTGTACTCTTCACTAATGTATAATCTTATATTTCTTACTCTGGACCCAACTATGCCCCCAAACTGGATTTTATTTTAAAAACGAATTTCAGATCAAATGATGGTTCTTTGAAAAGATCAATAAAATTGACAACCTTCTAGTCAGATCAAGAAAAAACACAAGATTCACATTACTGACGTCAGGATCAAAAGTCAGAACATTACTACGAGCATTACAGAAATACAGAAGATTTATACAGGAGTACTAGGTCTGTGCCAACAGATTAGATAACAGAGGACATGGACAGATGCCTAGAAAGACGCAAATTACCAAAACTGATGCAAGAAGAAAGAGAAAATCTGAATAGATGTGTAACATGTGAAGTGATTGAATTGATAATTTTTAAAAAACCTCCCCCCACACACAAAACCCAAAACAAACAAACAAAAAAGCTAGGACTAGCTAACTTCCCTGGTGAATTCTACCAGACGTTTAAAGAATTAGCACCAATTCTTCACAAAATCTTCTCCTTAAAAAAGAAGAGGAGGGAATACTTCCCCATTCATTCTAGAAGGCCAATATTATCTTTAAAAAAATTTTATTTATTTTTGAGAGAGATGAGAGCGCAAGTGCGTGCACAGCAGGATGGAGGGGCAGAGGGAGAAACAGACTCTCTGCTTCGCAGGGAGCCCGATGCAGGACTCGATCCCGGGACCCTAGGATCATGACCTGAGCTGAAGGCAGATCCTTAACCGACAGAGCCACCCAGGCACCTGGCCAGTATTATCTTGATACCAAAACCAAATAAAAATAGCACAAGAATCTGGACCATTCACCTAGAATTTCCTTCTGTTGATTTTGCCAGCAGGCCTGTTTATTTTCCTAACTCACCTCTTCACAGGACTCCCAGCTGTGTGTGAGAATTTCAGTTTCAACACTGCAGTTTATATGAGTCCAAAACTTTGCTTTCTTTCGTCTCTTGCAACCAAGATTCTAGGTCTCTGGTATCAACAATTGATCTGTGATCACACACACACACACACACACACACACACAAATCTTGCAGCTGTGTGTGGTGATGGATATTAACTAGAAGTAATGTGGTGATCATTTCACACTATGTTGAATAAATACGTTGTACACCTGAAATGAATATGTTATCTGTTAGTTATATCTCAGCTTAAAAAAACAAATGGTTGACCCCAGAACAAACTCATGTCCCAAGTCAGCTTTCACAGCAATAATCCTGTAGACACATATTTCAGAATTCAGGGTCATATAATAAGCATTTATTTCTCATACATCTGAATTCAGCTGATACAGGCTAGACTCACTTGGTTTGTTTTGTTTTGTTTTGTTTGTTTTTTAAATTAATGTTTAATGTATTATTTGCCCCAGGGGTACAGGTATGTGAATCATCAGGCTTACACATTTCACAGCACTCACCATAGCACATACCCTCCCCAATGTCCATCACCCAGCCACCCTATCCCTATTCCCCTACCCCCAGCAACCCTCAGTTTGTTTCGTGAGTTTGAGTCTCTTATGGTTTGTCTCCCTCCTGATCCCATCTTGTTTCATTTCCCTCCCCCACCTCCCATGACCCCTGCCCTGCCTCTCAAATTCTTTATATCAGAGAGATCAGGTGATAATTGTCTTTCTCTGATTAACTTACTTTGCTTAGCATAATACCCTCTAGTTCCATCCACGTCGTTGCAAATGGCAAGATTTCGTTTCTCTTGATGGCTGCATAGTATTCCATTGTATATATATATACCACATCTTCTTTATCCATTCATCTGTTGATGGACATCTAGGTTCTTTCCATAGTTTGGCTATTGTGGACATTGCTGCTATAAACATTCGGGTGCATGTGACCCTTCGGATCACTACATTTGTATCTTGAGGGTAAATACCCAGTAGTGTGATTGCTGGGTCGTAGGGTAGCTCTATTTTCAACTTTTTGAGGAACCTCCATACTGTTTTCCACAGTAGCGAGGTTTAACTCCGAAACACCTGGTTTTGACTCTAAGCTCGCGGTAAGATCTGGTTCTGCTCCTCGTATTCCTCATCTTCCGCGGACCAGCAGCTGCCTGAGGCATGCTCTTCAAGAGGGCATGCTCTGTATGCAAGGACATTTTAAGCCTATGTTTATATCACATCTGCTAACGTCCCTTTGGACAAAGAAAATCCATGGCCATGCCCAAGCCCAGAGAGGAAGTACTCTGCTCCTGAGGACGTGGTGGGAAAGGAGTGAGTATCTACTGAGTAGTCTAATCTACACATTCACCTTCCCACTTGAAGTTCACCTTTTCATGTTTAGTCTCCAAGAATTTCCCTTCCTTTCCTGGGAATTCAGCTCAATATTTTTGAAACATGTTTGGTGTTTATCTAGCATCCAGGTGTCTGTGACTAAGGGTTTTTCAGGGTAGTCTCTCCACGATACCACTACGAGTATACATCGCAAAGCCGGGACTCCCATCACGGATCTACAGACCTTCCCATCCCCCGCTTTTTTTTTTTTTTTGAGAGTTTGTTTATTTGAGAGAGAAGGCACAAGGTAGGGAGAGGAACGGAGGGAGAGGAACGGAGGGAGAGGAAGAAACAGACTCCCCGCTGAGCAGAGAGCCCAACATGGGGCTTGATTCCAGGACCCTAGGATCGTGACCTGAGCCCAATGCAGACACTTAACCGCTGAGACACCCAGGCGCCCCTTCCCTTCTTTTTTGACTACACTGTTGCTGCCTTTTAAGTGAATGACCTCTGCATTGTTTTTCGGACTGTTGACTACCATCACAATAAGAGATACATTTTATAGCTCAGTCTGTACACATACAACATAATTTTGTAATTTACAAAATACTAACCCCATTCTGAGCGGGATGCATTCTCTGATATTTTCCATTCCATATTTTATTATTTTTTATTGTTTATTATTTTTTTAAGATTTTATTTATTTACTTGACAGAAAGATCACAAGGAGGCAGAGAGGCAGGCAGAGAAGGGCAGGGAAGCAGGCTCCCCACCGAGCAGAGAGCCCAATTCGGGACTCAATCCCAGGAGTCTGAGATCAGGACCTGAGCTGAAGGCAGAGGCTTTAACCCACCGAGCCACCCAGGCATCCCTATTTTGTTTATTTAAATTCAATTAGCCAAAATACAGTAGTACATCATTAGTTTCAGATGTAGTGTTCAGTAATTCATCAGTTGCGTATAACACCCAGTGCTCATCACATCGTGTGCCCTCCTTAATGCCCATCACCCAATTACCCTATCCTTCTACCCACCTCCCCTCCAGCAACCCTCAGTTTGTTTCCGATAGTTAAGAGTCTCTCATGGTTTTTCTCCCTCTCTGATGACTTCCCATTCAGTTTTCCCTCCCTTCCCCTAAGATCTTCTGCACTGTTTCTTATATTCCACATTTGTGTGAAACCATATGATAATTGTCTTTCTTGTGGACTTATTTCACTTAGCATAATACCCTCCAGTTCCAACCACGTCGATGTAAATGGTAAGTATTGACCCTTTCTGATGTCTGTACAATATTCCACTGTACACATAGACCACATCCTTTTTATCCATTCATCTGTTGAAGGACATCTTGATTCTTTCCACAGTTTGGCTGTTGTGGACATTGCTGCTTAAACATTGGGGTGCAGGTGCCCTTTTGGATCAATACATTTGCATATTTGGGGTAAATACCTAGTAATACAATTGCTGAGTCATAGGATAGCTCCATTTTTAGCTTCTTGAGGAACCTCCATACTGCTTTCCGGAGAGGCAGCACCAGCTGGCATTCCCACCATCAGTGTAGGAGGGTTCCCCTTTCTCTGCATCCTCGCCAACATTTGTTGTTTCCTATCTTGTTAATTTTAGCCATTCTGACTGGTGTGAGATGGTATTTCATTGTGATTTAGATTTGTATTTCCCTGATGCCAAGTGATGGGGAACAGTTTTCCTGTTTCTGTTAGCCATTTGTATGTCTTCTTTGGAAAAGTGTCCGTTGATGTCTTCTGCCCATTTCTTGATGTGATTATTTGTGTTTTGGATGTTGAGTTTGGTAAGTTCTTAGTAGATCTTGAATACTAGCCCTTCATCTGAGAAGACATTTGCAAAAATCTTCTCCCATTCTGTAGGTTATCTTTTAGTTTTATTGACTGTTTCCTTTGTTGTGCAGAAGCCTCTTATCTTGATGGTATGCCTTTGGAGACGTGTCTAGCAAGAAGTTGCTGTGGCTGAGGTCAAAGAGGTTGCTGACTGTGTTCTCCTCTATGAGTTTGATGGATTCCTATCTCGCACTGAGATCTTTCAACCATTTTGAGACTATTTTTGTATGTGGTGTAAGAGAATGATCCAGTTTCATTCTTCTGCGTGTGGCTGTCCAATTTTCCCAACACCATTTATTGAAGAGACTATCCTTTTTCCATTGGACATTCTTTCCTAATTTGTCAAAGATTAGTTGACCATAGAGTTGAGGGTCCATTTCTGGGCTCTCTATTCTGTTCCATTGATCTATGTGTCTGTTTTTGTGCCAGTACCACACTGTCTTGATGATTACAGCTTTGTAATAGAGCTTGAAGTCTGAAATTGTGGTGCCATCAGCTTTGGTTTTCTTTTTCAACATTGCTTTGGCTATTCGGGGTCTTTTCTGGTTCCTTACAAATTTTAGGATTATTTGTTCCAGCTCTGTGAAAAATGTCAATGGTATTTTGATAGGGATTTCATTAAATGTGTAGATTGCTCTGGGTAGCATAGATGTTTTAACAATATTTATTCTTCCGATCCATGAGCATGGAATGTTTTTCTATCTCTTTGTGTCTTCCTCAATTTCTTTCTTAAGTGTTCTGTAGTTTTTAGAGTACAGATCCTTTGCCTCTTTGTTTAGGTTTATTCGTAGGTATGTTGTGGTTTTTGGTGCATCCCTTCCATATTTTAAGTGCTGGTCCCAGGGCACCGGAGTGGCACAGTCAGTTAAGCGTCTGACTCTTGGTTTCAGCCCCAGTAGTGATCTCAGGGTTGTAAGGTTGAGCCCCACGTCAGGCTCTGTGCTCTGCGTAGAGCCTTCTTGAGATTCTCTCTCCCTCTGCCCCCTTCGCTGTGTGTGCTCTCTCTCTCTCAAATAAATAAATAAATCTTTAAAATAAAAAAATATAAAAAATAAATAATAAAAAAATAAAATAAAATAATAAATAAGTTCTAGTCATGATACTAAACTGATTTTATAATCTACCAATGGTTCACAACGTGTAGTTTGAAAAACATTGACCTAGTGAACTCCTTTAATTATCCTTGTCTCCTCATTATTAATTTTGGAATATATCTACTTTTATCTTTTTGCAAAGGGAAAATAAACTAAATTAAACTGTCCTCTCATCTGACTCATCATGAATTTCTCTGTGGTCTGTGGTCCTCAGCCGGCCTTTGGTGCCACCTAGTTCCTTCCTGCGAACCCAGCATGCACTGAGCCTGCAGTCTGGGCATGTGCGCCTAGCGCCAGCTGCCAGTAGGCCTGCAGTTAGCGCCCAGCACTTGGAGAAATGACACCATTATTCAGTCTAGACAAGCACTAGGTCGAAGGGTAGCCCATGGACAAAGTACAGTAAGCTTGGACGCCACGAGATGATTAGTGAAGGCCTCAAGGAGAATAGATCTGAATGGGCAAAGAAAGCAAGGGAAGAAAGATCTAGGAGGGCTTTGGAGCTTTCCTCAGCAGAAGCAGGGAGCCACTGATGATTGTGGAGCCAAGTAGTTATAAAGCCAGATGAAGGTTTCAGGAAAGTTAGTTTGGCCAGTCCCGCCTTCATTCAGCACATATACTGTAAATGCCCTCTCTGCTGCGGCCCCGTGCTAGGCATTCAGTGTTTTAGTGAACAAAACAGGCAGACATCCCTGCACTCAATAGAACTCTCCAGGGGGCACCTGGGTGGCTCAGTCAGTTAAGCATCCGCCATCGGCCTTTGGCTCAGGTCATGATCCAGGGTCCTGGGATCGAACCTCAGATCAAGCTCCTGCTCAGCAGGGAGCCTGCTTCTCGCTCAGCCTGCTTGTGTGCACTCTCTCTCTCTGTCAAATAAATAAATAAAAACTTAAAAAAATAAAAATAAAAAAGAACTTATGTTCCAGCAGGGTGGCTGGGGGCAGGGGAATCAAGCCTGTTTATTAGCAATATCATGTGTGGATGGCCGTTAGCATGACGAGAAGTGAAAAGGAGGGGTGAGGGGGTGGGGAGTGGCTCAGGTGGGATGCATCTCCAGGTGCCTGGAGTCCGGAGACTGCTGGGACATGACTGCGGGGGAGGAGGTGGCCTGAGCTCCAGCAGGGACTGCAGGGAGAGCGGAGGGACAGGACGGCGGCCTCACGCTCCTGTTTTCCTTTCAGAAACACAATGTACAATATTCGGGGCAACAGGCAGGCCCAAGGAACAGGCCACGGACCTCCAGGGGAAGAGCTACCTGGGAGCGCAGAACCTCAGAGGGCAGAGCAGCCCTTACCCTCTGACCCCGGCACCCCAGGTGAGCTCGGCCCGGGTTTGGGCTGGCGTCAGAGACCAAGTGAGTGTCCTCGTTAGACTCCCCTGTGCCTTTTGTGTCCAACATGAAACTCTCCAGGTCACTCCTCCTGGTTTCCACGAGTCTAGCAGCATTGACCCCCTTTTTTTATTAATATCACTACGTAAAATACACATGAAATTTACCATTTTAACGAGATGTAAATACACAGTTCAGTGGCATGAAGCACATTCATGGTGGTGTTCAACCCTCACCGCCATCCGTCTCCGGTAATTCTTTCTCGTCTTCCCAAACTGATGCTCTTAGCAATGACTCCCGAAACAATACAGTATCTTTCATTTTTTTCTTTCTTACTTTTTTTAATTTATAAGGAAAGGATATAAAATTGCCTCTCTGGGGTGATTAAAATCAGATCTGCCTGAAGAAGCAGAGCAAGAGACCTTTAGCTGTCCATGCAACTACTCCATAGGACTTTATTATTTCACAAACTGTAAGAGGCCCACACCATTGGGGGGGAGGGATTGGCATTTTTTTTTTTTTCTTTTTCTTTTTTTTTTGAAATTGGTATGGGTACCCTTAGGACATTCTGTAATCTAGAAACAGAAGAAAACTGGCTGAGGCAGCACCGTGGGGTCTTCTAGCCAGAAGACCCCTGGGCCATGTAGAAGTGGCTCCAGGAAGAGGATCCCTTTGGAGCAGTGCCAGGCAAGGCCCCGCGGATTGTGGTGAACAGGGCGCGAGGGGTTCAGTACCCCTGGGAACCAGGAATAATGGAACCAGCACCCCTGTAGAGCAGTTACTTTGTGCCAAGGCTACTCTAAGCACTTTTTTCCCTTCGGTAACAGTTTCATCAAGATATAATTTACCTACCAAACGATTCACCCATTTGAAATATGCAATTCACCATAATCAATTTCAGAACATGCTTATTATCCCAAAAAGAAACCTCGCTTCCCTCCAGCTCTAGGCAGCTGCTGTTCAGCTCTCTGTGTCTGTGGATTTGCCTGTTCTGGGTCGTTCGTGTAGGTGGAATTTGCAGTGTCTGGTCCTTTAGGACTGGCTCCTGTCACCGAACAGAAACTTTTTAAGTTTCTTTTATGGGTACCAAGTACTTCCCCTGCATTAACCTCTTTGACCCTTCCAACAACCTGAGCAGTAGCTTCCATTGTTCCCATTTACTTAATCAGGGGACCTAGGACAGAAAAGTGGAGTGACTCACTCGTGGCCGTAGTGCGGGCACAGAACTGGGAACTAAGGTTCAGGCCAAGGCTTTATTAGAAAAGTCTCATTGTCTGAAGCAGTGATTTTTCACACTACGTTGTTATTGCCGTGACACCTTGACCCCCATAAATGAAATCTAATATACAGTGCAGATCAAAGTGCACTTGAGGCAGGGGGTGGGAGTCTGGACTCCCCTCGGCTCCTCCTGCCGTCTTCCTCTCCCAGCCAGCCCTGTGGCACCCCCATGAATCCTACAGCACTGATGGGAAACCACTAGGCCTCATCTTCTCCAACTGTGAAATGGGTGCGGTGATCCCTACCTTGCCTGCCCGCCGGGTCAGTGGAGAGGAGTGTTATCAGAGGGCAGCAGGGCTGTCAGGCGCCTCCCTGCTCTTCTGTACCCCAAGGCAGGAAAGAGAAAGAAGCAGCTTTCCTGTCCTTTGAGCTCTGCGGATGGGTTTGTACCCAGTGCAACCAGATTTCTTTTAAGTCTAGAACAAAACTATTCTGTTCTTGGATTCAGCAAGGTCAGGGAGGTTCTGATTCCTACTCGTTTCTTCTCCGTTCGAGATGGTTTGGCTGGCCCCAAAAGACACGTGCTAAACTAGTCGACTCATCCTCAAAGCCCTGCCTGTCCCCTCACCTGGGATCCCATACCACGTCTTTATTTTTAACTCCCTAGTCCCAAAAGGATTGGGGATAGCTTATTAAAATACGTATCGGGGAAAGTGAGTGAGTAATTTGGGGTAGGCAATTTAGATAAGACCAGGATAAGATCCTACAGAATAGCCAAGAGTGAGCAGCAAATGCGACTCTGAGCTTCTCAGTAGCCAAGGCAAAGAGGGAAATACAAGTGTTAGATTATTTCCATTGTCCATAGAATAAACACATATCTTCTAAGAAAAAGCAGAGGCTCTCTCAGAGAGCTGAGAGAAATTTCTCCGCTGGTGCCTTATAATGGGCATGGTGTGTATGCACCATGTAGACAGGATTTTCAAGGTCTTTTGACCATATAATCAGGCCTTTAAAATCCCCCTGGATGCAGGCTGATCAGAGATCCCTGAAGTATAGACTTGGGGCAGGGCAGGACAAGGCATCAGGGGTGGGTGAATGACTGATGTTGGATTTAAGAAAAAATAAAATAAGATGTTCAGCAATGGTTGGCAAATGTTTTCTATAGAGAGCTAGATACTAAATGTTGGAGGCGTTGTGGGACATATGGTCTGTGCTGCCAGTACTCACTCTGCCCTTGTGGGGTGAAAGCAGCACAGACAATGCACAAACAAATGAACGTGGCCGTGGTCCAATAAAACTTTATTTACAAAAGCACGTTGTGGGCTGGATTTGGGCTGTGGGCCGCTGGTTGCTGACCCTGCCTCTAGAGGAAATGGGACTAAGCCGCGTGGAGGCAGTCAGCTGTGGGGAGTGTGTGCCCTAACTTAGCTTGTAATAAGAATCCAACGAGAGTTCGACTCAGTCTCAGGGGCAAGAATGCCAAATACAGATATTCCACACCCCTGTCTATGGACAGATCTCTGTACTTTGAAGATTGCCCAGAGGGTAGAGGTGGGATCCTGAAAGAAGGAACAAGACATCCTGCCAGGGCTTGTGCCTGAGATGGCCCTGGCCCACAGCCACGGTGTGGTGTGAGATAGCCCATCGGGGCGGGGACCTGAGAGTGGGTGAGAGGCACACATCAGAGGGTGGGCTGAAGGACCCAGCCAGTACAGTATAAATAATGCTTAGATAGCCCAAGGCTTTTCAAAGTGTGATCCCGAACCAGCTGCAGCACATCACATAGGAAAGTTTTAGAAATGCAAATTCTCGGGCGCCTGGGTGGCTCAGTTGGTTGAGCAACTGCCTTCGGCTCAGGTCATGATCCTTGAGTTCCGGGTTCGAGTCCCACATCGGGCTCCCAGCTCCACCGGGAGTCTGCTTCTTTCTCTAACCTTCTCTGCTCTCATGCTCTCTCTCACTTTCTCTGTCTCTCAAATGGATAAATAAAATCTTTAAAGGAAAAAGAAAAGAAATATAAATTCTCAAGCCCCTCCCCCCAGACCCATTCATGAGGAGGTCTGGGAGTAGGGTCCCACAATCTGCATTTTACCAGGCCCCCCAGGTGCTTCTGCAGCAAACTCGATTTTGAGTATACCACTAAGGCCACTGACCATAACCTCTGTGTTCCTCCTTTTGAGCAGAGAAAGATCGAGCAGATTCTCCAAAGTCTACACCCAAATCCTCTCTGACGGCCAATCTCATTCAGAAAGCCAGGCGCCAGAACAACACCTTTCCGCTCTTCGCTGAAGGACTCGCTCGGCCCCGGACTGCCCAGGAAAAGGTTCTGGCCTTGGAGCAGCAGGTTCTGATGCTCACCGAGGAGTTGAAGTCTCAGAAGGTGAGCTCCGGCCCCAGAGGGTCCCCAGGCTCCAGTGCCTCCCCTGGGCCAGTTAGCCTGTGTTCCAGCAGCCTGGCTGGGGATGGGCCAGTCTCGGTCCTTACCAGCCAGACTGCCGTGCTCTCGGTCACTGAGGGACATGTGGACACTCAGCCTAGGTGACGGAAGGCCTTCCAGGGCAGGGTCTCTGGAACCTACTCCGTAATTGCTCTTGGACTCCTTCTGGAAGACTGTGCCTGGCCTGACTGCGCACTGAAGAGAAGCAGCATTTGCAGGAGG
>CM052813.1:51717714-51792011 GCA_028533885.1 Nasua narica | reverse complement strand
TCCTCGAAGTGGCTGTCCCAGGAGTAGGGCGCATGCTGTCCATTTTACATATGACAAAGCCAAAGTTGACTTTTCTGAAACACCGTCAGTAGAAACACCCTTGTGGACCTGGAATGGCAACAAAGGCCTCGGGGACTCCAGAGCCAGTCTCCTTCACCTGCCCCTGGTGGTGCCCCGCCTCCGAGGGGCCAGGGGTGGGGTGTGGACTGAGAGTCCAGTGCCCTTTCCCCTGCCACGCTGGGGCCATCCACCTCAATTTTAGCGAGGGAGGAAAGTATCAACTCTGTAAAAAGGGAAAGGATTAGTTTTTAAAAGACGGTTTGTTGGCTTTTAAAATTTTAAATAATTTTTTTAAATGTCAACTTGTGGCCAGTTATCAAAGTCTGAGATGGACCAAACAATAATTTAAGAAATATTAGAAGTACCACTTGATCAGCTCTTTTTTTTTTTTTTTAAGATTTTATTTATTTATTTATTTGACAGAGAGAGAGATCACAAGTAGGCAGAGAGGCAGGCAGAGAGAGAAGGGGAAGCAGACTCCCCGCTGAGCAGAGAGCCTGATGCAGGGCTCGATCCCAGCACCCTGAGATCATGACCTGAGTCAAAGACAGAGGCTTTAACCCACTGAGCCACCCAGGTGCCCCTCTGCTCTTGTTTCTAAGAAGGGGTCCTAAAGCATTGCATATAATGGTGGGAATTGGAAAGCCCCGGATGTCCCTCCTTGAGGGCAGGACAGGGCACCGGGGTGTGTCCAGACAAGGAACAGTCCCTGCGCTGTTGCCAGTGACCTCGTACATATCGTGAGGCCCCGCGCGGCTTCCCTTTTGGTTTTTAATATTTCTGTATGGTGTGTATGTGCATTTTTGTGGCATGATGTCCTCAGGTCCATCCATGTTGCAGCATGTAACAGGATTCTCTTCCTTTTTCAGGCTGAATAATATTCCATCGTGTGTATATGCCGCATTGTTTATCCATTCACCACCAGAGGACGTGTGTGTTGTTCCCATCTCTTGGGTGTTGTGACTAAGGCTGCTGTGAACATGGGTTGTTTCTATTTAAAAAAAAAAAAAAATGGAAAGAAGTGTCTCAGTGCAAAAAGTGTTAACTACACATCATGGAGAAGTGGAGGACCCCAGATGAAACCTGTTATGGCCAGTTTTCCCACCTGTGGGGACCCACCAGCTGCTTTTAGTCCTCTTCCTTCTCCCTTCCTGGGCTCCGGTGCCCTCCTGTGACAGCAAGGCCACCCGCCTGACCAGGTGGTCTCCCCGGGCCTGCCAGCCGCCAGGTTTCCTGAATGCCAGGCCCATGCGCCCCCTTCATCTCGTGCTTCCCGCTCTAACTCCGGTCCTTCCTTTCTCCCTGTCTCATGCTGCAGCAGGGATTCTGGGGCGGGAGCAGAGCCACCTGAGCTGGAAGCAGGAACAGGAAGGAGGCAGCTGTACAGAATGAAATGGGCCTCAGAGTTGACGCTCCCAAAGTCGGGAAAGATACCCGCCTGATGCTGGGCCTCAGGCGAGTCTGAACAGTGGCATCTGCTGGTTATTTCGCCCCGGCACTTACCAGGGTCATCTCCAAATCTCAGCCAAACCAGAAAATGGTCTCAGCTTCTTGGCTACCCTGGAGCCACAGGAGTGGTGATCTCTCAGCAGAGCCTGAGAAGCTGGTTCATTCCGAACATTCCAGTGCGGTTTGCAACCACCTCCTCACCCCACCTTCTGGCCACACCCCTGAATGCCCACAGCCCCACACAGGCTCTTTCATTCCTCTGGGCCTTTGCTGGAGCTGCTGACTCAGCATGTGTGGAAAGGCCCAGCCAGCCCTCATCTCCTACCTACCGCTTGGTCGTCTCTGGCCCTCATTCTTCATGGATCAGCTTAAACCGTTCCGCCTTTTTGTAGAATATACTGGTCTTCCCCCACCTCCGTCTCAGGTAGAAGTCATTGCTCTGTGCTCTGTGTCCCCACCAACACCCTTGCTTCCCCCTTGCAGTAAATCGTTCCATTATAGTAGGTCATTTTTGCCCCCACCAGCCTTGGTGTTTTTTGAAGGTGAGAATTCTGACCGATTCCCCCTCAGGCCACCCACACCCAAGCCCAGAACCTGGCACTGAGTGAGGCTTAATAAGTTTGGATGCCTGGAGGGAAGTGGGAGAAGCAGAAGAGGGCCAGTCCATGGTCCCCAGGTTTTAGAAGATGTATGCTAATTCGATCTTACCATTAATTTCTCAGTAAAGTCATGATTTGGAGCAGTTCTCTTCCAAAATGGAATCGTTCCTAGCAAGAACCCAATCCAACTGACTCGTTTAGTTGAATACTTTGGTGTGGATGCAGGTAGCGTGTTTCTGGGAAGCCATGTTCTCTGGCACGGAGCATAGCAATGGCCCAGAGCCCCTGCCCGCCGGGTCTGAGGTTCCCGTGGGACTGGCTGCTGGGCTGCCTGGCTTCGGATATTCTGATCCTGGCCTTAAGTGAATCCACACCCCTGTTTCGGGACAGGACAAGTCCTGGGGAGGTAGGGGCCTGAAGGCGTGGAGAGCTGAGCAGACCCGGCGTTTCCATGGAGTTTCCATGTGGATGCAGTGCCGTGCCAAGGAGTAAGTGGGAGCGGGGGGTCTGTTGCTCGTGAGCCCTTCTGCCTTCTCACACAGGCCTGCAGGCCTCGCTTGGTGGCCTCAGGGGCTGGGCACAGTAGACTGCGTGGGGCTCTGTGTGTGCTTTAGCCTGAGGATTGCCCATGTGTTTCTCTCCGGTGCCCTCCGGGCTCCGTTGGTAGCTACTCCTTGATGCTGTCTTCAGGACACTGAGGCCTCCACCAGGCTTAGTAGGAAGGAATATTGAGACGAGTCAGGTCTGCCACTGGAGCTGGAGAGAAGAGCCAGCGTGCCACGGGCTGCCTTCATGACTGAGCAAGCGCAGGCTTGCGATGATTTGGGATTGAATTCCATTCCATGCTGCGGGGCTCAGTTTTCCCATCTCTGAAATGGACATGGATCCGTCAGGGTTCAGGCTCAGCTGCTGTGACAAGGAAGCCTCCGAGTACTATTTACTTGTCCCCTACCTTCTCATAGAGGAACCCAGAGATTAAGTGGGCGGTTCTGAGTTGGGAGCACAACCGCCGTCCTCATCATGAACCTTCTGCTCACGAGCCCGAGGGAGCTGCTCTGGCTCTTGCCGCTTCCCAGCCAGGAAGAAGGGCAGCGCGGGTGGTGGTTTATAAAGGGAGGACCCAGAAGCTATCCACATAATCTCTGCTGTCCCATCTAGGCAGAGCAGTCACTAGGCTACACCTTGCTGCAGGCCTGGCTGGGAAATGTGGTCTTCAGCTGGGGGGCCATGTGGCCAGGTGAAACTCCCTCGAGCAGGAAAGGAGAAAATGAGCTGGCCCAGCAGATGACGCTAGCCACCGCTCAGGGCTGTTAGGGGAACCGGGGACTGGAGCGAACGCCGAGTCCCCGACACCTCCCAGGCCTTCCCCGGGTTCACGAGGTGCTTCCCATTCCTCCCCCAGGAGCTGGTGAGGATCCTGCACAAGGCACTCGAGGCTGCCCAGCAGGAGAAGAGGGCGTCCAGCGCGTACCTGGCCGCAGCCGAGGACAAGGACCGGCTGGAGCTGGTGCGGCACAAGGTGCGGCAGATCGCGGAGCTGGGCAGGCGGGTGGAGGCCCTGGAGCAGGAGCGGGAGAGCCTGGCGCACGCGGCGCGCCTGCGCGAGCAGCAGGTGCAGGAGCTGCAGCGGCACATGCAGCTGCTGGTGGAGAAGAACCAGGCCAAACAGCAGGTCATCTGCAGACTCTCTGAGAAGGTCACCCGGGACTTCATGCAGCCCCGTGCCCAGCCGCCTGTGCCCCCAGGGGCTGCCGACAGGGACTTCCTGAGGCAGCAGGAGACGATGGAGCACCTGAAGGTAGGGGCCCCTCCCCGCAGGCCCCGGGCCCTTGGGAGGGGGGCACACTGCTCTCACCCCTGAGGGCTTCCTAGGGACTGGAAGATTCGTGCTTGAAATAGATATCGGTGGAAATATTGCTACGTACTTCCTCACCGTCTTAACCAAAAGGTCCAGTGCAATTTGACCTTCTTGCGATATCCGTGGCTGGAAGGGGAAGTATCTGTAGATTATCACTCGGAGCGGAAGTGCACAAGATGAGGTCAGAACTCCTGAGCGCCAGGCCAGCTAAGGGTCACACTGATGCCCTCAGGAGCCCTCAAGGTGCCTGGCGGCCTCCCCCAGCACACAGTCCAGGGGCTGTGTGGCCGCCAGTGACTTGCCCAGAACCGTGGCAGGAATCACTGCTCCTCTGTGAGACGGCTACGCGGCGGCCACCGTCACGGCTGCCTGCTCCCGTTTGTCTCATCTGCTGCCCCACCAGCCCTGTGAGCGTCGTGTGCTCCCCACGTGTGTGCTCCCCACTGTGGGCGGGAAGGAACTAGCTGGGGAACTGGAGCCTTCCGGTTCCTTTGGGCCTTCCCGCTCCAGCCACCATCCCTGCCTCCCCCTTGCCCAGGCGGTGGCTCTCCCCTGGGGAGGCTGTGCCCCCCACAGAGACTGATGGCAGCACGGGGCGCAGGAACTTGATTTTAGGTGTGATGCTTGCCGTGGGTGGCAGTGTCCTCTCTAAGACATGGTGACAGGAGCTGCCAGGGCACCTGAAGGCCGGAGGCTGGGCATCGGCGCTCAGATCCCCCACTGTCCTTAAAGGCATCTGTGTAACAGGGCCAGTCCTGCTCCAACCCCTCCCCCCGCACGCAGCCGCACACGTGTACGTATGTACATAAAACCCAGGGAGCTCCCTCGGCGCGGGACCAAAGCGTTGTGCTGGAACAGGGGAAGCAGAAGGGAAAAAAGAAAACTCCAGAAGCTTTTGAGAGTCCAGGGGGCCGTGTGGTACAGTGGCCCCTGCCCCAGCTGTGAAGCCAGGCCTAGGTTGGATCCAGGTTCTGCTGTGCAACCTCGGTCAAGGTCCCTCTCCTCTCTTTAAAATGGCCTCACTGTTCCTGCTCATGGGGTTGATGGGTGAAGGAAGTTAACACGAAACCCAGATCCCTCCGTTTCCTTCAGCTTGAAAAACCACATAACCAGTGTTTGAATCTTTTCCCTTTAAAATCAGATTCTTTTGAGTTCAAAATGAAAACAAAATCCTTTCAAATGCAGATGAAGCAGCTAGGCTGTTAGAAAGCTCTCAGGACTGGAAGAGTGCTTTCCTCAGATTGCTTCCCTGTCCTCCTCTGCCCCTCCCCCGCTACGTCTTCTTTCTGTGCCTATCCTGATGGAACCCACAAGTGAAGAACCCATAGAGCAGTTCGGGGGTCCGAGAAATAGATCTGTTGTGCGCCTCCACACCGCCCCCGAGAGCCCCGAGGCAGGGGCTTGCTGTGGGAAATGGAGAGTGCCCCTGGATCTGCATGTTCAGGAATCTATCAGTGAGCCCAGATAGGAGGGAATTCCTATGAACCAAACTTACCTTGCTGCCAGTGCTCAGAGAATTTTTTTGTGTTTGTGCCAGAAAGAATTGCATGTGCTAGAATTACTCATTTGTTAGCCTTTATGTGTCTGATCTAGAAAAATAGAAAACTCCTCCAAAATGCACTGCCTTTCCATTCGGGGACAGAGCAATGTTCACATCTCCCCTTGGCCCTGGGACGGAGGGCATTGGCTTTAAGGAGATGCCCCCTTGTTGAAGCTGCCAGTTTGAGAACAGAATCACTGACCTCTTGAATATCGGAGCTGGGAAGACTCAGAGATCTAGTCTTTCTGGCATTTTCTGGCAGGGATAGCTGAGCCCGGACAGGGGTCCCGGGTCCCATAGCCCAAGCAGCAGGGTTGCAGCTGGACCCTGGGTCTCCCCGCACACCATCCGCTGCCTTCCCCACTAGCACGGGGGCTGGTCCATGTGGCGCTTCCCCGAGAGAATTCCCAGGCTCCCGATCCCTGTGGGCACAGGCAGGCAGACTCTCTGGTTCCTGTCCCTTTCTCCAGTTGTGTTTTCCTGCTTTGCTTACTAGTGACTGTTGTGTGCCTTTCTTTTCTCTGAGCTCTCTCTTTTTCCTCCCTACAGTTCTGAGCCACGAAGAGCACTCAAGGTAGGGCGATGGGCTGAATGGGGAGGCGCCGCCCAGACGTCCCTACCCCACCCCCACGGCTGCTCCAAGCAGAGCTCACACCCGCCCTCACTGTGTCCACATGTCCAAAGCCTTGAAAATGCCAGGGAGCGTCTCGGGGCCTGGGGTTAGGACAGAGGGACGGTAGCAGGAGGCAGAACCGAGCGGCCGTGTGGAGCGGCGGCTGTCACCAGCAGTTTTCTGTTCTTCTGTGGACCACATGCGCCTGGGCATGGATACTGCCTCTCTGGCGTTCTGGGCACGTGACTGAGGAGGACTTACCCTCTCTGCACTTGTTTCCTCATCTGTAAAATGGGAACGATCGTACTTGAACACATAGCCCCCAGCATGGCGGAGATGAGCTACACATTATAACGTGCGTGAGGGAGACGGGCCTGGCACAGAGTAGGAACTCAGGCAATGGGCAGCTCCCTTCCTCCCTTGCCTGCTCCCCACGTGTGTGCTCCCCACTGTGGGCGGGAAGGAACACCTGGAAGCGTGTTGTATTTCCTCAGGCATTTGGGATGAATGCACAGTAGCATCATATCAAACACAATTAACAGGAATTAACTCATAGTATGGTAGTATCCAGTCAGAGTTAAAAGTTTCCAGCTGATTTGTAAATGTTATAAATAGCTTTTGGGTTCCTTCATATAATCTTTTAAAATAAATTAATCCATGAAAAAAAGCACAACAGCAGGCGTGGGAAGTCTGTCAGCGGCAGAGGGAGGAGTGCCGCGGGGGACAGTAGCTCTCCGGGTGTCACAAGAGCCCAGAGAAGGAGGTGACCCTCGTATTCACCACAGGCCAGTCACTCTTCCTAGCTCTTTGCACACAGTAACTAATCGCGTCCTGCCAACCGTGCCTGAGGCGGTCCTGTTACCCCTCCTGTTTTCCAGGGGAGGAGAAGAGGCCCAGAAAGGGCAAGGAACTTGTGCTGGGCTCCGAGGTGAGGGCAGGATCTCTAGCCAGGCTGCAGGCCCGGGGCCGCTCCCTGACCACCAGGCAGCGTCTGCCTCTCTGCAGTGTCGTTGTGCTCGAGGGTCGGAGAGGTCAGACGAGCCTGCGTGCGCTCCGCCCAGCTGCCAAGCGCAGCCCTTGAAGGCCGGGACTGGACGTCCGGCATCCAGGCGGATGGCAGCGGGCCCAGAGCTCGGGGAGGATCGAGCCTGTTAGTGCGGTGGTTGGGCTTGGCTTCGGAATCAGACACATCCGGGCTCGGGCACGGCCGGTCTCGTACAGCCGTGTGACCTCAGACAACACACTTGCCCTTTCAGAGCCCCTGACACCGCACCTGAGTTCCCTTCAGGGCTGCCGGCGAGATTGAGTGGGGTGATGCGCTCAGGGCCCCCTGCCCGCACAGCTTCTGTGCTCCTAAGCCTGCCAGTCCCCAGACACCCAAATGGAAGACTGTCACGGGCAGGGGGGTGGTCCTGGAAGAGGCCGATGTCCGCAGGAGGTTAGTCCTCGTGCTGCAAACATGAGGACTCGCAGCAAGCCCGCCAACCCCGCATCTAAGGATAAGAAGATGGGGGCCGTAGAGAGGAAGCAGTCGGACGCTTGTGCAGAGAGCAGCTGGCACCCCCTGGCAGCATTTCTGAGAAAAGGGAGCCCAGAGTGGGACCTAAGGTAGACATGGTGAGAGAGTAGGAGGAAGTCCAGGCTGGGGAGTTGGATCTCCCTGGGTTCAGGCTGGGTGGCGAGAGCAGAGAGCGAGCTCAGCCCGAGTACACGAAGCCTCGCAGCCTGGGCACAGTGAGGGACACAAAGGCAGGGGTGACCGGGGCGGGAGGTACTTCGGACAGCCCCGCTGGGGTGGTGAGAGGCTGTGTGATGAAGCCAGCTGGGTTATTTCTAGCTCAGGAGCCCTGGGAGCAGGTGGCCCTCCCACTGGGTCAACCATCCAGGCGGAAGGCAGCAGGCCCTGGGTATGATTGGAGCTTCTGGGCTGGGAAGGATCTTGGCCAGGATGCAGGCCCACCCCGGGAGCATCAAGAGGGCCCGTGAGTGGAGCACCCGGGACCCATCCCTGACAGTGAGGTGCCACAGTCATCACAGGTGTGAGGCTTTTAATTTCCAGATAAGTCAGGGCCTCTCCAAGGTCATGCCTGCGACAGCGTCTCTCACATGCACTCACAGCCCAGTACGTTTCTTGCGCGGGAGCCGAAGGGGTTGAGTTGCAGCTAGTGAGCACTAGTGAGCATCCTGGAACTGCTGGGTGTAGCTGTGAGCGCGCATCGTCCAATGCTTCTGTGACACCCGTCCCAGCGGATGGAGGTTGAGAGCCAGTGCTGTGGCCAGCTTCTCCTCGAATGCCCCGGCAGCGGGATCTCACGCCGTCCACTGGACAGCTTGCAGAAGGAAAACTCTAGGCACAGAGATGCGCATCACAGCGTTGTTCAGAAACAAATACCAACCGGAAACACTCAGGGCTCAAATAAAAAATAACTGAGGTATAGTAAATTCACCCCAGAAAGTCATCATCAGACACTAAAAATAATGGTCAGGAAGCTTATGTCACACAGTGTGGTTGACCCTTGAGCAACACAGGTTTGAACAGCATGAGGCCACTTACAGGCAGATATTCTTCCTGATAAATATGGTATGGTCGTGTTAATGTGTTTTCTCTTTATGGTTTTCTTAGTACTTTCCTTTTTCTAGCTTACTTTATTGTAAGGATACGGTAATACTGCACATAGCATATGAAATGTGTGCTAATTGGCTCTTGGTGTTCTCAGGAAGGTTTTGGTCAATGGTAGGTGATTAGCATTTAAATTTGGGGGAGTAGTCAAAAGTCATATATAGACTTTCAACTGTGTGGCGAGATTGGGGGGGTTCAGCACCTCTAACCCCGGTGTTGTTGAAGGGTCAACTGTATTTACAAGGTGACATTAAGTAAAAAAATTTTCCACCCAAAATTGTTCAGTAGGATTGCAAATATGTGACAACAATGTTTATTTTTATTTTTTTAATATTTTTTATTTATTTATTAGAGAGAGAGAGACTGAGAATGAGAGGGGAGAAGGTCAGAGGGAGAAGCAGACTTCCCGCAGAGCCGGGAGTCCGATATGGGACTCGATCCCGGGACTCCGGGATCATGACCTGAGCCGAAGGCAGTCGCTTAACCAACTGAGCCACCCAGGCGCCCAACAATGTTTATTTTTAAAACAAACACTACTTGAATGTTTGTTTTGATCTCTATACTTACTGTTAGGACACTTGTTACCTCAGGTTGTCTCCCAGCTGCCCAAGGGAGCAGTATTTACCCCTTTTACAGATGAGAAAACAGAGTCAGAGGTGTTCAGTGAAGCCTCCCAGCCGGGAAGTCAGAACCACAACTCCAACACCAGGCTTGATGCCCTCTCCGCTGCGTCATGCCGGGATCAAGACTAGAGAAGGGGGCTGCCTGTAATTCTACTTCTTTTAGACTTTCTCTTCTGTTGTCTTTATTAGACATTTCTAGAGGAAAGAAGTGTTGGCAGCTCATTTGAGGGTGAGGAGGAGGGGATGTTTATGGTGCAACTCATCAAATGCTTTGCTTTCTTTTCCAGGATGACATGGAAGCTTATCGGACCCAGAATCGCTTCCTCAACTCCGAGATCCACCAGGTCACAAAGATCTGGAGACGGGTGGCTGAGAAGGAGAAGGCCCTCCTGATGAAGGTAAGAGCTAGAGCCCATCTCCATGCCCGGCCATCCTTCCGTCCGCCACCTTCTCACCCCTGTATAACTCTGTCCTTATCACCTGTGCTGCCTCTGGACTGTACCCTTTACGAGCTGCCTTTCCAGCCTCGGGCATCTGTGCTCTGCTGACTGCTGCTTCTGATCACAGAAATCCAGAGGAAGAGGCAGGCGGCCGTCGCTGCACCTCCCCTCCTGGCTCTAGTAACTCCCGGAGGATTCAAAGGGCTGACACTCTTCCCCTCCCCACTTCATTTTTCTCTTTCTTCCCCCCATTTTGGGAGCCAGCTATTAAAGACTAGATATTCCCAAACAACTGCATGTATGGGGAAATTAGGAAGTGGCCTTGCACATCCAGGGAAAAGCTCAGAAAAGTCTTGAGAGCTGAAGTTTACACCTTAGGCTACCCTTGGCACAGAGATAGCCTATAACAATCAAAAAACAAAAACAATTTTTCCTTAGATTGGGAGAATCTGATTTCTAGTGTCCAGATGTCCAGCTTTCAACAAAAAAATCTCAAGGCATGCGAAGATACATGAAAGTATGGCCCATTTGAAGGAAAAACATAAATCAATAGAAACTACCCCTGAAAAAGACCTGGTATTTGGTGATACTAGACAAAGACTTTAAATCAATTGTCTTAAAGATGCTCAGAGAACTAAAGGAAGACGTGGAAAGTCAAGAAAGAAATGTATGGGCAGTGCCTGGGTGGCTCAGTGGGTTAAAGCCTCTGCCTTCCGGCTTAGGTCATGATCTCAGGGTCCTGGGATGGAGCCCTACATCGGGCTTTCTGCTCAGCAGGGATCCTGCTTCTCCCTCTCTCTCTGCCTGCCTCTCTGCCTACTTATGATCTCTCTCTCTGTCAAATAAATAAATAAAATCTTAAAAAAAAAAAAGAAACAAATGTATAAACAAAATAGAAATATCAAAGAGTTAGAAAACCTACAAGGAATTAAAAAAAAAAAAATTCTGGAGCTGAAAAGTACAGTAACTGAAATAAAAGGTTCACCAGAGGGATTCAAAGGTATATTCAAGCAGATAGGAGGAATCAGTGGACTTTATTCAGTGGAAATTATTCAGTCTGAGAAACAGAAAGAAAAAAGATTGAAGAAAAGTAAACAAAGCCTAAGTGATCTGTGAGACACCATTATGCAGACCAACATATCCATTATAGTATGGGTGTCCCAGGAAGAGAGAGAGAAAGGGGCAGAGAGAATATGAGAAGAAATAAGGCTGAAAACTTCCCAGATTTGATGAAGACATGAATAAAAACAACCAAGAAGTTCAACAAGCTTCAAGTAAGATAAACTCGAAGAAATCCACACTGAGACACGTTATAATCAACCTTTTGAATACCAAATACAAAGAGATTGCTTGAAAGCAGAAAGAGAAGCAACTCCTCACATACAGGGAATTTTTAAGATCACGAGTGAATTTCTCATCAGAAACTTTGGAGGCCAGAAGGCAGTGGACCAATATAGTCAAAGTGCTGAAAACAAAAACAAACAAACAAAAAATTGTGAACCAAGAGTTCATATCTGGCAAAACTTTCTTCCAAAAATAAAGGAGAAGTGGGCGCCTGGGTGGCTCAGTTGGTTAAGCGACTGCCTTCGGCTCAGGTCATGATCCCGGAGTCCCGGGATCGAGTCCCATATTGGACTCCTGGCTCTGCGGGAAGTCTGCTTCTCCCTCTGATCTTCTCCCCTCTCATTCTCAACCTCTCTCTCTCTAATAAATAAATAAAATCTTTAAAAAAAAAAAAAAAAAAGGTTTTCCTTCAAAAATAAAGGAGAAGTAAAGACATTTTCAGAGAAACAAAACTTGAGAAACTTTATTCCCACTAGATCAATCCCACAAGAAATGCTTGGATAGTCCTGGAGGGTGACCCTTGATAGTAACTCAGGGTGTATAAAGAAACAAAAATCTCAGTAGAGGTAAATACATGGGCAATTATAAAACCTAGTATTATGGTAAAAATGGTTTGTAATCCCACTTTTGTCTTCTACACGACTTAAGAGTATAATACATTTTTTAAATGATTAATCTAAAAGCTGATATTACTACAACTATGGTTTATAACTCCACATTTTGTTTTTCTACCTAATTTCAGAAACCAATGCATTTAAAAGAATTATTACTTTATGTTTTGGGGTTCACAATGTATGAAGATGTATTTTGTGACAACAACCAAAAGGGCAGGGATGGAACTATAAAGGAAAAGAGTTTCTGCAAGTTATTGAAGTTCAGCTGGTACAAATTCAAATTAGAATGTTATAACTTTAGAATTTTAAAGTAATCCCTATGGTAGCCACAAAGAAAATAACTATAGAATGTACACAAAAGGAAATGAAATGGAAATTTAAATATTTCACTATAAAACATCAACACGCAAAAAAGGCAGTAATGTTGGAAATGAGGGACAAAAAATGCTATAAGGCAGAGAAAGCAAATAGCAGCAGGATGGAGGTCTCTTCTTATCAGTAATTAGTTTAGATGTAAATGGATTAAACTCTCCAAGTAAAAGAGAGATTGACAGAATGGATAAAAACGCTTGATCCAACAATGTGCTATGTACAAGAGACTCACTTTAGATCCAGAGACACAAATGGATTGAAAGTGAATGAACAGAAAAAGGTATGCCATGTGAAAGAGAGCAGGGTGGCTCTATCAGACAAAAGAGACTTTAAATTTTTTTTAAAATTACAAGAGACCACAAAAGACATTATATGTTAATAAAAGGTTCAATACAGTGAAAAGATACAACAGTTACAAACATTTACACACCTGATAACAGATCGGCAAAATATAGGAAGTGAAAATGGACAGAACTGAAGGGAGAAGTAGATAATTCTATGATAATAGTTGGAGACTTTCGTACCCGCACTCTCAGTAACAGTTAAAACAACCAGACGGAAGATAAGTAAGGACCCAGCGGCCTTGAACAACACAGGCAACCAACTGAAGCCAACACGCATGGCACAGAGCACTCTCCCCAGTGACAATAGCACACACTCTCTTCCAGTGTGTATGAGACATTTTCCAGGACAAGCCGTATACTAGGCCACAGCTTCTGCCTCAGTACTTTTTTTTTTTTTTTTTTTTTAGTGCCTCAGTACATTTAAAAAGACAGATACCATGCTACGTATCTTCTCCAGCTGCCGCAGGATGAAGTTAGAAATCAGTAACAGAAGCAAAACTGGAAAATTCACAAACTGTGGAAATTGAGCAACACACTTTCAATGATGAGTCAAAGAGGAAATTACAAGAGAAACTAGAAAATACTATGAAAAAGAAAACAGCATATCAAAACTTAGGGGACACAGCAAAAGCAGTGCGATGGCCTGGAGTTGGGGCTCAGCCAACGCGTGGAGACGGTCACCCCGGGCAGGAGTGCAGCCGGAGTGCAGCCGAATGGCAGCCGTGGCCGGAGGCTCGAACTCCGCCTCCTCCCAGGAGCCAGCCTGGCCCGGAGGTCACGGTGATGCGCTGAGGCCGATTTTTCCTGTCCGGCTTACACAGAAGGAAAGCGGGCCCAGGAAGATGACCTGACTTGCTCAGCACACTCAGCTTATAGAGGGAGAAACACAGAAGTTCAAGACAGGGGCAGGGAGCGCGCAGGAAGGCCACCGGTGGGAGAGAGGTGGTGTGTCGGAGGAATGGAGAGAACCGAGATTGCGGAAGCAGAAGGCACAGGGCCGTGGCCAGAGCCACGTGGCCCCCTCCTGGGCACTGCTCGGTAGTAGCACCATGGAGAGCTGCTGGAAGCCCAGTGCCCTGGGAGGGGTTTACGCACAGCCACTCATCGAATCCTCACCAGAGTCCTGGGGCAGGCTCTATTGTTTCCACTGTTTAGATGAAGAAGCTGAGGCACAGAGAGGTTAAGTAACTTACCGTAGGTCCCCCAGCCAGCAGTGGCTAAAGCAGGATGGGACTTGCCGTCCCCAGCAAGAACCCGTGCTGCCCCTGCCCACCTCTCCCCTCTTTCTTCAGAATCCGCCTACAGCCCTGGGCCTGGCTCTCCGGCCTGGAACCTCTTCTGCCTTGCTATAAACCCTTGGGTTTGGGGCCCATCTCCTTTCCCCTGGGTGATGGGCTGGGGGTGGGAAGGGAATGGGAGATGCGGCTGGAGAAGGGCTTTGCTGCCTGCAGCTGCTCAGGCCTTTCGGGGGCGGGGGGTGCCAAGCAGGTGGCCTGACAGCCACCCCCCACCCTCCACAGTGTGCCTACCTCCAAGCCAAGAACTGCCAGGTGGAGAGCAAGTACCTGGCCGGGCTGCGGAGGCTGCAGGAGGCCGCGGGGGGTGAGGCCACTGAGTGCGCCGAGCTGCTCAGGCAGCTCATCCAGGAGGCGCTGCAGTGCGAAGCCAGGGAGGCCTCGGCGGACGGCGTGGAGCTGAGCCCCGTCAGGTGAGCCCGGCAGCCGGAGAAGGCAGCTGTTGGTCGCCGTGACCTGCGGGTCCCCGGCCGCCCTGGTGCTGGCTCCTGCTGACCACGTATGAGCACCGCACGTCCCTTACTTTCTCATATCTCCAGATAACCAAGCACGAGCTTGGCATGAGCCCCGTGTTACAGTTGAGGCGACGCAGGCTCAGAGGAGGCCGCCCCTTGCCCAAGGCCACACAGCATATTCGTGCAGCTGACCTGGGTCTACCCCCAAGAGCACCATTTCTTCTGCTTCCCCAGGCTGCCTCGCCCAGGTGCTTGTCAGAAAGGGGAGGAGGGGAGACAAGCCAGCTGCCTTCCCTGAGTCCTTGCTGAGCACGCGAGCAGGGGTGGTTAAATATAACAGAAGGGGCTGTGGCTGGGATCGAAAGGCTGCCGGAGGCTGGGTGGCCCCAGGCTTTGGAGCCAGACCCGGCTCTCTCACCATGTGACCTTGGACAAGTCACTTTACCTTTCTGGGCCACACATTCAGCCTCCATCAGATGTGGGCTAAGATCCCCGCTTTGCAGAGTCAGTAGGACTAAATGAGACAGCACATGCAGAGCACACAGTGAGGGCAGAGAACTGTGGAGTCAGCGAAAGGCCATCCGGAATGGACCCCCAGCTCTCCCATCTCACGTGTCCTTGGTGCTGCCTCTCTCCCATCCACCCTCGAGCTTACTCCCTGTGCAAGTGGGATTCTGTATTGGCAGTGCCAGACTCCTTGAGCCCAAGGCTTCATGGAGTGATAAGAGGGTCTTTTCTATTTGCACAGAATGCACTTACTATGCACTTACTGTGCACCAGGCACTGTCTAGGCCCCCAGCATTTTACAACAGAAGATGTCAGTGGGTCTTCATGAGGCAGAGCAGGAATTCTTCTACCCATTGTAAAGATGAGCAAACTGAAGTTCAGAGAACTGAAGTGACCCACCCAAAGCTGCATGGCTAAGCCACAGTGAAGCCCAGGCAGGAAGCTTGCCTGGGGTCCTCCCCGCCCCCCCTCCTTGCCCTGCCCCTTATCCGGGAAAGGGCTCTGCCAGGTGCTGCTAACATAGGCTTTTGTTGGCAGTGAGTATGATGAGTACGGCTTCCTGACGGTGCCCAGCTACGAGATGGAAGACCTGAAGCTGCTGGCCAGGATCCAGGCGCTGGAGGTGCACTCCCACCACCTGCTGGCCCACGAGGCCGTGGAGCGGCCGCTGCGGGAGCGCTGGGCTGCCCTGGGTGATCTTGCACCCTCGGTCGAGCTCAAGCAGCTGCTGCGGGCAGGTGTGCCCCGAGAGCACCGGCCGCGGGTCTGGAAGTGGCTGGTCCACCTCCGCGTCCAGCATCTGCAGAGCCCCGGCCGCTACCAGGCGCTGCTGAGCCAAGGCCAGGTCCGCGAGCACCCTGCCGCCCGCCAGATCGAGCTGGACCTGAACCGGACCTTCCCCAACAACAAGCACTTCACCTGTCCCACCTCCAGCTTCCCTGACAAGCTTCGCCGGGTGCTGCTGGCCTTCTCCTGGCAGAACCCCACCATCGGCTACTGCCAGGGCCTCAACAGGTGAGGGCGCAGGGTTCTTTAGAGCACCCCTCTGTCTCTTTGAAGCCCCCCGAGAACCTAGAGAGGTGAGTCCTGGAGGCCTTGATTCCCAGACAAGGACAGGTTCAAGACAGAGGGACTCCTCATGCTGCGCTCTCTCCTTTGGCTTGTGCTCAGGGCGGTGCCACTCATGCAGAGAGCCTTGAGAGTGGTCCCCTGGAATTTGTAGTGCACAACTCAGCTCGCATATTGCAGAACTGTCTGGGTAAAGGATCGTTTACTTTAAACAAAACCCATTCAGGGGAGCCCAAGAAAAAGAGAATTTGTAAATGT
Source organism: Nasua narica (assembly GCA_028533885.1). Lineage (NCBI taxonomy): Eukaryota > Metazoa > Chordata > Mammalia > Carnivora > Procyonidae > Nasua > Nasua narica. The sequence continues at coordinate 51,775,952 of CM052813.1, read as the reverse complement.
CACAGCAGAAGCTCATAAAAGCCAGGAAAAGAAAATAGAGGACAATGGGGCACCTGGGTGGCTCAGTCATTAAGCGTCTGCCTTCAGCTCAGGTCATGATCCCAGAGTCCTGGGATCGAGCCCTTCGTCAGGCTCCCTGCTCGGCAGGGGGCCTGCTTCTCCCTCTCCCACTCCCTCTGCTTGTGTTCCCTCTCTCACTGTGTCCTCTCTGTCAAATAAATAAACAAATTCTTAAAAAAAGAAAGAAAAAAAAGAGAAGACAAGACCAGATGGTCATGAGAAACCGAGGCAACTCCTCTCTCCAGCAGGCCACAGCACTACACAACCCCAGGGGTGTCATAGGGACAAGTCCCCGAGACTGTGCAGCACCACAGTCCTGCTCCGCAGCCCCCCATGGGGCGACATCATCTCTGGCCTCTCTTGCTCTACATGTCTGCTTCCTTTTCTCGGCAGACCTGCCTCTGTCCGTCATTCCTTGGATGTTTAGGGCCCCTCGAGGCAGTCAGAATGGAGACCTCGGCCCCTGAATCTGGAGCCTTTTCAGCAAATCTTCCCACTTGTAAACACCCTCATGTCCCAGGCCTACATTCCCGAAGGAAGGAATGTGATTGGCCCAGCATGGATTAATTTCTGCTTTTGGTCCAACAACAGGATGGAAGGGATTGCGAGTGGAGGTGGGGTGGGGTCAGCTGCTAGGGGTGCCCCTCCAGTACCTCAGGATTGTCATGGATGTCCCTCAGCTATCCTGATAGAGGTTACATAATTTCAGATATTCTCTAAAGCCAGTTTTGACTTAATTTAATTTAAATACGTATATACGCGAGTGAAATTTACATAAGACATTTTGCTCCCCCCGCCCCGAATAGGCTGCATGTGACATTTATTTAACACAGAATAAACATTCAGAGAGTCCCTGCTCAAATCAGAATGATTCCTAAGGGTAAGGATGTTTGAGCCTGATTTCCAGCATAAACTGGGTAACATTGAGCATATATACATGTTCAGTTACTGGAAATTCAGAGTTAAACCACAGCTAATCTAAGCTGGAGGGGGTGGGAGGGAATCCTGTACTGGGAAGGATCTTGAGATAAACCTCCCTGAAGGAAAGAAGCTTTTCTATATGGAAAAAGGCAGCACCAAGGCTGTGGAGGGGCATGTAGGAAAAACAGATGGAGAGAGGTGGGTGACACCCAGGTCTATTTCTTTAACTCTTTCTCGGAATGCTTTTTTTTTTTAACTGATAATTGATGTTTAGGCAAATATTATTGCTGAAAATGGAAAGTTACTCGTAATGGGAAGAGCCCCTTCACATGTGGAGAATGGGCCCCTTTCACTTGTCTGAGGGCCGCCACCTAGTGGCAGGCGGTAGAACTGCATGCATGGTGTCACAACAGACCCTGCAACAAATCTGCCCGATTATTTTATTTTATTTTATTTATTTTATTTTCGAATCAGCCTGCTTAGAAGGTGAAAGATATCATAGTAATTATACAGAGCTAATTTAGGGCAAAAACTTTAAGGCCAATTCCCTTTAAAATATAAGTGAAGTGCATTAGAAGTAGCTGTTTCTTTCCCACATCAACATGCTACCTCCTTTGCAGACCCACTTGAGCCTGGATGCCTTAGGTTGGAGTCTGGCTGCAGCCCTGAGCAGCTGGTAGGCCCTGGTTGGTACCAGTAGCCTCTCACTACTGACCTTTCAATGTGTGCAGAAATCTGTGCTGGTGCCGGCAGCCAGCTCCTGGACTGAGCCCATCCCGAGGCTCCAGTGGGATGGGGTAGGGTGGGGAGAACACCAGGCTGGACTTTGGGACCCCTGGGTTCTATCTCCACTCTACTACCAACTGACCGTGTGCCCCTGACCAAGTGACATCCGCTTTCCAGGACTCAGTCTTCCTGTCTGCAGTAAGTTTATCTAGACCAGGGATGACCAGTAGGAAGCACCTGCCTGGAGCCTTGTGTTGTGAATTTCTGAGGCAGCCTCCAGAGTCGGGGGAAAGAGCACTATGATTAGTTACATCTCCCCTGGACATAGACAAAAGAGAGTGATGGCTAGAAACATTTACTATCCCTGAACTAAATGACCTCAGAAGACCCCCTTCCCCAGCTTTGAGAGGGGAGAGCTTCCTATCGCCCAAGAGACTGTGACTCTAACTTTCATCCACTCAGCTCAGACTCAGAAGGGTTTGTATAGATATTTTAGTCAGAGTGGGAAGAAATTCCTTCCCAATTACTGGGGAGAGAAAAGAGGTTTCTTTTCTTTCCTTCTTCCTTTTTTTTTTTTTTTTTTAGAATTGACCCTGTTTCTTTAACCAATGTGAACCTCAGAAGAGGTTGGAATCCAGTCGAGTAAGAGCCCAGAGAAGGAAAAATAGCCAGACAATGAAATGTGTTCTTTAAACCTATGGAGAGTGTGAGGCTTCACAATACTCTAAGGTGGCATCTCCCTAAGGGCGTTCACTGGGTGCACTGTACAAAAGGGGCTCCGTGGCTCCCCTGGACAGCCCTGGGTTAGTCACATGGGTTTTGTCACTGTAGAATTTCTCAGAGGCTTTTAGGAAGATATTATATATCATCAGCCGCTAAAGGGGGGCTAGAGCATGTAGCATTTCCCAAACATTTTTGAAGTTGGGAACTTGTGTTCAACTTGTGTTCATCCAGCATCTTGAGAGACCACTGCATTTTGGGAAGTGTATTCCTGGATTGACCATGGGTGAGACCTGCCAGGAAAGTTGGGAGAAGAGAAAACAATACTTCTTCTAGGCCGACATCCCTACTCAGCCCTGTGGGTTTTTTCCTTTCTTACCACGATCTCATTAGAGCCTCGTGATAACTCTGGGGGAGTTCAGGAAGCAAAGGAGAGAAAGAATTCTGTGTATTGAGCATCTCCCATATGCCAGATAGTTAGCAAGGCACTGTAGGTCTGCCTTCTTGCCCAAAATGCCACATGGCCCCGGGAGGTAGAGATTGTTAATCCCACTTCACCGATGATGAAAGTAAGGCTCAGAGAGGTTACCACACTTGTCAAGGTCTCAAAGCCTGGGGATATTGAGATGAGGACAACTAACATTCATAAAGCGCTCACTACATGTCAGGTACTAAGCTGGGTGTTTATCTCGTGTTAACTTCATTCATCCTCGTAATAGTCCTGTGATTATTATGAGGAGGCTGAGCCTCAGAGAAGTTTAGGAACCTGCCCACGATCACCCAGCCAGGAAGCAGCAGACCCAGAATTCATACCTAGGCAGTGGGACTCCAGAGCCCCTCCCTAGAGGCTCGGATCCCCCCATTGCTCGGGAAACCCCGGGAAGCTTCTTCACATCACCCCAGGCCTCCTTTCCTCCTGTTCCAGATTGGCGGCCATCGCTCTGCTTGTCCTGGAGGAGGAGGAGAGTGCCTTCTGGTGTCTGGTGGCCATTGTGGAGACCATCATGCCGGCTGATTACTACAGCAAGACGCTGACGTCATCCCAGGTGAGCAGGGCAGGGATGGACGGGACTTAGAGGCCACGCGGGTCGGTGCCCTTGGAGTTGTTCCTTCAAGCCAGTGAATCTCGGAAGAATCAGGAAGCTCTCAGGCCTCCATTTCTCCCTCTGTTCAAGGGGACAGTAACCTTTCCCTGGGACTCCTGGGCAGTTCGGTGAGCTGATGGACTTCAGACTTGCAGGGGCCCTGCCCACTGGGTAGATTGTCATTATTCCAGGGGTGACACCGTCGTGAGAAATGGTTTAGGGGGGTGTCGTTTTTGTTTTGTGCTTTTCACAAAAGTTTCTTGGGGAGAGAAGGAGAAGAAAATCTAGAAGCTCTTGCTTTTTGCCAGTAAAGAATTTCAAAACTGAGGTTAGGTGCGTGGAAGTGGGGCTCAGGATGGGAGGTGGGGACGAGTCTCTGCACACACTCGTCACAGCGTCCTGAGAAGCACAGCTGCCTCCCTCTTGACCACCTCTCCCTCTGAGCCCCGGCCAGCGCTAGAGTCAGGCGCAGCTAGGTCCAGAGCCCCCCCTCCTGGCCTGCTGCATGGCCTTGCGGCATCCCCTCTCTCAGCCCCTGGTTTGTCTGCTTTGCGATGGGAGTACTTCTTCTTGGGCTTGTCGACAGGTGTAAATGCGAAACCATTTCCGACCTCCCATCTCCTCTCTCGCTTCACCCCTCACTCGGCTCCTGGTGCACCCGTGCTGTCTGTTTTGTGCAGAGAGGCCGTGCGGAGGGGACTTTCTCACTTCCCACCCCAAACCTACCAAGTCACTCCCTGCCCACCCACCCTGTTCCTCTCCTTTCCTGTTATGATCGCCCAACACTGATTCCTCCTGTGGGAGGAGGGGCAGGGAGGCCAGCAGACACGTGGGTGTCTGATGTGAAGGAGGAAGGTCAGGGCCGGAGATGGAGACTGAGGAGTCGCCAGGGAATAGGGGGTGATGGAGCGGGGAAGGGAGGCCCAGCCTCACGGTGGCTCGAGGGGTGGCTCATTTTCCCACCCGAGGATGACAAAGCTGAAGTCCCCTTCAAGCTCGCTGCTCTGCCATCGCTCACATGTTGCTTCCGGCCCCTGCTCACGGTCACAGGACAGCCGCACCACCTCTGCCACGGTGGCCGTGGTCCAGGCTGGAAGAAGCAGACGGTGCAAGGCGGGGACGGGCTCCGCTTCCCGCCGCTCTCCCGCCCCGCAGGTGCTGCCTACACCTTATTGGTCAGAACCGGGTCACGTGGCGCCTCTCGCTGCAAGGCAGGCTGGGAAATGTTCCATATTTTATGGTCATGCCTTAACGTCTCCGGAATTGAGGTGTGCTGTGTAACTAGTGCGGTGGTGTGGGGTGGTTGGAGGGTTTTTTTCTCAGTCCTTTATTTTTTTTTAAGATTTTTTTTTTATAAACTAGATTTTTTTTTAAAGATTTTATTTATTTATTTATTAGGAAAGAGAGAGAGTGAGAGAGAGCAGGTCAGAGTGAGAAGCAGACTCCCCATGGAGCTGGGAGCCCGATGTGGGACTCGATCCCGGGACTCCGGGATCATGACCTGAGCCGAAGGCAGTCGCTCAACCAACTGCGCCACCCAGGGGCCCCTTTAAGATTTTTTAAAGAGATTTTATTTATTGATTTGACAGAGAGTAGGCAAAGAGGCAGGCAGAGAGAGAGGGTGAAGCCGGCTCCCTGCTGAGCAGAGAGCCCGATGCGGGGCTCGATCCTAGGACCCTGAGATCATGACCTGAGCTGAAGGCAGAGGCTTTAACCCACTGAGCCACCCAGGCGCCCCATTCTCATTCTTTTATATAGAAAATTTTGAATGTACAAAAGAATAGAGAAAATCATACATGAACCTCCATGTATCTATCACCTAGTTTGAATAATTATCGGCCCAGGCACCCGGCTGCTGTTCCATCTCGAATCCCATCCACTCCTCCCACTTTGGTGATCTTGAAATCAATCCCAGACGGTCGGTCAGTAAGTCCGTGACTCCTTCGGCAGGTTCCGTGACACCTTCGGCTCAGTGAATCACCCTCGGTCTTGAGCCAGGTGCACAGAGCATCTTTTGTGTCGGTCCCAAAATGGAAGTACAGAAGGGGCCATGGTGTCAGCCGATCCGAGTCTGAACTCCTGCTTGGCTTTGGGCTCAGGAGGGCAAATGGGCCAAAACAGCGCTAAGAACTTGGGCCACAGAGACCTCTGCCCCGGAGCCCAGTGCTCCGGCCCAGAAGATGCCGGCCTGTGTTTGGGAGCACAAGGTGCTGTGCCCCGTGCCTGTCTCCTGGCCGTGGGAGGCCCCAGCTCCTCCAGGCTCGCCGTGCTCCCTGGGGCCGGGCGACTCCAGGGCTGGGTGGGAAGGGCAGGCAGGGTGGGAAGGCAGCTCTCCTGTGGCAGCTGACGAACTCTCTCTCCCTGGCCCCCAGGTGGACCAGCGGGTGCTCCAGGACCTCCTCCTGGAGAAGCTGCCCAGGCTGATGGCTCACCTGGGGCAGCACCGCGTTGATCTCTCCTTCCTCACCTTCAACTGGTTCCTCGTGGTCTTTGCAGACAGCCTCATCAGTAACATCCTTCTCCGGGTCTGGGACGCCTTCCTGTATGAGGGCACCAAGGTGGGGCCTGTCGGGGTGATCTGGGGACAGTCCTGAGCAAGGCTCCGCAGCCCTCGGGGTATCGGCTCCGTCCCTGGAGAATGGGAAGATATGCTTCCCTGGCAGGGCTGTTGAGGGCCTCTCCCGGGAGCATGGCTTTGTACACAAAAGTGCTTTGCACACGTAAGGAGAAGGGGTGGGTCTGTATCTGAAGATGTGCCTTAAATTTGGGCGGATTTCCTTTCCCTGGGGAAAAGCATGGCCACGATCCAGGAGGCCCAGCCCTCTTCCCTCCACTGGCCATCTAGTCACCTGGGCCCCTCCTTCTCTTCCTCCTGTTTGGACTGAGCCCCCTTTTGGGAGGCTGGCACATGGGTGTGGTCCCAGCTTTGCCCCTTACGTTTCTAGGAGGCCCCAGGCAGGCCTCCCTGTGACCACCTCGGTTTCCCCATGGTGGTTGATAACGTACCACAGGTTACAGAGCACCTTCGGGTATCTTACTCCATTTGATTCCTGCTGGTGCCCCATGTAAAGACAGTATTACCCCCATTAGGTCCAACAGGGTAGCACCTCAACCAGGCCCCCAGGACAAGGGAGGACAGAGCCAGGACTCAGTCCCCATGCCCAGGTTCCACACTGCGCTGCCTGCCCCTGCCCCTCGGCCTCCCCGCACTCAAGCTTTCAACCTCTGCAGCCTGTCCGGCGGGGGGTCCCCCACACCATCTGGGTTAGGGGTTTCCCCCTCCTGGGGATTACCTGCCCTGGCCCCCCGTGCCCCACCTGAGCCCCCACTTTGCCCCCCAGGTGATATTCCGCTATGCCTTGGCCATTTTCAAGTACAACGAGGAGGCGATCCTGAGACTGCAGGATGGCCTGGAGATCTACCAGTACCTGCGCTTCTTCACCAAGACCATTTGCAACAGCCAGTGAGAACCCACTTCCGCCCCTACCCTGCCTGCCCGTCATCCCACCCCCCACACATGCCCCAGGGCCCGTAGCCTAGGGTAGGCAGGTGTTTGCAGAGTGGAGATTTGTTAGTGATACTGATCCTCAGCTTAGAAACCTTTAGGGACATCCCACTGCCCCAGTGGTCTCTTTGCCCCTTACTTACCGTGGCATTCAAGGCCTCTAGGCAGTTTCATTTCTTTCCCACCTTTTCCTGCCGAACAATTATTTGAGTTCCTAGCTCAACACCAACCTCTGGGATTTGGGCCTCACACTTTCTTCTACTTAGAATGCCTCCCTGTCACCTCCACCACGGCCATCTTTGCCGGGCCAACCCCTACTCATTCTTCAGAACTCAGCTCACACATCCCTCTTCCAAGAAGCCTTCCCTGATAAACCTTTCCTTACTGAGTTAGAGCTCCCATAGCCCTAAGCTTCTTCCTGCCTCAGTACACATCACTTCAGGTGGAAGTTGTCTTCTTATTCGCTGTTTCCTTCCTGGAAGGTGAGCCATCCGTGGGCGGGGGCCGGGGCCTCAGCCACATGCACGGAACAAATGGCAGGGTGCCTGGGAGGCCCGGTGAATGCAGACCCAGGGGGGCCCTGGCTTTGGGCTAACTGTGCTCTCTCCCCAGGAAGCTGACGCACATCGCCTTCACCGACATGAACCCCTTCCCGATGAAGCAGCTGCGGCAGCTGCGGACGGCCCACCGGGAGCGGCTGGAGGCTGAGCTGCGCGAGCTGGAGCAGCTGAAGGCCGAGTACTTGGAGACTCAGAGCTCCCAAGGCCCCGCGGTGGCAGAGGGTTGCACCAGTGAGGACGAGGGGGAGGGGGAGGCCTGATTCGCTACCTGCCCTCTCCAAAGCCCTTTCTCCCCTTTGGCTGCCAGGCCCCCAGGAGGATAGCCATGGAGCAGGGGCCTAGCCCGTGATCCCCAGTACCACGTGACCCTGGGCTAGTCCCTTCCCCTCTGTCGGCCTCAGTCTCCCCATCAGAACATTGTCTGCTGTGAAGCCATTGGTTGGGACTCATGAGCACATACCCAGGGATGCCACCCCTTTCTCTCTTCTTCCACCGAGCACTTTAGCACACAGACAAGCAAGAATGCTGTTTTATAGGGTAATCTGAACATTCTTTAAGTGTTATCTGTATAAAACAATGTAAGTATTGGAAATAGCCGACAAGCTTTGGAACTTGAATGATTCCCAGTCATCAGCTGCTCCTGGGTGGGCCCGGGGCCCCAGGGTGTCCCATCACTAGGGCCTTCCCAGCCTGGGACATCCCTGGGTTCTGTTTCTGTGGGTGTCTCTGCAGGGCCCGCCCCCCCTCCCCGGTTTCCTGGGGAGTGACGGCCCTGTGCATTTGGGGGGTGTCTTCCTGGGACAAGGTACCTCTCCAGTGCTGGTTCTGCTTATGTCCCGGGCCCAGCGCCCTTCCACTGGGCCTATTTCCTGAGCCTTGCACCTATGCCCTCCTCTCCACTCACAGCTTGTTCTGGGGGGGAGGGGTTCCGAGGGAAAATCCCTGCCCACACCAAGAGGAACTTGGTGTGGGGTTGGGTAGAGAGCCCTGGGTCCGGTACCAGGTGCCTGACCTCCCTTGGCCAGCTTCACAGGCCCAGGCAAGAAAAGTCACCTCCTCTCTGAAACATGAGTGGCTGGAAGGTGAGGAAAAGGTGGTGAGAGGGACAGAGCTCCAGCCTGTCACCAAGTCATGGCCAGCTCTTCTGGCACCCACTGTGTGCAGGAACTCAGTTTCAACTCACCTGGGCTCTTCTGGACCCTTCCTCAGCAGTCGGAGGCCTCCCCTATTCCCCTCAAGGCAGAGAGTCGAGGCTGCATAAGTGATTTTGGCCGCTCATTTCTCAGCGAACCCTTGACTGAGTGGGTCCAGGCTCACACTAGGTAGTCAGGAAGGACTAGGGCTAGGGGATTCTGGCATGGAAACTTCCAGTTCTGATCTGAGGTTCCTGTCCAGGGCTGGGAAGGAGACTGCCCCTGTCACTGGGGACTTTGAGGTGTTGGCGCACCAGGCACCCAGTTCCCCAACACCGTGCCCCCCACAGAGCTCTAGGGGAGAGATGTTCAGAGTTCTTTCCTCCCACATGACAGAGGCTGCTGGCCAGCCCAGGGCCCCGCGTCTGCCGTGAGCACCCCACATAGGGTCTTGACAACCTTCCTCATTTTTGCTAAACTTTTACATCTGCTGAGATCCTTTCACCGCCAAATGGCATCTGTGAGGTGTGAAGGTGGCCTGCGGGGGTCCTAGGTGCACCCCCAACAGGCTGGGTGCTGTACCCCTAAGGGCATCGTTGAGGAGACAAGGGAGCCAGCCTCCCAGAGCTCCCAGGAGGGCTAAAGGACACGAGGCTGGCACAGAGTAAAGCACCACCACCAGCAGGGAGCGCCCTTTTTTTGGAGAAACATCACCTAGAGGGCTTCAAAAAGGCCCAAGGCTCCAGGAAAGATGGCCCAGCTGGTCTTTCAGGTCCAGCCTTGAAATTCAAATTCCCTCCTCAGCAAAAAATAAATCCAGATCAGACAGAGACTGTCAGATAAATGACACCCCCCTCTCCCCTTCCTATCTCTCCCCTGCTTCCTCTCCCTGTCCTGCCTTCTTCCTCTCCTTCCCTCATCCTTCCCCTCCTCCTCCTCCTGCCCATTCGCCTCACCCTTCTTCCCTTCTCCCTCTTGCCCCGCCTTCATCTCCCCTCCCCACCCCCAGGAGGAGGAGAATCTCGGGAAGGGGTGGTGTTTGCTGTTGACCCAGCCCCCGGCGCCCAGTAACCTCGGGTTTGTACCTGGCTGCACCGCGGCATCACCTCAGCGGCTTTTAAGGAACACTGGTGCCGTGTGCCACACAGCCTGTTGGGGGTGGGGGCATTCTGATACACCAGAAGGGCTGCAGATCACAGGACTGGCCCTGGTCCGGCTTCCTCTAGCCCTGAAATGAGATGCCGGAGCCGGAGCCAGGAATCAGAACCGCCTGTCCTCCAGCGCTGCTCACTCCAGGTTGCGCTCAGTTTAGAAACAAGAAGATGAAGCCTCAGAGAGGCTAACTAACTTGCCCAAGTCACACAGCCAGCAGGTGGGTGCTTAAACCATGCTCCAGCCCTAGAGGGGCTGTCAGACCCACAGAGGGTTTCTTTCAGCTCACCTCAACTTCTCCGGAGCCGAAAACACCAAAGGATCTGGGGGAAAGAACAGGCCTGGCCTCTAGCTTCCTGAGTGGTATAGGGCCCCATGGGAGAGCTCCAGGCAAGGGAAAATGGAAGAACCATCCACCTGACAGAGAGGCTGTAAGGGACAGGTGAGGGTGGGGGTCACACCTCAAGAAGGTCTGTGGCGGCTGCTGCCTTCCCTCCCTCCCCCTGCTTCCCCAAGGGTGTTTGGGGCCCACCCGTGGTGTCAGATTGCTGGCCCTGCACCACAGCTGTTGCCCCCTCTCCCCAGGGCCTGCTGCCTTCTAGGGCTGGAGGATCTGATCCCTCACAGCCCACCCTCCTACCCCAGGGGATGGGACCTCTCGGCAGGGAGCATCTCTCTCAGACACTAGGCCCCCAGCAAGCTGCCATCCATGCTGCACTGGATAGGGAGGGGACAGGAGTTGCCCAGGGAACCTCCCTGGAGCACTGTCCCCAAGAATAAAGGGACTCCTGAAAGGAGAAGGAAGGAAGAGCCTGGAGGGCACTTTGGAAGACTTCCCCACCTCCACCCCAGAGTAGGAGGTGCCCTGACTTCTACAGAATGCAGTAACATCCCCCACACTCAGAACCTCCCCCCCAGGCACTGCTATGCCCTCGTTCTTAGTTCAGTCTCCCAGGGCACGGACCTGCTCCATGTTGGGCAGGTAGATGAAGAATTTGCCACCCTTCCTCACACACATTCTGGTCCTGCATGTGGCATTGACCCACACGTGGCATATTAGACAAAACTGGCCATGTTGACACGTAGGGAAGGGAGGGGGTGGCGGTTTCCTGGCCTGTCCCATTCAGCCAAGCCCCGATATAAGATACTGGCAGATGGGCCCAACTTGGAGGCCAAACCTATTGTGTGGTTTTCTAACTAGGGGTCCTGGGCAGGTCATCTCTGCTCTGGCCTCAGAATGTGTGCGATTCATAATATAGTTGGGGGTGGGGGCGGGTAGCCTTCCTCAAAAGGGTTAGAGGGAGAGAAGGGGCGGGAGAACAAGGACACCTCCCCCGACAGACACACACACACACACACACACACAAGTGTACGGGCATATGCACATTCAGATAGCCTCAGAAAGTTAGTGGTGCCCATCCACCTCCAGGAATGATTAAAGATAAAGGCAATATTGAGCCATTAAGTTTAAGGAACTCACAACATTCTGGTTTCTCCATATGCTTTTCTGAAACATAAAATATCTGACTCCTGCTGATACCTGAAGCTCGCCCTCAGTCTGAGCAGTGCAGGGGTGGGGGTGGGGGCTTTGAGGGATACACACAGGAGGGATGGGGAGTGGGGAGGGGGCTCCGCCAGGGAGAGGCCCAGTGAACAGTGAATAAGTTGCAGGCTTTGACCCTGGTTATTCTTTCCAAGGAGATACTCAAGAGGCCCCACTTACTTAGCCACTCTAAGTCTCAATCTTCTTACCTGTAAAGTGGGGGTAATAAGAGCGGCTGAATAAAAGGGTCACTAGGATTAAATGAAATAATATATGTAAAGTACATAGTATGCTCTGTTATTCGCTCAAAATTGAGCTGGCTACTGTTCTCGGTGTTCTGAGATACACAACCGAAGGAAACAGAGCTCTTCTCAAGAGGGGTGGTGTGATGAAGTGGCTCTGAGCTTGGGCTTGATGACTAGCTGTGTGATCTCAAGCGAGGTGCTCAACCTGTCTATGCCTCCGCTTTCTTATTTGTAAAATAGGTAATGGTGTAACCTCACAGGCTTGTGTGACGGTAAAGTGAGCTAATGCGTTTAAGGTGCCTGGAACAGTGCCTGGCTCAGTGAGTGTGAGGTGGTGGTATTATTAAAAGGAGGGGCCTCCCCATCTCCTCCCACTGCCTAGTGCGCTCAGGACCCCAGAGCCGGCGAGACCCGGCGGCAGCGCCCCCTCCTGGCTGCGGAGAGAACGGAGTCGTCCCCCCCGACCCACCCCCGTTACCGAGCCGCCCTCCCTGCTCGGTTCCTCCCCGCCAACTGGGAAGCCTTGGGGATTTCTCTACCAGCCCGGGTTTACCAGGCGCCCCCACCCCGTGGCGGGCTCTGCGCGCGCATTTTGCCGGGCCGGTAGATTAAGTTGTCTTGTCTAATTCTCAAACACTCTCGGACGGGGAAACAGTTACTGTTTCCATTCCGCCCAGGGAGGAACAGAGGCTCGGGAGGTCGAGTCCCTCGCCCCGCGGCACGCCGCGAGGGAACGGCGGGCTCGCTCCTCCCCGGGCTCCGCTCGGTCGCCGGGCGGCCCGCCCCAATCACTGCGGCGTGTGCGCGCCGGTGTGCGCGCCTGTTCTGTGCGCGTGCGCCCGCCCCGAGAGCGGTCCCGGGGGCCAGGAGCGCGGTCGGGAGGGTGGGGAAGGAGTGGTGCCCCCCGGACCCGGGGCGCGCGGGCGGGGCTCGTGCCCGGCCCCAGCCTCAGCCCCAGCCCCGCCCATCGGCCCCGCCCTCCCGGCTGCGCGGCGAGGAGGCGGCGGCGCCGCGCGCGGGCACTCGGCGGGCGGTAAGGAGCGCCGAGCCGGAGCCGGACGCCGCCGCCGCCACCGCCACCGCCACCGCTACCGCCACCGCCACCTGCGCGGTCGTCATCAAGGTAGGGCGGCCCCGCGCCGCCAGCAGTGCCTTCCCGGTGCGCGCGGTGCGTGCGAGCTGCGCCTCCCGGCTGCTGCGCTCTGGGGGGGATGCAGGGCTCCGCGCGCCGCGGGGGACCCGGCGGGACGCGGGGGGACGATGCTTCCGTCACCCCCGCGTGACCTTACAAAGCACCGCTTCTGTCCAGGCCTCAGTTTCCCCAATGGGATAGCGGGCGCAATGGTGGCCCCTTCCACTCCGCGCCGTTGGGGAGGCCGCACTGAGGTCCAGGCTCCCGACGGCTTGGGACTGGGGTCGGCACTGCCTGCGCCGCCCACCCCTACCGCCCGCAGTGAGGGCCGCTCACGCTGGGTGTGGCGAGCGGGTCCCGACAGGCCCCCCCACGCTGGTGGCATGCGTGCCTCCGCGGGACCCTTCTGGACGCTCCCCCTCCTGACTGGGTGACCTGCAGGGCCTCAGCTTTTAGGTACTGGAAACTGGAAGGGGCGACAGCCCGGGGTCCCCTGGGCCTGAGGGGTGGGGCCGTCAGAGCCGGCCTGCCAAGTCTGCCTTGCTGGGGGAGCCCTGAGTTGGGGGTGATGGGACCGTCAGCTGCAGACTTGCCTGGACCAGACCCATGAGCCCACCAGGATTTAGAGCATAGTATGGGACGTCCTCATCCCCTTCCCTGCCCCTCCAGGTATGATAGGGCTGGATCAGGTTCATGTGCGTGGACCTTGGAGGGGCGACGGTGCCAAGAGAGCTGTGTCTGGGTGGGGTTGCGTCTGGGACAGAGCACGTGTCTGAGGGACTGTGGCTCCAGGCTCTCAGGGTGAAACAAAACAAAAAAACCTCTGGCATTTGGCCCAGTGGCTCAGTAAGATCCCCTCTGGAAGGCCTTCCTGCCCCCATGACACCCCTCTTAGGATGGGGGATCTCAGTAACTCTAAACAGCTGGAAGCTGCTGGTCCTGCTCTGGGCACACGGACATCTTCCTCCACCCGGGGGCTATCATCTGGGGCAATCATCTGGTCCCTTAAATCTGCTCACTTCCGGGCTGAACAGCCCCAGGCCCACCACCCAGTCGCCTGCCGGAGCCAAAGGGAGCAAAGGCAAGAGGCAGGAGCCGAGGCGTCTGCTGCGGAGCAGGTAGTAGTGAGTCTGGGGCTGGTTCAGAGCCCACCCGCGTGGGCTGGAACGTGGGCTCCGCACTTTCGGCACCTGCGGAGTGCCTTTGCGTTAGCAGCTGCCTTAGAGGTCGGGGTGGGGAGAGGAGCCAGAGGAGCCCCTCTCCAGGCCCTTCCTGCCTCCAGTGCCTTTTCCTCATCTTGTCCTGTTGCCTGCCCTGATGGAGGGAGTAGTTTCTGAGAACCAAGTCTGGGCCTTCTGGTCTCTCTTGTGCACTTCAAGACCTGCCCTCACCCAAGAGCTTTCTTGGTGCCTGGGCAGGTGGTGAGCTCCCTGTCATCAGAGGGATGTGAGCAGAGGCTGGGTGAGCACTTACTGGGGGAGGTGAACTACCTTTGACTGCAAGTGCGGGGTTCTCAGTCTGACTGACAGTGTGGCCATGACCGTGCCCTCTGGTTATGGTGGAGCCTCACAGAACCTTGAGCTAGACCACAAATGAGTATTATTACCCCCTCGTAAAAGCAAACTAAGTATATGTGCTGTCACTCAGACGTAGCTCCAACACACATGCTTAAGTGCTACCTAAGTGTCTTGTCATCTCCACGTATGTATAATCTGGGCTGTGTTTTCCTGCTCAGCATTTTGGCCTGATTTAGGGGCCTGGCAGATTCTGGCTGCTACAAGTTCATCCTATGCTAATAATTTGAAAATATACTATGGAATTATGGCATGTCCACGCTGAAAGGGATCTGAAGAAACCATCGCTTCAACCCCCTCATTGTGTAGATAGGCATCCCCTGGCCCCGGAGGGGACATGACTTGTCCAAAGTTGACACAGCCAACCAGCAGCCTAGGCCAGGGTTTCTTATTCCAAGACCAGAGTATTACTTTATTTGTTGGAAAACATATACCTTATAGTAAGTGAAAGCGGTCTGTATTTACTCCAATAAAATGAGCAAAAATAAATACAAAAGGATAAATCTCTCTGCTGGCAAGGCTGTGGGGATCCTCCAGCAGCCTTTAATTTTGCAGGGCAGTCCGGCAGCCTGTTACAAGAGTCCAGGAAAATGATTCAAACGGCCTTTTGCCCCTAGACTTCTTCCTTTGAGGACTTTACCCTAAGGAAGTAACTATAGAGAGAGATGAATGCAATGCTGTTATTTATAACAAGTTTTCGTATAGTGAAGCTTTCGGTGTTTTACCTGAGGTTTAATAAACATTTTATTTGAAAAGTGCAGCTTAAAAAATAGTAGCATTAAAGCTTCCGTTGCCGGGATCCAGCCGGAGTGAAAGCAGCGTGGGCCAGAGGAAAGCTCACGAGACTCAAGTCAGTAGATGTAGATTCCAGGATGAACTCTTCCTGTACCCCACAGTGTGAACTTGGCTCAGTCCCTTTCCCTTTCTTTCTTTTTTGAAGGTTTTATTTATTATTTATTTTAGAGAGAGAGAGCCCCTGAGCATGAGCGGGGGAGGGGCAGAGGGAGAAGGAGACAGACCCCATGCATTTCTCTATCCCAGGACCCTGGGATCATGACCTGAGCGGAAGGCACATGCCCAACTGACTGAGCCACCCAGGCTCCCACTTCCCCTTTCTGACCTCACTTTCCCCATCTGTGAAACGGGATAGATTCAGTGATTGCTGAATTTCTTTCAGCTCCAACAACCTGCCTTGAGGACCTAACAGATCTCTGTAACTGAAGCCTGTGTTGGAACAGTGAACACAGTGATAACCAAAGAATGTTCTAGCCTTCCTCCCCCATCATTAAATGAATCCTCTTAGAGGACTGCAGCTAGTCTTTTTCCCCTGGGAAGGTGCTTCATTCAGCATTCAACTTTTGTTAGTTCCAGATGGCCAGAACCTGGATTGTTGTAGAGTGTAGTGTGGCTTTGTTTTTATTTTTCTTTGCCAGATATCAGGGGACAGAGATTTTTCAGGAGGACCAGAAAATAGTGCAGCAGGATCTTCTGTTTGTTATTTTAAGTCTATAGGCTGTGCCTTGCCTCCTTCAGACCAGATTAGAGACCCTTTGCAATCACACCTCGTATGAAGGGCCTAGAATAGGTGACTTGACTTCTGTGAACATTTATTGGGTACCTACTGCATACTAGGCCTTGAGGTGCCTCCTAGGGTCCTGCAGGTTGCCATGAGAAACACATTAGGTTAAACTGTGTGAAATGGTTAATATCTGACTTACAAGAAATGGCAATTTCATTCAGTTCAGTCTGAATGGAAAATGATATAATTGAAGAGTGCTGTGCTCCCCACCATAATCGAGAGATTGGCGGGGTGCAGTGGAGACTAGGAAAGTGTGATTATAAGCTTGGAAAAGTCCAGGAGGAAGGGCATGGGAGCCTCACCTTGAAAAATCAATAGTAATAATAATAACAATAATAATAATAATAATGGTAATGACATTGAGTACTTCCCACCTGCCTGATTCTGCCCTAAGTGCTTTACATTCATTTGTTTGTTTAGTCCTTTAGCTGTTCTTTTATTGAACACTTACAATGTGCTCAGTATTTTCTGGGGTGGAGGCACGAGTCTTAACAGTAAATAAAATAGACCCAAAAAGGTCTGTCCTAAAGAAACTTCCAATCTAATTGGAAAAAAAAAGACAGTAAACAGTAAGTAAAGCAAATGATGATAAATGGAGTGAAACAAATAAAATGGGAGTTAGGCATGTGAGGGGGAGGGGAAGCGGAAGGACGTAGTTGCAGTTTTAAATTGAGTGGTTGGGGGGATCACTGAGAAGGAGACTTTTGGGTAAAGTCTTGAAGGAGGTGAGGAAGGGAGTTGGGCTGGTTTCTGCAGAAGAGCCATCCTGGTGGAGGGAACAGCCAGTGCAAAAGGCCTGGGGTAGGACCATGCCTGGCAGGGTCCCGGAAGAGCAGGAGAGAACAGAGCGACAGAGAAGGTGAGGGAGACTGGTAAGAGGTGCCCCTGGTGGTCGGATTGTGGCCCCTGCCCTGTACATCATGGAATCCTCGAAGTTTGTGAGGGGGCACTCTTTTTTTTCTTCCTCTTCTTTTTATGAGTAAATTCCACGCCGCCCTTGGGACTCAGACCCGTGACCCGGGATCCAGAGTTGCGTGCTCTACTGACTGAGCCGGCCAGGTGCCCCGAGGAAGGCTACTCCTTTTACTTCTCTTTTTCAATTAAGAAAACAAAGATCCGAGACGTTAGGTAGCTTGCTGAGACCCTGTCTCACAGAGGACCCAGGCCTTCTAGTAGAGGGCAGTGAGGAGCCATGGGACACGGCCGAGGCACGGCCCCTGGGGTGCAGAGCGAAGGCTGCGGAAATGACCCAGGCAGGGGTGAGGGGTGAGGGGGGTGAGCTGGACTCGGGCAGCAGACCGGTGCACGTGGGTGCTGGGAATAAGGACGGGTGGGGGTCCAGGCCAGGTGAGCAGGAGGAGGAAGAGGAGTAAGCCAGGCTGGCTTGAGGCTGATTTATTGAACAAACACTAAATAGCACTTCTGCTGCGGGCACTATCTAAGATTTGATGCGCAGTAACCCATTCAGTCCTCAAAGCATGGTGAAGGATAGGTACTCTCATTACTGTCACTACTTTTTAGGAAAAATGCGTGTATTCTATTGTATGTAAGTTATATCTCCATAAAGTTAACTTACAGAGAAAGTATATATTTTTTTCTATTATAAGTACTTGATGGTAATGGGGAACTTAGAAAAAAAGGAAAACAGAAAATAAATTATCCGTATCTTCTCTTTTCATCTCAGATAATCAATATAAATATTTTGGCATATTTATTTCACCTTTTTTCTATTCTCCCCATTTTTTTAAATGCTTTTGTTTATTTATTTGAGAGAGAGGGAACACAAGCAGGAGGAGTGGCAGGCAGAGGGAAAGGGAGAAGCAGGCTCCTGCTGAACAAGATGCCTGATGCGGGGCTCGATCCCTGAACCCTGGGGTCATGACCTGGGCTGAAGGCAGCTGCTTAACTGACTGAGCCCCCAGGCGCCCTACTCTCCCCATTTCACAGATGAGGACACTGGGCCCCGAGGGGTTGGGCAGTCTGCACAGGGCCATCCATCCGAAGCCGTGTCATCAGGCTCCAGGCTCCAGGGTCTTCGTCACTGTGCTCTGCTGCCTGGAACGTCAGTTGGTGGGTTCCATTGAGACACCCCCCCCCACTCACCCCACCCCAGCATCAGCTCACATGTAGGAAAAGTGAGGCTCAGTGAAAGGCGGGGCCTTGTGGAGCATCCCTCACCTAGTTGGGAGCAGAGAGGTGAGGTCTCGTTCTACTAAGAAATAGGATGCTGAGAACTTGTGCGGGGTTGGTGTGGCAGCTGCTTTCGGACTGGCCTTGAGCCCAGCGTTTGCAGGGGGCTGGCAAGTGGCGTGGCCCCGCCCACAGGGAGTGCCCAGGACCGCGGGGCTGGGCCGCCTGCTGGGCTTCAGGGGCAGGCCCGGGTTCCCTGAGCTCAAGAGTCCCAGCCGTCCTGCGGGCCCTGGGTGGGAGGTGGCCAGGAGAGCGGAGGGAGAGTTTGGGGCCCTGCCAGACCTGCAGGCCCCCTGGGAGTTGTCTCTTGTACTCTGACTGTGCATTTATTTCTGGCTCTGGTGCCAGCAAACTCCTGGCGCGGCCGGCTGCTGGGATGCAGTCCTGGCATCCAGGCCCAGCACGGCTACCAGGTGAGCCTTGGGCCGGGGTCTTCCCCACCCCCCTGCACCCCGCCCCACCTGCAGAATGGCATCATAATGGCGCCAGCTGCAGGATGAAGTGAGGTGTAGGGGGAAAGTGCTGGCACACAGAGGTGCACAGTAGATGGGCAACTACTGCTGCAGTCCCTGAGGCTCCCCCGGGGTGTTGGCTCAGGCTGGGGGATTGAGCCTAGCCCAGCCAGAGTACCTCCCCGACACCCCCTCACACCTGGCTGAACCAGGTGGGGCCCGGCCAGTGCAGGAGGAGACAGAAATGAACCTGGGGCTGTGGCCTGCAGTCCAAGGTTGCAGACAACAGAAGATACAGTGGAACGAAGGAAGCCACGCCCCTGAGGAGCGAGCCCGCACCTGGCCAATAACGCGCTCTGTAGGCAAGTCCTGTCCCTCCTTTCTGCCCCTTGTTCTCCCCCATAAAGTGGGGAGACTGTTTCCTGCCTTGATGATTGTAAGGATCTTCATGCCGGCAGCGATCTCCCGAGGCCTCCCTGTGCTCCTGGGAGTAGGGATGGAGAGAAACCAGACCCGGCGCTGCCTGCGAGGGCGCAGAGCCGGAGGTGGGGGGGGCGGCGCGGGCTGGGCGCAGAGGGCTCCAGCTCTGAGAGGGAAGCCCAGGAGCTGTGGTCATCACAGAGGGGCACTGAACCCAGCCTGGATGGGGCTGGAGGTGGGGAAGGCCCCCCGAGGAGCCGATGTCCGAGCTGGGTTGCGAGTGGGATGGGAGTCGGCCAGACATTGGAGGGGAGGAAGGCGAAGAAGGTCATCGGGTAAATGGCCCAGCTCTCTGAGCCCCAGCCTCTTCATCTCTAGGATGGCTCAAAGGTAAATACCTGCTTTGCCTGGTTTATAGGGTGGTTGTGAGGCTTAAAATTGGGTAGAGAGCACGGAAGCGCTTTTGAACTGTGAAATGTCAGGCACCTGCTTGTTGTTTATTGTGATGTCTGGAGCCGCTGGGGGTTCGGGAAGCACAGGGACAGCATCCTTCCGGGTCTCAGAGAGCATCCCGCCTATTTTAAAAGGTCTCCAATCAAATCCAGCAGGGAGAGACAGCCTCTATTCACCTCATACCCCTGGAGCTAAGAGCTCAAGAGCATTTCTGTACCAGGTTGTGGCTGTGCTTAGAGGGGGCCCGGGGACATCCGTGACCCAGTCACAGCCTGTCCTGTTGAAGAGGACAAGTGCCTGCAGAAAGGCAGGCCGTAAGCACGGGCCAGGCCTCAGGGCCCGGGGGAGAGGGTCCCTCAGGACCAAGGGAAGCGGGGGAAGGCGGGAGTGCCGTGAGATCACTGAGGGGAAATGGTTCTGGGGCGAGGAGATCCAGGAGGTCACATTACCTGGAAAACCAAGGCAGAGAACAGGGTGTGGTCTCTGAGCCTCCTGGGGTTTAAATATGGGAGAAGAACGTATGTACACGCCTCGAATATGTAAAAGTACGCAGACAGACACACATCAAGCTGGTTGATTATCACTATTACTTTTGTCTTTTCTATGTTTTAAGATTTTGGCACGCTATTCGACATTTGTTTCTAGAACAAGTTGTCCGTATGTTATATATGCGACAGTGTAATGCAGAGAGTGTAACGGCCCGATGTCAGCAGACTGGAGGGTTCGTGGGGGCACCCATAGCAGATGGGCCGGGCAAGGCCTGGATGCTGTCCTCCCGGCTGGCCTTCCAGGACAGTGGTGGGCCGAGGCCAGGGGTGGCTTGATGGCGGCCTCACTGAAGGAGAGGTGTCTGGGACAGGTTCTAGGACTCTTCCTGGGACAGAGACGGGGGTCGGAGGCGGCTGGCAGCACTCTCCACGCGGTGAGCAGACTGTCTGAGAGGGACCGCAGGCTCCAACAGGAGCACGGGGTCAGATCCAGAAAGGTAAGGGTTCTCCTGGTGCTTGGGCCACCCCCTGAGTGGAACTGGGGAAGCAGGGACAGGTCCGGAGGGCCCGCTGGCTAGGGCAGAGCCTGTGTGATGCTTGAGGGTCCCACCTCAGTCTGCCAGACCCCCGCAGCCCCCTCTCGCTCAATGATGCTCGCTCTGGGTCTTGGGTTTGCGGGGCTCTCACACCCCTTCCCGCCTCTTTGCAATGGAAATAAAGAAACTAAGCTCCTGTCATATTTTATTGAATGCAGGGTACCACCTGTTGTGAGATATACCATTACTTTATAACCCATTAAGAAAGAAAAAAACAGCAAACTATAAGTTGCATCCCAGTTCCAGAGATGTTAAATGTTAAAAAACTGTGTCTTGGAATCGATCAGATAATGACATGCGGTAGGCCCACGCTAAACTCTTAAAGTCCATGCACACTCATTTAATCCTCTATCAGCCTCCTGGCTAGATATTCTTGTCCTCTTTTTACAGATCAGCAAACAGGGGCCCAGGCAGGTTAAGGGATTTTTGCAAGGTCACACAGCCCACAAAAGATAAAGCTGGATTCGAGCCCCTCCATCACTTTTTCCTCACCCAACCCCACAAAGAAAAGGTTCCTGAGTGCTGGCCCTTCGGAAGAAGAAAGCGTTCACACTGCAAGAGTAAACGAACGCCAGTTCAGAGTGCAGAAATGCCCCAGTGGCCTAGTCATTAAGCGCCCAGGGCTATGAGTAATGCGGGGAGGCCTGCAGGGGAGCTGGAGAGATAATGGACAGGAAAGGGCTCCGAGAGCTTGTTGGCTGGCTCATTCGCCTCGTCTTCCTTACGATCATTAGCAGGAGCAGGTTGACCTACGGCCCACCCTGGAGAGACCACAGTGACCTGCCCCTCACAGATCGCCCCAGCACCCCACCCAGAAAAGCCCATTCGTGCATTTCCTGCAAAGTTCTTTTTCAATTTACTCTTGCGAAAGAGACCTTTATTTGCGTATGGGTCACTGAGTGCCTGCGAAGCCGGGCTCAGGGCTGGGGTTACCGGGCAGAGCCGAAGAGACGTAGGTGCTGCCCTGCTGGGCTCACAGACCGGAGGGGATGGACAGTGATCCTCGAGCCCCACAGAACCTGCAGCAGGTGCCTGAAGAAGAGAGGGCGTCAAAGCTTGCAGAGCGGAGAATGTGCCTAGTTCAAGGTCACTGCAGAAGGCTATTCTAAGGGAAGAACTTTTTTTCTTTAAGATTTTATTTATTGGGGCGCCCGGGCGGCTTAGTTGTTAAGTGTCTGCTTTCGGCTCAGGTCATGATCCCAGGGTCCTGGGATCATGACCTGAGCCGAAGGGAGCCGCTTAACTGACTGAGCCCCCCAGGCGCCCTAAGGGAAGGACTTTTGAGCTGGGATTGGAACGACCAGCAGGGAGTAATCAGGGGAGGGGAGCCTGCCGGACAAAAGAAACAGTGCCGAGGCTGAAGGACAGGGACCTCTGAGGACTTGAAAGCCCTGAGTGTCCCCAGCTCTGATTCCTGGGAGGATGAGGCTGGAGAGGCGGCGCGGACCAGACCCCTCGGGTCCTGGAGCCGTGGCTGTGGAGCGACGTGCTCAGATGGGCGTCTTTTGGCAAGATTGGGGGGCAAGCTGGTAAGTAGGTGAGCGTGTGCAGGTGTGAGCCGCTGGCAGCAGTGGGAGGAGGGAGGAGCGGAGGGCTTACAAGGAGCGTTCCTGAGGGGCTGGCCGGAGTACGAGGAGGAGGCCACACGGGCGACTGGTGGGATTTGGCTGCGCCGTCACGAGCCCTGCCTTGCAGAGGGAAGTGTCCGGGGAGACAAGAGCTGTAGTGGGAAAGCTGTCACCCTGTTGATTCCTCTTGTCCTCGTTTGGGTTTTGTCCGCTTTTTCCCCCTGCCTTCCGTAGGTGTTCTGCTTCATCCAGAGTTTTGGTGGCTGATAGGGAGAGAGGTCAGCAGGTGAAGGTCTCGGGACGGGGACGAGGTGACCGACCTCAAGGGAGGAGAGGAGAGAGGGGCGGACGGGCAGGGATGAGGTAGAGGAGGCCAGTGAGGGCCCATCTCCCAGGGCCAGAGCTGTGGGAGGGTGTCACAGGTCACTGGGCACAAGAGGCCGATGTCGCACGGCCCAGACGCCATCCCCGGAGCTGGCCTCACGGAGAGGCTGGGTCCAATCTTGGCAGCAGAGTCGAGGGTGAGGTCGCCCCGGAGAGCCGTCTGTGGAACCGGACTCTCTCCTGGGGTCTGAAACAGGGGTGCTGACAAAGGCCCGGTCATATCTGGCAGGTGACAGGAAGCTGAAGGTGGGGAGGGGGCGGTCAGCAAAGGGGCGCTTGGATTAGTGACTTTGGAAGCAGCTGGAACGTGTTCACAGAGTGGCAAAGTGCAGGGGGTGGCCGAGGACAAGGAAAGGAGGGCATTCGGAGATGATGCGGTCCTTGGATGGGGGGAAACTGAGGCTGGAGAGCTCTGGGACTGGTCCAAGGTCCCACAGTGACACAGTAGCTCCGCTGGCACGCAGGTTAGGGTTAGGGTTAGGGTTGTCAGAGGGTGCTTCCTTTCCTCGGTCTCCCTGGGGAGATGAGACCCTGCTGCTCCTGGGTCTGTGCGGCCTGGGGGGGTCTATGGCCGGCCACAGGGTAGACGGGAATGCTTATGGGAAGACTCCGAAAGAGGGAGCAGCTAAGCTGAACCTTGTCGCAGCCAAGCGTGTGGGACACCGGCGGGGACTTCTCGGTGAGGGAACAAGTGTAAGCCGGGCTGCTGATGGCAAGCACGCTGAGCCTCTTTCGGTTGCGGCGAACATACAGCCCGGTTTGGCTCAGTCCAGGGCATAGTATCAGGTCCCGGGCAGTTACCCAGAGCCGGGGAGGCGGGCGCGGCCTAGCTGGCAGAGGGGAGTGTTTTTTCATTTCTGTTGAGAGTTGCGGGCATATGGTGATAATAAAAAGTCAGACTTTTAGTCAGTCTTATTATTAAGTTCTCTATAGAAAACGCACCCCCGGGGCACCCGGGTGGCTTAGTTGTTAAGTGTCTGCCTTTGGCTCGGGTTGTGATCCGAGGGTCCTGGGATCGAGCCCTGCATCGGGCTCCCTGCCCGGCGGGAAGCCTGCTTCTTCTCCTTCTCCCCTTCCTCCTGCTTGTGTTCCCTCTCTCGCTGTGTCTCTCTCTGTCAAATAAATAAATAAAATCTTAAAAAGAAAGGGAGGGAGGGAGGAAAATAAACCCCCTTCTTGTCTGCACCCAGGCCTACTGCCCTTGTCCCCCGCTCTCTTTCCCCCACCCTGCCCCACCTCTCTCCTTGGTTTACTCCTGGGCTACATGTCGACTTTGAATGCCCAACTGAGAAGCCATTGAAGGTTTTGGAAGAAGGAATGCTTCTGTCTCAGGGTCACCCAAATGGGACTCAGCTTAGGAGACGTCGGGTGGGGAGATTAGGAAGACAGCCTGGAGGAGGCGAGGAGGATGTGGGAGATGTGGAGGATGAGAGCAAGGGAGAAGAGAGCTGTGGACTCTCTTACAGGACTTCAGGCCTGCCTCGGGAGGCCCGGGGCCCATGCCCGCAGCTGTCCGCCCCCGCACCGGGCCTGGGTTGGCACATCGGAGGGACCACCGGGCCGCAGGGGCTGCAAGTCCTGTAGGCAGTCAGAGGCAGACTCCACAGGCTCTGGAACTCACCCCCCAGATCCCACCCCCTAAACAAAACCTTCCAGAGTGGTAGGACAGCAGCAGCACCCCTCAGCGGTCACTTCCCAGCCCACAGACGTCCGTGGGACCTCGTGAGTATCCAAACAGCAATGCCACGAGCTGGGTTTGATTAGTCCCATTTTACAAACGAGGAACCAAGGCTTCAGAGTGAAGCAGAGTGACTCCTGGAACCGTGGCCTACGGGTGGCTCCGTGTGTGTCCCCGCCATCCTGACAGCACTCGTAACTGGACTGGGACACACACCTCCACCACGTCCAGCCACCCTCGGAGCCAGCAGGTGACCTCAGGGCACGGGGGGTACAGCTGCAGAGGGCTGAGAGGTGCGGGGGCCCGAGAGCGGCCCAGGAAGGGGCTGCTCTGTGGCCGGGACACGGAAAAGCAGCTGGTTTGAGCATCGAGAACTAGAGATTGGCGTTCTCTCTGGGATCTGTCACCAGCCTGGTGACCGTGGACCAGTTACATCCCTTCCCGCTCCTTGTTAGACTAGATGAGCTCTACCATCCTGTGCAGCCTGAAAATCCTGGTAATCTCCCCGGCTTCTGTCCTGGTGGCCTCCCAAGTGAGGTGGGCGAGACGCTCACTGGGGTGCAGGGGAGAGTCTTACCGAAGAGAGGATCGTTCGGCTTCACTCCTGTTTGGCAGGTGCAGACCCATGGACACCACTCAGGCCGCCAGATGGCCTTGTGCCTCGTGTCTCCAGAAGTCTCTGGAGAGGAGGGCAAAGTACTCTGAGAAAGCGTGGCAAGGATGCCCCTACTCTCTTTTCAGGAGCTTATACAATTAATTTAACCTGGTTAATGAATCCAAGTTAATCCAGACTAATTAATCCAGATTGGATTTGTGGATTATACTAACCAGTTTGAACTAAACTAATCCTTACAAAATGGACAAGTGATTTTAGAAGATTCCCATCTGGGGGCACCTGGGGGGCTCAGTCGGTTAAGCATCTGCCTTCTGCTCAGGTCATGATCCCAGCCTCCTGGGATCGAGCCCCGCATTGGGCTCCCTGCTCCGCGGGGAGCCTGCTTCTCCCTCTGCCTCTGCCTGCTGCTTCCCCTGCTTGTGCTTGCTCTCTCTCTCTCTCTCTTTGTCAAATAAATAAATCTTTAAAAAAAAAGAAGATTGCTATCTGAACAGTGGGTTGTTAGTGGTTCTAATAATATGAGTACTAGCGGACAAGAAATCAACCCTTGGGTTTCCGGCCATGATCACATCCGCAGCCACAAGACAAGGGGAAAAAAAAAACAGTGACAACCTAATCAAGTCTGATAAGAAGTCAGCCCCAGACATTTTTAAATTGGGTGGGATGCTATTTGAAATACAGCTTTAGAATCACTCTGGTTAATGATGAATCTCGCCTCGTGTATATGTTGTGCCTTGCAGCTCCTGATAATAGTTACTTGTATAAAATATAAAATATTGGCGGGGTGGGGCTCATGTTTTTTCTCTTTGGAAGGAGTACATGATCAGGAAAAAAAAAAACCTTCTGCTGCTCTAACCTCCTGGTCCTTTTCTCTGCAGCTGCCCCTTCTGACATATCACCTCGTTTGTGATCCAACTTTGTTCAAGTGGGGTGTGATTTCTCCATCCTTCTACCTGTTCCCCGGGCAGTGGCCCCCTGGCTTCCTCTGGGCCCACAGAGCCCAGCACAGGGATCTGTCTCCAGCAGGAGGCATGGAAAATGTAGGGTGAGTCGATGTGTCCCGATTTACCTTTCCCATTGTGGGGCTGCTGCCACGCCGACCTTCCTGGTAGCAAAGACTTGGGGTGTGTCTTCCCTCCTGACCCTAGGGAGCCCCATCCTTCCCAGCCTAAACCACAGCCGGGAGAAATGTAGCCCGCCTTTCAAAGTCTGAGTCTCAGGAGGGTCCAGCTAGGGTGAATGGCCCTGCCCTCCCCCTGGTCTCACAATTAGAAGCCTTCTTCCCCAGCCATGCTTGGAATTTGTCCCTCTGAGAACAGCAACAAAGATAAGGAAAAAAATATTTGGTACTGTATCCAGGCACAGGATCAAAGGAAACTTTGTTCCATGTCTTAGAGGACTCTCCGGGGCTGGGGTGCTAGAAATCCAGATCCCATTCCTGGTTCTGCCCTTTATGGATGTCCCTGGATAAGCTGACTTGATTTCCCTTTCTGTACCCCATGAGCTCTTGAGGTCTGGCCAGTGCTACTATTCTAAGAAGTGAATCTAGGATCTTTTGGGGTACCTGCTCTACTGTGTGGTTCTCAGCCCCCATCTGGGCGATTTGAGTATGGTCTGGGCTCAACCTAGGTGTGAGTTGGGAACAACTTGGAATATTATGGGGAGGCGATCAAAATGGGGAGAAGATGGGAAACTGAGTCACACAAGAAACTCCCCTCCCTGAGTGGAGCCATCGCAGGGGCATGTGGTCAGGGGCCCCGTTCTCTGACGGGTTGTCATGGGGTGAAGGCCATGGATGCCCTTGGCAGGACGAGAGGGGAACTGTGGATTTCCACTCAATGGAAGAAGGAAGTCAGACAGTGGAGCTGCCCTGCCCCCAGAAGGAGTGAGCTTCCCATCACTAGAATGGTGCAAGCCAAGACCCTCAGACTTTTCAGACAGAATGGCGTGGAACAGAGGACAGAGAGCTGGGCTGGATGTCCACCTGGGTCCCTGACGCTAGGCAGTCCTGTTTTTTGCCCCAGACGTAATAAGATCATTTGAGAGCAGGAGTTAGTGCATCTGGCTCAGAATTAGATTGGAGAAGAGTTAGAGCTTTAAATCAGCACAAAGAGAGTGGGGGAGGGGCGCAGGGTTTTCTCTGCGGCCAGCCTCTTAAGGGAGTTTGGGTGCCTCCCAGCACAGGGTGATCCCCTCCACCCCAAATCCTTAGCCCTTTAAGTATTGCCACTTGGAGGAGAAAGAAAGGACATGGATACTTTGTGCTTCTGGTTTAATCTATATGCCCTGGTCACCTTATACATTCTTTCTAAACGTTTGTTTCAGCCCATTAATACAGTTAAATACCGTAGGGCAGTGCCTCGCTCACAGCGAGTACTCAGTAGAATGCTGTTAGGACTTATTTGAATTTATCTTGGATTTGCCACACGCCAGGCAGTGTTCTAAGTGCCGGTCATACATGAACTCGTTTACTGTTTTAGGAGGACAAAACCTAAGGCCTGGAGAGGTTGACTGGCCTGCCCAAGGTGTCCCAGCGGGTGTGTGGTGAGACCAGCGTGTGAGCCCAGCCCCGGGGGCCTGACTGCGTCTGTAGCCCTTGCTGCCGCTTCTCCATGTGGTCATATCACGCACTAAAGAAACAAAGCCTGTGTGCCTCCGTTCTCCCTTCAGAACCTCCCTAAAGCCTCAAGACGGTTGCAGGCAGAGGTGTACATTCCCACTGTACGGATGGGGCACTGGGGCCCAGAGAGGGACGAGGACCTGAGCAGGGTCACACAGCCAGTGGGGGCAGAGCAGACTGGAGCTGGGCCCCTGGTCTCAGAACGTCTATGTGCCTTCCCTGCGCAGAGTGGGGCTCCCAGCCGAGCCCGGAGAGAGTCCCCGTGAGCCAGCGCTGCTCCCTGGGGGGCTCTTCCTTCCCCAGCAGCAGCCGGAGCCAGCCCCCACGGAGGGACAGCAGGCCCGAAGGAGGGGGATGGGAAGAGTCACCCGTCTGTCCAGGCACAGATCTCCAGACCCTTCCGGAAAGTGCCTGGGAAAGTCGTGAGGCTGCTCACCCTATAGCAGCCCCTTCTGCCGAGGGAGGTGGGGGCAGAGAAGGCCCCACTAGCCAGGAGTAAGGGGGGAGGGAGCACCCGCCTCCCCGGGGAAAGTAGAGCAGAGGCAGGGGTGGAGCCAGCCGGATACCTAGGGGCTGTGAGCTCTTTTCTTCCTTTCTTATTGGGACAGAATTTACGTAACATAATAACATAAAATTTACCGTTGTCACCACCTTTAGTTCTGTGCCCTGGAGTACATTCACGCCGTTTGTACAACCATCACCACTGTGATTTTTAAATTTTGATCTCACAATAGCCTATTCTATTCTTTAATGGTTTAGGGGACATGTATTAATGAAAAGTATGCGTTCGGTGCTGAAATTAACCACGCTTGACAAAAAGGACCACGCCTTCCCCCATGCCAGGCATTGCTTTAAGGCATTTTACTTTATATTTTTTAAATAGTTTTTTTTTTTTTTTTTAAAGATTTTATTTATTTATTTATTTATTAGGAAAGAGAGAGAGTGAGAGAGAGAAGGTCAGAGTGAGAAGCGGACTCTCCATGGAGCTGGGAGCCCGATGTGGGACTCGATCCCGGGACTCCGGGATCATGACCTGAGCCGAAGGCAGTCGCTCAACCAACTGCGCCACCCAGGGGCCCTATTTTTTAAATAGTTTTTTAAAAAGATTTTATTTATTTGTTTGCCAGAGAGAAAGAGAGCGTTCACAAGCAGGGGGAGCAGACTCCCCGCTGAGCAGGAAGCCCGATTTTGGGACTTGATCCCAGGACTTTGAGATCAGGACCTGAGCTGAAGGCAGATGCTTAACCAACTGAGCCACCCGGGCACCCACTTTAAGGCATTTTAAATGAATAAATTCATTGAATCCTTACCGTTTCCCTGTAAGTTAGGTTCTGTTGTTGACCCCAGTTTACAGATGGGAAGACTGAGGCACAGAGAGGTTTTAGTGTCTTTCCCCACATCCCTCCCTGGCTCTTGTCTGGGCCCACCAGTTGCTGCCGCTTGTTGAGGACTCACTGTGCACCAGGCTAACGGCTCTGTTCAGCCTTGGAGCCATTTCATAGCGCCTGGGGAGAGGTAGGTGCCCGTGTGGTTGCGAGATCTAGAGAAGGAGAGTCTGGGTTTCTATCTGGGTCTCTGACTCGGAGGCCTGTGTCTTGACCACCTGACCTTGATGCCTGCAGTTCCGAGGGTGAAGCTGGCATCCGAGCACCCCCCTGGACCGGCCTGCGCCCCTGCTTGTATACTGAGAATATTTGCGAGATGGAAAGGCCAGAATCACAGCCCCAAGTGGCCCCGAGTTAGGAAGCGGTTGTGTGCTCATGGCGCCTGTGGAGGACAGGTTCCTGCTGCCCAGTGGTTGCGGGGCCTCAGCGAAGTGGCTCCACTGCCCTGAGCGGAGCACAGCTTGCCATGTCCACGAGCTGGGGGTAACTCTCCCCGCCCCGAGGCAGATGTGAGGAGTGAACAGGAAGGACTCCGCAAATCACAGAGCTGGCTGGGAGGGCGGAGGCTCTGAGCAGTCCCTGGGTCACCGGCTTCACTGTCACCTGGGAACTCGTCAGAAATGCAGGTTCTCAGGCCCCACTACTGAATTGCGAACTCAGAAACTCTAGGATGGGCCCAGCAATCTGGGGGGTTAGTCAGCTGTCCAGGTGATTCTGGCGCACCCTCAGCTTGAGACCCGCTGTTGGCAAGCTTCACGCAGAATGGGCGTGAGATACCGTCACCCGTGCTAGCGGGGAGTCCGTTTTGGGCCAGAAGAGCCTCCTCAGCCTGGGGCTCTTCAGCCTCAGTTGGACCGCCTGCCCTCCCTGGCCCACGGGCCCAGTCTGAACAAATGATCCGGGGGGAGCTCAGGGAGGCTGGAAATGGGGAGACGGTGGCCTCACCGTCCTCCCTGGCCGCTGTTGCAGTTGCTACCTGAAGAACTGATTAAGGCCGAGCATTATGTCCGTGTTCCTGGGGGGAGGGGGAGAAGCAGGAAGGGGCTGCCCAGCGCCCCGCAGTGTGCTCGCTGCAGGCTGCCCAGTCAGGAGCAGGAAACAGGCAGGCAGGCCCTCGGGCATATCTGGGGACTCTTGGCACCGGGGGATGGGTCAAGGGAAGAAAGGAGACTATTTTCGCATGTAAAACCCCAGCCGCTGAGATGTGACCTATCTGCGGCTCTAACAATGCTCGCACCTGTGGAACCAGGCCAGCCCTTGACTCCCGGTCAGCCAGGCCGAGGCTCTGCGCTCTCCCCTATCAGGCATGCTCTTCTCCTCCCGAGCCCGACAAGGAAGGCCTCAGAATCTTCTTCCCCCTCCTCCTCTTCGTGCCCCACAGCTCCCCGCTCCAGCCGACTGGAACCAGACATGAAACAGAAGCCACTCGCCCACCTATTTCTTCCTTAGGTACAAGCCCAGAGTTGAGGGAAGAAAATACTTTCTCTGGCCAGTCTAACCACCTAATAGCGCGGCCACATTTCGCATCACGTGGCCACACCCCTGGTTTCAAACTGACGTCTTCCTGAGGTCTCGGGCACCACGGCCTCAGCCAGATTCAGAGCCTTCGGGGGTGCCTGCTGGCGGGCCCTCAGTGCTCCTTGCACGTGCCCAGACCCCAGCCAGACCCGACCCCTGCGGTTGGTTCCCTGGCTGCGTCTCTTACTTCCTCCCCCTGCAGGGCACACCCCCAGCCCTGTCACTCTGCCCCGCTCACCTTCCTCAGCCTTTCGGGCTGGCCTCAAACATTCCCGCCCCCCGGCTCTCACCCACTCCGGGGATTTCCGCCTTCCCCTGCAGCCTGTTCAGTCCCGTTCGCCCTGAACTGAGCTCGCCGGTTCCGTGTCGGCCTCCCCGGTCAACCTGAGCCCCTGAGGGGCAGAAGTGCCTGCCAGGGTCATCCTCGCCTCTCGCCCACAGTGCCCAGCACAGGCCGGGCTCTGGGAGGGCCCCAGGGTCCCTGCAACAGGGCAAAGCGGGCGCTGACTTGTGGGCCAGAGGTGCCCCCCCCCCCGGCAGGTGCCCGTCCCGGAATGGGGGCTTCCACTCACTGTGGAACCCCGAGCCGGGCACTCCCCGACCCGGGCCTCCGTGGCCCTCTCTATACAAAGTCAGATTTAGAAGCTCTGCTGGGACCTGAATGGGGAGGAGGAAGTGGAACCTCTGGATTGTCACCCTCCTGGAGGTGGCTTTAGAAAGTCCCCTGTGACCCTTGTCTCTTGAAACTCTCAGATAAGGAGATTGTGGGGCAATAAAGCTGCCTGAAGTTTTGGTCTGGCCTGACTTAGGGGAATAAACAGGAAGCAGCCGGGTTCTGTGTCTCTGGAGGAGCGAGGCCAGCAGGCCCCAGCCCTCCGAGGACTGGGGCAGCCGACAGGTAGACAACTCTGTCGTGCTCCCGCCCCGGGTTTGGTGCATGTGGGCTGCAGAGCTTTCAGTGGACCGTCCTAACCGTCGGGCAAGGTAAGAGCACTACCTGCCTGAGGAAACGAAACCCGAGAGCGGGTGAGATTTGCCCAAGGTGGTGGAGCAAACTGGTGGCGGAATCAGGACCCTCCCACCTGACCAGCACACCTGCTGTGAAAATTCCAGGCTCGGCGCAGCCCCCCCACCACCGTTCCTCGTGCCCAGCGATGGGGTTCGGGAGAGGCTCGTGGTGCGAGTGGAAGCTAGTCCAAGAGCCCGGTGGGTCCCCCCACACCCGCCCCCGTACCTGCTTGTGGGATCTGGCCTGCGGGTGGGCAAAGCAGAGGGGAGGACCATTCCGACCCGGCGGTCTGATGGCTGGGTGGCCAGACGCGGGAGCAGGACCGCGGGGAGGGAAGAGCACAAGCACCGCTGAGCTCTTCCTCGGTCCCAGATGTTTGCAAGGTCTTCTCCAGCCGTTACCTTGTTCAATCCTTGGTAAGCCTCCGTGAGGTAGATGGTAGGGTGCCCTTTTACAGATGCCGATGCTGAGGCCCGGGGACAGGTGGAGGTCCAGGATTTGAACCTGATTCTCCTCTTTCCCTGCGCTGGGCAGCCTCAGAGGATAGAGAGTGCTCTGGCCGGCGAGCCAGCGTGGCTCCCTGGTGGTGGTTCTGTTGGGTCCAGGAAGGTGGAGGGAGACGAGGAGCATCCTCGGAGCCCAGTTAAGTACCAACATGGGCTGACTGGCTTCCAGACGGAGAGAAGGGGGCGTGAGCAAAGATGGCGTGCCTGGGAAAACAGTGCTTGAGGGGGGAGCAGATAAACCATTTTGGCTAAAGGACGAGTTGGTAGAGATGAGATGCGGCCAGTGGAGTGTGGGGCCCCGCACCCCAAGTCCAGCAGAGGGCTTGCTCCAGAGGGGACCTGGGGTGGTGGGTCTTAAGGGAAATGACGGTGTCCAGGTCAGGGCAGGAAAGGAGCCCTGGGCCGAGGTGGGGGAGAGGGGGAGTGCGGCCCAGAGAGAAGGCTGGCCGGGCTTTGCAAGACTTGAGGGAGGGGGAGAGTACAGTTGGAGGCCGTGGGGCAGGGGAGGTCAGGCTGTCACAGGAGGTGCCCCCTCCCCTTCGGTGCCAGGGAGCTGGCTCTGGGCAGTGTCAGATGTCGGGGGAGGCTCTCCCTCGGGCCTAATCTGAGGAGGAGAGAGGCATTTGGCTCTGTGTGTGACTCAGCCTGTGTTTCCTGTGGGCCTGCCGGGAGGCATCTGTGCCGGACCAGAAGGACCGGAGACCTGGAAGGAGGGAGATGGGGGCAGGGGAGGGGCCCCACGGCAGAGAGAACCTGGACACGGGGCTGTTTTTACTTGCTGGCTGGGCTGTGCCGAGGGAGGAAGTCCAAGGGCTGCCCCTGTCTTACCCAGAACCCACCGGGAACCCCAGTCGCCTCCACACAGGGCTGAGTGAGGCGGCTGGCTTCCACCCCAAGGCCTTCTACCCTGCCAGGGGGATGCACTCTTACACTCTTCAGGCTCCTCTCCACCAACAGAGATTATTAGTTAGCTTTTCGTGGGTGCTCGTCTGTTCCCTCCATCAACGTCGTGGGCGCCAGGGCTCAGAACTCTGTGCCTGGGAGCTGCTTTGCACTTTCTGGCTTGAGATTTTCACTCAGATCTCCAAAATGCTGGGCCCTCAACACATACCTTCACGTGTGCCATCAAATCCTAGCGTGCTGAAAACATGGGGACCACAGCAGTCACAACAGCAAACATTCGCTGAGCACTGAGTATGCCCCCAGCATCACCCCATGTGCTGTATGGATGGTCTCATTTCATTGTCCGGGCAGCCCTGTGACAGCGTGGGCCCAGGTCTCAGCAGCTTGGCCTCAAATGCCAGCTCAGCCTCCGACTAGCTGTGTGGTTTTGGACAAGCTGCTTGACCTCTCTGGGCCGCCAGCTTTCTCCTCTGTAAAAATGGGGTGATAATAGTACTTCGGGGATTGCTCCGAAGACTGAGTTAGTACACGGAGCCTACTCCATGCATAGTAAGCAGTGCGGTAGCTGGTAGTTGTTACTGTGCCGAATTTTGCCGGTGAAGAAAGGGACACGTTAAGTCACCCACCCAAAGTCACACAGGTGTGGCGCACTCGGTCTGCAGTTACAGTGTTCACTGGGTCCCCAGTGGCCACGTGTAGGGCACGTGGAACATTGCTAACGTGATGGAGGAGCCGCATTTTACATTTTATTTCCTGGTACTTCATTGTGACTTTAATCTAGAAGCCACAAGGGCCCCGTGTCAGACACGGCCGGTGCGGGGGTCCCACACCCAGCGATCTGCTGCCCGTGGTGATGCTCGTGTGCGTTCGAAGTTGCCGCCTGCAGCCCGGTGCTTTAGCCATCTCCCGCCTTCCTGCCCTCGGCTGTGTCCCCGGGAGGCGTCCACGTGCGCACAGCCGTGAGGGCACTGCCTGTCCCCGGGGCCAGCACCGGGCCTGGCCCAGAAGAAGCACTATGTCAATAGCCAGTGAAGCTTGCTGATTGAATTAAGCCAGCTTCATTGACGAACCTTATCTTCTTCTGCTTTGCAAGTGCTGTGCTCTGGTTCAGGATGTTGGGCTATTCAGGAAGTCGGTTCTAGAGCCTTCTCTTTCACAGAGCAGGTTGCTGGAGTCAAGATTACGAGTGACTTAGAATCGTTGCGTGTGAATCAAATGACAGTTTTCTGGAGACCTCTGAGGTTGACGGGATGCCCAGCTTGCCTCTGTTTGCCCGGGACTTTCCCAGGCATTTCCTGTTTTAGCATCAGGAATACGTGCCCCCACCCCTCTCCCCACATCCCGGGCAGACCAGGACAGGTGGTCCCCCTGCTTCTGTGGAGAGCGACAAGGTCTCTTCTTGCTCTGAAGGAAGGAACAAAAACCAGTGGGGTGAGACCCTGAGGCCCAGGTCCCCGCCTCCCATCTTGTCTCTGCAGACCCTGTTGCTGGCCTGTGGAAGGCAGAAATAGAGACCTTGTGCCAGGAAGTGACAAATAAGCCAGGGCTGGCCTCAGATGAGCAGAAACGACTGTGGATAAAATTCTCACTAGCAAGAAGTCACTAAGACCTGTGGTTTCTTCTTTCTGCCTGGTGAGATAGGAAGCCTCCGCGGGAGTGGCTGGTTAAGCAGAGCCGCGTGTGGACATCAGGGTGCCTTGACCTCACTGGGGCCTTGCTTCCTGGGCCAGATGTCCAGCCTCCTCCTGGGGTGGATCAGAGGCCCTGATAAGGATTCAGAAGGAAAGAGAAAGAAGCTTTCCGGTGGAGTTTGGAGCCAAGGTCAGGATCAGGATAAGCCTTATGTTGGGTGATAGCACGGGCACAGATTGGAGTCAAGGTGAGGGACCCGCCCATAATTAGGTGTTTGTTGCGTTAACTCTTGGTCTTTGTAGATCACCTTCAGAGTATACTGTATTCTCACAGTAGCCTTTTTTTCATTTCTTAAGCCTAGGAAACCGTGGTTCTAATTCCCCTCTGTTAACTGCACTGACCTTCTCTGGAGGCACGTGGGGGGTGGGGGGACCTGCTCACCAGGCCACAAGGTCAGGTCTTAAGAGAACAAATAAAACTGCAAACACTAGATGAGGAACCACAAACTCGCAAACGGCTGATGGTAGCCAGCAGCACCAGAGCCCTTCCCTCGCCTGAGTCTAATGCAAATTAGATAATATCCCGCTTTCCCTGAGGCCAGGAACAGGCAATTAATGAATAATCTATTATGCCGGCTTGTACCACCCCCAGTTTGGGTTTGGTTTCGCTCACCTCGCAGCTAACCCTTGTCCTGCAGTGAGGCAGGGCTGGGCTGGGAAGACAGGCCTTTGGGGCCGGCGGCAGGAAGTGTGTGTGTGTGTGTGTGTGTGTGTGTGTGTGTGTGTGTGTGTGTGTCTCACGCACACATCAGAGAGGAAGGCGTAGTGGGAAGAGGGGCCTCTGGGGCAAGCTTTGGCCTCTGCTTCCCACCTCCCATTGCTCCTGTAAATGTGATCACCTCCCCGGCACCTCAGTTTTGCCCTCATCGAGTGGGACAGGAGTCCGCACCTACCTGGCAGGGCAGCTGGAAGGGATGGGACAGGCAGCAACGCAGTCTCCTGTCAGGCATTAGGAAATAATCTCAATGGGATGTTAAACCCAGAGATGACTAAATCTTTTGGGGGAGAGCAGGGAATCTGCAGCCCACAAAGCCTAATCCTGTGGCACCAGGCCCACTAAGCACACATGGGGATAGCAGCCACACAAGCCACCCCCTACTTTGTGCCCCAGCGGGCCGGCCCACCACGCCTAAGAAGGCATGCTCTGACTTTGATGCGGGCCCAGCTGGATAGCACCAGGCAGGACGGGACTGGTGGCATGGGCTAACCTGGCCCAGATCGGCCGTTCTGGCCCAGCCCATGGGTGAGGGCCCTCGAGGTCCCAGGGGCCCACTGCAGTCTGCATTTCCAGGCAAGTGCCTGCTTGTGGGGGAAGTAAAACTCCCACTCTCTGAATTGCTGAGTCCTTAAATTCATGCATGCACGGATAACACACATGCACGCCCAGGTGCAGCCGCACACCCAAAGAGATGCCCGCGTGCGTGCACACTCGTGCATGTGATGAATGCCGCGCTCGTGCACACATCTGCACACCGCGCACACACATTTGCACAGACTTCACCCACATAGATGTGTGCACACTCCCATACCGCGAGCACAGGGAGAGTCAGCCTGGCTTGGCCCCACCCCCCACTTCTGTAAGTTTCCATCTGCAGCCGCAGGTCTGGAAGAACTTTGGCAGGGGAGATAAGGCGCCTGGGGCGGGGTAGGGTGGGGTCGAGTGGGAAGTGGAGTTGGGGGCAAGGGGACAGAAGGTCGCCAACACAGTTTTAGTTTTCTGCCACTGTTCCACAGTCGCTGGCTTCATCGGTGGAAGCAAAGAGCCCTCTTTTCCAGAAGGTGTCCACGTAGTTTCCTGAGCCTTGTTTTACTTTTCTGTGAAGTGGGAGTGAGAATGGTCATGACACCTCCGCTTCGGGGCTGAGGGGAGATCGAGGGTGTGATGGGCAGGAAGGAGACCTCCTCGTCGCCGTCACCCTGTCACCCCGTCACCGTCGTCCTCTACAGGAACCTGGAGCTGGAGGCTCTGGGGGCGGGACTGGGTTCAGCCCCCAGCTCCGGCTTGCTAGCTGTGTTACCTCCCGTGGCTTCTCCTTTGCTTCTCAGCCTCAAGCCCTGCCTCTTCTCTGTCCCCTTGCTCTCACCTCCCACCTGTTCCATGCTGTCTTGCTCTTGGCAATGAAGGGAATCCACCCAAAAGTGAGCTGGCTCCTGCCCTGTTGGGATCCCTGCAGCAGCTCTGCCTTGCCCTCAGAGTTTAGGGCAACGCCTTGCCCTTTTCCGTGGCCTTGCCTCCCTGTCCGCCTCTCCGCCGTGGGTTCCTGCGCCCCAGCCACACCGAGCACAGGCGGCCATCACCAGGCTACCATTGGTTGGGGCTGCTCGGGGCAGGGTATTAGGACGGAGGGACAGACTGTCCTCCGTGACAGACAGCCCCCCTTGCTCAGTGGTTCGCTCTGCCGGTTTATGTCTCTGTCACGCGGTATGTCCAACATTTGCTGCTGAAGGTGAGGCAGAGTTGGGGGGCCTGGAGCTGAGCCTACTGATTTGCCCCCTGCTTTCCTACCCCCGGCCCCGGCCCAAGGCAGCTCCTCAGCTGCCATGTAGTGACCAAGAGCCTAGGGACAGCTTGGTCCTTGCTGTTCTTTCCTAAGAAGACCCCCAGGACCCATTTCCCTCAGGACCCAGTGCAAAGACGGGCTGCTCCTAGCGTGGTGGCTTATATCTTACATACACTGACTAAAAATCCCTTTGTGACTCAGTTTCCCTTATCGAATTGGCCACTGGGAGGCTCGGACCAAGTCTGAGGTGCACCTCCGCTGTGCGGAGGACCTGATAGCGCACATTCAGTAGCTCAGCTCCCCGAATATCAGGTGATCTCTTTGTTCCTGCATTTTGCTTCTGTCCCCCCTGCCTCACCGTGCCTTTTCCGTGTGCTTCGATCTTGTGTGCGCTCCACTTCTGTAAGGCTTCTTACATCCTCTCTGGGATCAGACGGACGGTAATTAGTCCGTCTGTCCCTGCATTCTGGGCTGCTTCCTGGAGCTTTAGCAAATGTATCTCCTAAAAGGAGAGTTGAAGTGTCTGAGCTTCTGGGACAGACCTGTCCCAGGAGGCTGGTGGGCTTCCTGGGGAGGGCTTGGCTCACATGTCAGACCCCCGGTCACCGTGACCTCTTGAGATCAACGGTCTAATCTTGTGCCTTTGAACCGAGCACAGAGCAGCTGCCTTCTTTGTGCTGACATTGGAGGCGCCCAGCCCAACATCCCTGCCCTTGGGGAGTTCCTAGGGCCCGGGGGCGGGCAGAGCTCTGTGCTGGCCACTCGTGCTGCAGAGCCCCCGGGCTTTCTCTGAAGAACCTGCCAGCAGCAGAGGAGATGAGCCCTGACACCAGACTCAGGAATCAGAGCGGGCAGTGTCAGGGGCCTGGAGGCAGGGAGAAGACATGGCCAGTGGAGCAGGAGAGAGGAGA
This sequence comes from Nasua narica, assembly GCA_028533885.1. Lineage (NCBI taxonomy): Eukaryota > Metazoa > Chordata > Mammalia > Carnivora > Procyonidae > Nasua > Nasua narica. The sequence goes on along the minus strand of CM052813.1, from coordinate 51,738,128 downwards.
GGACGGGAGCTCTGCTACCTGGGGTGGCAGGGTAACTCGGGAGGACGGTCCTGGGAGCTGGGGAAGGGTGAGGGTTTGGGCTTGTGGAGGTAGGTACAGGGATTATGGGGCTAGGAAGGGCAGGCCAAGCAGAGGGGGAAGGCAAGGGACTGGAAATGCTCGAGCAGGTATAAGGGAAGCTGGGAGGTTCTTTATCTGGAGAGTACACTTTAGAAGATGAAAAAAAAAGTGCATCTTGGGATTTCGGAGGGGGACCCCACCAGAAGGCCCTGAATGCCAGGCTGGTTTTGCCTTGCGCCTGTAGGGCAGCAGTTAATCCAGAGTGTCCAAGGGTGACCTCGGACGGGGGAGGAGGGGGGAATACAGCCAGGCTAGCTGTCCAGAAGGCTCGCTCTGGCCTGGATGAGGAGCCTGGATGAACAAAGCCGGTGGGGTCAGAGCCTGGGGTCAGGGGCAGCAGCAGGGCTCAGAGGTCGTGCGTCTGGCTATTCATGAAGCCGAGACCCCCTTCTGCCATCCATGACCAGCCGTGCTCACCTCTCCGGCTTGTGTTCTCTTCACTCCCATTATCCCATTTCCATGTTTGTATGTGTGTATGCATTTTTTTTTTCTTTGACACATTTCCTTGCTAATCTTACAAAACCACATGTAATTCCCCAAACATTCCACGTTTGCTTCTCTCTCAGGGCCTTTGCTCGGGCTGTTCCGCCGGCCCAAGACATCTTCTCCCCACCTCACCTTTGTCCCGCCAACACAGCCAACTCCTACTCATCCTCCAAATCACAGCTCACTTGTCACTTCCTCTGGGAAGGCCTCCCGGACTTCCATGTACTAACCTTTATTATTATCTGTAGTACCCTGGATCCCAGTGGCCCACCTTCCCACAGCACTCTTTACTCCTCTAAGGCTGGGCTCAGGCCTACTCTCTCCAAACCTCCAGTGCCAGGCACAGGGCCTAGTCACACGGTGGTGCTCAGTAACTAGAGTGAACAAATACGGGGCCAAATGAGGAACAAGGGAAGCTCAAGATGCCCGGATGATAATAGTGGTAGTAATTGTTACTGTAGATCAAGGGACCTAGGGTTTAGTCCTCACGACAAGTCTGTGAGACAGGTGATTTTGTGATCTCCATTTTACAGATGGGGAAAACTGAGGCCGCAGAAGTTAAGGCACTTGCCCACCCAGCCGGTAAGAGGCAGAGCTGGACTTGGAGCCCAGGCAGGCTGGCTCCAGAGGACACAGTGTGACCCGCATAGCTGGGCTGAGTGGGGTGGGCCGATAGGGAGGAAATGGGAGTTTTCTCTCTGGCGTTTCTGCCTTTGGGGTTGACAGGTGAAGAGAGGACAAGCAAACAGGTCGGGGAGAATCATACACCATCTCACCAGAGCCACAGAACTAGCCCGTTCGTTTGCTTGCCCTTGATAGCGCCCTGTCCACATAGAGCCGACCGCTGCCCTGGTCCTGCCCTCTCCGGGGGGGCTCCCCGAGGGCCCCGCTGTCAGCGCCGTGAGCCTCACGCCCGCTTGTCCCGTTGGTTTCCGCAGATGTCATGGCATTCCCAGTACCGGAGCTCCAAGTTCCGCCACGTCTTTGGCAAACCAGCCAGCAAGGAGAACTGCTACGACTCGGTGCCCATCACCCACAGCGTCCAGGACAATCACTTCTGCGCTGTGAACCCCTATTTCATTGCAGTCGTGACTGAGTGCTCCTGTGGGGGGGCCTTCTTCGTCATTCCCTTGAACCAGGTAAGGCCGCCGGCTAGGCCTCGGGCCCACACAGCCCTCCGGAGGCAGTCAGTGCAGAAGCAGGAGGAGCTGGGTCTCTGGCCGCATGTGTGGCTTCAGAGCCTAACCGTGCCTCTTACGAGCATGTGACCTTGAGTCCTTTCACTTCGTTGAGCCTTGGTTTCCTCACTGGGAAAAAAAACTGCGTATCCTGGGATTTCTGCTTGTAGCAGTTGCCTAGCTACTCCTAAGACCTGCCTTCCACCCCACAGCAAACGAACTCACTCCCGAATCAAATATAATTTGTAATGCTTGCCGGGCTCACAAGACGGGGGGAGATCGCCAAAGCCACCTCCCCTCCCCAACAAAAAGAAGCAAATCTTGACACTTTAACAGAGAGGTAAGCAGGAGGTGAATGGAAAGCAGTAGCTTGTCCTGTAGGCAAAGGTTAACAGTATAGGTTGGACCATGTGCGATTGCTGCTGTTTCACAGTGTTTTTTAACCCCAAAGTGGTAGTTTCATAGAGCTTAACCTAATAGCAGACCTTTTCAGGATGCCAACCAAGCCCGAGTCGGCTCAAGGCAGAACCTGCAAAGGGGCTAGCGGGATCCTGGCTGCTAGTGCCTCTGGTTCCCAGCAGAGGCAGATAGGAAGTTTCTCCAGAGGAGAGCATCCCCCATGTGGACAGGACTCCCACAGAGTGAGATCAGGCAGAGTCATAATCTGGGATCCCCACCGTGAATGAGAGTCAGCTGAAACAATGAACTTGACTTAGACAAGTTAGTCTAAGCCAACTTGCTCAAGCCCCCTCGACGAAGGACTTCAGAAGTTAAAATCATAAATACAAAATAGAATCTCATACACCAGGTTTTCTGATCCAAATGGAATTGACTTAGAAATCAATTACAAAAGATAGGGGCGCCTGGGTGCCTCAGTTGGTTAAGGGACTGCCTTCGGCTCAGGTCATGATCCCAGAATCCCAGGATCGAGTCCCACGTAGGGCTCCCAGCTCCATGGGGAGTCTGCTTCTCCCTCTGACCTTCTCCCCTCTCATGCTCTCTCTCACTCTCTCTCTCTCTCTCGAATAAATAAAAATAAAATCTTAAAAAAATCTTAAAAAAAAATCAATTAGAAAAGATAAATTTTAAATTCCCCTTCAGGAGTATCTCACCAATACCTGCAATGAGATAGTACCACAACTACCAGATGGACAAAAATGTAAAGATCTAAAACTCTAGTGAGTGGTGGTGAGGATGCAGAGCCTTGTAAACTCTCAGACGCTTCTGGTGACAGGGTAAACTGTCGCCTGTGTTTTGGAACAAAATGTGGCAGTTTCTAGTAGAGAGGAAAATAAACACACCCTGTGACCCAGAGATTCCGTTACTAGGTATGTCCACACAGTGTATTTCTGTGTGCCAGGACGCAGTTACGACACTGTGCGTAGGAGTGTGGTTCATAGTGTCCCCGAACTGCAAGAACTCAAGTGTCCAAAGAATCACGTGAGTAAATTATGATATATCCATACTATGGACGATACATAATCATGACAAGAAAACAGCATATGTATACCTACCAGAACATGGATGAATCCTTTTTTAAGATTTATTTATTTTAGAGGGGTGCCTGGGTGGCTCAGAGGGTTAAGCCTCTCCCTTCGGCTCAGGTCATCATCTCAGGGTCCTGGGATCGAGCCCCGCATCGGGCTCTCTGATCAGCAGGGAGCCTGCTTCCTCCTCTCTCTGACTGTCTGCCTCTCTGCCTGCTTGTGATCTGTCTCTGTCTAATAAATAAATAAACAGAATCTTTTTTTTTCTTTTTAAAGAGAGACAGTCAGAGAGAGAGGGGGAAGCAGGCTCCCTGCTGAGCAGAGAGCCCGATGCGGGGCTCGATCCCAGGACCCTGAGATGATGACCTGAGCCGAAAGCAGAGGCTTTAACCCACTGAGCCACCCAGGTGCCCCAATAAATAAAATCTTTGGGGCACCTGGGTGGCTCAGTTGGTTAGGCAACTGCCTTCGGCTCAGGTCATGATCCCGGAGTCCCGGGATCGAGTCCCACATTGGGCTCCCAGCTCCATGGGGAGTCCGCTTCTCACTCTGGCCTTCTCCCCTCTCATGCTCTCTCTCACTCTCTCTCTTTCCTAATAAATAAATAAATAAAATCTTTTTTAAAATTAAATAAATAAATAAATAAAATCTTTAAAAAAATAAAAAAGATTTGTTTATTTTAGAGAGAGAGAGCAGGAGGAGGGGCAGAAGGAGAAAGAATCTCAAGCAGACTCTCCACAGAGCTCGGACTGTGCCCTCAGCGCCGCTTCCCCTCCCCCACCCCAGAACCTGCCGTCGGCCTCGATCTCATGACGGTGAGATCGACCTGAGCTGAAGCCGAGAATCGAACGCTGAACCAACTGCACCACCCAACATGGGTGAATCCTAATGACAGTTTTGAGGGAAAGATATCAAATTACAAACTGTCTCATTCTATTTATGTAAAGATAGATACAGACTAAATTAAACTCTATCTTAAGGGTTGTAATAAGTAAGTAGAAAAATTTTAAGGAAGAGCACACAAGGGACTATCCAGAAAACCAGGAAAACTGTCACCCCCTGAGGGAGAGGGAGAGTTCTGACTGGAAAGTGTCCCATGGTGGGGAGCGGGGTCTCCTTGGTGTGGCTAATAGTTCATGTCTTAACCTGAGAGGCTGGCAGATATATCGGTAATTTATTTCCAGCAATTCATTAAGCTGAACACTTAAACTTTATGCCTTTTTCATATGCTACATTTCACAGTCACTTAGGTAAAGATGATACTATGTAGTTCATGTTGTTTTCAGGCAATTACTGTATAACTTCCAAGGAACTGATTATTTCAATCTTGTGCAAACATTTCTAGAGAATAGGAAAAGAGGGACTGCTCCCCTCCTTGTTCTGTGAGTCGATGTAACCTCGATTCCAAAACCAGACAAGGACAGAACAAAATGGAAAATGACAGAGCAGTCTCACTCAAGATGTATGTAAAATGGCTAGCAAACCGAATCTAGCAGTGAATTTTAAAAAAGATATATTCTAACCAAGTTGGATTTAGTCCAGAAACTCAGGACAGTTTAATATTAATACAGCTATAAATATAAATCATTATATTAACAAATGAAAGGAGAAAGCCACATGGTCGTCTCCATAAATGCAGAAAAAAAGCATCTGATAAAGCTCAATACCCATTCATGATACAGATTCTTAGCAAACGAGGAAAAGAGAATTTCACTAACATGAGAAATAGAAGTTTTAAAACCTTTTGTTTAGATTCACCTGTTGCTAACATTCTGCCAGGTTTGTTTTTTATCTCTTGTGTAGCTTTCTCTCCATATGTGTATGTATAGAAATTTTGTTTCTGGTCCAGAATCCAACTGAGAATTATTCGTTGTAGTTAGTTGTCAAATCTCTTACTCTACTTTATTTCGTGATACTGACATTTCTAAGCAGTTAAAGGACAGCTATTTTAATAGTAGAACATTTTAAAATTTGTATTTTTGACATTTTTTTCCTCATGATTAGATATATAGTATACATTTTGAGCAAGAATGTTGAACAAATGACTCTGTATCCTCAGTTCATTACATCATGTGACACATGTTGTCAGTTTGTCCCATTATTGGTAAGATTGGTAATATTTGATGTCTTTGTTAATGTGGTGCAAATATTCATAAAGGTGGAATGTTAGAAACAGCCCTTTAAAGTCAGCAATGAGTTCAAAGTCCTGGCCTGCACCATGGGGCTAAAAAAATAAGTTAAAGGTGTAAGGATTGAAAAGGAAGACATAAAACTACTCTTATTTTTTTTTAAGATTTTATTTATTTCTTTGACAGAGAGAGAGATCCCAAGTAGGCAGAGAGGCAGGCAGAGAGAGGGGGAAGCAGGCCCCCCCCGAGCAGAGAGCCCGATACATCCCCCTTTATAGGATGTACTCCATAGCATATTCCTTTCTTAGGATACCATACCCTGATTACTTTGCATTAGAGTCATTTGTGTTCTTCTGCTAGTGTCTCCTAATCTACTTGGAATAGTTGGGGGTGGAGGAGAGAACTGGTACTTTGTGTGTGTGTTTATATAAATCTCACATTTTGGGCATGCAGTTGGTGCTCACAAATTTTCATTGATTGAACAAATTACCCGGTGATTGTTCACCCACCTAAATACACAGAGCATCACTGGCAAAGGGAATGGCACCAGCCAAGGCCTGGAGGTGAGACTGTACATCTGCCCAGGCAGTAATACAGAGAACAGTCTGGCTGGAACTAGTGAATGCTCTGTGTTGAAGGGGAGGAAGGGAGGCGCCCTAGGGAAGTGGATGAGAAGGGCCTTGAATGCCAGGATGAGAAGTGTGAATGGTATTCTAGAGCTGAGATTTTTCAAGCTGGGGAGGGACAACTGTAAAATGGGATTTTGAAGATCAGAGTTCAGAGGTTCAATAGAGAGGTTCACCCATTTGACTTGTTTCTCCCACACTCTAGGAGCTTTTAAAAGATTCTACCTGCCAAGCAAACTGTATTCTTAATTAATTAAATAATAATGTATTTTTCAGATTTTTGTTACTCAGCCTCTTTCAGAACTGTCATAGTTTCTAACTCAATGAACTACTGACTATAAATAGGTACTAACAACTGATTTAAGAAAATAATTTGCTTTGATGAGATGGAGTATGGACCTGGGTAGGGAAAGTGGACCTAGTTTAAAAAGATAGGATGAGGGGCGCCTGGGTGGGTGTCTTAGTCGGTTGAGCATCTGCCTTCAGCTCAGGTCATGATCCCAGCATCGGGCCCGCACTGGGCTCCCTGCTTGGCGAGGAGCCTGCTTCTCCCTATCTCTCTGCTGCTCCCCCTACTTGTGCTTGCCCTGAGATTTCCCCTTGAAGCTCTAGAAGGAGTGTTCGGGCCTGATGAATAGTAAGTGCAAAGGCCCTGAGGTAGGAATGGCTTTGGTGCGGGCCTTGGGTTTGGTGTATTTGAGACACACATTGGTACAGATTGTCACAGGGGCAAGGGCAGTGGGAGGTAAGGTCAGAGAGGGGTCAGGGCTGGGACTGGAAAGGCTCTGTAGGCCAGGGCAGTAGTCTGACTCTATTCTGAGTCCAGTGGAAAGCCACTGGGTAGTTAAAACTCACTTGTCCTGTGCAGCCTGATCCTAAGTAAAATGTGCGATTCCCTTTGGGCTTTTTGAAATGTCATAAACAGCTCAAGGACACATGTTAATTGCTACCATCACAGACTCCTAGGGATCCAAGCACCCCGGGAGCTGGAAGCCACGAATCAGAGCTCACGCCTGTGTGTCAGAACACAGATCCTGATCGGTGGGTCCGAAGTGGGGCCGGGCACTTTGCCTTCCAGCCAACTCCAGACCTGAATTTCAAATAAACACCAAATAGGGGTTTTTGCACTTATTTTTTTCTTTGTACTTAAGCTTTTTTGTGTTGAGAGTGTTAGGGATTCACATGCAACTATAAGACACAACGCATAGAGCTTCTGTGTACCCTTTGCCCAGTTTCCCCCAACGGAAACATCTTGCAAGACTGGAGTATGGTATCAAAACCAGGATATGGCCGTAGATACAGTCTAGAAGCTGAGCACTGCCTCCACCCCCAAGATCCCTCCTGCTGCACCCTCTCCCTAACCCCTGACAACCACTCATCGGCTCTCTTTTTCTAGCCTTGTGCCATTTTCAGAATGTCGCGTAAATGGAACCGTACACCGTGTAACCTTTTGGGCTTGACTTTTCTCACTCAGCATAATTCCCTGGAAATCCACCCAGGGAGGGGCGATCCAGGATGGATCAATAGCTCCTCTTTTTTTTTTTTTTATTGCTTTGTAGTATTGTGTGATGTGCGGGCATCAGTCGTCTAACCAGTCACCCGCTGAAAGCCGCCACGATTGTTTCCAGTTTGGGGCTGTTGGGAGTAAAGCCGCTATAAACATTCCCGTACAGGTTTCTGTGGGGGCACGAGTAAGTCTCCGTTTCTCTGGGTAAATGCCCACAAGTGCGGATCGCTGGGTCCTAAAGTAGTTTCACATGTTTAGTTTCACCAGAAACTGCCAAGTTCTTTTTAAGTATAAGTGAAATAGTACGTGGAGCGTAATCTTAGGCTGAAAAAATTATTTGTCATTTATCTGAAATTCACATATCCCTGGGCATCCTGTATTTTTATTCATCAATCCTGGCATCCCTCTGCCCAGGTGATGCTGATGCTGCTGGTTTGCAAACTGCGTCTGTGGTGGCTAAGCTCTAATCTGCTTCTTTTTATAATTCAAAAGAATGTCAAACATAAAAGTAGATAAAAGCAATCCTAGGAACTCTGATACCCAGATTCTAGAATTTTCAGGGCTTTGCCGCTCTTGCTTCATCCATTCTTTTTTTCTGAAGCAATTTTTTTTTTAAGATTTTGTTTGTTTATATAGAGCATGCAAGAACTAGGGGAGGGACAGAGGGAGAGGAGAGAGTGAATCTGTCAGGCAGACTCCACACGGAGCCCGATGTGGGGCTTCTGGGGCTCACGGGGCTTGATCCCACAACCCTGAGCTCATAACTTGAGCTGAAATCAAGAGTCAGCCGCTCAACCAACCGAGCCACCCAAGCGCCCCTTTCTGAAGTATTTTGAAGCAAATCCTGGACGTTTTGTCATTATTCCCCCATAAACCTCAGCGTGCAATTCTAAAAACGAGGGGCATTTTCTGACACAACCGCAATGCCATTGATGGCAGCATTGACAAGAGCTCCTGTGTCACGCGATTCCCAGTGCACATGGAAATATCCTCGATTGCTTGTCAATGCCTCTTCGTGCTTGGTTCCTTTGAATCGGCGTCCGGAAAGGTGCACACATCGCATTTGGTGTTATATTCTTAGGTAGGCACATGCAGGGTGCTTGAGTAGGAGTGGAGGGGAGAGGGAGAGGACCCCGGTGCTGGGCCTCTGACAGCGCATCCCGGCGGACGGGCCTTCAGGGTTAGCACAGACAGTGCTTTCCCTGACGCCTGCCTAAGCCCCTTGTGCAGGAAATATTGCCCCGTCGTGCAGATGAGGATGCCGAGGCTCAGGGAGATGACATCCCAAGCGATCCTGAGCCCCGAGGATGAGGACCAGAACGTGGCTCGGTCCTGGGTGTGGCCATGGGGCCTCGCTCTCGTTTCACTGGGCTGCGTGCAGCTTCTCGGTTTGGGCTCTGCTTTCTAGGGGCTCCTGGTCGGTTACCTGGGATTACATCCCAGCCTGACACAGAAAGGTGTCGCTAAACTAGTGCCGTGAGAAGGAAGGGAGGGACAAAGGAGCTAAGTATTTCATGGAGTGTGGGCGGGCGCGTTAGTGTGCTGCCGGCCTTGCCGTGGCGTCCTGGAGGTTATTCTCGGAAGGGCCGGGCTGCCCCGGGGGCCAGGGGACTCTGCCGGCAGCCTCCTTCCCCTCACCGTGACCCGGGGCCGGCCTGTTTGGAGGGAGGCTCCCGCAGCCTGGGCAACAAGGGCTGTGCTCGGGGAACAGAAGCGACAAGCGGCAGGAAGGTCTGGGGACAGGCGAGCCTGGGGCCACCCCTGGGGGTGCGCGGGGTGGACTTTGCTGTGAGGTGTGGTGGGTGGGGAGAAATGAACGCAAGGGCAGGCAGAGCCCTGGGGATGGGCCCGAGGAGTGGACCGTGTCGGAGGGGCCAGACTGACACTGTGGCCTCCGGGCGCCTGGAGAAAGGGAGGGGGCTCTGCCGCCCTTAGCACGCGACTGTGAACCCCTCTGTTCCCCGGCGGCCATGTTGTACACGGAGTCTTCGCCGGCTAGTTGGGGGATAAATCAAATAATATGGGCAAAGCCCCCAGCACCAGCCTGGCGCATGGTGACTCCCTGGATTACGGTCCCTAAAGAACAACATTCACACACCTGCTCCTTAAGGGCGTGAGAATGTGCTAGAGTGCATTCACTGGAGTACGATCTGGGCATGGCTCTATTCCCAGAGGGCGCCTGGCGCAGTTGCCCGTCGGGTGTGTGGGGAGAGATGGCAGAGCCCTGCGGGACAGCATGGCCTCACACTGAGCACACCCCTGCGCCCCCCGAAACATGCTGGGTGACAAGAAAACCGGGTCCTTGTCATTCGCTCGAATGAACTTACACTGGCAACTTTCCAGAGAGCTTGCCAGGTACCGGGCACCGTCTCTAGTGCTTGACTTGTAGAAACTCATGTAATCACACACCCTGTGCAGTCCTATTACTGTTGCCGTTTCGGAGATGGGGAAAACTGAGGCATAGAGCGCTGAGGTCACTTGCCCAAGGTCGCAGAGTGGTGAGTGCCGCAGCAGGGACTCAAACCCAGGACGCCGGAGTCAGCCCGCCCGCCTCACCTCTTCTACGCGGTGCAGCCCGCTTGCGCCTGTGCCCACCACCCCCGCCTCCTGTGTCCACCCCGGGCCGTGGGAGGGGCCCCCGGAAGCTGTGGCGGTCTAGTGGGAATGGCTGCACCTCTGTAAGTGCTGGGGGGGGGGTAGCAATGGCCTCCCAGCTGTCCCATCCCAGCAGCTGAGCTCTGCCCCCGTCAGAGTGTCCCCCACCTGCTCGGCTCTGCCCTGTGGGTCCCACTGTCCTGTCCGCTCTGTCTCCCTCAGGGCAGCCCCGCCGAGACTTAGAAGCGGCGTCTCTCCAGGCTGAGCGGCCGGCTCCTGCCCGCAAGCCGGGCTCCCTGCAGCCTGCGAGGAGAGCAGGGGTACCTCCCCTCATTTAGAGCTGTGTCCCCGTAAACCAGAGGCCTGTCCCTGGCTGACTGCTGGCCTAGTGGACTGAAAGGCAGAAGTGGCCTCGTGATTACATGTCCCTGTCACGAGAGGGCTTTCAGCAGCTCAGTCTCAGCCCATGAGACGGGCTAATAATGTCCGGTAACGTCAGACCTCAGCAGGAAACCCTGTCGTGCAGAGCTGGCCCGGCAGGATGGGCTACCACCCCCCGTTCTCTGAGAAGGCAGAGACGTTGTCTACGGCTGGGTCTCTGTTCGGGAGGCCTGGGAGGGATGCTGGCCTGGCTGGCCTGCAAGCATCTCCCGGGGCCCCTGCCGAGCCTCCGTGCTGCCCTGAAGGCAGCCACAGCTCTTTCCAGAAACCAACCTTCCGGACAAAAATTAGGGCAGGGCTCTGGGCCGGAGAGCAACTGGGTGTGTCAGACCTGGCACTGCGCGTGCCCTTTGACCCAGGAAGTGGTCCAAGAGGAGGAAAGGCCGTCTGCCTCGGGGGTAGGGTACTGCCACAGGGCTGCGAGCCCGGGCCGTGGGCTGCAGCCCCGCCCCACCCCCAGGTCCCTGGGACTCTGCGCGAGCCGCTGTCCCTCGGTGACGCCTGCCACCGGGGCAGGAGAAAAGATTTCACTGTGTTCTTACCATTCCCAGTCTCTGAGAGCCCTTCAAGATCTGCAGTTTTAGAAGGCATTTGTTGGCTAATCCGGGAAGGACCTATCTTTTCCAAAAGTTTGGAGTTTTGTGTTAAATACTTTTCATTTATTGTAAAATCCACAAAGTTTTATAGGAAGTTGGGAAAATTAAAAAAAAAAAAAACACAGAAGAATGGCTAAACTACCCGTTTTTCTACCATCTGGAGATAATCATGAATAACATTTTTGGTGCATTTCCTTCCAGTCTTTTTCTCCCTCATTTTTGACACACACACATACACACACACACACACAACCAAAACTGTTCTTTGAGCGCTTACTGTAGGACATCACTGTTTGGCTTTTCATGCATAATATTTCATTTTACCCTCATAACAGCCCTGCGAGGAAGAGATTATTCTTCACATTTTATACGTGAGGGGGAAAGCTTGCACAATTTGAGCAGGTGCAGGACACGATCAGATTTTAAATTTCTGAAAGCTCACTGATGACCGCGTGCAGAAGGGCCCAGAGGCTAGGCAAGAGGCTGGTGGCCGGAGCGGTGGCCCCGTGTAGACCTGGGCCAGAGCCCACTGGTGCACCTTCTCCCTCCGAGGCCTGGCTCCGGGCGCTCCCCACTGCAGGGGGCGGGGAGCACACACGTCTCTGCCTTGTCCAAGAGCCCGGATGCACCTCTCACATGACTGACAAACGATACAAGTCCAGATTCTTTCCTTTGCTCTCTCTGAATGTATATACAAGGGTATAATTCTTTTCTGATGTGTTTGAGGATAAATCACATATATCTTTGACCTCGACCCCTAAATACTTGAGTGTTTCCTGAAAGTAGGAATATTCTCTTATATTCTCTTAATATTCTCTTAATCTCTTACCACCATATTCCATTGTCAACTTCACGAAGTTGAACATCGCAACAATATTTGGACCTACCTGTCGTGTTCCAGTTTATCAGATAATGCCCTGTGTAGAGTTTCCTCTCCAGTGTGGGATCCGGTCAAGGGTGAGGTGTCTGCTACCCTTTCCCGAAGGGCAAGAGCTGAATTGGGCAGAGTATCCGTGAAGGGGATCCCAGGACCCTTGCCTCCGTTTGCAGAGCTGCTAAGATGCGTGTGTAAATGTCCGTGAGCCTGGGTCTCTGCGTCTGTGGTTTGCCAGAGTGACCCAAGGCCCTCTGTCCATTCCTGTGGCAGCTGTGGCTTCGAAGCCTTGTGAAGCCAGGTCGGAGACACCACTGGGTCTTTGCTCCATCTCAGCGGGGCGCCGTCTCGGTCCCTGCAGAGCTGGGGAGGTGAGGGGAGGAGAGGTGGTGGGTGTTCCTTGGGTCCTCTCTGTTCGTGAAAGACTTTTATAAAGACCCTGAAGGCATTGATGCTGCTGGTTCACATACTACACCTTGTGCCCCCGCCACCTTGCACAGGGCCTGTCCCCTACGTATGTCGTGGATGTTGGCCGGTTTTCTTTCCAGCTGTCTCTTCCTCATAGATGGAAAACTAGGTTGCAGAGCCTTCAGGGGGTGGGATGGAGGATGTGGACGAAGCCTGCATCGACAGGCGCCTATTCTGCTAAGCCACACAGTGCGATGTGTGAAATGAGGGTGCCGGTCACTGCCAGCTCTAGGTTTCTCTGACTGAACCCACGCGGCAGTCCCAGGACCTAGGAAATCCAGGTGTGTGTGCAGAGCTGGAAGTCTCCGCTCCGGGCACCCGTCCCCCCAGCTCCCGCACAGCAATTCTCAGCAGGCCACTGGGGAGGGGAAGGGGATGCTCTCTCTTTGTTTTTAATTGAAATATAATTCACACACCACAAAATTCACCATTTCAAAATAGATGATTCAGTAGGTTTTTAATATAGGCACGTGCTTGTGCAGACATCACAAAATCATTATTCAAAATAATTTCATCCCCCCAGCGAGAAACAGCATGCCCATCAGCCGTCACTTCCTCTCACCCCCTCCCCCCATCCCGGGTCCCAAGCAACCACTAATCTGCTTTCAGTCGCTATGGATTGACCTGTTCTGGAATTTTCATAGGTATTAGGTTTCATAGGTACTGGGTACCAAAACATGTATAAAGTTGCTCTTAACAATGAAACCACATCTGCCATTTATGTGGAATCCTGCAATGTGTGGCTTTTTAGGTCTGACTTCTTTCCCTTAGCGTGTTTTCAAGGTTTGGCCACATCGTAGCATGTATTGGTTCTTCGTTCCTTTTTTTGGGGGGGAGCACCGAATAATATCCCATTCTATGAATATACCACATTCTGTATATTCATTCACCCATTGATGGACATTTAGGTTGTTTCCACCTTTTGGCTGTTATGAATAACACTGCTACGAACATTGGTGGGTGAGCTTTTTGTAGCCCTGTGTTTTCATTTTTCTTGGGGATCTACCTCAGGGTGGAATTGCCAGGTCACGTGGTAATTCTATGTTTAGCCTTTTAAGGAACCGCCAGACTGTTTTCCGAAGCGGACGCACCATTGTTGCGTTCCCACCAGCAGCGTCTGGGGGAACTGTCCTTTGACTGAATACCTACGATGCACTAGGCCCTGTGCTACTTTCCGCACCTCATCTCCGTGATCCTCACATGAACCCTGGGAAATACCTATTATTGCCTCCATTTTACTGAGGAAGACGCTGAGGCCCGGGGAAGCAATGTGAGTCCCCCAGCATCACCCAGAGAAGAGTGGTAGGGCCTAGATTTACACCCTGTCTGTCCCTTACGGTTTCCCGCCTACTCAGTGATTGCGGACTGCCGAGTGACTGTCCAGATGCTTCTGTGGCAGTAGCGCCCTCTTCTCCCCGACACTCCTGGGCACTGTTTTGCAGACGGGAAAGTTGGACCCCCACTACCCAAGGGTCTGCGGGCACGGAGGGAACGTCTTAGACATCAAGTGGAATCCTTTTAATGATTTTGAGATCGCCTCCTGTTCTGAAGATACCACAGTGAGTGTGCGCACGTCAGGCGGTTCCCTGTCCCGAGAGGAGTGGGCTGGGGTCGCAGGGAGGTGGACTGGCGTGTGTGTGTCTTCTCGGCTCGGGTGCTCCTAACCCCCTGATTCTTCATGAGGTGAGGTCACTGTGTGGGGGAGGGCCCAGTGAGATCACGTGGGAGAAAGTCTGGGCTCTGGGACTCGGGACGCCACCCCCCTGAGATCTTCTCTCTGGGCCTCAGTCCCACCACCTCTAGAATGGGCATAATAGCTCCCAGCCATCTAATGAGGCTGTAGTGAGACTCGTAGTCCAGTGGAAAAGCCCATCTTTGGGGGCAACTATAAGGTGCTGTGAGAAGCATTTTTTGTTGTTGCTAAAAAATATTGTGACATGTAATCTCACAGACAGTGGGGAAGGGAGCTTTAAAAGGATAGAAGTGGAATCCTTATGTGAATATGGGTACCACAATCCCCAAAGCTTCAGCCCCACTAACTTTTTGAGCCCCTGTTCTTTACCAGGGTCATAATCCCTGCTCCCCACAGTGTCCGATGTTATTTATTTATAATTTATTCTGTGCCCACCTCTAAAATGCAGCGAGTATGGCTTAAAGCAAAAGACACAGCCCATTGTCCTGACTCTCCCTGCACCATTTCACCCTGTCTTCCCGGCAACCCTACAAGGTAGGATATTTTTCTTACGGAGAACCTGAGGATCTGAGAGGCGCTGCAGTTTGCCCAAAGTCACACGGACTGTGGGTATAGAGCAAGGCTTTAGACTAAGGCTTGATTCCAGAGCCCAGTATATTTCCACTGAGCTATGCCACTTCCCTAAACAACAGCAGCCACAGATGGAGGAATGAAGAAATGACTCCTGGGATGTTGGCTGTGAAGGGTTGCAACTGCTGAGCTCTATGTTTAGCTCAGAGCTGCCTAGCAGTCAAGGCAAAAAGAGAAGTAGAATGTATTGCAGAACCCTCACTGTCGGCTGAAAGGAAATAGATGAGTTCATCAGGAGAAGCCTGTAGAAGGTTCTAAGAGGGCTTGTGTCAGTTTCCACGTAGAGGCTGCTGAGGAGCCTAAAGGACAGT
The DNA here is from genome assembly GCA_028533885.1 of Nasua narica. Classification (NCBI taxonomy): domain Eukaryota; kingdom Metazoa; phylum Chordata; class Mammalia; order Carnivora; family Procyonidae; genus Nasua; species Nasua narica. Next base: position 51,722,987 of record CM052813.1, on the reverse strand, counting down.
GTCTGCTGAGGTCATTTCACTGAAGAGGCAGTCAGGCCCAGTCTCCAGTGGCGGGATAGCCAGCGTCTGGCTCTGTCCCCACTCCTAGAATACCTGCTTTTCCAAGGCCTGCTGCGGAGACGCCCTTCAAGGCCTTTATGAAATTCCTAGCTATCCTCATCTCCTGCCAGATGCCCTGGGGGCGCGAGGAGTGCACATAGCTCTGGGGGGCCAGTGCCTAACCCCAGCCCTCCCACGGAAAGCACTGGGCTGTGTCCTCCCTGTCCCCGGGACCTGTGGGGCAGGGACGGCCCTCTAGCTCTGAGGAGCATGGGGGACGGTGTCTGGGCCTCCCACACAGATCTGCCCGGAGTCCGTCCCCAGCAGCGGCCAGTTCCATGCCGTCACAGCGTGCCCCCAACGCCTTATCTGGAGCCTCTGGCGCTCTTGGGGTTGCCTTCCTGATTTTAAATCCCGATGACCAGGGAATAAGTATGTGTTGAATTGGAAGCAAAGTCTACCTGCAACCCCTGTGTATCTCTGAGGGAAAGGGGGTGTACAGTCACCCAGGGTCTGAGAACTCTGAAGGACAAGGGAGAACATCCAGTTTCTGCCACGTCCTCCATGTCTCCCCCGACCCCCCCAGCTCCTCTTCCCAGGCCCTTCCTGTGGGGTATAGGCCATGACCCATCCAGCCTGGCCTTCTGGCCCTTCATCTTTCCTCTTGCAGGCCATCCAAGGGGCCACTCCAAAGGATAGAGCTTGGCCCTACCCTGTCCTGCTCCAGAGACTGCCCTGGCTCCCTAGTGTCCTGATGATAAAGCACAGACTCTTGCTCCTGGCACTTGAGGCTCTAGGCTGAGCCTGTGGGACAAGGAAGGGGTAGACGACTGTCCTTTGAGGGATAGTCTGGGCTGGGAGGTGGGTTTGATCTGACATCCAGCCTGGGAGTTGGGCCCGTGGCCCGGCCAGCTGCACGCAGTGCAGGCCATTAGAATGGCAGCGATGACCAGGAGGCAGGTTTGGAGGCATGGGCTCAACTCTGGCAGCGCCTGCTTGGGCTGGGAGACCTTGGTGACGCCTCTGGCCCTCTGAGGGTTCCATCTGTCCCCCACTGAGAGAGAGGTGGATACAGAGAGCCCTGCCCTGGCCCTTCTGCTGGGCACTGCCAGTTCTGTGGCTTAGGGTGGCCGGGATACCAGGTGACCCTGGTTAACAACTCCCGCCCTCCCCACTGTGTCTCCCCTGAAAGATTAAGATCTGGGACATCCCCAAGCAGCTGCTGACGAAGAACCTCACAGCCTGCAAGAAGGAGTTGATGGGCCACACCCGCAGGGTGGGCCTGGTCGAGTGGCACCCCACAGCCTCCAACATCCTCTTCAGCTCTGGCTATGACTTCAAGGTGGGTCCGTGCTCTCATTTCCTGGGGCCGCCCTCACGTGACCAAACTGGGCCCTTCAGACAACAGAAATTTACTCTCGCATAGTTCTGGAGACCAGAAATCCAAAATCCAGGTGTCAGGAGGGCTGCAGTCCCTCCGAAGACCCTAAAAGCATCCTCCGGTGCCTCTCATAACTGCCGGTGGCTCTGTGCGTCCCCTGGGCCGCAGCTGCTTCACTTCGGCCTGCCTCCAGCTTCACGCGGCCTTCTCCTCTGTTTCTGCGTGTCCTCTCCTCTTCAGATAAGGGCACCTGTCACTGGATGTAGGGTCCACCCCAATCCAGTATGACCTCATCATAACTAATTACATCTGTGAAGACCCTGTTTCTCTAATAAGGTCACATTCTGAGGCCCCAGTGGACATGAGTTTTTGTGGTGGGGGGACACTGTTCAACCCCTTAGTCCTCCTGGAGGGAATGGGCCAGGCCCTATCCAGAGAAGCTTCCCACTGCCAGGCTGGCAGTCTGTGGGCCCTGGGGATGGGGAAAATTCATAGCAGAGGAGCCCTAGATTCTATTTCAAATAAGTCTTTGCTTTGTAGTAGGAACTAAGAAAGTTCTTTGTCTTCTCGAGGCCTCAGTTTCTCCATTTGTACACAAATGGGGTTGGTGTGACCATAGCTGTGGCTTTGAAACTCTTCCCTTCACAACATTGGGCTTTATAGAGGCATTTTGGGGACGTCTGTAATGGATCAAGGGTGGCATGGGTGTGGTTGACAGTGCCTCTGACCCCCTTCTGATCAGAAGTTCCCTTTTACCTGTGTATGTGGGCTGTGTCTGCAGGGCTGCCGTATGTGGTTGTGCAAGGTATTCTCCACACAGCTCCACGGGGCGCAGGTCACGTCACGGGCCATGGGAATGGATTGCCCTGGAGCTGTGCAGTGAACAACCTATGCAACTAAACATGGCAGCCCTGTTTATCTGTGTGAGGTGGAAACTGCTGCTAATAAGTGTGTGAAAGCCCCTGGACTAGCTCGTCCCCTGGGGTCCTCCCAGTGTGGATGGTTTGTCGCTCCAAAGCAGATGGTGTTTTCTTTTCACCGCCAGACAGCCTGACTCCCGGCTTCCCCTCCTGCCACGTGGCAGCTTCAGCCGGTAGATCCGTCCTCCCACCCGAGGCTTCTTGGCCAGACTGCCATCTGCGGCTTCCCTCCTGGGGATACCGTGTTTCACCACAGCCTGGCGGGCGTGCGACTGTGGGAGCCCGGGGCGGGGGCGGGGGGGGGGGCGCTGTGCTCAGAGCCAGCTCATTGCCGTACAGGTGATGGTCTGGAACCTGGACACAAAGGAGTCTGTAATCATGAGCCCCGTGAGGACGATTACCTGCCACCAAGGCGTGATCCTCTCCATGTCCTTCAACACCAATGGCAGCCTGCTGGCCACCACCTGTAAAGACCGCAAGCTTCGGATCCTTGACCCGCGGGCCGGGGCCGTCCTCCAGGTCTGTGCCGGGCTGGGGTCTGGCTTGGGGGCAGAGGAGCAAGGAGTGGTGAGGGGCTGCGGGAGGCCTCAGAGGACAGGCTAGTGATGCTGTCAGCATCGTGGCCAAGCCTTCACATGTGCTCTGTCTGTCATGTTTGCCCTGCTGGGAAGTGGGTTGTGTCGCCCGCATTCTTTGGATGAGAAAACAGAAGTTGAGGAGAGGTCAGGTGACCTGCCCACCTTGAAAGCCGAGCTTTGAACCTGGTCTAACTCCAGAACTTGCCGGTGTGCCTTAGCTCTGCGGGGAGGCCTGGCACTCCTGCCGGTCCACTGTGTGACGGTAGACAAGCACTTTCCGTATAATCCAGGTGACAGTGCCCGCCCGGCCCTGTGCCTTGCACACAGGCATCTCCCAGCACAAGCACGGAGCTGCGCTAAAGTTTGCTTCTCTCCTAGCTCAGAAAAAGCTCAGCAAAAATAGTAGGAGAGCCCCCGGGTGGACGGGAGGATCTCTGGTAGGCTTCCTGGAGGTGGTGTCTCTGGAAGGATTCTCTAAGCAGAGCTAGGTAGTGAATAAGGAAGGCATCCCAGGTACCACAAGAGCGGCAGCAGCAGCAGCAAAGGCAGGGAGGCCAGAGACCCTAGCTGCGGCCTGCAAGCCCCTGACTGCACATGTCCGTCCAGGAAGCCAGCTGCACGGGGCACCGGGCCAACAAGGTGCTGTTTCTGGGGAACCTGAATAAGCTGCTGTCCACGGGCACCTCGCAATGGAACAACCGGCAGTTGGCTGTGTGGGACCAGGTGAGTCTCCCGCAGCCCTACCCTAACCCCTCCCCGTCACCTTCAGCTCAGGGCTGGCTTCACTCATCCACCCATTTGTCCGCGCCCTTACTCGTTGCCCAAGCACGTACTTAGTACACCCGCCCGCTGCTAAGGGTGCTGGGAAGAAAACCTGGGGGCTGCAGCAGCTGGAGGGAGCAAGCCCATACCTTGTGCATCTTCTCGTTCGAGGAGGGAGTGACCGAGGTGTGGGGGCCGGGGAGGTGGCCGCTTCGGGGACCAGGACGGGGTGGGGGGAGAGAGAGAGGAGAAGTCCTTCTGGGCAGAAGGAACAGCTGGAGCAAGGGCTTGGAGGCAGGTGGCCAGGAGGAGCGGCTGAGGGGGTGAGGGTAAGGGCCAGGCCAGGCAGCACTGATTTGAAGGAGTGCTTGGCTCGAGTTTCAAAGACTGGACAAATCGCTTGCTCTCTCTGAACCTCCTCCTTCATCTTTTACAACAAATAATCAAACAAGCGGAGGAGGGCTGGTGTGCGAGCAGGGTGTGAGGGTCGAAGGCAAAGTGCCGGCAAATAAAAGGGGTTGGTCTCTGTCCCTCTGTCTCTTTCCGTCTCACGTGCACACACGTGTGCACGTGCGTGTGCACGCACTCACCCGGAGCCTCTGTCGGGGATTCCCCTGTCCAGGAACACCCCTGAGGACCTCCAGGCGTGACCCACGGCCTTCCCGGTCTCCCTTCCCTTGCAGGATAACCTGTCCCAGCCTCTCTCCGAGATGGACCTGGATGGCTCCTCGGGCGTGCTGTTCCCCTTCTATGACGCGGACACCAGCATGCTCTACGTGGTGGGCAAGGTGAGCCTGGCGCGGGAGGGAGGGGCTGCCTGCGCCCCTGAGGCAGAGAGCAGGCTACCCCAGCCTGGCCCTACCGCTAGCCAGACAGCAGCCAGGGGCCCCGGGGGTGCGGGTCAGGGATCAGGATGGGCATGGCTTCCTGGACGCTCTCTCCCTGCGGTGGGCAGGCACCCCGGCCCGCTGTCCTGGCTCCCGTCGGTTTCTCAATGGGGTACCTTCGAATTGGGGCTGGAGCAGGTTTTCACTGGGCAGGACTACCCGTACTTGACGTGGTAGCTCCTACCGGCCAGGTCCTGGAGCGGCACTCCCTCCCTCCCTCTCTCCCCTCCCCAGTCACTAGGACAGCGACAACCAGAAATGCCCCAGAGGTAAGACCCACTAGGCGGTCTCAGGACCCACCCCTCCTGACCTTTATGTGCAGCTGGGAGTGGGACTCAGGCCTGTGTTCTCAGAGCCTCTGCCGTGGGCTTTGGGTCATGGTTGGGGGGATCAAGTGTTAAAATGAGGCCCCCCTGCTGCTTCGATGGCGGTTCCCCGGTGTTCTCTTGTGTGTTCTCTTGTGTTCTCTTGTGTGAGGTGGCTTTGCCAGCTCTCCAGTCGTTCGCTGTGAACGCCAAGTTTCTGCTGCATGGCAGTGGGGGGCCCCACGGGGGTGATGGGACCCGGCTCTGAGTCGTACCCTCCTCCTCCTCAGGGAGATGGAAACATCCGCTACTATGAGGTGAGCGCCGACAAGCCTCACCTGAGCTACCTGACAGAGTACCGCTCCCATAGCCCGCAGAAGGGGATAGGTGAGTATGGAACA
>CM052813.1:51699881-51717214 GCA_028533885.1 Nasua narica | reverse complement strand
GGTATCTCATTGTGGTTTTGATTTGTATTTCCCTGATGCTGAGTGATGTTGAGCCCTTTTTCATGTGTCTGCTGGCCATTTGGATGTCGTCTTTGCAGAAATGTCTGTTTACGCTTCCTGCCCATTTCTTGATTGGATTCTTTGTTCTTTGGGTGTTGAGTTTGATAAGTTCTTTATAGATTTTGGATACTAGCCCTTTATCTGAGATGTCATTTGTAAACATCTTCTCCCATTCAGTCAGTTAGTTGTCTTTTGGTTTTGTTGACTGTTTTCTTTGCTTTGCAAAAGCTTTTGAATTTTTTTTTAAAGATTTTATTTATTTATTTGACAGAGAGAGAGAGAGAGATCACAAGTAGGCAGAGAGGCAGGCAGAGAGAGAGGGGGAAGCAGGCTCCCTGCTGAGCAGAGAGCCTGATGTGGGGCTTGATCCCAGGACCCTGAGATCATGACCTGAGCCGAAGGCAGAAGCTTAACCCACTGACCCACCCAGGCGCTCCAGAAGCTTTTGATCTTGATGAAGTCCCAATAGTTCATTTTTGCCCTTGCTTCCCTTGCCTCTGGTAATGTTTCTAAGAAGAAGTTGCTGCGGCTGAGGTCAAAGAGATTGCTGCCTGTGTTCTCCTCCAGGATTTTGATGGATTCCTGTCTCACACTGCGGTCTTTCATCCATTTTGACTCTGTTTTTCTGTGTGGTATAAGGAAATGGTCCGGTTTCATTCTTCTGCGTGTGGCTGTCCAATTTTCCTAATACCATTTGTTGAAGAGACTGTCTTTTTTCCATTGAATATTCTTTCCTGCTTTGTCGAAGATTTGTTGACCATAGAGTTGAAGGTCCATTTCTGGGCTCTCTATTCTATTCCATTGATCTATGTGTCTGTTTTTGTGCCAGTACCACAGTCTTCATAATTACAGCTTTGTAATAGAGCTTGAAGTCTGGAATTGTGATGCCGCCAACTTTGATTTTCTTTTTCAACATTCCTCTGGCTATTTGGGGTCTTTTCTGGTTCCATATAAATTTTAAGATTATTTGTTCCATTTATTTGAAAAAAACTGATGGTATTTTGATAGGGATTGCTCTTTCTTTTTAACTGTTGGCACGATCAGCCTCATCTGCTTACACCTTAAGTTTCTTGTTGTTTCCAAATAGTTATTCCTGGACTGAGAGTTATAACAACGTGTTGTGTCATTAAGCTTATTTCATACATTCTTCCTTACAAAGTGGAGCTGTGGAAACTGCTTGGTCGGGAGAGTATTTGCTCTCTTGGTTTCTAGAAAGTGTTCCATTTACATACATCACCTCCAGAGTGTGTCTATAAATCAAGAGTTTGGCACACATTTTCTTTCCTTCATTGGGTCGTTCAGTAGAGACATTTTTGTGTCCGTGTTCCCTGACCTATAGAAACCATGTTCTCAATGTAGACTAATTCCCAGGCTAGCCCAAAGCCAATGTAACCTATATTGCATGCAGCTGGTAGCAGCTAGCCTCAGAACCTAACCACGGCCTAGAGCACTGTATAGGAAACAGACTTGGGCAACTCACTCCATTGATCATGCCAGAGCACGTGTCCCTGCCCCACTAAAAAGAGGACATGACGTCATGGGGAGCCTGTCCACCAGGTACCAGGTGTTGTGTAGGCTGATGTTTGGGCTGGAGAAAGAGGCTGACCTGTGCTTTGCTTTTATTTTTTTTAAATGATTTTCTGTTCTATTTTTTTTTATCATACTAGTAGTACATGAACACATGTTCATTTTTTTTAAATGTTCACAGTAGTATATTAGAATCCAGTATAGAACTATAAAAACTGCAAAATGGGAGTACCTCTTCCCCACTTCCCCAAGCCCGTACCTCTTCCCAACATGATTGGGATAGACATTTAAATGCACCTGCAAGGGCAGCTGGGTGGCTCGGTGGGTTAAGCATCTGCCTTCGGCTCAGGTCATGATCCCAGGGTCCTGGGATCGAGCCCCGCATCGTCAGGCTCCCTGCTCAGTGGCGAGCCTGCTTCTCTCTGCCCCTCCCCCTGCTTGTGTGCTCCCTCTCTATCTAATAAATAAAATCTTTTAAAAAATAAAAGAAATGCATTTGCAAACAGACGGGAGCATAGATAGTTTTCCCCCTGCTATCCAAAAATAGTGTTCTGTGAAACCTTCCATAGGTAAAAAGGGCATAAAGGAAAGAGCATCCCTGGCTTTTTGAAACTTTGAGTTAAGCCACTTCACTTTGAGGAAAGACTTAACGTTAATAGCCGTTTTCTAACTGAAGGAAACCTGAAGAGGATTTTTGGCTTTTCGGACAAAAACCATTCCATGCCGATGTAGGTCTCTCCTAAAAGCGAAGTGGACCAACGCAGACTTTCAGATGGCGGGCAGACCTGATTCCATATATGATTTTTGTTTAGTTCTCTTTTCCAGAAATAGGACCGTCCTATATATGTTATTCTGTGACTTGCTCTTTTTCACGTGGTGTCCCGGAGTTTTCCATGCCAGGGTCCACTGGGGGGGGGGGGGCGCACGCATGTGTGGCGCAAAATATACGTAACATAAGTTACCATTTTAACCATTTTTAAGTGTACAGTTCAGTGGGTGAATAGCATTTACAGTACGGTAGACTCATAACCACTGTTTCCAAAAATTTTCCACTACCTCAACTATAAACTCTATAACTACTAAGCAAAGACTTCCCTTCCCGCCAGCCCCTGGCAGACCCTCATCTACTTCCTGTCTCTATGACTGGCCTATTGTGGGTATTTCATAATAGAAAATCATACAGTATTTGTCCTCTTACGTCTGGCTTATTTCACTCCGCATGACCTAATGGTTCACTCCCAGTGTAGCCTGTACCAGAACTCTGCCTTTTTAATCATTGCCTGTTCTTTCATTGTATGAACGCCACATAATATAACACACACACACTTCTCGTATTGAAAATCTTGCCCAACTCCGTAACAAACAGCACTGTAGTGAGTGTCTTGGTACACAGATGGTCATGCATGTGTGAAAACGTTTTCTGAGATCCAGAGCTTGCAAGAGGAATTGCTGCATCAAAGGATGGGTGCATTTAAAATTCTGATATCACATTGTCCCCTAAAAATGCTGACGCACAGTGTAGCTAAGTGCCCACTCCACACACCATTCCAGGCTCTGCTGTTATCAGTCAGTCAAAATTCCTCCAGGCCGATGGCCAGAACATATTTTCTGGTACTTCGCTCACTTCCTTGACTGTCTGAGAGGTCGGGTACCCCCTCGTCCAGCTGTTGCCCTTACGTGCATTTGGCCCATTCTAAATTGAATTTTTTTTTTTTTTACTCCACCTGATGGATGATAGACCCGAGTAATGTGTTAGCTGTCAGGGAGCCGTTGTCTACAGAACCTTCCCTCTTAAGAGTTTCAGGGTTTTTTTTATGCAATCAGACCCGCTATAGCTTCCTTTTAGCCACCTGATTTTTGGTTCCTCTTAGAGAGGTCGCAAGTTTTGGGAAATAAAATTATTTTGTATTTCATTCTGACAGATTTTTTTTTAAATGTGTAGTGCTTTAATCTCTGTGGAATTTCTTTTCCGTTTATGTTTTATTGTAGAAAACCTCAAGCATACCCATATATTTAGAAGCAAATACCAGACATGCCATTTTATCTGTAAAAGTTTAGCGTGTTATTTCCACAGATGATGCATTGTTGTTTTTGTTGTTGTTTTTTACATGCCCAGCCATGTTACCATCATCGCACCTGTGAAAATTCACAGCCGTTCCCTTATAACCTCCAGTATCCAAGCGGTGGTCACATTCCCAACTGTGTTACAAATGTCACGTTTTGTTTGAATTAGAAGTGAAATAAAGTTTTCAAGATGCATTTGGTCGGCATATTTGTCAAGCTGATGACGACTATGTTCCTCCATTCTCTGTTCGTCCTTTAAATTGGATCTGAAAGTTAAATTTAGAAAATCAGAGTCTCATTTTTTTGGCTAGACTACTTCCTAGCTGGGGTTCTGTTTGCATTTATTTTTATATATGGTATAAGATGAGGACCTAACATTTTTTTTCAAATACATGGTTAATTGCACGTTGTACCAATACCATTTATGGAATAGTTCACTCTTTCCTCCCAGTAATTTGAAATGCCAGCATTCTCTCTCTCTCTCTCTCTCTCTCACACACACACACACATCTGAACTCTTTTGTGCTCTTGATCTTTGTCTATGCCTGTGCCGCGTGGTTTTAGATCCTGTAGCTCTACAGTTTGTTTTCATATTTAATAATGCAGCACATCCTTCACTGATCCTTTTAAAGCAGTTTTTGGCTTTTCTTGTGCTTATTCTGTGCCATCATAATTTGCTATTTGTTCAGTCCACATGTTAAGACTGGGATTGCAATGAATTTGTAGACTATAATCTTTCTAGCCAGGGATGTGGTCTTCTTTTCCACACATTCAGAGGTTTGGGTTTTTTTTTCTAATGTCTTTTAGTACAATTTTATGCTTTATGTAGTTCATTATAATTTTTGTTAGGTTTATTTTTCGGTATCTTGCTATTTTTTCCCACTGTTTATTTCTCCATTCACTTTCCAGTTGCTTAGAGGTGGTGGTACTTGGGAAAGCTGGAGTTTTTATGAGCTATCTTACGCTTGTCCGGGCACCTTGCTGAGCTCACTTTTTAGAGGTTATAATAATTTGTTTCTTGTTGATTATTCCGGATTTCCGGGTTGACAGTGTTATCATCTGCAACTCGTTTCTTTTCAGGCTCATGCAGAGTCAAGTAAAACCTGGCTGACGGGAAAATTCACTGAACTCAGGCTACTACTTGATGAAGAGGAAGTGCTGACCAAGAAATTCATTGATAAAAACACGCAGTTAACCCTCCAGGCGTACAGGGAGAAAATCGAATCTTGGAAAGAGCAAATAGATGGCATGCAGAGTCTCTCCACCAGGGTCTGGATGATCAGCCAGGAGCCCGACCCCATACAGCTGCTGCAGGTAATTCTGGGCCCCTGCCCCCACAGCAGAGCCCTGCCCCCTCTTCCCCTGCATTTCACCTTGGTTACTGGGGTATCAAACACAGGGTTTACACACTGAGTGAATACACGAACAACTGCCCGGTCAACCTGCAGGCTTTCTTGACCCCACACGAGTGGTAAGGAAATAGGCATTGTTAGGAACAGTATATACATCTTGGACTGATGATATAATACAGCCACTGTTTTGGGGGCGGGGCCCTTTATGTTCCAAGCACTTTCTGTATCTTAGCTCTGTTATTTCCTAAAACTCGGCAAAGTGGCTATTCTCACCCCATTTTATGAATGAGCAGTGGAGGCCCGGGGAGGGTGAAGTGACGCATCCCAGATCACACAGCTGAGAGGCGGCAGAGCTGTGATCAGAACCCCGGTCGGCCTGAGTCCAGAGCCATGAGCACGGCCACCCGGCCCTCTGCCTGTGTAGTCTCACTCGAGACCCCCTCCCGGAAAGGCAGGTGCCCTTCCGGCTACTGACCAGGCCCCAAGAGGTGATTCAGTTTGCTCAAAGAGGAGAGAAGGATGGTACTCCTTGGCCACAGGGCTCTGTTGGAGGCTGTCACCTTACACCAAGGGACAGTCTAGGAAGTAGCCCGTGATTTGTTGCTCTACCAGTGAACACATGTTGTTGGGACTGGTGCTCCTGCTTGCAAGGAACCACGGGAGGAGGTCCCCTCTGGTGTCAGTACCGCTAGTGCCCCCTGTGCTCTGGGATTGCGCTCCTATTCACGTGGCCCTTCCCTAGTTCCTCCTTTGCCCTGGCTGCTGGGACTCTCGAAGCTGCATAGGTTTCAGATGGCTTGGCGGAGAGCTGGCGGCATACGCTTGTTCCTCCTCTCGCTCTGGCTTCCAGCTTCCTTTTCTACCCTGATGTTCTCTTTGCTTAAGTTTTCTCACTGTAAAGGAAACTCTTTCGTATTAGATAACCTTTGGAAGATGCTTTACAGGCTTGTGGGACAATGAAACAAAGGTGTCACTGAGTCTAATCACACATTAGGCTTTGGCTGGAAAATAAGACCAACAAACAAATTGGTCGGTACCAAACTAGTTGGGCCAGTCCCCGGCAGATATTCCTGGGCTTGTGTGTGTCTGTGGCCTTGGTCAATTCAGCCTAACAAAAACCAGTTCTAGGTGAGGTGCTTTCCTAGGCACACTGGATATTATACTTTAAGGGGGCAAGGTGCTCAGAGGGATCTATTTGTTTGTTTCTTTAAAAATAATGGTACTTGGTAGAGCTAATACAAAAGGATGCTTCCATGGAGAATATTTTTCTTGCATCACAGTTTCAGGGCTTTGGCATCTTTTTTCTTTATTCTCTGGTGCGAGACCCACTGATTTTCATCATCCACCATTCCTCCTTTCTGTTTGTTCACTCACGTATACGTACAGTATAGATCTACACAACATCCACCGCGCAACCTTTTCATGCCAGGCCCCTGCTTGACATGAAGAGCTTCAGGGTGGGGAGACGGGCTCAGAAATAGTTCTTTACAACGCAGCCCAAGTGAGCTGGCAAGAGTATGTCTGAGAAGTGTCCAGCTCTATGTGGGGGGTTCCGGGAAGCCTTCTGAGGGGAGGTGACGGTGGAGGTGGGTGTGGGAGCGTGAGGGGCTCGCCAGGGATATACAGAGAGGGGAGGAATCGAACTATCCCAGGCAGAAAGGAAGCGTGTGCACAGGAGGGCCTGGCAGGCTGGAGAACCGCTAGGGTTTAGCCTGGCTGGAGGGAGGGGAGGGGTGGGGAGGGGTGTTGGGAGTCGCAGCTGGCTCTGAAAACCGGGGCTCGTTAGCGGGGGGCCTCATGCGCCTGGTCCTCCAGGGTTTAAACTGTCCTGTAAAGATTTTTGGAGCCAGGGGAGCATTCTGAATTGGGGAGTGACCTGGTCAGTTAAATGCTTTTGGAAGGTCACTCTGGTGACAGGGGGAGGCCAGGACCAGTGGACAGGCATTAGGAGGGGGAGACACGCAGGTCTGAGAGACGCAGCCGGACTGGCGAGTGGAAGTAAGGGGAATCCAAGATGATGCCCAGCTTCTGGCTTGAAATACGGGTGGCTAGGGAGCTGTCCCCTGAGGGGGCAAAGGTGAGAAGCAGGTGTGCTTGATCTCAGTCCTTCTTTCTATCAAATATTTACTGAGAACCTACTACGGGGCAGGCCCTGATGCTGGAGCTGGGGACACCAGGATGAGCTTCTACTTAGCGAAGCCACACTTAACCCAGGAAGGCTATTTAAAGGGTCTGGAGTTCACCCTTGTTTGGTGGGGAAGAAGGTAACTGTGGGGGACCCGTCCGAAAACTGGACAGGTCCCCACGGTGGAGGGCACTCCCCCTCGGTCGGCATTCCAGCTGAACTTCCAGGGTCTTTGGCTTCCCTCCTGGAACATGGTTTCCTGCCCCCTCCTTTGGACATGCCCAAGAGACTGTCCCCAGGAAAACCGGCCTGTCATTCCTCTCGTCCCCCTGTATGTTAGGCAGAGCCTGGTGGCAGTGTCTGGAAAGCTTCGGGGCCCCTGCAAGATGGTGAGCAACTTCGGGGCAGGTGCAGTCAGCCAGCCTCCTTCCTCCCTCTGCCGCTAATGCCGCGCAGTGGAGCTCCAGGAACGAGGGAGGGAGGGAGAAATCAACAGTGCGGTCTCTCTCGAGCTCTGTTCCCGGGGCAGGGGTGGGGGGCCCCTGCTGGCCTGGGTTTGTCCCAGGACGCAGCGGTGGAGGCTGGGACAGCAGCTGCCCTAATCCCCTGCCACCCCCGCAGGAGTACCGGGCCGCCGAGCAGGAGCTGCAGCAGCAGACGAGCCTGGGAGAAGTGTGCTACCCCGCGCCCCTCTCCTTCGAGCCCGTCAAGAGCTTATTTAAGGGCCTCGTGGACACCATGCAGAGCTTGTTACAAACGCCACTGGACGTTCGCCTTAAAGAGAGTAAGTTGCTGCGTGACCAACCTTGTGTCCTTAGCTCCCCTGGTGCCCTTTAACCTGGAGACGACCTCAGTCACTTCTCTTCCGCACAAAGGCCCGTAGCCGGGCAGTGGAGGACTTCCGGGCCTAGGCCCTCCCCACCCTTCGGACTTCCTCCTTCCTCTTCTGAGACCCGGTCCTGCCTCTCCCAACCATCCTACTCTGCTTCTGCCCCTAAGTCGCTCCCCGGATTCCGCTGCTCTGGGCTCCCAGCGGGAATGGCCAACTGCCCCCCTCCTCTCCCTCTGTCAGGCCAGCCCGGCTATGCTGGCCTGCTGCTCCGCACCCTGCCGGGTCTCGGGCCTGGGGCTGTCCCTGAGCTGGACACCCCGTATTCGCCTCCCCCTGCCTGTCCTGAGCGCCTGAAGGGCAAGGACCACCCTGAGTCCTGCTCCGAGGTCCCTGCAGGGCCTGGCACAAAGGAGGTGCTCAGAAATACCTTCACGCATCCATCTCCTCCAGAACACTTAGCCCCAACTCTGTGAGGCGTGGCAGGGTACAACAACAAAGGTCTTGCCTTTGTGGTGCTCAGGGTTCTGTCTGGGAGCCAGACAGACAGTAGTAACTGAACATGTCAGCGGTAAGAGCTCTGAAGAAAAATACAGCAGGGTGAGGAGAATACAGGGTGACCAGGAGGAAGAGCTGTTTTTTCTGGGGCCGCGGAGCCAGCTTCTCTTGAGAAGGGGATGTGCGTCTTCTCCACGGTCCACTGCTACTTGACGCCAGTTGGCTCCCAGCAAAGTTAGGCCCTAGCTATTGCGACTGCAGTAGTTCCTCCCCCAGGTCCCCTGCCATCCCTCCTGCCCCCCTTCAGGCCTCCACGCTCACCCTGCCCCATCCACTGCCCACCCCAGAGCTTTGGAAGTTCTCATGTCTGCCTTCACTCAGACACCTTCCATGGCTCCCCAGTTCATGAGCCAGTGTGAGCACCTGCCCTTAACGTCTGTGCTCCCGCTCGTACCCTCTGGTTGGGAAAGCCTCCCATCCTTTTCTCTGGATGTCCGAATCTTCCCGGTCCTTTAAGGGCTCACTGAGGTGCTTCCTCCTCCCTGATGTCTCCCCAGATTCCTCTCTCTCCTTTGTGACCTGGAGCACTCTGTGCCTTGGCGGGTAGCTTAGGTGAGCCCACTTCTCACTTCTTTTACCTGATGGAGCTGTGGAAGACAGGGACCATGGCTTGGGTTCCCCTTGAACTCCCTGGCACTGGAATGAGACCTGGACATGGCCTTCTCTGATGACCTAAGTTTTCATTTTCCATTTTATCCCAGAAGTGGCATGTCTGCCAGGCGGTTGCCCCCATGCTTGACTGTTGAATGCGTCATTGATTCACACGGCCCTCCTTGAGCCTGCTGTCCCGTCCCCAGGTTCAGGGGATAGGCACTCACACTGGCCTGAATTCACTTCCCACCCTCAGAAGTAAGCTTCTCCTTAGAGCCGGCTATTGTCCTAGAGTATTCCTGTCATGAACTCCTGACTTTGCATTTACCGCTTAAATCTGCATGCGCTTCTGGGGGAGAGATGAGGCAGACCTCCAGTTCTGTAATCTGCTCTGCCTGCATGAGCGCCGGGCACTCCTTTCTCACAATCTGTTACAGACACGACCTGCCAGCTCTCAGGCTCCTCGAGCACCAAGCTAGCTTCCTTGTTGAAGACAAGCCCTGCACCAGAGCGATCACTCTTCTTAAAATGTAAGCCCTGGGACTGGGGAGCAAAGGGTGGGGTCACAGAAATGGAGGTCACCCCCTTTTTTTCCCAACAGACCCAACTTGGGTTTTTTTCAACTATTATTAGTAGTTTTTACATAAGGAGCACCTGGCTGGCTCAGTTGGTAGAGCGTGCGACTCTTGATTTGGGGGTCGTGAATACATACAGAAATAATACATGTTCATTGCAGAAAAACTAGAAAACAAAAATTTTTTTTTAAAGTCACTTTCCCATAGATAACTTGTTTGCCCTGTTAGCTTTCTTTAGTTTATATACATACAAGGATATATTTAATATATGTTTCTTTACAAATATGGTGTCATACTATACATACTATTTTGTAACCTCTGTTTTCATTTTTAAAGTAAACTTTGATATATAAAATACATAAAAGTACAGAAATCAAAAAGGTGCTGCTCAATTATTTTTTTTAAGTTTTTTTTATTTTTAGAGGGGGACGCAGGGGGAAGGAGAAGGGAGGAAGAGCGAGAGACTCTCCGCAAGCCTCTGTGTCAAGCGTGGAGCCCATGGCAGGGCTAGGTCTCACGACCCTGAGATCATGACCTGAGCCAAAACCAAGAGTTGGATGCTTAACCAACTGAGCACCCAGGCACCCCAATCATTTTAGAAAAGTAAACACAGTCTATAACCTCCTTCAGACCAAGAAATGGAAATTTCCACCTCCCCAGAAGCCTCCCTCATGCAGCCTCCTATTCACTACTCCCCAAAGGTAACTACTCCCCCAGTTTCTGACACTACAGATTAATTTTGCCTGTCATTGGCCTTTATAGATCATTCAGACTATACTTTGTGTCTTGCTTCTGTCACTCAGTATTTGGGAGATTTATCCATATTATTGTACATAGAAATAGTTTGTTTTCACAGCTGTAAACAGTATTTCGTTGTATTAATACAGCACACTGAAACTATAGAAAGACATTTTGGATTGTTTCCGGCTTGGCCTGTAGTGAATGTTGCTATGAACATTCGTGTGCGTATCTGATGAAGATATGCATGCATTTCTGCTGGGTATTTACCCAGGAGTGGGAGAAAAGGATGCTTACCATAGCCATTTCCGTGCAACATTGTTCTAGAGATCCTATAGAAATGAAAGCTGTAAGGATGGGGGGGGGAGAATATTCACAGAAGACATGATTACAGAAAATCTAATATAATCAAGATAAATTAGAATTAAGTGAATTTAGAATA
Source organism: Nasua narica (assembly GCA_028533885.1). Lineage (NCBI taxonomy): Eukaryota > Metazoa > Chordata > Mammalia > Carnivora > Procyonidae > Nasua > Nasua narica. Next base: position 51,706,353 of record CM052813.1, on the reverse strand, counting down.
ACTGTTGGATGTAATATTATACAAAACAATCCTATTTCTATATATTGGCAGTAAACAATTAGAAAATGAAATTTTAAACATTTTCAGTGACATTAAAGAAAAAATCAGGAATAAAACCTCACTACAGGAAACTCGGAACACTTCGAAATACCTACTAAAGCAGAACATCCACATACCATACCACGTACACTTCGTTTTTCACATCTACATATGCGGTACGGTGTAGTGAGAATAATTACTACTGCGGGTTAGGTCAGCACCACATTTCTGCGATACAAGCTGGCAGTATTTACCAAAGGCATTAAAAGCAAAGTTACCCATCTTGACCCAGTAGTTCCTCTTTTAGAAATGTATCAAGGAATAATCAGCTGCATAGAGATGTAATTAGTGTTTTCAAGAGCTTGTTTTAAAGCCTAAATATTGGATACCTGGGCGGCTCAGGTCAGGTCCTGGACGAGAGCCCCACCTAGGGCTCTCCGCTCACTGGGGAGCCTGCTTCTCCTGCTTGTGCTCTCTGAAAAATAGATAAAATATAAAAAAAATAAAGTCTAAAGTATAATGCACCTAACACAGCAAAATCTTAGGGTCACCATTAAAACGCTGTAATAAAAGAATATTGTTTGATAGGGTAAAATGATCATAAATACATCAATGAATTTGAAAAACCAGATTACCCAAAAGTGTGTATGGCATGATACCACTACAAAAAACTATACAGGGGCAAGATAAAAACTGAAGGGATATACATCCAAGCGTCAATAGGGATAGGATTTTTTTTTTAATTGAATTTTTAGAAATTGGCAACAAATTCCAGGGCACAAAATCCAGTGAAATTTTCACTCCTTCCCGTGGCCCCCAGCTACCACCTTGGAGGCAATTAGGGTTAAAAGGGTGGCTTTTCATTTATCCGTTGGGGATTCTGAGGCGTCTCATTTTCTTCGGGGAGGTTGTGGGGGACCCTGCTGGTTCCCGGGGGGGGGGGGGGGCGCCGCGGGGGGGAGATGGCTCCGCCCACCAGGTGTGGTCCCGGTGTCCCCACCCTCTGCAGATGCGCGCACGCCCACCCTGGAGCCGGACACGATGCACGCGCGCCTGCGCCTCTCTGCAGACCGCCTGACCGTGCGCTGCGGCTTCATGGGCCGCCTGGGACCCACGCCCGCGCTGCGCTTTGACAAACTGTGGCAGGTGCTGAGTCGCGACTGCTACGCTGCTGGCCGCCACTACTGGGAAGTGGACGTGCAGGAGGCGGGCGTCGGCTGGTGGGTGGGCGTGGCCTACGCCTCCCTGCGGCGCTGCGGGTCCTCGGCAGCCGCCCGCCTTGGCTGCAACCGCCAGTCCTGGTGCCTCAAGCGCTACGACCTCGAGTACTGGGCCTTCCATGATGGCCAGCGCAGCCGCCTGCGGCCCCGCGACGACCCCGACCGTCTGGGTGTCTTCCTGGATTACGAGGCCGGCGTCCTCTCCTTCTACGATGTGTCGGACGGCATGAGCCACCTGCACACCTTCCGAGCCTCTTTCCAGGAGCCGCTTTACCCAGCGCTGCGACTCTGGGAAGGGGCCATGAGCATCACCCGACTGCCCTAGGGGCCAAGACCGCAGTGACCGTCCTAGGCCTTCCACTGCTCTGGTCTCACCCTACTGGATGTGGCTAGTCTACTGTCAGCTCCCCAATCACTCCCATCTTCCACCCCACAGGTCACGCCCTGTGCTTTGAAAAGGCTCCTCTCCCGGGGCCCTCTCCACCACCACCAGCACACTTACACAGACACTACTTTTAGTCCAGGTGCTGCCCCCAAGTGAGTCCTAAGCACCCTGACCATGTCAGAAGACATTACCCTCAGGCCTCTCCCTCATAGTGAGCAATGCCTGGCACTTAGTAGGCACACAATAAATATGTGAATGAATGAGAGCCATCCAACCCTTTCTCCCTAAAGTCCCTTTGATCTGCCTCCTCCTCTCCACTCTGCTTCAGCTTGTCCATGTCCCTTCTCTTCAGAGTAGCCGCACTTAACACTTAACACCTCAGGGCCTGACCCCTCTCCCATTCTCATCCTCCACTGTACAGCCAGAGTGCCGGGCCCAAAACCACATTCAACCTCTTAGCACTACCAGGAGGTTCCCAAGGACCACAGAGAAAAAAAGCAGGCACTTTACTTTAGCATTCAAGGCTTTTCTAGTCTGCCCCCAAACTCCTTATGCTCATCTAGCTTCTACTGCTCTTTTCAGAGACCCTCCGACCAGAGCTTTCAGTACCTCTGCCCTTTGCCTGTCTCAGCCTTCCCCTGGCTTAACCGTCCCAGGAAGTCTCCCCAAGCCACAAGAACCTCTCTTACTATGAGAGCCACAAATCTGGAACCCTGCTTTCAACTAGGTTGGAAGCTCTCCAAGGGCAGCTATGTCCTATAACCTCGCCACCCTGAAAAGTTCAGGACGTCCCTTTCCCTCCCAGATGATGACCAGCAGCCGGCTCTCATTGACGCAAAGAACAGCTGAGCTGAGAAGTCCTTGTGAATCACCCAGCCTGACCTCACTGCACATTTGGGGAGACTAAGGTCCTGAAAGTTCCTTAAAGTTGGGCCACCCCCCCCAGCCCCAAGGCAAGTGTTTTACTTGCCCCCTGTCCCAGCTCTTCAGGCCCAGCTTCCAATGTGGGAGATTTTACTGCTTATTCATTCCTCAAGGGATGTTGGGAAGAAATCAGCAGGCAACCGTTGCTTAGCAACCACAGGCAGTTTCCCCAACTGTCTCCCCAAAAGAGGAGGAGCTAAGAGTAAGGTCTGGACAAGCCCAGACATCCGCGCCCTCCTCCAACCCCTCAGTTGCAGGCATTGCCAAAAAAAAAACCCAGAGAACCCCATTTTCCGTTAAGAAGGCACAGAAATAGAGAAGGCCAAACCAGGAGGACCTCACAGGCCAGCTCCTCTAGCAGGAAGGGAAAGGCCTCTTTTTTGGGTCTGTGCCTCGGTTCTGAAAATTTAGCATCATTTGTCAAATTCCCTGGATGGTTCTGAAATCATACTGCGTTAAAGTATCTTCTTAGGTGGTTGGCAAGAGGGCAGTGGCAAGGTGAAGAAGATGCAAAGCTGAAACCCACTCATGATCTCAGGGCATTTGTTAGTTTGAACCACATAAAAACGCCAATTTCCAATAGTTTTCTAAAAATGCCACTTCCATACAGGGCAATGTAATACAAATGGAAATGAAGCCAGAAGGAACCCTAGAGTGCCTTTAGTTGTAACCAAATCACTTAAAACTCTAGCTAGATAAGACGATGTCTAAGCACCCTGCTCAGGGAATCCTGAAAAAAAAGGGAATTAATTCTACTAGGGATGCCCCAGAGCTGAATTCTGAAAGGGAGTTCCTGACAGATGACGACGGACACCCCTGACTCTACAACCCTGTTCGTCCCTACAAACACAGGCCGACTTCCAGGCCCGGGGGGTCGGGCCCAGTAATTACCCTACCTGCTGTTTCGTCAGGCGCTGTTCTGACACTTTACAACTATTAACTCATTTGATCCTGCCATCATCCCGAGGAGGTAGGAAGTTATCCCAATTCTACACAGGGCAAAACTGAGATCCAGAATGAGTACCTCGCCCAAGGTCCCAGAGCCGGTGGTGGAGCCGGGGTCGTGCTCATGTCGCCCAGGCGGTACTGCTCGGGCAAACACAGCTGGTCTCTGGCGGGTGCCTGCTCGCTCCTGTCTTGCCTGTGAGGCTTCGCTCTGGCCTCCTGAGTCTGCCTCTGGCTAACTTTCCTCAGGCTGCGATGAGGTCCTGTCTCGAGGGAGGAACTTGGGTTTGAAATGCATGTACCAGAGACAGAGCTGGACTATACGGGACAAAAACTGGCTTTGGTCCAGTGCCGACTCTGTATGGAGACCTGTGCAAGCCGGAAAGCAGCTCCTCGGGCTAGTCACTTCACTTCTCAGAGAGCCATCTGTAAAATGGGGGCAATGACCCTGCCTTCCAGTGTTGGCCAATGGTTATGAACTTGCTTTAAAAACCATCCAGTACTGTACCATGCCAGGACCCACCAGCATCCCCAGCGGCCGTCCTGCAGTAGCAGGAACCTCCCTGAATATTCTCAATTACAGGACTAAACTTTCCCTGGGGTCCATGACTGTAAGATCACTGACCTAATTCTCCTTCAGATTTATACTTACAGAAATTTCTTAATACAGCAAACTGCGGGTATTTTTTTAAATGACATTAATTTTATATTACGTGATTTGTTTTAATAAATATGAACGCTGTAACCTTTTAACTGTGTTCTTCACTGGGAGTTCACGTTGCTTCACGTACACAGCACCTAGGGCTGGACAGGACCTCACTCACCTTGCATCCCCCCCGCGATTTCCTTGTGGTAGTCAGCTGGTCCCAGGTTCAACGGTGCCAGTGATGGGGAGTTCACTGCGGAGTATCACTAAGTGCTTGCCTCCGTATAGACAGGCCCTACCTTCTAGCTGCTCCGATCCAAGGCAATATTACGTAGCTTTTGGCATCTTTGTGATCATCCTTCAGTAACATGGAAGCCATCTATGGTCACTTACTGATTCTTAGAGATTCCAGGGACCCTCCCTTGCCTATTGCATCTCTTCTGTTTCTGCAGTTCCCCTTTGTCAGGGAGCAGGGGTAGTGATGTCAGCCTAGCAGGGGACACACATGGGTGGGCCAGCACGGCCTGGTGCCGGCGGGCAGGAGTCTGCACTGAGGAGGGGCCAAGCTGCATGTGAGGCGAGGTTAGGGGTCAGCATGAGAGTAGGAGGCCAGAGCTCAGTGCAGCATATCCCCAGAAGTCTTCCACGGTTCCCCACCACCTAGAGAACAAAGTCCAAACTCCACAGGCTTTAAGGCCATTGCTTCCTTCCTTTTTTTTTTTTAACAATGTATTTATTTTAAATAAATAATAAAGAGAGCATGAGCCCTGGGGGGGAGCGGGGGCAGTGGACAAAGGGAAAGGGAGAGAGGATCTCAGGCAGACTCCACACTGAGTGCAAAGCCTGGCGTGGGGCTCAACCTCATGACCCCAAGATCATGACCTGAGCCAAAATCAAGAGTCGGCTGCTTAAACTGTGCCATCCAGGCACCCTCCCTCCCTTGCTTCCTTTCTGACCACCTTCCAAATCCTTCATCCGCGTGGAGCCGCTCCCTGCCAAACCTTCACCTGCACGCCCTTGGACACTCTGGCACTTCCCAAGTCTGTGCCTCAAATCCCAAGATTCCCCCCTCTGTCACTTCGCAAGGCTACACTACAAGGCTGAACTAAAGTGCCACCAGAAGGCCTTCCTTTGCCATGCCTCCTCTTCCATCCCTACGTCCAGCTTCCCCATCCATGGCTTCCATGACCTTTAGAAAACTTCTCAGCAAGTCACACAGGAAGGGTACCGTTTGTAGAGGTGCCTGCACCCAGCAGGCCATCAACTCTCCAGCGGCACCCGTCTGGGCGCCTCCCACCGGCAGGTGGTCAAGGATGTCTTCTGGACCGGAGCTTCCCAACCAGAACGGACTAAAGGTATGCGGGGATGGCAACCCCTCCACCCTCAGGCCAGCCAAGGGCGGCGCAAGGAGGCCGGCTGCTGTGGGCGCGCTCGGTTTCCCCACCCGTGGCGCACACACGCGGTAATTTTCAATCACACTTCAGTTCTTAGCGCAGCAATTCGACGCATTCTCTTTTACACATGAGTACAGCCCGGGACTCCCCACCCCAACCCCACTTACAAATATCAGTGCCTCAGGGGGCCTGCAGGGTGCAGCCCGCTAAGCTTCTGGCTCTTGATTTCCGCTCAGGCCGTGATCTCATGGTCGTCGGATGAAACCCGCGTCAGGCTCCGTGCTCAGCATGGTGTCTGCTTGAGATGTTCTCTCTCCCTCTGCCCTTCCCACTCGTTTTCTCTCTGAAATAAACCTTAAAAAAAAAAAAAAAATGAGTGCCTCTGCAGAACCTGCTTTGGGATCCAAAGGGGAGGGAGGCTCTACACTCATGAGTAAAGAAACTTCAAAAGGCTAATTATATACATTTGAAAAGAAACTCAAGTATACACTTTGAAACAAGGCATGATAGTTAATAAGCTCAGATAAATATGCACAACGATTAGGAATCTGGAAATATAATTGAAAAGAATCGTTCTCAGTGTCCTTTCAAAAGAACAAAGGGGAGCCTGACATGGACTCTAAAAGGTTCATGCTACGGTTCGACAAAGTAAAACACAGAGCATCTTTCTCATTAGCTGGGTTTGTAATTTCATTATGAGGAGGGAAGGGCTGATTTCAGCATTACCACCATATTTAAAGGCCCCCTCCCAGCTACAAATACACCAAGCCCGCACTCCCAATCTCGCTTTTATTGCCCCCATTGCACACATCCCCTTCTAACTTCCTGTGACTCACTCACCGTGCATATAGTCTGCTGTGCCTCTATCCCTGAGTGGAAGTTCCGTGAAGAAGAAACATGGGCCGCTCACCGCTGTCTC
>CM052813.1:51619095-51699381 GCA_028533885.1 Nasua narica | reverse complement strand
GGGTTGCTGGGAGGTGGGGCGGGGGTAGACTTATGGACATTGGGGAGGGTATGTGCTATGGCAAATGCTGTGAAATGTGTAAGCCTGATGATTCACAGACATGTACCCTGGGGCAAATAATACATTATATGTTAATAAAATATTGAAAAAAAAGAATCAGTGGGCTACAAGTTTTAAGAGTAAAATCTCAACTTGTTATCAAATTACAAAAACCCCCAAAACTATCTTTTATCACTACTTTAAAAACTTGGAGTTTGGAAATCACAAGTGGGGAGAATCAGGGTCTCAGAATGCTTCCAAATATCTAAGTTCGATCTACTGTAAAATGCTACCTGGGGTTTCGGAAGTAGTTTTGGAAGGCTGGCTCACTGCTGCTGACACGTGAATATGGTACACTGACCTCCCAGAGATCTTGCTCAAACGAAATGCAAATTCTGATTCTGCTGGGTTAGGGTGGGGCCTGCGGGTCTGTTTCTCTCAGGTTTCTGGATAATACTACCACTGCTTCCCGGTTAATCCTACTTTGTAAGGAGCTATGCCACCATGCCGGAAACCCAGAGGGCACAGCAATGGCGAGGAACACTCTGAGGCATTCCACCGGTGGGCAGGCTCTTTAAACCAGCCGAGGCTGCCTGAGCTTCCTGCCATCTTGCCCGCAGGTGATCAGCTACTGCAATCACTGGCTGCACTCAGAGAGACCCACCTTCCTCCCATGCAAATCCTCTAGCATGAAGGTTAGAGCTGCCCAAGCCAGACTCAGTGGGTAATGAGCCAGCAAACAATTCACAGGCAGTTCAAAAGCACCTGGGTCCAAGAGATGCCATCTAATGGGACCCGAGTGCCCCTTACTCCCAGGCCTGCTAAGCTGCCTTCGCTAGAGTTCGCTGAGAGTATTTTTCTACCATAAGAGGGAAAACACTACGCTAAATTTTCTTCCTTACAATGTTCAACTCTGGAGAGGAGGGCTCATGGTGACAAAGTCCCCAAGGGCATGAACAGGAGAGGCACAGGGCGAGCAGGAGCAAGGAGGGACCAAACGCAGGAGAAACACTGTGCAGAAGCTCACCTATGAGGGTTGTAAAATCTGCATGGAATTCTACAGATGCTAGTTTTCAAATGAGGGAAAAGGGGCCTGTTCGCAGTCCCCCTGGAGAACCAGCCCCACCTAGCGGCCATTCCGAACACTGCCTCTTTGGCTTAATCTCGGCAGAGGGCGCCAACTGCAGTAATGGGGCAGATTCCTGGGCTGTACGGCCGAGCCCCGGGGCCCCTCAGGCTGGGTCAGCACCAGTGTCCCCCCTCGTTCTCCACAGACTCCCTGGCTCCCCCTAGGCCTGCCCACTCCACTGTCCATCCCTTTTCCATGTAGGGGTACAGTGCAGCCAGGCAGCCTCACTATTCTCCCTCTCACCCCCAGCACAAAGGCTTTCGGTCTGTCTGAAAGGAGCTGCCGACAGGACCTTCCCTGTGCGCCCACTGGCTTACACTCACAGGAGGGGGTCCCATGAGCACCCTGGTTCTGGGAAATGGTGCACTGCCAGAGCTCCCTCTTACAGGGTCCCAATAAATACACTTGTCTAGCTTTATTTTTTTTTTAATCCCGCGTTTCCCTAACTTATTCAACTCAGAACTCTTGTTTATTAGGGGGGAAGAGGGTGAGGGAGAGGCTTCATTACTGATAATTAATTGGTAGTAATTATTAATTCATGAGGATGGACAATGTGTGTCCACAGAACCCCCTTGCCATATCCTGGCCCACTGATCGGAAGGGTAACAGAAGCAAGAGGGGGAGTTGGGATTTTTCTAAAGCCCCTTTCCCACTCCTCAGCATTTGAGATCCTGTGGAAAAGGCAAAAAGCCCACAGCGATGAGCCGGGGAGAACACAGAGGGTGCTGGAGCTGCCCGGCATGAGGGAATGAGGAGGGGGCGAGTGCGGGGCAGGACAGTCCAGGCGGCCCTGTCAGAGCACACCCCTGCTAGCAAGGGTGGCAAAGGAGAGGGGAGGAAAAGGGGTACCCCAAAGGGCAGCTCTGCTAGGACAGGACACTTGTGTGTGAGGCCAGCATGTCCCTCAGGGGCCACCTCGACGGTCATGGCCTCCATTTTCTTTCTCAGTAGAACTCTCCATTTAGACCTAAGGAACTCTGCTCATTTCAGCCCCGTTCCAAGTGTTCCTCTGCAGCTTTGACCAGGTGCCCTGGTAGTTCTGTCAGCCTTGATAAAATTCCACCACACTGTAACCTTTCCTCAGCCCATGAGGAATACCCTAGGACGGCACACAGAGGGGAGAAACGAGGCATGGGATAAATGGCCGCCATACACAAGGAAGTAAGAGTGGGGAAATCACCTGCCAGGAACACACAGAACAAGCGACCAACCACTTCCAACAGCCGGGCAGACAGGACATGCTGGTTCAGAAAGGGGACTGGCCAGCAAATTAACTCTTGTAAAGGCTCTTAAGAATGCATCTCCGGGGCACCTGCCTTCGGCTCAGGTCCTGGTCTTAGGGTCCCGGGATCAAGCCCCGCATCGGGCTCCCTGCTCAGCAGGAAGCCTGCTTTGTCCTCCCCCACTCCCCCTGCTTGTGTTCCCTCTCTTGCTGTGTCTCTGTCAAATAAATAAAATGAATGAATGAATGCATTTCCCCTCACTGCCTACGCCCGGGTCAGCCGGGAGGACACCGGGAACAAATGGCATTCCAGGGCAGAGACGCCACCCTGTCCAGATAGCGTGAAGCACAACTCCAAAGGGCTCTCACTGCCAGAAGAGCTACCGCTTGGCGGATGCAGATCGGGCCCGGCCCGCACGGCCGGCTCCTCACCACAGCCTCATGGGCTGGGCCTCTTCAGTACCCTGTTTTGACAAATAGAACACCTGGGGCTCAAAAAAGGTTACATGATGAGCCTGAACCCACAAAGGGTGAGCGCCAGAACCCGAACCCAGACAGTGTGGCCACAGAGCCTGTGTCACACGCCACACAGCAGCGCTTCCTGAGGGCGGAGGGTATGGCCAAGAGGCAGACCCCGACCGCCAACACCCAGGCTCTTCTCCATCTTCCAGCCGCTCCTGCTTCTGCCTCAAAGCCACCTGGGAGTGAACGACTGGAACAAGTGACCTTTCCTAAGGACGCCGATGCCAGGAGGTGCCCGCTGTCCTTCAGAGGCCACATCCCGGAGCTCAGGCGCCTGGCAGCGTGGACTGAGAAGGGGCGCCCTCATACCAGGTGCAAGCGGCCCGAGTCCTATCTTCTCTGGCTCTGCGTCTGAGCTGGGAGAGCCGGTGGACGGCAGCTTGTTCACACGCAGAAGGAAACGGAGGCCCAGAGAGGGAAGGGACTTGCCAGACTCACACCGAGACCAGCTCAGAGCAGAGTGAGGGCAAGAAGCCAGCCAGATGTCCTGACGCTCAGCCCGGGCTGCCCTCCTGAACTGTAGCTAACGTTTGCTCAGCGACAACTGTGTGCTCTGCCTTCTGTCAATACCCACGGATAATCCCCCAACAACCTTGCAAGGTGGGTCCAGGTACTAACCGTGCTTTGCAGGGGAACAAAGAGAACCACAGAGGTTGAATGACCTCCACATGGACTCATCAGGGATGAGAAGCAGAAGCATATTCAAACTCGGAATCTGACCCCAGAGTCCGCAGGCTTAACCGTGAGACCTGAGTGTGCACCATTCAGCATGGGGCCCCCAAGGTGTGGCACTCTTAAAAATGACTACGGACTCTACAGAGTCTTGGTTCGTGTAGGTTCTATGTATTCATTTATGGAATTAAAATTCAAACTAAGGTATTGGGGGGCTTTTTAACTTTAAAGTTTTTATTTTGAGGTAATTGTAGCTTGACAGGAAGCTGTAAGGTGTAATAGAGATCCTCTGCACCCTTCGCCCAGTTCCCCCCTCCCCATGGTGACACCTTGCAAAACCAGAGTACAAAATCACAACTGGGAAAGTGACGTTGACCAAGCCCACCGATCTGATTAAGAGGTCACCATATCTACACGTGTCCATCTGGGCAGGCACGCATCTTATTCTACGCAGCCTGACCGCATGAACAAACTCACTCACCAGAGTCGCGCTGCGAAACTGTGCCCTCACTCCAAGGCTTTCTGGCCACATCCACTCGCCTCCCTTCCCCTCCCTAACCACTGACAAGCGTTCGTCTGTTTTCCATCTCTGTAACTTTGTCATTTTGAGGTTGCTATATAAACTCAACGAGATGGTGCGCAACCTTCTGAGACCGGCTTTCTCCCTCGACGGGACACCCTGGAGAGCCATCCCAGCTGCAGCCCCTGTCAGCAGCTCACGGTTGGGTTTTTTTTTTTTTTTTTTTTGGTTTTTAAGATTTTATTTCTTTATCTGACAGAGAGAGAGATCACAAGCAGGCAGAGAGGCAGGCGGGGGCGGGGAAGGCAGGCTCCCCGCTGAGCAGAGAGCCCGATGCGGGGCTCGATCCCAGGACCCTGAGATCACGACCTGAGCCGAAGGCAGAGGCTTAAACCCACTGAGCCGCCCAGGCGCCCCATAAATGGTTATTTTTTACTGAGCTATAATTGACACATAACAGTGTATTATTTGGTGTACAACATGATTTGATATGTACATTGTGAAATGACTACCATAAATCATCCACCCCCACACATAGATGCAAAATTTTTGTGTGTCCAGTTTACAAGAAACTACCAGTATACTCTGAGTGAATTGTGATGATACCACACGTGATCTGTATTAAAATAATGCTGTGTTTAGAAAAAGCAGAGTGCCTTATAATTCTGCAGTGATTATACCTTTCTGCAGTCCCACCAGCAGTGTAGAAATGATCCATTTTCTCTGCATCCTCACTACCATTTGGTGTTATTGTCACTTTTTGTTTTACCCAGACTGATAGCTCTAGAGCGATACCACATTGTGGTTTAAAACTGAGACATTTTTTAAAAGATTTTATTTGAAAGAAGAAAGCTTGAGCAGGAGGGCAGAGGGAGAGAATCTCAAGCAGACTTGGAGCTACGCAAGGAACCCGACGCAGGGCTCAATCTCACAACTCTGAGGTCACGACCTGAACCAAAACCAAGTCGGACACTTAACTGACTGTGCCACTCAGGCACCCCTAAAACTGAGAAATTTTAGGATAGACAAACACAAAAGAAAAAACATGAATTGGATGTCATTAAAACTAAAGATGTTTGTGCTTGGAAGAATACCATCAAAACATGAAAAGACAACCCACAGAATGGGAACCATTTCTGCAAATCATGTACCTGACTAGGGACTCATATCCAGGAATATACAAATAACTCAATTAAAAGTTGACAAAGGATGTGAAAGACATTCTTCTGAAGGTATACAAATGGCCAATAAGCACATGTTCAACATCAGGGAATATGAATCAAAACCACAATGAGGGATGCCTGGGTGGCTCAGTCGTTGGGCATCTGCCTTCGGCTCAGGTCATGATCCCAGGGTCCTGGGATCAAGCCCTCTTCGGGCTCCCTGCTCAGCGGGAAGCCTGCTTCTCCCTCTCCCACTCCCCCTGCTTGTGTTCTCTCTCTGTGTCTCTATCAAAGAAATAAAATCTTTAAACAAAAAAACAAAACAAAAAAAACTACAATGAGATGCCATTTCGCACTTGCTAGGACATCTAGAATCAGAAAGTTAGATTCTTAACAAATGTTGGTGAGGATGTGGAGAAACCCGGACACTCCTACACTGCTGGGAGGATTAGAAACTAGTGCCACTTTGGAAAACGGTCTGGCAACTGCTCAGAAGTTAAACACAGGGGCACCTGGGTGGCTCAGTTAGTTAAGCATCTGCCTTCGGCTGAGGTCATGATCTCAGGACCCTGGGATCAAGCCCCACGTCGGGCTCCCTGCTCAGCGGGGAGTCTACTCCTTCCCCCTGTTCATGCTCACTCTCGCTCTCAAATAAATAAATCTTTAAAAAAAAAAAAAAAAAAAAGAAGTTAAACACAGAGTTACCACGTATCCCCAAGAGAATAAAAACATGCCCACGCCAAACTGTACCTGAACGTTCACAGAAGCATTATTCCTGCTAGGGAAAAAATGGAAACAATCCCAATGTCCATCAACTGATAAACAGGTAAGACAGACACAGTCTCTCCGTGCTGGAGACTATCACTCAGCCATAACGAGGAGCGAGGCACACACATAACATGGACACACCCCGAACGCATCACTACGTGGAAGAGGCCAGAAACACAGGACCACGTACTGTCACATTCTGTTTACAGGCTATGTCCAGAAAGGGCAAATGTACAGACAGGAAGCCAATGAGAGGCTGCATCAGGCTGGGGGATCCGAGGGGACTGAGAAAGGACTGTGAATGGGTACATGATAAAAATGCGCTCTAGTCCCCTGTGGTGAAGACCATCACAACTCTGAAAATACTAAAAACAACTGAACTGTAAACTGTAACAGGCGAATTTGTGCGGTCTGGGAAAGGAGTTGTTACTAAAATAAAAGAACACGCGACACACCTTTCCTTAGCCACTGCCAGGGGAATGACGTCATGGCACACCACACAGCCTCTGGAAAACTCCACTATACACTTGGGAGAGAATGAAAGTGAAGAAAGCATATCATATTGAATATCACTGTGAGAACAGTGTAAAACAGTTTGGACCTGATGGACCTTCTGAAAGGTCTCTGGATCCCCTCAGGGGTTCCTGGGCCACACTTTGAAAACCACTGTCATATTCCTATCTCTCTCATTTGTTATTGTTGATTTCAGGTGTCACTGCTGTGGAAATCCCACGTGACCTTTCTCCCGCTTCCCCTTTCTTCAGTCAGGTTTTAGGAAAACTGTCCTAGGGAAGAAACTATGTAGTAGAGGATGGGGGAATAACTATACACCAAGGCCGGTTATTTTTTTTTATTTTATTTTTTAAGGATTTATTTATTGGGGCACTTAGTGGCTCAGTCAGTTAAGCATCTTCCTTTGGCTCAGGTCATGATCCCGGGGTCCCTGCGTTGGGCTCCCTGTCAGTGGGGAGCCTGCTTCTCCCTCTGCCTCACTCACGGTCTCTCTTGCTCACTCTGCTCTTTCTCTCTCTCAAAAAAAGAATGGGAGCGAGTGCTCTCCCTCTCAAGTAAAGAGAGAGCGCAAATGTGCATGCAAGCTGGAAAGGGAGAGGGAGAGAATCTCAAGCAAACCTCCCAGGAGTGCAGAGCCCAACCTGGGGCTCGATCTCACAACCCTGAGATCATGACCTGAGCCAAAATCAAGCGTCAGATGCTTAACTGACTGAGCCACCCAGGTGCCCCAAGACTATTTTTAACAAACAGGTCAGGACTTAGTCCTCCAAAGGAGAGTGCTTCCTTAATTCATTACTTATCTATGCTTATTCCAAAGACAACACTAGAGATCCAGAACACTGCCATAATCTTTGGAAATTCTCTCCAGAGCTTTGCGGCCCTGTCTTGTTACTGACTTGTTACTAAGCCAATTAGACCCCAAATTTCACATTCTGCACAAGAAGGATTAGTAGTTTCCTAAACCCAAACCTGCCCTCTGAGGACGAGGGTTGGGCTATCTCTGAGTGCCTGAGTTCTAGAGGATTGCCAAAGAGCAATCCCAAGTTGCTGTGAACCCACAGTCTATGACACAAGTACATAATGAAAACAAGTGTCACTTTCTAGGTGTGACCTTCCTTCCACTGAGGCACTGACTAAGCAGGTACTAAGATCAGGAAGTACTAAAATCAGGATGTACTAAGTGCCAGGATGTGGGTTCACAGCGAACACAGATAGGTCCCATCTTGAGACGTGTGCTTTATGTATATGGTCTCACCCGCCCCAGAGGAAAAGCCCGCATGTTAGGTATCTTAATCAATGGCTTGCCCTTTCCCTAAGAGGAAACAGGCCCGGGGAGATGAAAGAAGAGTGTGGTCAGGTGTAGGGGGGGGTGGGCGGTTAGCTGATTAGTGAATACTGACACCCTCCCTGTGAAATGGGGAGAACTGTGCTATTTGAAGAGGTTGTTAAGTAGAGTAAACGAGCTGATGTTTAAAATACCTAGCAGAGAACTTGGTACATCATAAATACTCAAGAAATGTTAGTAATGGTAGAACCAAAAATAACACCCAAGCCTTTCGGATCCTAAAGCATGCTCTTTCCTGCTTAAATTTTTTTGATTTTCGGATCCTTTAAGAATCTGATAAAAACCACTAACCCTCTCTTTTGTTCGGCTCCTTCATTTATTCCTCCGACAAATGTCTCCCAACCTGCTACCCCAGGCCAGGCACCGGAGATGCCGAGGGGCTAGCGCTCTGGGAGGGAGATGGGAGAGTTCACACACAATTACACAAGTAACAGACCAGGAGAACTTAACAGGAAGGGCCTGAACCAAGCTGGGGAACAGGAAGATTCCCTGAGGAAGTGTTCTTTAAGCTGGGATCAGAAAAAAGCCCAGCAACCTCTTTAAGAACACTTTCCTCAAAAAAATCTGTCTCCTGGTCCCCAGAGAAGCTCTTGGGCCCAGAGGCTCTCCAGCCACCAACATCAAGGCGGTAAAGAGCGAGGGGGAAGCCCAAAGGGTCTCCACGAAGCCAAACACACCTGATGCCCAGGCAGACTGAAGGACTGGAGAAAGCACACTGTACCTTCGAGACCCATTTCCTAGCTGTGTGACTTTGTACAAACTTCCCCGCCCCTCTGAGCCTCCGCTTTTTCATCTGCAGAGTGGAGCATAGTAGGGGTAAAATGTATTTACTGTAAGGGAAGATGCTCTGTAAGCCATAATGTATAATTCAGAAGTAGGAAATTATGATCAAATACACAACTGGGTCTGAAGACTGTCAGGCTTATGAAAGCTGCGAATTAAGGGATGAATCTGCCCACAGAACTGAGGCCTGGGCTTGTCATTTCCCCAAGAGGCCGAGGTTCTCTGCCCCTGTTAAAACCACCAACAGCCTAGGCTACCAACAGCCTACATTAGACTTATGTTTCCTTTCAACTCAGCTTACAACATATTCTGGGATTGGAACAGGGACACAAAGGGTCAGGGAGGCCTACAGAATGAACTGGAATCGCTTCAACTACTCTGACTGACCAAAAGCATTCCAAATGTTCTAAGAGCCATAAAAATGCTTGTAGGTTTCATCTAATGATCTATTTCTGCAAAGCTACCCTAAAGAAGCACAAAACACAGAAAAATGATGTTCATCTCGGCATTAGTTGTAAGGATACACCCACGCACGCGCGCACACACTGACACACACAAAACCCAATAAACCAGAGTAACCTGCATGTCCAAAAGTAGAGAAATGGTTAGGTACATTATAAATCCTCAAAAGATTTATTATTGCTGGGGCGCCTGAGGCGCAATCAGTTAAGCATATGACTCTTGGTTTCGGCTCAGGTCATGATCTCGGGTGGTAAGACTGAGCCCCAAGGCGGGCTCTGCACTCAACACAGAGTCTGCTTAGGTTTCTCTCTCCCTCTGCCCCCACCCCACACGCATTCTCTCTCTCAAATAAATAAATAAATATTAACATTAAAAAAAAGAAGTATTACATTGCTGTGAAAAACTTTAAGCACAGGGCACCTGGGTGGTTCAGTTGGTTGGGTAATTGACTCTTGCTTTCAGCTCAGGTCATGATCTCAGGGTTGTGAGATCGAGCCCCACATTGGGCTTTGCACTGAGTTGAGGATGGAGCCTGCTTAGGATTCTCTCTTTCCTCTCCCTCTGGCCCTCCCCCCCAGCCAATATACATGCACACAGGTGATCTTGCTCAAAAATTAAAAGTTATTTTTTTTAAGATTTTATTTATTTATTTAACAGAGAGAGAGAGAGAGAGAGAGATTACAAGCAGGCAGAGAGAGAGGGGGAAGCAGGCTCACCACTAAACAGAGAGCCTGATGCGGGGCTCGATCCCAGGACCCCGAGATCATGACCTGAGCCAAAGGCAGAGGCTTTAACCCACTGAGCCGCCCAGGCGCCCCTAAAAGTTTTTTTAAAAAAGCAACTTAAAACAAAGGATGTGGGGACTTATATGTCAATTATATCTCGGTAAAGTTGGGAAAACAACCCAGATATGAGTAAAAACTTATTGCATAATGTTAAATGGGAAAAGCATGCACAGAACTAAATATTCACAAATGTAGCAACAGGCAATGCACGTAAGACTTTAGCAGGAACTCTATAAAAAGAGCCACCATATAGGGATTATGGGTTAGTTTTTCCTGTTTCTAAACTTTCTATGACATTTATTATTTTTACAATTAAACCTGTTACATTTGAAAAAAGAGTACATGATGGAAATCTCAAAGGGGCAGGTCACAGAGCAGATGGGACCTGAGACCCAGCACCTGCTGGACCCTTCCAGAATGTCAGCATGACCATTCTGTGAACCACTGAGAATGACTACCAATGCCCCCCACCCAAATCTGCCAAGGCCAGCAAGGGGTGGATCCCTGTCAAAAGGGAGGTTTCCTGATCCCTAGTCCAGGCCACTTTCCATTGGGAGAAAACTGGTCCAGCAGGGGTCTCCCACAAGCTTGAGGGACTCGGGGATGTCAGTGTGACTGCCCCCTACTCCCAAAGACAACTTGTTTGGAAACTTCTGGTACTCCTCCTGCAAAATCTCACTGGGCCTCTGCTTCTCCTGGCCTCCCATTTAGTTGGGCATTGATACGGTTAATGGGATTGGTCTAGATCTAGGTCTAGAAAGCACAAAAAAGTCTGAAATAAGCAATGGCTGGAGTTGACCCCAGGCCTAGCAAAGGACAGAGCAGCACCCGTGAGGGCTCACCTCATCCATGCCGGAGGCCGTGAAGAAAATGCCGATCTCCTGGGCATATCTCTGCAGCTCCTTGTACTGGGCATGGCTGAACTCCAGGTGGCGCTTGTGCTCCCCATACGTCTTCCCCCAAGAGTGCTTGGATGTATAGGGCCTCTCCAAGGCTTTCCGATTAAACTTGTACTCCAGCTCACTCTTCTGGAACTTGGCACAATCGGCCCCACAGTCCTGCAACACACAACACGGCTCCTTTCAGTGGCCTGTCGTGGGTTCTCAGAGAAAAGGGAAATGCTGGGGCAACAGCTCTGATGTCAGTATCTTTAAAAAATAAAGCTGACAGAGGGGTGCCTGGGTGGCTCAGTGGTTAAAGCCTCTGCTTTCAATTCAGGTCATGATCTCAGGGTCCTGGGATCGAGCCCCGTATAGGGCTCTCTGCTCAGCAGGGAGCCTGTTTTCCTCTCTCTGCCTGCCTCTCTGCCTACTTGTGATCTATGTCAAATAAATAAATAAAATCTTAAAAAAAAAAAAATAAAGCTGACAGAGGCAAAGAGGAAAAGGAGAAACAAGAAAGCCACAAAGAAAGAGAAGGCAGGGGATGGGGCTTTGCCTTCTTTCCCCCCCTTCCTTAAAACCCAAAAAGAAAAAAAAAAAAAAAAAAAACTAGGCGCTTTATTTTCCACTTTGTTTTATATTAAAAATAGTTAAAGAGCTAAGGAAGATTTTAAGTTGGGTCACTCAGCAGAGGACAGAAAAATGAGCACTGGGCCAGAATTGAGGGGAAGTCAGGATCTGCCTCGCACTCCTGGGTAAGTCAGTCCCACTCAAGACTCGCCATTTGCATCTCCATCAACAGGTGCTCTGGCCAAGCTCCAGGACCTGCTGCGGCTCAGAGGAGCCCCTCGTGGGGCAGGAACAAACAATTCTGCTTTAGCTGTTCTGCACTTGTGCTTTTCTGCATGGCATCTTAGTTGAACAAGGGGTTCTGGGGCAAAACGTACACAAACAGGACTTAAAAAGGCCCAGGCCACTGAACAGAAGCTATGACACGAAAGCTGGATTGTCCGGCTATAAAAGCTCTAGTTCTATTGCCAGTCAGCCCCCTGATCTCTCACAAACTGCTTTTAAAAACCAATCAATAGAAAGATGGAGGAAAACTCTCTAAAGTCTCCAGCTCACTGACGTTTCTATACATAGTTATTCACGCTAAAAACCTCACTTCCAGAAACACCTGTGCCGACAGCGCTGCTCCCACTCCCAGAAAGACCACAAGATGGCATGGTCAAGAAAGTTTAAAAAACATGAGAACTGAAAGTGACCTTGGGCAACAGAGTTCTCACTGTCTAGAGGAAGATCCCCAGGCCCAGAGTAACCCGAGTAACTTTGCACAGCGAGTCTCCGGCAGAGCTGGACAGATCGCTTTGCTAAGGCTGCAGAGCACGTGTCTCCTGGCCCATGACTGCCACCCGGATGCCCCGACAGTCAGGCCTCCAGCAAACCAGGGCGGGGCATGGGGGGGGCTGTCGCAGGGCATTGCTTCCCTTCTCGGCTCTATCTCAAGGAGTGAAAGAGCCGGTCTCCTCTGGACAAACCTCTCATTTACAGGAAGAAGATAAAAGTGAAGTAACAGGAACTACTAAAGACAAGAGGTCAGATAAATTTCTACTATATTCCACCTGACAGCAGTTGTTTGGAGAGAAGAACAGGTTCTTCCTCTTCTTTCATAAAACTGAGTGATCTGTTTAATTCTATGGTGAACTCCAGGTTCAGAAAATACAATCACGGGGGGCACCTGGGTGGCTCAGTGGGTTGAAGCCTCTGCCTTCGGCTCAGGTCGTGATCTCAGGGTCCTGGGATCGAGCCCCGCATCGGGCTCTCTGCTTGGCGGGGAGCCTGCTTCCTTCTCTCTCTGTCTACTTGTGATCTCTGTCAAATACATAAAATCTTAAAAAAAAAAAAAAATTCAAGGGGGAAGTGGGAAGAAGCGGCTTGAAAAAAAAAAAAAGGAAATACAATCACTGTCCCTGTTTTACTACCATGCTGATGGTGGTCGAGTTTTTATTCTCTCCTGGCCAAAAAAAAAAAACAAAACACAAGCAGCAAAACTCCAGGATGGGCCAAGGTGTGATGCTCCCTCTGCCCTAAATTTGTAAGTTATAGTCAGTTAGTAAATCTCTAATTGTAACACATTTATAGTTTATATATGTAATTATATTTTGTTGTAATAAAATTAAAATAATCGAATGAGCTCAACTTTTAATACTTCAAATAGATTTATTTCATTGTACGAGCTATTCTGGGTAACTAAACATGAGAATATAACTTTATTTGGCAACAAAGACTAAAAAAAATCCTAAAATACAAGGATTTCACAAGATTCCACTACTTTAAGTTTAAAACACACACATTATAAGTGGAACTGAAGCCTAGAGACAAAAAGTCACCTGTCCAAGATTATTTTGCTAGTAAATGGTATTTTCACACCAGTCCAGTGTTCTTTCCACTCTACCACAGGTTCAACCTCTTCTTTCTCCTCCCCTTGCCCCAGAAGCAACCTCCAAAATTGAGAGAGAAAGAAAAAAAACTTTGTTTCTATGGCTTCAATATCTCTGGGTATTTTTTTTACAACCTCAGCATTCAGAGGTCGCACCTCCACAAACAGGTTGTTCCCTGAATTATGGGCAGGAACCTACCCCCCTCCAGAAAACAATGTTACAGCACAAAGGTTAGTGCCCTCTGGTTAGGAGCAAAGCTTTGAAATCCAGTATTCACCGTGTGCCCTTGGGCAAGTCACTTCTTTGAGCCTTTAAAATGAAATCAATACCATCCACCACATTGAGCTGTAGAAATAAAGTGAGATGGTGCGTTTAAAACATTTGGCCCATCTGAGGGGAGGAGAAAAAAAAAACATTTGGCCCATTTAGCGCAGCTGTCACTCTTTAAAAGTATTTTATGACTCAGTAGGCTTCCAGAAAAGCAGAATTAGTCCTGAAAGAACAGCAAGGTAAATACCTAATCACAATTGATGACAGGTGAACAGCTTTCACAGAAGGAAAGGGGGGAAAAAAAGATGGAGTGAACCAGAACAGAAAGAGTAAGAAACATGGACAGTGACAATGTAATTTGATGAAAGCAGAGAAAGGGGCCCAGCCTTGTGGGGAAGGATTGGAAAAAGCATCCAAGTGTACAGGAATAGAAATTTGCCAAGAGGGATCACGGAATATTCATTAACCTATTACTAATAGCTAACATTTATTGAGTCCTCAGCAAGTACTGTGCTAAGGGCTTTAAATAAATCATCCCATTTGAGCCTTATAACTCTGAGGTAAGTACTATTATCAACCCGACTTTCAAATGAAACTGAGGCTCACAAAGGTTAAGTAACTGGCCCATGTTCACACAGCTGGTAAGTGGTGGTCTCTGAATTCGAACCCAGAGCCCTGGCATTTTAACCGTTTCATCTTCCAAACACAAGGAATGCCAAATGAAAGACCATAGCAACTTCCAGGTGCTTCAGAACTTGCTGGAAGTAATTCAATGTCGCTGAAAGATGTCAGAAACGAAAAATGACAGGCAGGAAGGAACCACTGGTTCATTAAGGTCTTGAAGGCTATGTTAAAGGGTTTCAACTCTACACGTGGACAACGGGGAGCCAGTGAAGGTGTGAAGCAGGGGTATGACCTGACCCAACCTGTATTTTAAGATTATTCTGCCACCAGGAGGGGGCAAAGGCCGGGTTAGGCGGCAACTGCAGTAATGCGGACAAGTGAGGAGGGTGGAGAAGGAGGAGTAGGATTCCAAAGATTTAGAAATGGAACTGGCCGCACGCGCGGGCCACGGAGAGAAGCCAAGCGGCCCGGCTCCCCGCGGCAGCGTCCCCGCGGCCCCGCCCCGGACTCCGCCCCCGGCCCCTGCCGGCGCCCTCTCCCTCCCCGGCTCTGCCCTCACCTTGGCCGTGCGGATCATGCGCTTGGCCACTTCTAGGTCGCCCTGGTGGTTCTGGCCGATCTCGGCAATGATGAAGCACGGGTGCTGCCCGCCCACCCAGCGCCCGGGACACAGCTCCAGCTCCAGCGGCATCGCGGCGGCTCGCGTTCCGGGGCCCCACCACCGGCCTCGAGTCCCGTCCGCAGCCCACTGGCGAACCACACGCCGGCCTGGCCACGTCAGCTCCGCCACGTTAGTCGGCGGCCGCGCAGCCAATCCGAGGGTCCCAACTTGCTGCCGCCAGCCAATCGAGACAGGGGCCGGAGCCTCCCGCGAGGTGGGCGGTGCGGCGGGAAGAGGAAATCCAGCTTGCTTCACTTCAGCTGGGCTCCAGATTCCCGGGCGGGTAGCGAGGCTCGTGATGGTCGCGGCCTCTCTGCTTCACCTGTGAACCAACACTCTCCTAAGGGGAATGGAAGGGGAAAGACGGCTGCCTTGGGCGTGGGGAGAGCGCGCCCTGCGGTGTAATGGAAGAAATGGATTTTGGAGTTGGAATTACAGAGCTGGTTTGAGCACAGGTGCTCCCACTGACCGGTTCTTGATCGTGAATACGTTAGTCTTTAGTCTTCCTGAACGTTATTTTCCTTTTCCCCGAAATGGGAATATTATATAGGTTCGTGAGATGATGTATAGAAAATCCTGATCACGGTACTTGGCCTGTAGTAAGGTTTCAATAAGTGGTCTCCAGTCTGGTTAGGAGAGGCAACGGATTCAAAAAGTTCCACTGACTGGCCCAGAGCCATCCAGAAGGCCAGAGCAGAGCGGGGACCGGGACCCTGGTCTGCCTCCCAGTCTAGGGCTGTTGCAGTACACTGTTAGGTTGCAGACGAAGTTCAGAAATAAGAAGCAGTTTAAGGAAAAGAAAAAAACACTCATTTCCAGCTTGGCTTACCAGAACTGATGAGCAAAGTATTAATAAGAGAAAGGCAAGGAGGGGGCACCTCTGGGTGGAACGTGGGAAGAGTAGGGTTTGGACACGTTGGTATAAATATGTGGGTGAAACTGCCCACTGGGTAGGAGAAAAAGGCAGGTCTGAGGCTCAGTCGGCGTCTGGGCCAGAGCGACACCTGAGCCATTCTGACTGAGGACAAGACTGGGGATATATGGCTGTAGGAGGGAGCGTGCAGAGGGATGAACAGCGAGGAATGAGCTTGGGCAGCTGCCACGGCAGAAATGGAAAAGAGACTAGAAACAGGTGACAGAACCAGGATGGTCCTGAGGCATGGAGACCCCAGGGTCAAGGCCTAAAGCTGTCCAGGAAAATAACAAAGAAGAGACCAGCAGACTTGGGGATCAGGGAGCTGCTGGCCAAGGGAGGTAAGGAAACGGGACAAAAACAGACCTTTTCTGGGGAACATTTAGTTGTTAAAAGCAGATGGAAAATGGACCATAGTCTAGATGGGGTCCCAGAGTTGAGGGGTTCTGAAGAAGGGCACCTTTGGAGGCCAGGAGGAAGCGACCAAAGGAAAGAAGGGGATTGTAGCAGGGTTCACTTACCCATGATTCGTGGGTGTGCTAGACTGGATGGCACGTGCATTCCGTCTCTCAAGTTTAATTGGCATTGGACATCTGAGGCTGAGCAAAAGACCCTGAGTCCAGAGAAAATCAAACCCAGCAATAAAGTAGCTCAGTACGACTTGTTCTAGAGAAAACCATTATGGTTTTGAATACTTTGTGAATAAGGGAAAATTAAGTTTAAAGGGAAAAAAGGGGACGCCTGGGTGGCTCAGTGGGTTAAAGCCTCTGCCTTCAGCTCAGGTCATGATCTCGGGGTCTTGGGATCGAGCCCCACATCAGGCTCTCTGCTCAGCGGGGAGCCTGCTTCCTCCTCTCTCTCTGCCTGCCTCTCTGCCTACTTGTGATCTCTCTCCTCTCTGTCAAATAAATAAATAAAATCTTTTTTTTTAAAAAAAGGGAAAAAAGGAGAAATCACATTTAAAAATACAATCAGGAGCACCTGGCTGGCTCAGTTGGTTAAGCATCCGACTCTTGATTTCGGCTCAGTTCATGATCTTGGGGTTGTAAGATTGAGCCCTGTCGGGCTCAGTGCACAGTCTGCTTGAGATTCTCCCTCTCCCTCTGCCCCCTAAACCACCTAAATTAATGGTTCTCTCTCTAAATTAAATAAATAAAACCTGATTAATTAATTAAAACACAACCATCCCACAAAAGCAAGTTAGGCTGATGTTATTTGCAATTAAATGAAAGCTTTCAGTAAATTAAAGTAGTGCTGTATTGTTACTACAGAGAGGAGGGAAAGACACTATTTTCATTTCATGCTTGTTCTTGTTTTAAAAGCCAGTTCCCGGTGCTTTCTGTTGCTTTTTCTGCTTGGATAAGGAAGCAGTGCTCAATATGTAGAAATGGATGAGAGTATGTGGGAAGGTCTTAAAAACAAAAACAACGGGGGATTTTTTTTTTTTCCTGTTATTGGCAGGAAAGGGTAAGGAAGAGCTTAGTTTTGGAGAAACTAGGGTAACCCAGAGTGCTGGGTTATGGGGATCAAGGTGGAGAGAGGATGGAGACCCAGTTCCCGGACCTGAAACCCTCGAGTCTGAGGCTCCCGTGGTCAGCCCTACTATGCTAAGCCCTTCCTTAAGTTGGTTCCTAGAAAGCTCCCTATGACCTGGGACTCCTACCTAATCTTTTGCCATTCTGTGCTTTAGCTTCACTGAACTATTTTGAGTTGCCCTGAAGGATCATGTTCTTTCACCTCCAGGCCTTGGTATAAGCTGTTTCCTGAGCCTATAGGCTTCCCACTCCTCCACCTCCGACATACTGAGGCATGCCTGACCACCTTCTGGTCCATCAGTATAGAAGTCACTTCCTCTCCGATCTCCCCAACGATCTTCTCTGGGCTCCCATAAAACTCTTATTTGCTCACTTATTACCTTTTATGGTAACTGCCCCTTGTCTCATCTGTCTTCCCTCTAGGCTGTGAACTTCTTTGGATCAGGAACCATCTGGATCACCTAAACCCAGGGCAAACCTTTAGGGATACCAAGGTGAATAAGACAGACCATACCTCTGCCCTTACATTGCTTAGATCCTTGTGTTTTAAGTGTCCTTCAGGGCCAGGAGCTCCTTGAGAACAGACCTGGACTGTTTCCTACTGTATCCCTAGCACCAAGCACAGAACTTAGCACTTAATAGGTGCCAATAAATATTTGCTCAATGTACAAGTGCAGAAAAGGAAAGATGACGGTGACGAGTGAGACATAACTGACTTCATATGTTTACTTGGGCCACATCCAGTCCCTTAGGCAAACATGACTGTTGCCCAAGTTGCTCTTAAAGTCAGCTTTCTGGAAAGTTCCTCTGAGGAAGAAGTGAGTTGTTGATCCACCCAAGTTTCCCAACCCCAGCTGCCAAGGACCCGCCCTGGGGTTAAGAGGCCAAGTGGTCTGATTCTCCCAAGTTTCTCAGTTGTTCCATTTACGGGCACCCTTACTAGTCACACCCTCACTCACACCTGCTTCCTGCTTCCTCAACCTTGGGCCTCATCCTTGTAACATAAACATCAGTTTTATACTGTTCCTGAGAACATAAGCCCACCAGCACACCCTGGGTGCTCTGGAAGGCAACTCCCACGAACTCCCTCAGAGGATTTTGACCTGTGGACACACCTTACCAGCCTCCATTATCTAAATGCGACTTCACTCACCCATCCAACAAATAATTCCTGAGTGCCTACTGTTTGCCAGGCACCTGCCCAGGCACTAGGAATAAAATGGGGAACGAAAGAGTATGGTCCTTTTCTGTAACCTGTAGTTTACAATAAAAGTAAACTATAGTCACACACTGATATTGTTAAATAACAAGATTCAACCGAGTAGGTGTGAAGATCTAAGTGGCTTTATTAAATGGGTTATGAATTGAGCAGCACCCATCTAGCAAGCAGAGAGGCACTTGGAAGAACTGTACAAAATGGTAGATTTTTACAGACAGAGGGTGGGAGCAAGAAAGCTATTAACAAAAGAAAACGATTGTTCCAGACGAGGCTGTTTGCTGGGGGAAAAGATAAGGTATCCTATCCTGCAGATTCCCTTGTCCTTCTTTGGGGAGGGATAGAGAGGATCCAGGTGAGATCTGATGGAAAGAAAAATTCCCTGAGTGAGCCATTAAGGCCACATTTCTGCAGGAGGTTGCAACTGCGATTAGATTGGGTATTAAGCACCAGTTTGGGAACTGGGTCTAAGTGATATCATTTTGGGCCTGAGGTTTTCTTTATTTCACAATATAAAATCATGAATTATAATAATAAGGACAATGATAGAAAATAAATTGAGTGTTGTGTTGAGACTAATAAGAGAAGCTCCTTTTCCTGGGTAGTCAGGAAGAATCTTTCTGAAGAGTAGACATTTAAGCTGACCCCCCATCCCAAATTCCTTCCAAATGAAATAATCTTTCCTGTATGGGGTCACCACACGATGCTGAGACAGCACAGTGTCCTGCAAAAAGCACAGGGTTTAGCACAAGTCAGGCCTGGGTTGCCCTCCCAGCTCTGTCACTGGGGAGGAACTTCTCGACTTCCTGTGACAGACTGGCAACCACCACCAGAGGGCAGTAGTGAGAACTGCACAAGAATCGGTGTATGAGACTTCTAACACCTGGATTCTTGTCCTGCCCCGTGACTTAGGGACAGGTCTCCTTCCTACACTCTGGCAGGTCTGTTTCCACTGCCAGTGGCCTGCTGGGGCATTGCCGGCCCTCAGACCTCATCCTGATGGCCCATGCCTCTCAGCAGCCGTATCTCCTTCCCACTCTGACAGTCGTGCCCCACCCCACGCTCCATTCAGCAGAGTGGGCCTCTATGATGTGTCGCCACCTGATCTTGTCACCTTTAACTTCCACGAGTCCCCAAAGCTTCCAGAACTTTACTTCTACTCCTCTCACACTTAGAAATGCTGGCAATCTCATCTATTCCCAGGGCGTCGAGATCTCCTGTGTCCTCATGGGCAGCTCCCAGACATTCATCACCAGCCCAGACCAAGTTCTCTCCCTGGTTGTCTGCTCAGTTCCCCAGCATTTCTAAAAACAGCCCCAGTAGCTCAGAACGCCCCAGAGCAACCCTGTCTCAACCACGTGATACTGTCAACCTAAGGCCAGCCAAACTGATCCCTACGTGGGCTGAAATATAATACTCCAGCCAATAAAGCACATGACAAGATGCTCAACATCATTAACCATCAGAAAAATGCAAATCAAAACCACAATGAGGTTCCACCTCACACCCATGGGGATGTCTAGAATCAGATAATAACAGGGACGTGTAGACATTGGCACCCTCATTCGCTGTAAAATGGTGCAGCTGGTTCGGAAAACAGCTGACAGTATCTCAAAAGATTAAACATAGAGTAAACATTTGCACCAGCAACTCCACTCCCCATATATACCCGAGAGATGAAAGCATGTCTACACAAATACAAATAAAATGAATACAGAAAATGTAATATAGCCATACAATAGAATAGTATACCAATAAAAATGAATGAAGTACTGATGCATACTACAACGTGGGTGAACTTGACATTGGAATCTCCTCACAGGAGTATTCATTAGTTGGAACTTTCAAGGACATTCAACTGAGAGGACGCCTGGGTAGCTCAATCAGTTGAGTATTTGGTCTGATTTCGGCTTGTCATGATCTTGGGATTGTGAGATCGAGCCCTGTACTCAGCATAGAATCTGCTTGAGATGCTCTCTCTCTCTCTCTCTCAAATAAATAAATCTTAAAAAAAATTTCAACTGAGATAAATTGTGAGGAAGAGAGGCTGGGGTTTGGGGAGCATGATGGATATCATCAAATATTTACAAGATTCCATTTAAAAATCTGAATTGGGTTTTTTTCCCCCTCTATGTTGCTCCGTGGGGCAATATTAGACCCAAGAATGTTATAGAAATTTGGATAAGAGCTTTTTAAAAAGGTTGTTTACCTAACTAGCAGTGGTAATAAAAGATAAAGCTGCCTTACCATTCTAAAGCATTTTGTTTTTCTAAGTTGGAATACATTGCCTTGTAAAGAGTGAGCTCTCCATCACTGAGGTATCCAACATGTCAGGTAGGCATGTTGCTGGGGGGCTCCAGGATTAGTAGAAGGATTCAACTAGAAGAGATCTGGTTTCTTCTAGTTTAGAGTCTAGATTTCCCTGCAGTTTGGAGGTTTCCATGGATGTCTGGAGATAGAGAACTTTTGTCAGCTCTAGATTGGTGGGTTCTGATTTTTGGGTCTCCAGACTTCCTTGTATTGATTTGTATTTATCTACTGACTCTCTGGCCCTTTGCTCCTCAAATTATATTCATTTTTCTGGTAGGGTTTGAAGGGGAGTAAGATAATTAATGTGAATTAGTATGGTTAGGGACAGAAATGTAGTTTGAGATGACTGTCTTACCCAGGAGTACAAAGCAGTTGGGAGGCAAATCAGGATTTGACTCAGCTCTCAAAAACGGAGTCCCCAGGACCTCATTTTGATCGTATTGCTTGTCTGTCCAAACACCCAACCAGGGGAGATGGGCGGTGGGGAATAAGCACCTGACAGCCAGTCTCTGCCCAGAGGTTTTCACAACTCACTCACTTGGTGTTAAGATTTGAATTGTGTCATCCCTAAATGCGTCTGCTGAAGTCCTAACATCCAGCACCTCAGAATGTGACCTTGTTTGGAAGTAGGGGTCTCTGCAGATGCAATGAGTTAAGATGAGGTCATTAGGGGGGGCCCTAATCTAAGGTGACTAGCATCCTTATAAAAAGGGAAAATTTTCACGCAGACATGCACACAAGAAGAGGCACAAGGAGGAGATGGCACCTATAGGCCAAGCAGAGAGGCCTGGACCCGATCCTTCCCTCATGGCCCTCGGAGGAAACAACCCTGACACCTTGATTTGCGATTTCTAGCCTCCAGAACCATGAGACGAGAAATTTGTTTTAGCCATTCAGTTTGTGGGTATTTCGTCACCGCGGCCCTAGGACACTCACACACTTGGTCACTGAGGCAGTGTGCACGGAGTGCTAGCACGTGGGGCGCGGCAGAGGGATTGAGACCCTGGCCCGAGGGCCCACTCTCGGCAGGGCAGGGGAGACAGGGAGCAGCCCGTGCCAGGACGGTGAAAGCAAGTCATCAAGGTCACCAAGGATGACCCCAGGGAGGACTGCCTGCCAGGCCATTCGGGAGGCAAATAGCTCTGTGTTGGGTCTTGAAGATGGGGTGGGTTTTGCTCGTGCAGATGGAGGAAGAATGAAAAAAGTCAAAGCGGAACTTACAGGACTGTGCAGATGGCTGGGCCAGTCGGCCGCGTGGGGACAAAGGGGCACGGAGTAAGGCTGGGAAGCGGGGGAGGTTTTGTGTGTGTGTCTGCGGGTCAGGAAGGTCACCGGAAGTTCCCGAATTGCATGAGGAGAGCCAGGCTGTGGGGAGATCCCTCGAGCAAGCGTAGGGATGACAGGTCTCAGGTGGGACACTCCAGGGTCGGTCTCAGGCGGCCCACGATGTGGGAACTTGGGTTTCCTCAGCTTTTACTTCTACTCGCCACCTACCGAAGCACCTGTGTTGTGCGGAGCTCTGGCTTTCGGGACTCCTGTCCACATGAGGGACCCTCGGAGATGAGCTTCTCCCAGGTCCAGACTTGGCCCCGTAACCCTCGCTTAGCTCTCCCACCCTGGCCCTACTGCTCTCCGGGAACAGCACAAGGCGGGAAGTGAAGTTGGCCTTGCTCTGCACCCTGGGCCCTTCCAGCAGTCCCTAAGCCTCCATTCCCTCATTTGAAAGATGGGGTCAGAATCCTTACACTGCCTCCTTTGATCAAGATAATGGCTGTAGGGGCACCTTGCTGGCTCGGTTGGTTGGGTGGCTGCCTTCGGCTCAGGTCATGATCCTTGGGTTCCGGGATCGAGTCCCACATCGGGCTTCCAGCTCCGCAGGGAGTCTGCTTCTTCTTCTAACCTTCTCTCCTCTCATGCTCTCTCTCACTTTCTCTGTCTCTCAAGTAAATAGATAAAATCTTTAAAAAAAATAATAATAATAATAATGGCTGTAAAGAGCCAGACTGTAGTGTGTCAGGGACACACCGGGACCAGCATTTCTATCAGAAGCGGGGCTCAGGGCAGGTCAGGCTGGAGCTGCTCAGGCCTGAGCTTGGCAGGGGGGCTGTAGGTAGGATTTGGGCAGGTAGCTATGGAGGGCACGGGGTGACTACAGAAGCAGGGGAACAGCTGGCCGATGTCCCAGCAGGAGGGGAACCTAAGGGCCCATCAGAGAGAAGGCAGATGACTCAGTCGCTGGAATGGACAAAGACAAGGGCCTGACAGGAGTTCCCAACCCCAGGGGCTGGCTGGGGCCCTGTGGACTTCTCAAGTTTCTGCAAGGTCCTGCCAGCCATCCCCAGAGTCCCTGAGTGCAGGGCCAACCACCCCACTGAGATGCCCACTTCTCACCTACCTCCCCTGAGGTGCACAGCTGGGTCGAACCCTGGTCTCATGAGTGCTTAGCTTAGTCCGCCACCAATAGAGGCCACTGGCAGAGGCTGTTCCCAGCTCTTCTCAAGGTTACCCCTCACAGGTGTGCAGCACTGTCAAGCTCAGCAGAGGGAAGAGGCAAGGCGCTCCCAGTTTATAAGCGGGAAATCAGAATTCCAAAAAGCAAAGGGTCTTTGTCAGGTTCGCCGAGGACGTATATGGCAGGGCTGCCTCCCAGTGTGAAATCATTGATAATGGTGATTGTCAATATTTACCGAAGGTTCAGTTTGCCTGTCCCCCTAAGCATCTCATGGTTTCACCCCTGAAAACTTTGGCTGTTCTCACTCTGTCCTGAGCCTCCGAAGCAACAGGGTCCGGCTAGCCAGCCTCTACTTTGCTCCCAGACTGGGAAGAAGCATGCCCACGAACGCGTCAAACAGTCAGGAGCCAGAGGGCCCTAAAGAGGTGCATTCACACAGAGCAGCTTTGGATTCAGGCAGAACTGGAATCAGAATCCCAGCCGGGCCAGCTTACGGGCCATGTGACTTTGGGTAGGGCACTTCACCTCAAATCCCTTTAGTTTCCACATCTGTAAAATGGGGATTCCGGTGTATTTTTTTCACAGGGGCTAGAAAGAACCCTTCTAAATAAATGACCATCTATCTGCTTCTTCTCTGACTGGAAGCTATAGTGCCCTCTAGTGGCAGATATACATTCTGCTCCTGCTAATGAATGTAATGCTACTTCCAGAAGTCACGCAGCTGGTCTGACCCCTAAGACAGTTTTCTAATATTCCTATAGCAGTTTTTGGAAGACACCTCACTCATAGTCAGTCCCGGGATTGCAGCCCTCATCTGGCCTTGCCCGGATAACTGTTAACAGTCTCCTCACTGGTCTCCTGCTACTGGTGTATCCCTTTTATTCGTCAGCCTAAAACACAGCGGACCTTTTCCAGCAGCCCAAACCCTACCCTACTCCGCGGAAGGGCTCTAGGCTAACTGGGAGTAGAGCACGAGTAACTGACTACTAGCATCCGCGTTCCTGAACAGAACCAGGAGTGAACCCCATGCAGATCTACAAGCTGGAACAGAGCTGTAAGCTCATTTAGCTCAGGTCCCTTATTTTCCGTGGAGGAACTGGAGACTTGCAGAAAGGAAGTGTGGGGGGAGGGGGGGTCAAATACCAGCCAGCGGCCAGGCTGGGGCTGAAACAGATCTCCGGATTCTCAGAGGCCTTCCTCACCACACTCCACTCCTGCCTCCCCAGGGCTGAGGTGGAGCTGTGCCAGAATGAACACCCGGCCCCTTCACAAGCCCCTCCTGACCTGGGGTGAAGTCCCTTTCAGCAGACAGAGTAACTCCAAGGGTAATTTTTTCTCTATATGCCCTACCAACACCTCTGTGACAAGTTAGAAGATACCTGGTCAGAGATTATGACGCTGACCTAATTGGCTCTGGGAAGAATTTCTACACTTGCTGCAATCTTGGTGGTTTTCCTGCAGAGCAACTGTCTGGCCGCCCGAAGCATAAGGCTAAGTCAGCTGGTAACTTGACTCCCTTCTCAAACTGTCAACACAGCGGTATCATCCGCCTCATTAAAATTGATGTCAGCACCACTTGACAGGGCTGGAGAAAAGGGAAGGTCATAGCCTAAGGGTGGAACCACTTTCGTGGTTCTGTCTCACCTTTCTCTGGGGGTAGGTTAGTAGAGCCCAAGTAGGAATGCCTGAACGGAAACACGGACTCTGCTGTAACTACCTTTGCGCGGGCACCAGTCAGGGGTCCCCATGGTGGTGACGGGGGCGGCGGCTAGCATCTCACCTGAGATGGTCTGCATTCCCATCAGAAGCGGCCAGCACTGCCAGGCTTGGATCGCTAGAGCAGAATGAGCAAACTGAAGGGAAGGGCACCAAGTTGAAAACAGGGCCGTGTGGTTTCTAGGCCAGGTTCTTTCACTTCACCAGGAACCTTGGGCCGGTCCTCGACTTACCCTCTCCTGCGCCTTGGTCTCCCCATGTTTGCAACGAGTATTGGTTCTCTTGCATTTTTGAAGGCTAAATGCTTTAGGTGCAATCATGACATTCCGACATATCACACAGGGAGAGCAGCGGCTGCGGCCGCTGGGAAACAATTGTCCAAAGGGCAGGCGTGTGGAAGGGACACCCCTCACACCCCGCACCAGCCATCCAGGCCAACACGCCTCCCACCCAGCTTGGCCGGTACATTTGTAACTCAGATATTCGCTACAAAAGCAGAAAGCAAACCTGTTCAATGAGGGTCTCCTTCAGATGGGAGACAACTCAAGAAATATGGTCCACTCTGTGACCTCATCACCAAAAAGCTTGCTTCTCAAGAATTTAAAAATAGTCTCTCGTCAAGAGCAGTGGAGCCTCAAGGCCCTCCTAGAGGTCAGCATGTCATAGACTTCTGGAAAACCCCATTTTAAAAGAAAAACAGGAAAGAAATGAAAACCTGGCTTGATAATTTCCTAGACATCCTCACAGGCCACATGTACGCAGTGGGTCTAAGTGACATTTTACAAAGTGAATGCCCAAGAAAGGTTTGACCTTCAAAGGCCCTCTAGAAGGTCCCAAATTACTGGGCCAGTCTGACCCGCCATTCCCGCACTTCCCGTCCTCCAGGCCAACTTGTCTATTTCAATCTAAATGCACTCCAGCAGCTGCCTACCTCAGACCCCAGCTCAGTCATGCTCCTCCCTCCTATTCCTATTCTAAACCCTATTTTCTTTCTAATCATGTATTGGCAGCATATATTTTCCTTCCTAGGAGTATATCCCCAATCCTCCTGGTTGGATGCCCCCTTTCCAGACTCTGAATTCCCCTAATACTGGACCTCTAGGTCCAGGTCCTAGAAAGTTACCACTCCTGTCTTCTCTTTCCTACTAGTTCACTGTGAGCACCCAACAGCTGGCTTATCTCCATCCCAGCCATCTCCCTCTTGTCCAGCCAAGGAGCCTGGCCCAGCCTAGGTGCTTGGTAGATACTGAAAAGTTCTGTAAACATGAAAAAGCAGGAAAACAATTGTCCAAAGTCATTGTTAGATATTTGGGAATATATGCAAAAACCAGTTACAGAAGGAACTGCTTCATAATGTATTGAAGATTTGCCAAATGGCAAAGGCCTTGTGGCCGAGGAAAACAACAGTACCCGTTAAACCAGAAATCTAATTTTTTGGAATTTTCTTTTTTTTAGATTTTATTTATTTATTTATTAGGAAAGAGAGAGAGTGAGAGAGAGCATGAGAAGGGAGAAGGTCAGAGTGAGAAGCGGACTCCCCATGGAGCTGGGAGCCCGACGTGGGACTCGATCCCGGGACTCCAGGATCATGACCCAAGCTGAAGGCAGTCGCTCAACCAACTGCGCCACCCAGGGGCCCAATTTTTTGGAATTTTCTTTGCAAAACACAAATTCTACTTTAAAGCCTACAGACTTTAGTTTTAAAGTACACGATTTGGGGGTGCCGTTAACACTGCACAACTTTTTCTAGGTATGAATTCAAATTAGATCCCAATCTTTAGCACTAATTGTATGCATAAAAACCCTTCTCATCCCGGTGGCTTATAGTTTAAGATTTACTAAAACAATCCTCAAATCTCCTACCACAAAAAATATTGACAACAAAGTCACGCATCTTTTAAGTGGTTGAGCCACTGAACACACAGACTGTTGAACACACAGACTGCAGAACATCTTACCCCTCCCCCCAAGTCCCTTTAAGAAGGGAGAAAATTTCCATCTTCTGGAAAAGCTGAGCCGACCTTGGGCAGTGCCTACTCGCTTCCTTGGCAAGGCTTTTCACATGTCACTCCCCCTTAGCACGCCTGTCTTGGTAACAAATACGCTCTCTCCCCCTGTCAGTCACAGACCCTACATGTCTCAGCCTTGATGCAAAGCCTATTTTTTTCTTCAGACCTTCCTGTCAGTGAGGGTCACAGACCATCAGTGCTATGAGAGACTTCAGAAGCCATTTGGCCACACCCCCTCAATTTTACAGACTGGGAGGGGATCTAGAGGTCAACACAAGGTCACACAGGAAATCAGTGGCAGAGGCAGAATTAGAATTAGGATCCCAGCACCCAGGGTAAGGCTTTTCTATTATCCTTGAATCTAACACTTTTTATTGACTTTTAGGGACTCCAGAGTACTGAATTTCAAACGTTTTAGGGGAAAAAAAAAGCCTACTCCAACAGTAGAGGAATGAGGAGAATCAGATTTCAGTGTCCAAAGATCCTGTATACACTTGTGCATTTCCTCTCCACAACCATTAGCATACAAACGTCAGAGACACCAGTTCTTTAGTGTTTTAACGTGAGCTTACAGTTAAAGTCTAATTTAAAAATGTAAGCATACAACTAGACTTTACCAAAGAGGAACGTGTTTATTTCACTTAAATTCTTAAAAATACTTTTTTGGCAGTTGACACATAAAATGTCCTAATGTAAAAAAATCTCATTAAAAAGAAAAGAAAAGCATGAAAAAACAGACCCAAAATGTTAAGATTTTATTTACAAAGCTTCTTTGTTGTACAGAAAGTAAAAATGCTGTTACAGTCCCGGCGCGCCTGGCAGCCACAGCCGGCCGGCTCTCCAGTCACAGCTTCCCGCGCTACAGCACGTCGGACTCGGAAACCTAACAACGCTTACAATTCTGTTGGGGCGAAGTCCCCGAGCTTGGTGGTGAATTCCCAAGAGGGGCTAAATGGAGGAAGGTGGAATGTCACAGGAACTATTCTTTGGCTCTTTGGGTGGGTGGGTGTCCTGGGGTTGGTATCACAGCTACCTTTTTTTTTTTTTTTTTTTAAACAGCTACCAAATCCATATGAGCAGTCCAACCAATACTGAACAGTTCTTTCTTTG
Organism: Nasua narica; assembly: GCA_028533885.1. NCBI lineage: Eukaryota > Metazoa > Chordata > Mammalia > Carnivora > Procyonidae > Nasua > Nasua narica. The sequence continues at coordinate 51,671,320 of CM052813.1, read as the reverse complement.
CAAGTTATTTGGGGTCTTAATCATCTTCTCCTTCATCGTCTGTTTCTCTCTTCCTCTTTTCACCTTTCCCACTTTCTTCCTCTTCTGCACAATAACAAAAATTCACTTTGAGACAATCAACGTTATTGCTAACGGAGGTAACAACAATGAACTTTTGACGGCTGGGAGATTTAAAAACTGTTGTTTGATTAGACTGGTAGGTTGCTGATTTTGAGAGGTACTAACTAAAAAGCATATAAATAGCAACCACTTAACAATGAAAGGCAAAATGCACAGCAACATTTCGAATGATAACCAAGTTAACCCAGTTTTCTCCATTTTAATTCACTGTCTTTAAGTTGACTCACATTGTAGCAAGTATTAACTCAAAAGGTATTTCTTAGACTCCTCAGGGAGCTGAGCCAAGAATACCTACACATCATCCTGTCTTGTCCAACTAGTAAAAATCCACGGCTGTGTCAACGAAATTACCTAAACATGCAGGATGTTCCAAAAAGCTCCCTAAAGGCAGGTACTGAGCCCTACCTATTGTTGTACTCAGTGTAAATTTAGTCCAGGGCCTGGCACAGAGAGCTGACGCTGAGAAAGCATGAACCAATGGAAAGCAGAGCAAACAATCCGGTACTCTGAAGCCCACAAGGTGTGACAGCCTACACTTCCAACAATTAACAAGTAAATAGATGTTTCATTGGCACTGGTTGTAGTAGGAAAAGAAATAACAGTAATAAAGTTGGAAAGATGCTATTATTACATTCTGCAAGAGTTATGATCCAGTTATTAAGACTATAGTGAAAGACTTCCCACACCAGCAGTGTCGGGTGTGGCAGTAATACGAATGCTGCGGGGGGAAGCACACACTCCAGGCGTGGGCCCCGCCGCACGGCAGGCGCGCTCACCAGCCCCGCTCTCCAACAGCGCCATACGAGCGCCTGTGAAGGCCACCCGGGGCAGAAGGAATCTTATTTTGTTCTCTGTAGTTTCAAATGCTAAGTTAATGGACATTTCCCCGTGACTTTTTAACTGAGGAGGACGTAAGTACATGCATTAGACCCACCTTCATCTTCATCTTCATCCTCATCGTCTTCATCTTCATCAACTTCTCCATCGTGTCCAAATTCTTCGTCCTAAAGAACAGTAAATAGCGAGTGCTATTGGATTCATTTGCCAACTTGGGAAGTACAGAGAAAAAGATAATTTGCCAATAAATGTAATAATTCATCAAGGAGAAAACTTCTAATATTATCTTTATCTACTTTCATGTCCTGCAATCTATTCATTTTTTGGAATAAGCTTAAACTAAAATTTTCTTTAAAAACTGCTTTTCAGGGGCGCCGGGTGGCTCAGTCACTAAGCATCTGCCTTCGGCTCAGGTCCTGATCCCAGGGTCCTGGGATGCAGCCCCAGGGCATCAGGGCATCGTGCTCCCTGCCTGGCGGGAAGTCTGCTTGTCCCTCTCCCACTCCCCCTGCTTGTGTTCTCTCTTGCTGTGTCTGTCTCTGTCAAACAAATAAATAAAATCTTTAAAACTGCTTTTCAGAGCATTTTATTTTCCAGACATGTTTAATTACTATATAATTTATAACAGATAGTTAGAGAAATGATTTTAAAATCTTGAATTTCAGAAGAGAATTTTTATACGCCTATCCTCATAAAAGTTTCTTTTAGGAATTTAATTTCATTAAACACCTACAAGATTACACAAATTGCTCAGCCTTACTTTTTTTGTACTACAAAGCAATGTGCATTATGATGACATCTCATTTTCTTGGCCTGTATTTACAACTTCCGTGAGGTGTCAGAGTCAAGTCACTCCGTTCTCCTGTCCTTGTGGCGTTCTGCTCCTCAGAGACACTCTATCGCTGTGTCCCATACACTAGACTACTTGCTCTTTCAGGACAGGACCACATTCTTACTTAACTTTGCAGCCACAACTCTTTTTTTTTTTTTTTAAGCCCCAACTCTTTAGAAACAGCAAGCATAGGATGTATTTACTGAATTAAGCTGAACATATGAGAACAAGTTCAGACTTGGTAAACATATCCTTCCCTTCACACAACTAAGGGACGGACATACCAAACTCAACACTTCCAGTTCTCTCACTCTACGGAAAGGACATTCGTTACTTCCTCCCAGTGAGTTAAAGGGTCCAAACTTATCCTGCAGAGCCAAGCACTGTGTCTAATTAGCATTCTGCTCAGTATTTACTAAAAGGGGGGAGAAGAATTAAATCAATCGCACCGTTATCAGTCTATTTACACGTTTACTATTTTCATCAGAAGCCCTTTCCTTTTCCTTAAAAACAGACCTCAACATTTTTAACTACAAATAGGAAACAGAGCAGGAAACATAGTTTACACCAACCTCCCCACTGACTTCGTCTTCATCCTCTTCCCCTTCTACATCTTCATCTTCATCTTCATCCTCTTCATCATCAAACTCTTCCTCCTCACCATCCTCATCCTCCTCGTCCTCCTCATCTTCTCCTTCTGAAACAGTCCAAAGGAGTTCATTAAATCCCCTCGATGGCCCACGAGGCACACGTACTAAGCTGCCGGGGCACTTTCGGTGGGTCGTGAGACAAACGCGGGGCCACACCAATGCCCGGGAAGCCCCCGCACCGCACTTGCCCCCTTTCTCCCAGGCGGCTGCAACCCTGTCCCTTTATCCGCCAGAGTCCCCTCACATCTGGAGGCCAGGAGTCCTGACGGACTAGGGGCACACTACAACAGCTACTGATGACAGGACAGAATTCCTGGGATCTGCTTCAAAATAAGGAAGGGGGAAGTGAGTGGGGGTGTATACCATAAGATCAGCCATGAACCAGTAATTGTCGAAGTTCAGTGATGGGAACAAGAGAGTTAGTTTTACTATTATTTCTATCTTTGTCTATGCCTGGAATTTTCCATAGCAAAAAGTTACCACATACCTCCCCCACATAAGTAACAGTGAGCTCCTTCTCTGAGGTAAGGGTACCCCCACAAAGCCAGAGGCAAGATGAGGAACCTGAGAAACACTCAAAAGAGAGGTGGGCTGAGAGGCACCTGCAACCTGTGTCCGCACTCCACCTGGCGCCTGCCTGCAGGCAAGCAGTTCTTACCGCTCCTCGTCCTGGAGCCTGCTGTGCTGTCGGGCTTCCCGATCCAATCTCTGCAGGCTCTTCCCTTTCTTCTCTGCTTGGCTAACACTGATTCGAACCTTTGGGTCTCGGTTAAACATCGCTTCCTCAGACAAACTCGCCAGACCTCCTAATCCCGGCTCACAGGCTCTCACATGAGCACCTGATACTTCTCCACTGTCACTCACTTTACCCACTTGTGATTACTTGACATTTCTCAGCAGACCGTAAAGACCAAGAGGACAGGGACCATGTCTGCTTTCTACTTTCAAAACTGTATTCCACAGTGCCTGGCACATAAATGCTCAAACTTGTTGCTTGACTGATACTCCCTCTCAGGAGCTGCTCTCCACCCTCCAAGGAATTTCCTTACAGGCTCTTGCACACATGGCCACTCGACCTGTTTAAGGTGAACTTAAAAGGATGACAAGAGGCATGAGGATTTTCAGGACTACCTGAGAACCTTTGGTGAAGGGAGGAAGTGATGTGAACATATGGAACAAAGCGAGAAGTCCTATCCTGTGTCCACTTTACCATCCTACATCCCCTCCTTTTTTGCTTTGTCTCAAATCTGCCGTCAATCTGCAAAGATGCTACCAGAATATTAAACCAATAACTGCACCCAAGCTGCCTGGTGTTTTTCTCCTCTATTTTTCTTGACCATTTGTTTTATGTATTTTTATCTTTAAAGAAAAGATATTTAAAATAATGCTTCAGGGCGCCTGGGTGGCTCAGTTGGTTGAGCAACTGCCTTCGGCTCAGGTCATGATCCCGGAGTCCCGGGATCGAGTCCCATATCGGACTCCCGGCTCTGCGGGAAGTCTGCTTCTCCCTCTGACCTTCTCCCCTCTCATTCTCAGTCTCTCGCTCTCTAATAAAAATAAATAAAAATCTTTAAAAAAATAATGCTTCAAATACAGTAATACCACAAATTCCAGCAACATCAGGAATTCTAGGAGAGTAACTTTTCTTCATGCTGACTTACGTGAAAACTGATCGCTCTGCTTCCTCTAAGCCACTGGAGGCGAGAAACTATTTACCCTGAGTGGCTCGGAGTCAGTAAGTCATGGTGCAAGGAGAGCAACAAGCCCATCAGGAAAGCTATTTTATTTACATTCAGATATAACGGACATGTACCTAGGATCTATGAAGTGCTAGGCCTTGTGAATACAGATGAAAAAGACCGTTTCTACCCCAAGATCATCAGCTCAGCTGAAAGGAACAAGAGTAGCAGAGAGTGACAGGTTACGAAAGAGGTAAGCAAGGAGGAAAGCAAGGAGGAGCTTTAGCGCACACAAGGAACCTAACCTAGCTCACGAGCATCAGGAAATGCAATCTGGAAGTGTTGACAAAGCTGAATTTGTAAGGATCAAGTCAGACAGAAACCAAGAAAAGGGAGTAACGAACTAGGCAGGGAAGACACGAGATAATGGTCCTTTTGTAAACTGTAAACCACAAATATTTTAATGTGTTAGGGCAGTCTCCAAATTCAAGGCTAACAACCCATTTTTATTTTGAATCATTAAAGGCTTCAATGTCCCTAAAACTTATTAAAATTAAATAGAGGTCCCAGTTCCAAATTTAATGGCAATGCCTATACACATGGAGAGTAATTACTGTTCTCCATAGCAGGAATATTCAATAGCTTATCATAACCTTTGACAGGCAGAAATTAGGTTCACTGGATGTTACCCCCACTTACCTTCATCCTCCTCTTCTTCATCCACACCATCCACCTCAGCATCTGAGTCAGGGGCTTCCCGATCCTCTCGATCATAGCCATCCAGGTAGGTCAGCTGGGGCAGGAGCTTGAAGACACTCTCTCGGTAGTCATTCAGGTTAGTGACCTCACAGTTAAACAGATCCAGGCTTTTCAGATATTCCAACTTTTTCTGAAGAAAAGGATTAAGAAACAAAATTTCTAAACCAAAGGCACATAAGCAAAAAAACCCATCTCCGAAGAGGTAAAATTCTAGGCTCTGTATTCATTTAGCTGCTACCAACTCAGCTTTATACACAGGAAAACATTTCAAGTCCTTCACAACCTTTATAATAGGCCACTAGATTTTAGATTCTATAATCTATCTTCTTATCTACCTTCTCAGAGAACTGTCTTTTTCTGGCAGCATTAGTAGTTTTAAGAAAAATGAATTTGAAAAACTTCATTAAAACTAAATCTTTTCACAGTATGAGACAAATCAAACAGAGTTTTAATAAATTTGGTTCAAAACTAAGTTTTAACATTCAAGTAATCAAATGGCCAACAAGAACTTGCTGGATATCAAGCCTAGTCTTCAATGCTCTGGGGTGGCAGGATGAGGAAAAACAATTCATTTAATTAATGAATGCATCAATCTTGAAGTACTTGAGATTTCTATTCAAAGACAGATGTGAAACACTAGAGAATGGCATATAATAGAGCAAGAAGTATGGTGATACGGTTATTCTCCAGGAAGAGAGGAATCAGTACAGGCTGGGGAAAGGCAAGGGGTACTCAAGAGTTGAAACTTCAGGAGAGAAACAATGCTCTTTTTTTAATTTGGGGGGAAAGGATCAACACCATTACCAGACCGTTCTGATATAAATTTCTTCTGATTTTACCATACCCTGAAATTTTGTTGCAATACCTCATTTGTTTAGAACTTTGGTTTAATCTATCTAAAATATAAAACACAAAACAGTTAGTATCTTAAAGCTTGGGCCAAGGAAAGTTTTCTGAGTAGCCAAAGTGGATAAGAAAACGTCCTTGTATTTCACTCGGGGATTCATTTGTTATTACAACTGTGTACTAGTCTTTCAATCCTAGCTTTTGTAAGTTGTGACTAAGGGTGAAGGGAGACATTGGGAGGGCAGAGGGAGTATATTACAGGCAAGTAGGAGAGAGCAGCAGGAAGTAACAGCAGACCCTCCTAGGAAGGAGAAGAGGGGCAAGTGTTTAAAAAGCAAAGACAAAACATCAAGTAGTATGTAGCCTAGTGCCCTCTAGAATAGGGCCAATAAGCTTGGAGGGCATAGGACACATAGCTTCGTAAATGTCACTTTTAAGGGTTCTGAATCAGGAGAAAAAGCTTGGTATTCTCTGAGAAAGTAGTACTAAAACAAAACAAAAACTAAGAGGAACTCTGCATGAAGTAAGCTGCAAAAAATAAACACCGTTCAAAGGTTTTGATGCTTTATTGGGAAAACTATTTCAGCATTCAAAAGTACCCAGGAAGAAATGCAGATGAATAAAATCTTGTCTTCAGGACTTGAGGTGTCTTACTAGTGACCTGGGAGAGTTACAAAATAATTTAAAACCTTTACCCTAAACCAGGGCTTGGCAAAAGACGACTGGCCCTTCCTGGCCCACTGCCTGTTTCTGTAAAATAAGTTTTATTCTAACATGGCCACTTTATTTGTTTATGTACTATGTACAGCTTCTTTTGTGCTAGAATAACGGCAAAGCTGAGAGGCTGCAACAGACCATATGGCCTACAGAAGCCCCAAAACATCTATCTGGCCCTGGAGAGGAAGGGTTGTTGACCCCTGCACTTACAGAGTCTTCACCTCCCTGGTCAAAGAAGAGGTTCCCACACTTGGTTTATTCTCACTGAACAGCCCTTGGGAACAGAGCGCAGGCAGGGAACGCAGGGCAGGGCTGAGGCAAACGCACTCCTCCAAACACCAATGTACAATGATCCAAGAGTTTGTGGATCGAATAATGTGCTTATGTAAGTTAGTCCCCTGAGGTCTTAAGAAAACTGTCCCCAGCCCTTCTAATCATAGCGAGAGTTGCTTTTATGTTGTGTAGCTTTCAGATTAGGTTCCCTACTGGGCAGGTCCTGACCTCCAGAAGCTCAGGTAGGACTTCTTGCCAAAGAGGGGAAAAAAATGTTGAAATACCACCCCAGACAACTAGCTGGCACACCGGGAACTCTTTTCACAAAAAGGTTGTCTCTATACCAGCTAAGATACGACCACGAGTAAATTTAGGCAGCTTTCCCAAAGTCTAAAAATTCTTCACTCAAGGGAATGAGCCATTTGCTTCTCAAAATTACTCCCTAGGAACGGATGCATGAAGATGCATACCACCCCTGATCTTTCACGATCTACAATGCCTCAAGCCCCTTCTCTAGTTCCATCTCCTGTCACAGTACACAGGGCCTCCAAGGCCCACCTATTTCTGAAACTCCATGAATCTGTGAGATTTTTGGTTACTTCTTGAGAAAAGAATCCATTATGAATAATTCAAACATGCCCAACAGTATGCTAGAAAATGAAGTGAAAGCAAATAAATGACAACAAAATTCCAAGTAACTGTAATACTCTAGAACTGTTTAAAGTAATACAATTGTGCTTTAAGGTCCAAAATATACTACCCACAGATTATTCAGGATCCCAATGTAATGTGTAAATACTGCTAAAAAAAAAAAAAAACAAAAAACAAAAAACAAAAACACCCAAAAAACAAGAAACAAAAAACGCCCAAAAATCAGAATGCTACACCAGAAATGTGGCCTAAAACTAATAGGCTAGCCATAATAAACATTAAACATTTTATTAACAATAATTTTGCTTGCCTTCTTAGAATTTAGAAGGGCTTTGGGGGATGGTTTGGATGGCCCAGGTCTCTTAAAAAAGGTGTCCAAGGAAGTTTGAATTGATGCCTTCTTTGTCTCTCGATTAATGTCCCTGTAGCAAGCAGAGGCATTCACAATCATTGCAATGACTTTAAGAACTGGGCTCAAAGTAGAGGTGTTCAAAATGCACGTGGTTAATGAGGATGAGGATGGTGTTGTTCCCACTGAAGAATACTTCCAGAAGACAAAATGGACCCAACATTCCCCCCCTTCACCTTCTCCTACAGTTTTCTTTTATTCCAAGATATAACTTCAGGAGACCTACCAAGCACCCCTAGGCATCTGAACGGCAAGTTTAGGAGAATGGTGCGAGGGCAAGCTTTTCCAGATGGCCCTGGCTGTGCAGCACTGTGGCTCTGCCACTGGCTAGCCAAGTGTGTGACTCTGGACAAGGGATTCGCACTCTCCCAAGCCTCAGCTTCCTCATGCAGAAAACGAGGGCCAGATTATTTCTTAGTCTCTTTGTAGAAATGTTTTTTGAGGATTACTAACGAAATAGCATACATAAAGCATCTACTGCAGTGCATGGTACATAGCGGATCCTCCAAAAATGTTAATTACAACAATTATTCCCACTCTTCACTGTCCTGGGGGACCTAGACTTTCGCAGCCACCAAAGGGCCCTCATACATCACGGACCAGGTCAGGAACACTCAAGAAAACAACTCCCATACGTTTGCTTCTGCTCTGCCTCTGTGTGCTAGGACATGGACAAGAGCTTCTGGTGAAACCTCAACGAGGACTTGGGTTGCCACGAGAATTGGGCAACAGCCAGTGATCCAGCATGGGAGGGCACTGCGTGGCACTCCGTTCTAGAAAAAAAGGGTTCTCAGGCTCACAGTGACCCTGAATCGATGGCCTATCGTAGACACATAAACAATAAAGAAAGGTTCAGGGGAGCCTGTCTAACTGAGAGACACCAGCACTTAATTTATTGCTCCTGTTGGAATTCGCAGTTTAATGTTAATTTGGGTATGGGACAAATATGAAGGCCAAAAGAACAGGTCCCAAGGGCAGTGGAAAGAATGCTAGAGTTGGATTTGAATCTCTACTTTGCCATTTGTCCTGTGGGCACTGGGTAATTATTTAAGCTCTCTGAACTTGGTTCCCTCATCTCTAAAAGGGGGACAGTCGTTCTCTTTTCTCTGGGTTACAACGAGCCAATGTTAATGTCCTTGAATACAGCAAAAGTCACTAATGTTTGCCTAAACTTTGGAAGTAGGGATTGGGTTAGAGGAAAAGAACAGAATTAGTAAAAAAAGAAGGAGCCCAAGTATCTGTGTGTACCTATAACGGAACAAAGGGGCAAATTCACAAAGCAAAGGTGGGAAACGGGCTCCTAATATTTGAGAAATAGGAGCTAACTGTGGTCCACTGAATGAAATATAAAAATAAAGGGTCTCAATAAAAGGCGATTTAACCTACGCTGGAGCAGAGCCCTAATTACTGATTAGGAGGAAAAAGATGTTATAATTCTGGAAATCCTCTCTGTTAAAAGAAGTCACAATTTAACTCTATCTTCCCTTGAAAAATCGACAGAGCATTCTGTGCAAGTTAGGTGAAACCCGAATAAATATTTTAACATGCTGTGACATCAGAATAGATAGCAACAGTAGAGAAAGATGCCTTATCCTCTTGCGTTTTGCTCTTCTGGATCCTGAGACAGCTCCTATCTGCTTGTAAAACCCTCTCCCAATTAACATTTGTGAGTTAAGTCAAATGAAAACATTGACTTTTTGTATACATAAAAACAAATGTGAAACAAGTTGGGAGTTCCATTAGCCTTATTAAAATGGAATTCAGTCTCTGACAAATTTATAGAATGCCCTATTTAGACAAATCAGTCACTTAACAATCTTGAATTCATAGCACTTTCCTGGCAGCACCCACACTGAACAGCCTAGAGGCTGCCCCACACCTTACGTTAACCTCTCCCTCCAGCCCTTTTCTGCCCTACAACTTCCACGTGGACTGGACCCCCCCTTAGCACAGCTTCCCAACTTACAAAGCAAAACAAAGTGCATGACCTTATTTTATTCTCAGAACTCCTAAGTAAAGTAAGGCAGAGCTTATTATCCTCTCTGCTTCATAAGTGAGGAAACTGAGGCCCAGAGAGAAGAAGCAATTTGCCCAAGGTCACACAGTAAGCCTATAACCCAACTGGCACTTAACATTTTACAGCTTATCCCAGTATGAAGACTGAGGATTTGGGGTTTCCCATGCAAAACTTTAGGCAACGATGATCCAGCTAGGGCACAACATCAATTAGAAGACCTAAAACTAACTGGACGTGTCCTTGGACTGTTCCATTTACAATTCAGGTATGCCATCCAGTATGAATAGCTTTTTCTGTAAAAGTATAAAAGTATAGACTAGCCTGGCCAGTTTGAGGAAAAAAACTTAAGATAAATGTTTAAGTCTATGGTCAATATATGAAAGTTAAAAAGGACAAAAAAAGAAAAGAATTCCCCTTTGAAAGAAACCAGCATAGTATCAGGCAGGGAGAGCAAAGCCACAGGAACATGTAACTAGAGAGGCCCCGATCTTTAAAACTTGTATAGAAAGTATATAATAAAAACCACCACCTTCTTGATCAATTATTATTTCCAAGCATTTCCCTCACTATAAAGAAATATGAAAATGAAAATGACCAATAAGTCCTGGTTTCTAAGTCCCCACTTACTTACCAGAGGTTCCAAGGTGCTGATATCTTTCAGTTTATTTCCACTTAAGTTTAGATGTGTAAGATTTGGAAGTTTTTCTGCTAACATGTCCAGACCTCCAAAGATTCTATTGTCACTGAGCTCAAGCTGCAAGAGAATATACAACATACACACAAATACGCGGAGAAACACCTATCATTAAGGTGTTATAAGTAGCTAATACAACTCTTAAATACTTATCAAGATCAAATAATCTCTGTTCCTATTAGGGCATGTTTGTTCATTTTGTTTGATTAAAACCAGATAAGTAGTTTACAGATCCCAAGAACACTTCAGGGGAGGAGGAGAAACAGGATGGTAAAAGTTGCATTTCCTTAACCAGCTGCTAATTAGTTTGCTCAAGATCTGGCCCCTCACATGGGTGAATGTATTTTCTAACCTACAAAGTGGGCCAAGACAAATGTGGATTCTTTGAGAAGTTACAGTAGTCTATACCTGCCAGGAAGTGTAAATGGTCTGTGCATCCTAAGCAGCTTATTCCATGTGCCAAACAAAGCTCACTATGCCCCCCTGAAACCTGATCTGGTTCTGTATAGTTCTGACACACTGGAAGGTTCTCTAGCTGGAAGCCACCAGGGAGTGTTGCTCCGAAGGCTACACGAGTGGCACAGGTCCCAAAGCAAGCCCTTACAGAAGCTCCATGACTTCAGGAAAGTGAGTGGGCCAACAGCTTCAGGGCTGCTGAAACCAACTCCCCAGAGGTCACTTCTTGCATAAACCCAGCACTAGCCTTTACGAGAACCTACTCTCATTTCTTAGTGGCAGGTCAAGTAGCATAGTAAGTGGTGTGCCAATGAAGGAATGAGCCTTCACTGAGGAATTACAATCTGAAGTGAAAGAAATTGGAGCCAGAAAAATTAAGACAGTCCAGGGCATATGATTCAAACTCTTCATTTTGCAGATGAGAAAACTCAGGCCTCAGAACTGGTTTCAATTCTCTAGTTTAGGTGCCAACAATAGCCAATTGCATCTAACTTTTCCACGGTACCTACGTGTACTTAGGTACAGAGCCAGGCACTGAAACACTTACATGAGCTTATCTGCTCTTACGTACAATAACCCTATAGGGTAGGTAGAATTATTATCTGCATTTAGATATGAGGAAAATGAACTATAACTCTATGATTTGTCCTGGATCACACAACAGTGACAGAGGTGACCAAGGACTTGAAGCCAGGCAGGCTAGCTTCCGAAGAATTCACCCTTCCCACTATGCTATGTACTCAGAAGAGCATGAAAATGCCATGTAATTTAGTCTTTGGCATGCAATGAAATGAACTACATGATGCAGGAGAGAGGAACTTTTAAAAACTTAAATATTTGTTGAAAGAATGAGTTTAAAAAAACAACTCAAGTCTCCTACTTAGGTGTTACTAAATATTTCATAAGGGGGAACGCAACATTTCGAAACCTTTTTTCCTCCCCATGGGTTATTCCAAATTATCTAGTCATGCTCTAGATATATAAGTACAAGTCTATGGGCATTCAGGTAGCTTAGTTGGTTTTGACGTCTGCCTTTGGCTCAGGTAATAATCCCAGAGTCCTGGAATGGAGCCCCTGCTCAAGCAGGGGGTCTGCTTCTCCCTCTGCCCTCCCCCCTTGCTCTCTCACTCTTCTCTTAAATAAAAAATCCTTAAAAAAAATACAAGTCTATCAACAAAGACTCAAGTGTTAGCTTTATTGAGATTTCAGTAAATCAAAACAAAAAGAGACCACTTCCCTTGGTTGGTTAGAATGTCATACATATGTAATATTTGTATCCTTTCAACATGAATTATCTTAAGGAATAGAGACAGTAAGGCAATCTGCCAAAGCATTTAGTGGCATGTTTATTTTGAAATGAAATCAACGTGTAAATTTAGGAAACCTGTGATATTTACACACTAAAATTTCTTTCAGAATCTGTTTCTTTTTAAAAAACAATCTGTGCTCCAGGATAGGAAGAAAACAAAGTCTGTATCAGTTGTGAGAACATCTTATCTGCCTTTAAGTTTGATTTGTAGATCTCTCCACTCCTCCCTAACTCTGCAAGTAAGTGATTAACAAGGCTGCAGAAGAATTTGATAAAGCCTCTATGTAGATGGTCACTGATTCACTTCTCTCCTAAGTCTGATATAGTACACAGACTATAGTAAAGCAGACAAATGTTATCAGGATGCTAGGAAAACAGAACATGAAATACGTGCTAGGATCACACTAGCAACAAGTTTATGCAGATACATGCTAAAAAGCCATCATTTGTAAAATGGGCTAATAAGAGGTCCCAGTGTCACCAGTAACCCATGTAAATATAAAAGGATTACACTTGAACCTCTAAACTAGATGCTCAGAAGGGAACAATATACTAATTTAAATATAACAGGATTATTCTTTCTGATAGTAAGCTAAGTTACCTGAAACTCAGGAGGACTGTCTAAGCATTTACTACCTAAATAAGGCAATAAATTAAAATAAGTTTCTGGTTTTGTTTTTTTAAAGATTTTATTTTATATTACATCGAGAGAATGTATGCACAAGCAGGGGGAACAGCAGGCAGAGAAAGAAGAGGACTTCCTACTGAGCAGGGAGCCTGATGTGGGACTTGATCCCAGGACCGTGACCCAAGCCGAAGGCAGATGCTTAACAACTGAGCCACCCAGGCACCGCCCCCCCGCCCACCGAGTTTCTGGTTTTTAATTCATGTACTTAATCCATAACAATCTCCTCTCAGGACTCAAGCAAGCTACAGAACAACCTACCTGCTTTTTGCCTAAGTCTGATTCAGATTTCTTTGTGTACCTTTGGATATAAAATTCTGCCTAAATTCCCTAATAAAGGAGTGAACACCAAACAGTGGAAAAACCTGCAATACTTACACATACTTTTCATTATGTAATAGAAAAAGTACTGATTTAGGAAATAGGAGATATGGGTTCTTATTTGGGCTCTAGTGCTAACCTCTTCTGTAGGTGGCTTCAGGCAAATCACTGTACCTTTCTGGGTCTATTGCTAATGCCTATAAATTGAGGGACTAGGATAGAATCAATCAATCCAGTTTTTGACATTCTGGAGCTCCGAAACTCCAGATGTTAAAAGGACATGAGAAAACATTTTTCTAGAGGGTTTTGTTTTTTTTATTGATTGGTGGGGTGGGGGGTAGTGACTGGTTTACAATTAGACCAATAAAGTACTAAAAAGCCATCAGCTAGGATGGGAAATACAGCAGCTTTGTTACAATGACCTCTTGCAATCACAACACATTTTAAACTTTCCGGTCATTAAGAATTACACAATAGGTTTGAATTATCAGACTACACATCTGCAAAGTCTTTACTGAAACTCATCATTAATCAACAAACATAAAACATGAAGAGAGGCACCTTTGGTTCTTAAACCAGTGCATACGAAGAAAATGACACAGCTAACATTGTAACATATAGCAATTAACCAATAACAGCTTATTCACAAAGTAATTATTTCTCCTAACTATTTATTGAGCATCCAACATGTGTTATTTCTAAACATCACAGCAGTTCTGTAAGGCTGGATGGGATAACCAGTTTACAGGTGAGGGAAATTGAGACTTAGAGAGATTAAGTAACCTGCAGAAGATCATCCATCAGGGAGCTGGTGGGGCTGGAATTCAATCCCAGATGTGCCCAGGTCCAAAGACCACGTGCTTGCTGCTACACTATCTGCTTCCTTACAGGTAAAATCATACATGTTTCTCTTCTCAGGATGTTCTCTCTCTTACCGCTAAAGACACAGTACTTACCTTTTTCAATTTAGGTAGTTTGGGGAGATTTGAAACTGAAATCAAGCCTACATTTATTAAACTGAGGAACTCTAAGTTCACAAATTCAGCTGTTAAGCCCTCAATTTTCCCATCATTTGATTTGCAATTGTCCAGGACAAGTTCCCGAACCTGTGGATGACAAAGGGGAAAAAAGAAAAATAAACAACCTTTCAGAAACATACATAAAACAAAGAACAAAGCAAAACCTACAACCATAAACACCCAGCAAAAACATCCACATACAGGGGCAGCCTCTACTGAGACCTAGATCACAGGTATAAATAAATGAAAAATGATTAAGCATTTAGTAACAATATACTGATAGCAAGGATGGAATGTTACACCATGGTATAAATAAAGATTTAAACTCTTTACTTTCCAGAGACAGAACTATAGTTCTTTTTTTTAAAAAAGATTTTATTTATTTATTTGACAGAGAGAGAGAGAGAGAGAGAGAGAGATCACAAGTAGGCAGAGAGAGAGGAGAAAGCAGGCTCCCCGCTGAGCAGAGAGCCCAATGTGGGGCTCCATCCCAGGACCCTGAGATCATGACCTGAGCCGCAGGTAGAGGCTTTAACCCACTGAGCCACCCAGGTGCCTCTATAGTTCTTAAAATATAAGTGAAGAAACTATATTCGCCTTATTCCTCTTCCCAAGTCTGTTCCCCAAGAGAGGACTTTAACTATAAAAGCAGAGAAGACACCCCTCCCCAACCCTGCCCCAACCCCACTGGCTGAGTCTCCTTCAAGGCCCAGGGGACTGACACAAGGAAAAGAGAAAAACTTTACTTTTCCTATCAAATCCCTAACAGATTTTGGCAACAAGTTTCTGCACTACACATTTCCACTTCTGGTTTTATTAATCTTTACTAAGATTATCTTGACAATCAGAAGGGGTCAAGATACAAGAGGCCTTAGTTCAAAACAAAGATCAGTTTGGGTACATGTGAGAAAGCTATTTCCAGGGGAGAAAACTGTTAGACATTAAATTAGGTTCCTTTTTCAAGCCATAATATCTCCTTTGTGGGTCCTGAAGTTCAGAATTCCAATCCATCCAGGGCATCACATCTGAAGATTTTATTTGTATTTATTACTTTAAAGTAAGCTCTACACACAGGATGGGGCTTGAACTCCTGACCCCAAGATCAAGAGTCAAGTGCTCTGACTGAGCCAGTCAGGTGCCCCATAATTCTAAATACTGATCAATTAATAAACAGTCTACTGTGTATCTACCATGCTAATCCCTACTTCTATTCTTGCTCTGTGGTCAACTATGAAACTTGCAACTTTTTAACACATTTTGGTCAATTTACAGTGATGCAAATTAGAGTTAACGGCCAAAGGCACTCTTGCGAAAAATCTACCATGTTAATAGCAAGCACGTATTTGGTTATACGTGTTAATCAAGCCTGTACATGGAAGGCAGACGCTCATAGTTCTAAAATGAGAATATGAGCTAATAATGTCTTCATCCTCCCATACAAAATTGCTATCATTTACGGAGAACTTACTCATTATTCTTTGTACACGACACCCTCCCCCTCCCAATAAGAAGGAAACAGATTTAGACAGTGACACCCACAACACCACGACTTCTCACTTGCTTCTTTACTACTTCTCACTACCCTGTCTACTTCCTCCTCCTAAACCCTGGTTACACTGAGGATACATGCAGGCCAATTACACCCTTTACTTCTATTCTTTCCTTCATTCCTTCTCTCTTTTTTTTTTAATCCTTATTTCTTTACACACCTCTGCCATTTTCCCCTTTTCTGGGAAAATCACATCTGAAAACTTAAGGTGTCAAGTGAGGTGGGGTAGGCTGTAGAAACAGATGCCGGAGATCATATCCTGGCTCTGCCACTTATAACCTGTGTGACCTCAAAAAAGTCACTTAACCTCTCTGTGCCTCAGTCCCTCATCTGTGAAGGGAAGATAATAGTATTCATGGCAGAGGAGTAGCACTTGGAACATACTAAATGCTAAATGCTAAAAAAATAACCTCTGGGGAAAGGGATGAGGGGGAACAACAGGGACCTCTGCTTTTATTCATATCTATACTGAGCTTTTTATAAGCATATATTTCTTTTGTATTAAAAAAAAAAGGGAGGGGTGCCTGGTTAGCTCAGTAGGTTAAGCAGCTGCCTTTCACTCAAGTCATGATCCCAGGTTCCTGGGATCGACCCCCATATCAGGCTCCCTGCTCAGTGAAGAGCCTGCTTCTCCCTCTCCATCTGTCTGCTGCTCTGCCTACTTGTGCTCTATCAAATAAAAATCTTTATTTAAAAAAAAGGTAAAACCAACGAACCATAAAAATAAAGTCAAGTAATTGCCAACACATCTAATATAGCAATAAAACTAAAAGTCCTCATTTGGCTGGGGGGATTTCCTATTAGTGTATCCCACAGAGAATCCAAATTATTACACAGAATGACACTAATATGCCAAAAGCCAAGTGAAAAGGGACTAGAGTTAGACATATTGCCTCCCAGCTCACTGGGTGAAATCACCTCTTATTTCTTTCCACTGGTAAAATTCCACTGTAACTAGGGTCATCAAAAACTACCATAAAGATTCAGATGTAAACTAAAACAGGTTTGCTGAACCAACAGAATAGGAATCAAGAGGAGGGAATTGGAAGGAAAAAAAGATTTAAATGGTTCAGATTTGCAGGTTTAGTTGCTGGGTGTGGAAGATATTGGAAGGGAAGTTGAAGTCTGGCTTAGAGAAATGGGAGCCATGAAATAAGTAGAGAACAGATTTGGAGGGGCAGATATAATGAACACTATAAAATACTGAGTTTAAGGTTCCCTTGGGATGCCTGGGTACAAGTATCCCCAGACAACTGGACATGTGGTCTGAGGTGCAGAGGAGGGTTGTCAGTTCTCTTTTTGGAGTCACCAGGGCAGAAACAAGAGTGGAAGGATGGAATTCCTAGGAAGAGGATAAAGGACAGATGTGTAAAAAAGATGAGCAGAATCAGGAATGGTACCAATGGTGGAGCATTGGTTTCAAACACCTGTAAAGGCTTCTGAAATAAGGCACAAGAAGTTATTGAGGACAAGACTGAAAAAATTAGAAGACTTCAATGCCCATCAACAAGGAACTCATCTCCAGAATACACTGTGGGATGTAAAATGTGAAGAATGGGGGTACTTGTGTGGCTCAGATGGTTAAGCACCTGCCTTCAGCTCAGGTCATGATCTCAGAGTCTTGGGATTGAGCCCTGCATCTGGTTCCCAGCTCGGCGGGGAGTATGTTTCTCCCTCTTCCTCTGCTTCTCTCCCTGCTTGTGTGCTCTCTCTCTCAAATGAATAAATAAAATCTTAGAAAAGAAAAAAAATCTGAAGAATGGATTCACTTCCTTATATATACAGAAAATCTCTCAAGAAGAGAAAGTGAGTGGCTGGGAGACCTTCCTTTATAATCTTATTTAGCGGGTACCTTAGTGGCTCAGCCGGTTAAGCATCTGCTGTAATCTCAGCGTCCTGGGATCAAGTCTGTTGTCAGGCTCCCTGCTCAGCTCTGTCCCCCCAACCCCCCGCACTCTCTTTCAAATAATTAAAATCTTAAAAAAAAATCTTATTTGGCATTTCAACGATGATAATATTAATCTACTATAAGAATAAAGACTTAAAAAGTCACCACTAGACTTCAAGCTTCATGATGGGCAGGGTCATGCCTGTTTCAGTCACCGCTACACCCCAGGTATGATAAAGAGCTTTCACAACTGTTAAATGACAAAAACTGGTCACAGGCTTGTCAGAGTACTGCCTACAGGTTTGTGTCAGGATTGTAGGGGACTGAGCAGATGCAGCAATAGAAAATTTGGATATAGGGACGCCTGGGTGGCTCAGTTGATTAAGCGGCTGCCTTCGGCTCAGGTCATGATCCCAGCATCCTGGGATCGAGTCCCGCATCGGGCTCCTTGCTTGGCAGGAAGCCTGCTCCTCTCTCTGCCTCTGCCTGCCTCTCTGTCTGCTTGTGTTCTCTCTCTGTTAAATGAATAAATAAAATCTTTAAAAAAAAAAAAGAAAATTTGGATATAAAAGAGAACCTCTTTCTGATCACAAGCATTATCATACCAATGCAAGATTTGTCACTGTTAATATTTTGGTATTATTAGCTTACTCTTTGTATATTTCAAATATAGGTGAGACAAAACTCTATTACTTAGCATACTTTAACAACTCTATTTTTAATGCCTAAACAAATTAGAATATATGTATATACCATAAATTACAATACTCCCTGTTGAATACATTTTCAATTCTCCCGTTTATAAATAATGGCATGATATCTTTTTACATAAAACTTCTTCTGTAATGAGGATTCTTTCCTCACAATCTATTGCTAGGTGAAAGAATAGAGATATGAGTCTGCTATTGAGTTCAGAATTCTTTATTTAAAATGGCAACCAACCCCTGTTATTTTTGTGACCTTTCTTGATATATGGAAATTTTAGGTATTTGCATTAATTTATCTTTTTCTCAAAGATATTGAGATTTCTTTTTTTTTTAAACATTTTATTTTATTTATTTTATTTTTTTAAGATTTTATTTATTTATTAGAGAGCGAGAGACTGAGAATGAGAGGGGAGAAGAAGGTCAGAGGGAGAAGCAGACCTCCTGCAGAGCCGGGAGTCCGATATGGGACTCGATCCCGGGACTCCGGGATCATGACCTGAGCCGAAGGCAGTCGCTTAACCAACTGAGCCACCCAGGCGCCCAAGATATTGAGATTTCTTAAGAAAAAAACAACCCCAAAGAAACATGGACAAAAAAGTCAAGCCAAAAAAAAAAAAAAAAAAAAATACAGATCATCACATTAAAAAAGTTGATGTGCAACTACAACAATAAAAACTGCATATTAAAAATGAGATAGATTATTCTATTCTTGTTGGGAGGTAGGGAGCTCCTCCTATGGAGAGAGCCAGGATGGACACAGGTGTAGGTGAGTTTATAAGTGGGAGGGCAAGAAGTTCAGGGAATGCACACCTGAGACTTTTAAATTTTCTCCACAAGTAGAAGGTTAACAGAATTTATTAGGTGAGTCAGGCAGAGGATTGTATGGCTCAGCAGAGAAGGCATGCCCCTTGACTTTTCCAGGAAAACTGAAGTAGTAGTAAAGAAACCTGGCACCCCTGGAACAGAGTACCAGAGGCACAGTAAGAGGACAAGCCCCTGGGGAAAATGCAGAGTGGAAATTACTGAAGAAAGCAGAGACCACAGGGTTCCACTTGGGGCTGTGCCCGAGGACAACAGGTCTGGAAAGCCAACCCTCAGCAGCCTTCTTCTAGCCCATCTAAAGTTCTACACAGGAGCATGCGGAAAGGTGTCTGCTCTCAGGCACCATTTGAGAAAACTAAGCCTTCCCCCTGCTCTTTTCCTTGCTGTGGAGGGACCCTGACTTGCTTGCAAACGATAGAACTGTGGGAGAGAGGACAGTAGGCAGGGAGTTGGGGGTAGATAACCCCGTGGTCTCCCAATCTAGACCCAGAATAAAGGAGGGATTCTAATCAAGAAAAGATGGCCCGTTTCTCCTTATGTTCCAAATCCTCACAGAGCCACTATCTAAGGAGGTACAGCTGGGCAGGCATTTGACATTTGGGTATACACCTCAGGGAGCTATTTGGTCCAAGATAAAGTTAGCTGGCTTTCTGTTTAAAGATAGTTTAACTTTAGAGACCAAATTTACTTTTCATCCTTCATGTTCCAATTACACTATTTTTAAAAAATATGAATTCAAGACAAATACCTAAAAACTAAAAATAATCCATATCCTATTTAACTCTTGTTTTTGTTTTCTGCAACAATCAGAAAAACTATTTTCTACTACTTTTTAACCAAAAAATCTGAAATATACTGCAGTCGAGTTACAGGGATTGGTGCTAGCAGAGAAAAATCAAGCAATTTTCCTTTCATCCTCTCCAACTTGCTCTCACTTTCCACTCCCCTGGCTACTGCAATCAATTTTACCTAACTGGTTTGGAATTGGTTGGGTGATCTTCCCCAATTAGAATGGTTATAACTAATACAAAAGGGGGGAAATGTATGGAGGAATTACAGATCATTTTGAGTTATCAATTCCTTTCATTAAATAAGAAAAGTAATACATGGTTATTGTAGTAAGTGAAATAATCCAAATAGAAAAAATAACTCCTGCCATCCTTGCCAACATTCATTCTTCTGAGTTAACCAATGATCAAACCTTCTACCTTACCCTTATTTTAAAATGATATTTTCAGACAATTATCATATGATCTCACTGATATGAGGAATTTGAGAAACAAGACAGAGGATCATAGGGGAAGGGAGGGAAAAATTAAACAAGATGAAGCCAGAGAGGGAGACAAACCATAAGAGACTCTTAATCTCAGGAAACAAACTGAGGGTTTCTGGTGGGGAGGGATAGGGTGGCTGGGTGATGGACATTGGGGAGGGTATGTGCTATGCTGAGTGCTGTGAATTGTGTAAGACTGATGACTTACAGACCCATACCCCTAAAACAATACATTATATGTTAATAAAAATTTTTTTAATTTAAAAAATGATGTTTTCAAAACGAGAGAACAAATATATATCAATGGTTCTCAATTGTATTTAGGTGACAGGACTATCAGCATGAAAGAAGGAAACACCCATATCCTATTGGTTGTGTAGGTAAAGAAAGGAACCATTCTAAACAACAATTTGACAGAAGACAGGTTCACATTACAAGAGGTTCATTTCAGCACTATTTAAAATGGCAAAAAAACTTCTAACCACCCCCATAAATGATCTGTGTAGACATTAACAATGAAACTGCAAAATAATAGTGACACATAAAGAAGTTTACTGTATTTATATAAATAATATACCCATTAATAGAATTTGAATTTGGAAAATATTAAATATTTTGGTAGACTATATACCCAAATGTCTAGATGGTAGAAATCACTCTCACACACCCCCATCGTATTTTATTTTTGTTTATCTACATCTACTATTTTTTTCTTCAATTTAGATGTAATACTTTAAAAATGAAAAAAAAAAAAAAGCCAGTTAGTTGCTATGCAACCAATTAGAATATCCCATTGTGCTGAAAATTACATTAACAGACACAAGATGGGAAAAGTTGGGGAAAAATTTTTTAGGTGTAAAGTAGAAACGGAGATGTCTCCTAAGACTACTCTTATTTATAGGAGAGGAGTGCCTAGTCTTCGCACACAGCCCACCAGAATCCCAAGGAGGCATCTACTGATCCACAGGAATTGCCTGGCTTTCCAACTTTGAATGGAAAACTCAAACATCAAGGCTAGCCGTCCCTGGACGCATAGTTAATAAGGTGCTCATAATAGAGTGCAATGTTTGGTGCAATGGAAGGATGAGAGCCTCACATAAAGAACAGGTACTTTTTCCATTTTGGAATATAACTAAATTATATTTCACTAGCCCCTATCAGTGTTTTATTTCACATCTGAAAATACTGCCAATTTCTATGGTATATATGGTATTACTAGCACTGCACAATTTGTTCTCAGTGAACTCGCAATACAAATATCTTGTATAAAATATTTCTTATCCCTGCCTATATTTTAAAATGTAGATTTTTATGTAGATTTATGTAGATTTTTAAATGCCATCTTAGGCATTTTTCCACTATGAGAACACACCTGATACGAAGAGCTGTTTTGGTCTTAGAAAAAAAACCTGAATTACACATTTCTTTGCAAGGCCCCTGTTAGATGTGCATACTTGTATTTATAAGGAGTAAGACTATAGTAATAGGTGAACTGAACCTATTATCTTGGTCTCACATACCCTGCCGAACACAAGAAGGTAAAAGTGTTACCAGGGTCATCTTCAAACCTCAAAAACCAAAAAGCCACACACACAATAAAAGCCTATCTGGTCTTAAGAAAAAAAATTTACAAAAAACATTTGTGATCAAACCTCTACCCTCCTCAAACACTTAGTTCTCACTTGATGGCATTAAGTTCAACCATGGAATGCATTTAAGAGCCTCCTGTCCATATTTTAACTGTACATCCAATGAAGAAAGGGTTCTTTTTTTCCTCCCCAAATGACAAGAGTCTGCAGGATCCCAGAGGCTAAGCCTACTCTGTAACAGTTGGCCCCACAACAAACATAAGGAGCCATGTGACTGAGTTTGATTTTAAAGGAGTCCTCTTCAAACTTTTCATTTGCCTCAAAGATGATTCTTTTGGGGGAACCTGGGTGGCTAGTGGGTTAAAGCCTCTGCCTTCGGCTCAGGTCATGATCTCAGGGTCCTGTGATCCAGCCCCACATAGGGCTCTCTGCTCAGCAGGGAGCCTGCTTCCCCCTCTCTCTCTGCCTGCCTCTCTGCCTACTTGTGATCTCTCTGTCAAATAAATAAAATCTTAAAAAAAAAAAATGATTCTTTTGTGCAAAACACTAAGTCTTTTAGAATTTCCTTCAAAATCTACAGCATTTTTTCCCCTGGAAAGCCTTCAATTTAAGATCAAAGCTTTCCTCTCTAAAGAACCTAACTCTTGCTGAGTCTCCTCCTCAGGGTTCCCAGGGGAGCCTTACTTTACCTGTCCTCCAATCTTAGCAGACTTCCAGGACGCTCCCCCAAAGCCCCAAAATTGCACCAGTGCAATTTAGATACCACTGGGTTCTGAGGCTCCAGGATGGAAAGGATTGCTGTCTAGTTCACCCTGTTTTTCCAGGCCCCGCCACACTGCTGGTACACAAATATTTAATAAACCAGTGGATTGCTGTAGCCTAGTTGCTGTCCAGTAACAGTAGACAGTCTTCACCTGCTGCTTTTGAGCACCTGAAATGTGGATAGTGCAACTGACAGACTTTTAATGTTAACAATCACATGACTAACCTGTCTTTGGCAAGAGCGTAAGGCCTAAGGTGATTACTTGAAAAGTTAACACCTGCTCCTATTTAAATATTTCTAAAAAGTAATATGCTAGTTACTGCATATGTGAAAAAATTCCATATAGTGGGAACATCAGCCCAGTTGTGTTTCCCAGAAGAGGCAAAAATTCTCTTATCGAGTACTTTAATAGTGCTTTAGTTTTCGCACAAAGAATTGAAATTCTAGTGTTAAAGCCCTTTGAAGATTCACGTGCATAGTTTTGGAAATTCTGGGTAAATCTAACTACTCCACATTCCACTGACTTGCAGCTACGCAGCAATAATGCAAAGGTCTGAAATTAACAACTCCTCAAAATGAGAACACAACTCTTCAAATTTTAGGTTGCGAAAAGGCTCAACCGTTCAATACGCTAGCACGTGGCCGACACAAAATGTCTGACTGTGGACGGAGGGGACGTCCGTGGTCGAACTCCAACCAGAAAACCCAGGGAACCAAGTGGCGACGCCCACCCCTCAGGTCCTCCAAGGACGCGCGGGGAGGCTCGCCGCGTACCCCATTTGTGGGGACACCAGGCGAACGCTGGCTGATGAATTTCCACAAGTTGGCAACTTGTTACCCACAGCTACCTGACTGCACGAAGCGCGCCCATCACTCGACTGGGGCAGGGCGAGAGGGCTTCCCCTAGGTTTCCCCACGGCCAGGGAACGCCACTCACCCTAGGCCCGGGTCTGGCGGAGGCGCGGCCGCCCCGCGCGGGTGCCGGGAAACATGGCCCCGCGCCCGGCAGCCAGGAGTGGAGAATAAAGAGGCGATTCTCAAAGGCCAGCCCGCCCCCACGCAGCCGCCGCGGCGAGTGCCGGCCTCCCTGGAGCACGTGCGGGGGCAGAGGCCGCCGAGACCGCGGGGCCCGCGAGGCCGGCCGAGGCCCGCCCGTACCCCCCGCGCCTGGTCCAGGCGGAGGCGGCCGCTTGGCGTTGCCCTTTTAAGAAAGGGGGGAGGGGGACGGCAGCGCGACGGAGGAGTCGAGTCGGAGGAGTCGGCGGCGGCCACAGCGCACGGCTCCCGCCAGTGCGAGCCTAGCCCCGGCGAGGCGGGCGCAAAAGAAGCCACGGTCTCGGCCCGGCTGCGACGGCCCGAACCCCGAGGCCGGCGTACGCGGCGGAGGGAGACAGGCGCCCGCCAACATGGCGCTGTGTTCGACCGTGGCGCGCCCCGGCTGGCGCGAGGAGCCGCAGCCCGCCCACACCGAGGGGCCAGACTCCGGGCAGGGGCCCCGGGCTCCGCCGCCAGTGCGCAGAGGAAAAGCGAAGCCGCCACCGCCACAACGGCTGGCCTGGGCCGACACGGGCGCGCCCGGGGAGGCCGGGAGCGGGGAAAGCCCGGAGGACCAAAGGGGAGCGAGAAAAATAGGGGAGAAAGTTTTATTTTTAGGCTTGAAAAATGGCGGGAACCGCGTCCTTTTTTCAAACTTGGCCTCGGGAGGGGCGGCGGTTGCGCCACCTCCGCCGCCCCGCTCGCCCCTCCCCCGCTCCGCGCGCGCCAGGCCGCGCCCGCCCAAGCCCCCGGGCGCGCAAGGGGGCTCCTCGCACCCCTCAGAGGCCGACAGCCCCCCTCCTCACCCCACGGCCCCTACCCTCGGCCCGGCTGGCGCCAACCGCGAGGCCCGACCGGAGGAGTCCCCGCCCCGCCCGAGCCCCTTCCGCGGACGGCCCGGGGCGCGCGGAGCCCCGGCGGGCCCAGCCCCGGCTGGCCGCGCGGCTCCTCGGCAGGCCCGGCCTCCGCCCGGCCGCGCATCCCGGGAGGCTGCAAACATGGCTCCCAGCGTTACACAACCCTTTCCTCCCTCCCTCGCCGCCGGCCACACGCACACGCGCTTCTCCGGGAAAGGACCCCGGCGGGCGAGGAGTTCAAAGTTTGCTTTCCCCCACCCCACCGCCTTCCCCACACGGCCGCGGGGGCCCGCGGGCGCCAAAGAGTTAATCCCCGCGCGCTCGCTCCCCCCCTCCACGCCCGCCCGCCCGCCCGCCCGCCTTCCCCTTCCGAGCCCGCGAGCTGCGCCCTTCTCCGAGCTGGGGCCGGCGAACCCGCGGCCCGGGCCCCGCAGGTGGCCACCATTACATGCAAGTCATCGGGGGGGGGGGAAGAGGGCGCCCGACAGAGGTTCTGCTTACAGCTGCCGGGGTCCGGTTCCTCAGCTCCAGGTGGATCCTCCTCTTCATGTCCATGTTTCCCTCTTCCCCCCTCTTCAAACTTAACTTTCCGCGGCGGGGGCGGAGGGGGGAGAGGCGTCCCGGCCTGCGCAGCAAGGGCCGTCGGAAGGGGTCTGCTGGCTGTAGAGGCCGGCGGCGCGGTCCCAGGCGGCGGGCGGCGTGCGGGCTAGCGAGCGGAGCCCCCGGAGCCAAGTTACTCACGGGAGCGGAGAGAAACCATGGAGGGAAAAGGGGGCTGGAGCGCAGCGCTGGTCTCACTACCGCCGCCCCCGGCCGCGGCCCCGCACTGCGCTTAAACCGGCGACGCGGCGCGGGCGGCTGCTCGGCTCGACTCGGCCCCGCGCGGCGCTGCTCGGCTCGGCGGCCGCGGCTGCACCAAGGACGGGGCGGGGAGACGCGCAGCGGGAGGGGCGGAGGCCGGAGGGGGGGTGGGGGGAAAGGCGCAGCCCCGGGGACTGGAGCGACTTCCTCCCTCCCTCCGACTGCACGTGGGGTGGCTGATGTAAGACCTTGCTCGGGGGGCTTCCCCGCCCGCCGCCGAGCCGAGACCCCCCCCGCCCCGGGCCCCACCTCGCCGCGCTTGGAAGCGAGTCTCAGGCCCGCGCTTGGACGTTTGCCCGGAGGGTTGCGGGGAGGCTTTACAGTCGGGCTGCGGGGGGCCGTAAGGCCAAGTTCGTCCTCGGAGGCTCGACCAAGCCAACCCGATGCCCGCTAAGTCGGCGGACGTGGAGGGTGTGCGGGACTGGGGTTCGCCTTCCGCTCCCTCACGCAGTACGAGGCCAACAACCCGAACTCCGCTCTCCTCGGCTGGGCGGGGGAGGGCAGTGCTTCGAGGACCCCCCGTCGGGGGCTGAATCGCTGCCTGCTCGCGTCGTACTGCGTGGCACCGGGCGGAGTCGGCCTGCGGGCACCGGACAACCCCCCGGCCGTCCACTGGAGCCACGGAGGGGCCGAGTGTCCCCTAGTTTAAGAGAATCTCCCTGGGTTTTTTTTCCTCTAACATTTAAATATAGGCCAGCAAGGCAGCAATTAGCATTTCCAATGGGGTCTCAGAGTTTTACAGAGTTTTCCCGCAGACTTTTATCTCATTTATTCACCAGGGCACCCCAGTGAGATCTGTAAATTCTCGGTGGGCTCTGTGTCGGCAAAGCTTGGCAGGTAGCCTTTGTAATGGTCTGGCTCAGAGAGCAACCACTCTGAGAGCCAGGGTTAGAGCCCTAAGTTTGCTTTGGAGACCTCCGGGGAGTCACGTAAGGGTGTATTAAGCTTAAAATAAGTATGTCATGTGTCAGGATCCCATCCGAGACTCCAAAGATTGAGAACAACTTATGAATAGAGAAAACGCACAATTCTATGCAATAACCTCAGGTTTTCTTGAAGAAAGACTCCTCCCATTTTATCTGAGTTCGTTTAGTGCCAAACAAAACCGTCTATATCAATTTTTGAAACATCCAATTAAAATTTCAAAGCAAAAGAAAGTTTTGGAAGCATTTTAGGAAAAGGCAAAAACTACAGTACGTTGTAGTGTAGAGTCTTGTATTTAAAATGTCAGTTTTAGCAGATTCTGTGTGATGGGAAAATGAGTAAAGTCTTCAGGATGTCACAGGAGATCTGTAACTATAAGGTTATGAGAACCACAAGGCCATGAGATAAAGGCTTTTATGAGAAACTAGCAAATCAGTTACATGAGCTAAGAAGCAATTGTGAGCCATCCTCTTTTAGGGCTTGAATATGTTTTCTCGTTTAATCTTCAGACAACCCTGTGAAGTAGATTGTACTTTACTCATTTTACAGATGAGGAACTGAAGCACAGGGTCCTTAAGCCGCATGGCCAACAAGAAAGAGGTGGAGCTAAAGTTTTAAACCCAGATGGGTCTGACTCCAAAGCCTGCCATCTTTTCAGCTACACTATCAGTCCAACTGGAATGAAGTCATAGCGTGAAGCCTGCTTTGGCATCGTAGATTAAGAGCAATTGCAGAGGGCCTTTAATACCAAACTGAGCACTCGGGCACCACCTTGCAGGTAAAGGAGAGATGCGGAAGGGGCCTGGAACATGGTAGCTCTGTGCTAAAGAGAGTGCTAACCTGGTGGCTGGTGGGGGAGGTGGTATTGATCCTTGGGAAGAAAGGGGGCAAATCTTGGGATTCTGTCCTCCTTTTAGAACCAACCCAAGGATATGAAGCACTCTTTCCCCCATGATACATAGCTCACAGGATAAGTGTCTGTTTTATAAGATTAAGCTGCAAAGTAATTAGTAAACATAGCCACAATGTGCAAGCAAATAAAAAGAAAGCAAAAGAGCCAAAGGAGGAGAGACTACAAACCCGGTACTGTCCCTTCTGACACAGCCGGTGCTGGCATGCACCTCTGTGAACAAAGAGCATGTGTTCCAGTGACATGCTTCTTTGTCAGGGGCTTCACTGCCAGAGGCATAAATAACACAGGCAGAACAGGGTGTGTGTCAGGGCCCTGCCAACATCTTCCACTGGACTGTCAGGCCACAGGCCTGAAGAGGCTGTTGTCGCAGTGCCTTGGTTTTGAATGTTGCTGTACTTAAGATCGTTCTGAGTATGCATCTGGGTGTGAAAAAGAAGTAGAATATATAATTGTATCTAATCCACAATTATTTTCATGTCCAGAGGTTTGTGGATTTGAACAAGGGGTGGAAGAGATTAAGGAAAAGTAAAAACCACTTTGTTTCTTTGGGAGTCTGAACTATGGGCGAATCTCTTTTTACTCCCATTAATGTTAATGTTTGTATATATATATCTTACTGCAGAATATGTCCAAGAACACTCTGAGCTAGTTTGTAACTCCTTGGGCCTGCTCTCCACTTCACTGCCTCAGCAACATCATCAGATGACCCCGAGCCTTCCACAAACTCTGGCTGTGAACAGACTTTAATAAATTTGAAGGTGAGAGGAAACAGCCCCACTCAGGCATTGGTTTAAATGACTTTGAAACCAGTTGAACAGAATGGGCACATGTTCTCTTTAGTAAAGGCAGTATATGAAGCTGATGCATAATATAGGGTGAGGAGAGCATTGTTCTTTAAATACTAAATACTTCCATTCTTCCTCTCCTCTCCCACGCAGAGGTGCATACACTGGTAAATCTGCCTTTTGAATTTCCACAACACAGTGTGTGTACCTGTTACAGGAGTTAGACAACAAATGGAAGTTGAAGGATCTAAATTCTCAACTAGACTGCGAGCTCATACAAATATTTCTGAGGTTATGAATGGAGAGTAGAAACCTGGGGCCATCTTTAGGACACATGGGCTCTGCAAATGTGTGTTATGTTGAAAATAATGTCACATGGATTCAAAAATACTGTCTAAGCTGCTGCGATTGTTGAGATAAAGGGAGAAAGAGAAGCAAATAGGTGTAAATGGGGTAAGGAATGAGATCCTAGTAGTCTCCAGACGGTAAAAACAGGGGAGGAGAGAGTGTCCGGTATATAAGCAGGTACAGGTCTAGTAAGGAGCCCCTGTCAAGGAAACCAGATTCCTTTCTGCTCTCCGAAACAGCCATAGGTGCTTGGCCTTCATGGTACAGCTTGAAGAGCTATGACTAGTCAAGTTTAATATTTATTAAACATCATCCTTATGCTAAATACTGTGCTTGGGACTTTCATGTACACTGCATCTCAGTTAATCCTGGCAACAGCTCACTGGGACAAGATTGTAATCCCCTTTTATTGTTTAGGAAACAGGTTCCATGAAGCCAAGTGGAATTCACATAACCAGTAAAGAACCTGGATTTCTCTGTCATTAAGGTCTCACTGTAATTCACTCCAATTACTTTGATCCACTAGTCCTCACAACTGTTTCTGAAATTTTTTTTTGTTTGTTTTCTCTGCTTTAAGAAGATTTACCTGCTTATCATGGAGGAGGTGGAAAGTAGGGGGGAAAAAGCAATAGCAAAACACCAAAACGGAGAAAATAAAACAAAATTTAAAAGTTAAGTTCCTACCAATGAGACCTATCCACCATGAAGGCATATATCCTTGCAGCTTTTGTCCGCCTGTGTGCTTGTAAAAAAAACAATATTCATATTTTTTGTAAAAAAAAACCAAACAAAAACCCAGTACTCATATTTATCATGAGTATTAATTCTGCTCAATGTTTTTTGCTTTTTAGAGAGGGACTCTATTGAGTTAGGAATTCTGTTCCATTACTTATTGGTTGTATGCTTTTGGACAAACCACATAACCTCTCTGAGCCTCAGGCTGCTCATCCGGGGATTGTTGCAAAGATTAGACAAGGTCGTGTAGGTGAGGCTCCTGCCTGGCCCAGGGCCTGGCATTCTCCTCTGTGCCCCAGGCACAGTCGCCAAAAACCCAAGTCTCTCCCTTACCCTAAGCAGAGGCGTTGAAGTTCTGCTGTGGCCATCAGTCCTTCACCTCCACTCCGTGTCCTTCACCTCTTGTAGGAACCCTGCCCCTCTGGCTGAGAGAAGGGCTCACCCAAACCAATATATAATTTCAAAGGGGCAGGCCCCTTTTCAGTTTCACTCAGTTCTTGGTCTCTCTTGAGGAACTGGGAATGTATTCCTGAGCTAGTCTGGAAAATATCTGAGTGTCCCCACGGTATTGAGCATCCCTTTCCTCCATAAGTAGCCAGTGTCTCCACCATCTGGACCCTTTCCTATATCACAAGGATTTCCTTGTCCACACAGGACTAAGACTGATCCCAGAGTCCTGCTCCTGATGACTGAACTTTCCATCTGTTCTCAGGCTTGCTTTGCCAGCTCCTGCCTGGTCATGGGCCCCTCAGTGGGCATGCAAGGTACACCTCCCTTACTCTAGACTGTGACATTACTCACGGAATTGATGTGCTCCCTAATTTGTTAGGCTCTTATTTTGGTAGAGGCCATAAACTCCAGGTACCCTCACGCTCTACTTCTTCCTTGAAAAGCAGGTTCCTGGGTGGTTTTGTTTTGTTTGTAATGTTTATCTATGCATGCACTATAGAAAACTTGGAAAATATACTTAACGAAAAGAAGAAAATAAAAATCTCAATTCAGGGCTAAGCATTGCTCATGTTTTAGTGTCTATTCCTCTAGTCTTTTCTCTACCCACATATGGCACTTTCTCAGTCTCAGGTTGCCAGAAGCATCGTCTCATTAATAACAGCTTTTCAGGGGAGCAGGGAGGGGAGAGCCCACTACATTAAATATTCATATAAATTATAAGAGACATCCTTATTTCAGAAATAGCAAGTAGTGAAAAAAAGTATCACAGTACCTACGAAATACTGTATATATTACATTCAACATTTTTTTCACATGTGGGATGATACTGTAACCTGCTTTTTTGGTTAACAATATATTATGAACATCTTTCCATGTCATTGAATAGTCATCTACAGTATATATTCCTTGAGGATATTCTTCTGCAAAATGAAAATAGCTTTTCTTTTTCTGAATATAAAGACAGTACATATGCATGTAGCAAATTCATGCAATGCAAAAAAGTATAAAGAAGAAGAAAAAAGCCAGCCAAAATCCCATTACCTAGCGGCAACCGCTGTTAACATTTTTGTGAATATTTTCTGAATTATCTCTATGAATGTAGTTGCATTTGTAAAATATATAAATGCAATCCTACTATAAATGGTGCTTTGTGACATGCTTTCCTTTTTCTCTTAGCAAGAGATTGCTCCAAGTCAATAAATATATGTCTCCACTGGTTTTTTTTTTTTTTATTGGCCTCCATCATTTTTAAAGTCTGTATCATATTTCATTGTATGGATATGGCATAATTTATTCACCTGGTCTCCCACTCATAGACATTTAAGTAATTTCCAGTTACTCACCACTACATATAACAGCTTTGTACAATTATATCCTGAAAATAAATTCCTAGAAGTACAATTCCTGAATCTAAGTATATATGTTTCAAATTGGGTTGTGCTCGGCAAATTGCCTTTCGGAGGCTGCACTTCTTTTATATTCCCATTAGCGCTGCATAAGATTTCCCCTCACCCTTTCCTAAATTAGGTACTCTCTTTCAGAAAATCTTCAGCCAGTCAGTTCTCAAGTAATGACAAGGTTGAAAACCTGAGGGCGCCAAGACAATTCAATGTGAAAAGAGTAGTCTTTTATACAAATGGTGCTGGGAATATTATACATCCACAGGCAAAAGAATGAAGCTGAACCTGTACCTTCCAGGATATACAAAAATTAACTCACAGTGGATCATAAACTTCAATATTAGAGCTAAAACTGTAAGACGCTGAAGAAAAGAGTTAATCTGCATGACCGTGGATTGGGTAAAGCTTTCTTAGATGTGACACCAAAAGCACAACATGCCAAAGGAAAATGAAGGATAAATTTGGCTAATCAAAATTTAGAAACTTTGCAATTCAAATGACACCGTGAAGAAGGTAAAACAACAATGCATGGGATGAGAGGAAATATCTGGCAATCAAGTATCTAGTAAGGGACTTGTATTCAGCATATATATCGAACTATTAGAACTCAACAACAAAAAGACAAGTAACTAATTACAAATAAGCAAAAAATTTGAATGACTTTTCTCCAAAGAAGTATACAAATGGCCAATAAGCACATGAAAGGAGCTCAAAATCATTAGGCACAGGGAAATGCAAAGCAAAACTGCAGTGAGAAAGCACTTCACACCCACTAGGATGTCTACAATAAAAATGACGAACAACAAGTGTTGGCGAGGAACATAGGAGAACTGGAACCTTTGTGCATTGCTGGTGGGAATGTAAAATGGTACGGTTGCTCTGGAAAACAGCTCAGCAGTTCCTCAAAAAGCTAAACAAAGCCAACGACTTCATTCCTAGCTATAGGCCCAGGATAATGAAAACATATGTCCACACAAAACATGCACGTGAATGTTCATGGTAGCATCATTCATAATAGCTATAAATTGTAAATAATGCAAATGTCCATAAACCGATGACTTAGTAAACGAAACGTGGCATGGCCATACCATGGAATTTTTTTCAGCCATAAGAAGGAATGTGGTACTGATAGATGGCTACAACTTGGGTGAAGCTTAAAATAATGATGCTATATGAAAAAAGCCAAACATGAAGGCCTTGCATGAGTCCGTTTATGTGAAATGTATAAAACAGGCTACTCCACAGAGGCAGAAAGTAGATTAGTGGTTGCCAAGGGCTGGGAGTAATGGGGAGGGAGGCTAATGAGTATGAGGTTTCTTTTGAAGTAACAGAAATGCTCTGTAATTTGATAATGGAGATGGATTTAATTCATATGCTTCTCGCCATCCCCTTCCAAATCCTTAAAAGGATTTTGAAACTAAGGTTGGGGAGGGGCACCTGAGTGGCTCAGCCAGTTAAACATCTTCGTGTGCCTTAGGCCTAGGTCAAGATCCCAGGGTCATGAAATCTAGCCCCACGTTGTGCTCCCTGCTCAGTGCAGAGTCTGCCTCTCCCCCAACTTGTGCTCTTCCTTGCCCTCTCTCAAATAAATAAATAAATAAAACCTTTTAAAAAATAAAGTTGAGGAAATTTTCCCAGAAAGCAGAACAAAAAGATAAATACTGAAGGAAAAATAAAATTAAAGGACAACCCAGGTGGTCCCATATTAAATTAATCAGAATTCAAGAAAGAGAGAAGACTAAAATGGAGGGAATTAATGGAAGTCTACATCCCAAATGGTGAGATACCCTTCCAATTCCCCTTCCAGAAGGTTACTAGCTAATCTCCAAAGGCAGGAGATTGGAGAATTCTTTTCAGGGGAAGTGACTGATTTAAGAGAAAATATCTAAAATAAGCATATTTATTTTTTCTTGGCTATATTTCTAATTTCCAAAGGCTTTCTCTTGTTCATTTTTCATAGCATCCTGTTTTTATTTCATTGATGTAACATCTTTTCCTTCTTTTAAGATTTTTTTTAATTTGAAGATTATTTTATTTGAGAGAGAGTGGGGGAGTACTGCGGCCACGGCAGAGGGAAAGGTAGAAAAATCTCAGGCAGATTCCCTGCTGAGTACAGAGCCCTCCTGGGGCTAGATCCCACAACCCTGAGACTATGATGACCTGAACCAAAATCAAGAATCTGATGCTCAACCGAAACACCCAGGTGCCCTGAAGATTTTTATTTTTAAATAATTTCTACACCCAACAGGACTGGAGCTCACAACCCGAGACCAAGAGTCTCATGCTTCACCACTGAGCCAACCACGTGCCCCATGTAACATCTTTTCTGTCTTTGAAGAGATAAAGTTGTATTCTCGTATCTGAATTGTGTTCATTTTCTCCAATTTCCTTTTCACTAACTCAGATTTTTGGGTCTTGTGTTAGAGTCTTTCCTGAGTATCCGATCATTCTTGACTATTTATTAATATTTGTAAGAGAGGCACTAAAAAGGTGAGGGGAAATTGTGTGCACCAGTAGGTCTTAAAGACTAATGGGTATCAAGCCGTGGTGACCCGGAAGCGAGCTGGCACTTCCACTGCGAGACCCTCAAATGTCAGTATTTTCAGTACCTACAGCTGTAAAGGATGAACTTACTGAGCAATAATACAACACAGTTCGGGGTGCCTGGCTGGCTCAGTCATTAAGTGTCTGCCTTTGGCTCAGGTCAGGATCCCAGGGTCCTGGGATTGAGCCCCAAATGGGGCTCCTTGCTCAATGGGAAGCCTGCTTCTCCCTCTCCCGTCTCCCTCCCCTGCTTATGTTCCCTCTCTTGCTGTCCCTCTCTCTGTCTAAAAAAAAAAAAAAAAAAATACAACACAGTTCATTTGGATTTCCAGATTGAAATGGCCCACCAAGTCACATTGTACTGAGATTTCAGAAAGCCAGAAATCCTAAACGTGTCCTAAGAGGAAAAAAAAATCATAGTGAAAGGATCAAAAGTCAAATGGCATGAGTCTTCTCAAAACATGGGAAACTAGCAGACAGTGGAGTAATTGATGCCTTCTGATGAAAAATATCCTCTGCTGAGAACGTAACACACAGCCAAACGATCCCTCAGGATGAGAGAAGACTACGAATGTTTTCAGACACTCAAGATCTCAGTGGGTTAAAGCCTCTGCCTCATCTCAGGGTCCTGGGATCGAGCCCGTCCTGCATCTGGGCTCTCTGCTCAGCGGGGAGCCTGCTTCCCCCTCTCTCTGCCTACTTGTGATCTCTCTCTGTGCCAAATAAATAAAATCTTTTTAAAAAGTTTAATAAAAAACGGGACGCCTGGGTGGCTCAGTTGGTTGAGCAACTGCCTTTGGCTCAGGTCATGATCCCGGTGTCTTGGGATCGAGTCCCGCATTGGGCTCCTTGCTCCACAGGGAGCCTGCTCCTTTCTCTGCCTCTGCCTGCCTCTCTGCCTGCTTGTGTTCTCTCTCTGTTAAATGAATAAATAAAAAAAATCTTTAAAAAAAAAAGTTTAATAAAAAATAGTTAATGGTAACAGCTAACATTTCAAAAAAAAAAAAAAAACAACTAAAGAGTACTATAACCATATTATTTATGTAAAAGGACACCAACACCGGAGACAACAGCTAAAAGAACTAGAATAACTCTCAGGGGAGAATGGGGAGTGAGGGGGGAAGTGTGGGTGGGACAGGAGCCCTGTTTGGGTAAAAGTTCTCTAGTCCTGTCTGGAGTTAAAAATTCCATCCATGTATTGTATTAACTCTGAAACAAATGAAATTTAAATTAAACAGCAAGCAAGCTGGCAGAGGTGGCTCCTGGCAGTAGCTGTGGCTGTTGAGAAAAGGTGTTCTGACTGCCTCAGATCTGTCCCCAAAGGGCTGGATGTCCCCAGAGTGGCCGAGGGGACACACGGTGTGGGAGGAGCTGGCTAAGGGGCTTCACACCTTCTCTCAGGTGTGTGCTCAGGGAATGAAAGTGGTAGGATATCGCTTAAATTTGGTCAGATTTTTTTGTTTCTTTTTTTTTTTTTTTTAAGATTTTATTTGTCAGAGAGAGAGCACAAGCAGGGGGAGCAGCAGAGGCAGAGGGTGAAGCAGACTTCCTGCTGAACAGGGAGCCTGATGTGGGACTCAGACCCAGGACTCTGGGATCATGACCTGAGCCTAAGGCAGATGCTTAACGACTGAGCCACTCAGGCATCCCGGGTCAGATTTTCTTAATCCAGCGACAGCATGCACTCTATTATTATTATTCAAGGTTTTATTTATTTATTTGACAGAGAGACAGGGAACAGAAGCAAGGCAAGTGGGAGAGGGAGAAGCAGGCTCCCCACTGAGCAGGGAGCCCAATGCGGGGCTTGTGGGGCTCGATCCCAGGATCCTGGGATCATGACCAGAGCCAAAGGCAGATGCTTAGGGACTGAGCCCACCAAGGCGCCTGCAACATGCACTTTAAAAGAGAAGAGATGATGCCGAGACCCTGGCAACTGCATTTCTGTCTGGTTCTGCATGGTGTTGAGAGATTCTCAATTTCTCCAATTCTTCAGATGTTCCTTAGGGAGAAGCTGAGAGAGGGCTGGGACCCCCTAGGAAGCCACTGTTTTTCACGGGACATCGGGTTCTTCTTGCTACAACAGCCGGAGCAGGTAGGGCTTCTCTTGCTTGCTTACATTGAGGAATAATTACATAGGGTAAAATGGGCAGATGTTAAGCGCACAGTTGGTGAGTTTTGACAAAGGTAATACATGTGTAAAACTGATACCCCAAACAAGTTAGAAAGTACAGCTATGACATTCCCCTGAAACCCTTCCAGTGCCGTATCAGAGGCAACCCTCGTCCCAAATTATATTCCCAAGAGATGGTTTTGCCTGTTCTTGAACTTCATATGAATGAAATCATGCCACAGGGCATTCTCTTGTGTCTGACGACTTTTACTCAACATAGTATTTTTGAGATTTATCTGGGTTGCTGGGTGTTCACTTCTTTTTACTAATGAGTCATATACTAATGTATAAATATAATAATGCAACTCGTTTACCCATTTTCCGAGCAAGTTTCTTCTTTCTGGTGACCAGCCTTGTTCCTGAACTGGAGCACGTTTTTGCGTGGCACTTACGGCGTTTTTTCCACTACGTGGTGTTGAAGGGTAAACAGCTAGGCTTTTTAAAAGACCAGCATAATTTACACACATGCTATAAATGAAAACCAGGTGAAAGACATGTTCGTTTAGGTTAAGGCTATTTCTGTATCTGGAGGAGGTCAGTTAAAAGCCTGTGACAATAACCTCCTTGTGAGGTAACTCGAGTCCAGATCAAGTTTTTTTGCTGTGAGAGGAGAGAGGGAGGGACAGGCAAGCTACGTATTTCACAGGAAGATTCGACCAGGCTTTGTGTCAGATTAGATGTATGGGATGAAGGAGCAGGATGACCCAAGTCCTATTTCAAGGTGACCATCTACCCATTGAGTCCCTCTTCTCTCTACAGCTTGGGCCAATCGGTCCCTCTGCAGGCTCTGTCCTATTAGGGAATTTAAGGAGCCCTGGTCCAGTGGCTCTCCACCCTCCAGACCCACCATACTTTTCATCCTGCTCCTTATAGCTGAGTTCTTACCAGCTCCCATGGTGTTTTTTCAAGGCATAATGAGATTGAGAAAAGAACACTAAATTTGGAACCATGTGAACAAAATACTTTTAAAACAAGCAACCCCTAAATGTAATCAAAGAAACTATCTCTATAAATGGTCTGGCACTCTAGGCTCCTGAAAGGGAATGGGTGCCTGAGAATCTTGAAGCCCATTAGCCCATAATTCCTGTCACTCTGGGATAGCTGGATGATAGAGAACTATTTCAGCCTAATTAAAAAAAAAAAATAGATCCCTGGGGTTGCAGTGGTACTGCAGAGTACAGTTGCAGAGTACTCTCAGAACTCTGCTCCGAGAGTAAAGAGATCTGGATCCTGATCTTGTCTTTACCGTGTAAGTTAAGTTCTTTCCCTTCTCTGTGTCTTCTACTGAATGAAGGAGCAGAATTGCATGATCTTAGAGACGCTTCCGGTTCTGACATGCTAGAATATAATGCTAATTTCTAAGCAACAGAGGTTATCATGATATGATATCTATAAAGGATTGGCTAGGGGCATCTTTATATCTAAGATAAGATACCTTTTTTCCCTTTGATAAACTTAAGTAGATACCCAGAAGTGATGAGTCCAGTGGCGTGTATTCCTGGAGAAGGAAACTGAGTTGTGCTTCAGCAGTACTACTGGTTTAATCCCGATGCTGTTTGCTGTGAAGATCATGATATGGGTGAATCCATGATATTTTGTGAAGATAGGGCACTCTATATGGGTATCAGTGAATCAATGAACAGGATCTCAAAGATCATATAAAGTCTAAGAAGACTGGAACATGAACCTTGGTGCTAAGGAACTCACCTGCTCCTGAGATGGTGCATTCCAGATCATTAAGAAACTATTCACTAGGTTGAGCTGGAATCTTGATTTCACATAGCTATCGGTCCTAGCTTTGCTCTCAGGAGCTACAAACTACACCTGCATTTTTCTGGCTAAGTTTACCAACTGCTGAAATTGGCCAGTATTGGACCATGTCTTGTCGGCTCCTCATGGCATTAAAAAATATCTTAGTTTCCAATGTGAAAACATCATTTTTTTTTTTTACATAAACTGCTTCTGGCTCTCTTGAAGGATCAAAAAATCTGTATTGTTTCCTCCCCAGAATGATTCTTCCCTTTTTTATCAACAATTCAAAGTTTTGTTCCAGTCCCCATCTTCCCTGCCTCAGTTTATATGCTTTGGAAGAAGCTGATCCCACCCGCGTTCAGTAATAGGGCATGCAGATTAGTCCTAATTCATCAGCATAGTCGCACCTCTTATCACCTCTGTTGATGCAGAAGCGGGGACTGTCTTAGATTGGGTTCCCTGAAAAAAAAAAAAAAAAGATTGGGTTCCCTGGAAATGGAATCTGCGATGGAGAGTAGCATGCACAGGGTTTATTGAGGACTGTTCTTAGGACATAGACCTGTGGGGACATGAAGACAACAGGGCAGACGTGGACAGAGCAGATCAGCTAACTGCAAAGTAGTTACAACCAAAGCCTCAGCTGATCCCCTGAGATCAGCTTGAGGAACTTGAGAATGGGAAGGACCCTTCAGAATGGTCCTAAATTGAAGTGTAGGGGCCCGGGTTCATTAGCCAGTTGCTAGCCTCAGATCGTACCAAGCGGGGGGTGGGGGGAGAGGTGTAAAACCTTGGGGGAAGTGGTTTGCTGAGACCTGACACTGACTGCAAGAATATTCCCAGCCTCTGAGAGATGGCTCTCCAGCCTGAAGAGGGAAACTGAGCAGAGCTCCACAGCATGCACGACAGGCACATGACCCAATCTAGACGAACAGAGGTTTGCTGAGGACTTTGAAAAAGAGGCTTCCAGGGGCGCCTGGGTGGCTCAGTTGGTTGAGCGGCTGCCTTCGGCTCAGGTCATGATCCTTGAGTTCCGGGATCGAGGCCCACATCGGGCTCCCAGCTCCACGGGGAGTCTGCTTCTTCCTCTGACCTTCTCACCTCTGGTGCTCTCTCTCACTTTCTCTGTCTCTCAGATAAATAAATAAAATCTTTAAAAAATATTAAAAAAAAAAAAAAAGAAAAAGAAAAAGAGGCTTCCGGAAATGACCTTCCTCTTTCTGGATAGGGGTGAGGACCCCGGGGACCGTCAGCGGCCATCTCACATGGAAATCAGCATTGATGACACAGGTGTTCTGCTAAATCAAACCAACCTTGAAGCTTGAATGACCCTGGACCGTTAGTGTGAGCTTCATGGTTAAGTCCGTTTTTCAGCTGTGTTTGGGTGACTTACAAATAAACATCCTCTGACACATCCTGCTAACTCGGAGCTGCGTTTCTGGCAGTAACCTGCTAGGTAGCAGCTGTCTCCCTTTCAGATGGTCACTTGGTTTGCAGTTGACTCGTGCACCACCAGTTTCTCGCGGAGGTAGCAGAGAGCTAAATCCTCATCTTCTAATGTAGGAGTTCAGTATGTAACATCTAAAGTGGAAAAATCAAGAAATAGCAAGGGAAACATGTTTATAAATATGGAGGTGTACCTCAGAAGCTAACAGAGTCGCAGTAGCTGCCTCTGGGCAGATCTATCAGGGTGTGTGGTTTTTGTAGGAAACCTTGACTTGCTCTTTGATTTGAGACTCTATCCCCTGGGGAGCAAGCATGCTCTGGGCCATCTCGCCCTGCGCCATGGCTCTCCTGTGTCTTAGTTCTCCTGCCTTCTCCCGCCTTTCTCCTGGGTAGGGGAGGTTTCCTTAGTGCTGGTCAAATAATCATCTTAAGCTCCCCTCTCTCTCTCAACGTATTCACTCTCTCCCCTTCTGGGAAACCTCTTTCCTTGCTCCTGATCTCTCCCCTTAAGCTCCAGGGCCAAGTATCTTCTGCAGAACCTCCTGGCAGCTCCCTTGTCCTATCTCTAACTTGCATGGGGAGATAGCCAAGGTCCCCTCCCAGCTTGAACACTGTGAAGTCTGAAAGAGATATGGGACTCTTTTATTTACCCAATAGCCATTCCTTTTCTTGTCAGAACAGGCATTTATTGAGCACCAACCATGTGCCAAGTTTGATAGCAAATGCTATCCTGTGGTTTTACTGTCATGTGCCTTTGGTATGTGTGTGGGTGTTTTTGGGTTTTTTTTAAGATTTTTTTATTTATTTACTTGACAGAGAGAAAGAGAGCACAGGAGAGGAGAAGGAGAAGGGCAGGAGAAGGAGAGGGAGAAGAAGGCACCCTGGTCAGCAGGGAGCCTGATGTGGGGCTCGATCCCAGGACCCTGGGATCATGACCTGAGCCGAAGGCAGACGCTTAACCAACTGAACCACCCAGGCGCCCATGACTTTGCTGTTTTAACATCTCTTCATGTCCTAAAGTTTTTGTTTCCTCAGGTGAACCATCTATAAAATGTATATAAGGTTAGAAGGATTAAATGAGTCAATCTTTGTAAAGCCTTTTAAAAAGTACTCAATATAAAGTTATTAATCAGCACAACATTTGGTGAGCTATGGGGATGTGGGGTGGGGGGGTATGTGTATGTACTGGGCTTTTGGGGTAATGAGAAGTACTTCCACTCTTAAAAGTCACCTTTTAAGAGAGACAGACATATTCACAAAAAGTGATATATTGTGAGTAACTGTGATACAATTCTTTATATCAGAAATATGACGTGAGGACTATGAGTAAAGTACTATAAGAACCCAGACTGGGGGAATGGGCCAATTCTTTCTGGGGTCGAGGTGGAGGTCCAGCAAGATTTCACCAAGGGAATGTCATTTTAGATGGACTTTAAAGAACAAGTA
Organism: Nasua narica; assembly: GCA_028533885.1. NCBI lineage: Eukaryota > Metazoa > Chordata > Mammalia > Carnivora > Procyonidae > Nasua > Nasua narica. The sequence goes on along the minus strand of CM052813.1, from coordinate 51,630,792 downwards.
GTAGTTTTCCAGGTCAACAGAAAGGATACAGCAAAAGGATAAAGCATTGGGCAAAGTCCAAGAAATGGTTTAAAAGAGCCTAGCATGTTCAGGGAATAAGAAAAATGTTTCTTTACTTTAAGAATTATAGTTATTGGGGCACCTGGTTGGCTCAGTCAATTAAGCATCTGACTCTTGATTTCGGCCCAGGTCACAATTTCACGGGTCGTGAGAATAAATACATTAAAAAAAAAAATAAAGAATTGTAGCTATTGAAAGGCTTTGCAAAGCGGAAAACTTTTAGGACTAGAAACCCCTAAAACTTCAAAATTCTGGATAGGAAGAATTTCTCATGTGGTACAATGTGCAAACTTTACTCTTTGTCTCTTTCTCTCTCTCTTTTTTTTTTTTTTTGGTCTTTAAAAAAATTGTGGTAAAATTCACATAACAGAAAGTTCACTATTTTAACTATTTTCAGTGACATTTAGGACATTCACCATCACCACCACCACTACCTAGTTCCAGAACATTTTCCTCACGCCAGAAGGAAACCCTGTACCCATTAGGCTCTCCCTTCTGACCTCCCCTGGTCGCTGGCAACTGCTTCTCTACGTTCTGTCTACACAGATTTGCCTGTTTGGGACATTTCAGAGAAACTGAATCATGTAGGGGCACCTGGGTGGCTCAGTGGGTTAAAGCTTCTGCCTTTGGCTCAGGTCAAGATCTCAGGGTCCTGGGATCGAGCCCCACATCGGGCTCTCTGCTCAGCAGGGATCCTGCTATCCCCTCTCTCTCTGCCTGCCTCTCTGCCTACTTGTGATCTCTCTCTCTCTGTGTCAAATAAATAAATAAATAAAATCTTTAAAAAAAGAAAAAGAAATTGAATCATATAGTATATAGTTGTTCCATACTTTGAAAAAGACAAATAACATCTTAATATTACTATACAAATAATTTGGTCTTACGGTCCCCTTGAAAGAGCAGCAGGATCCCAGAGAGGTCTGCAGGCCAGACTCTGAGAATTGCCTTTTTAGGTTGTCCAAGGCATGGGCTATATTGGGTCATCATCACAGCTTTTATTCTTTTTTTTTTTTTTAAGATTGTATTTATTCATTTGTCAGAGAGCACAAGCAGGGGGAGTGGCAGGCAGAGAGAGAAGCAGGCTCCCCGCTGAGCAAGGAGCCGGATGCAGAACTCCATCCCAGAACCCTGGGATCATGACCTGAGCTGAAGGCAGCGGCTAAACTGACTGCACCGCCCCGGCGCCCCTACGGCTTCTACTCTAGCACGAGGTGGTTATCATGGCCCCCTGTCCAACCCGAGGCCTCCCCCTCCCAGGTCCTCATCTCCCTTGTGAACTGCCAGCCAATTTCTGCCAGTTGAGATGAGCAATACAGTAACAGGTTCACACCTGAACTGCTCAAAGGAACCAAACAACCAAACAGGGACACATCTTTATTGGTAATAAATCTAGATGTGGTAGACAACAACAACAACAACAACAACAACAACAACAACAACAACTATAGCACGTGCTTCCTTCCAATAAAATTCCGATCGCTTCCCGCCGCTCTCCTCACAGTTTGTAATCACAGTAATCACCTTTTACCTGTGATGAGAGCCGCAGTGTATTTTTGAATATCAAGCAGCAGCCATCCCATGAGCGGCTAGCCCCTTTTTCCTCTAATGATCGCAGCTTATTTTATTCTTCAAGTATTCTTCTCAGAGTAATTAACTTGCTTTTTATACAGCATATTCAAATGTTAATGTGCACGCCGCACTGACGCTATTGTGAGACCCATTTTGCTCTGGAGCTAAAATTATGTTGCCGTTCTGCTCTGTGGTGCTAGAGGTTCTGTGCCTGAAACCTGTTTTCCACATGCAAGGAGCCAAGGTTGTTTAATTAGAATGCCGAGCTAGAATGAGAAGAGTCTGACACTGAATATAGAACCTGCAAGCTAAACGGGGTCAGCAAGTATAAGGCCTGCACATTTGAATAAGCCATCCATTACTGGAGAGACAATCAATATTTGAGCAGACTGTCTTCGGGGCATGTTTAACATTGTTCCTCCAGGGGCTCCACCAAATTCTGCCTTTGCAGGTTAAAACGCCAAAAATCACAGTTCAACTGGGAACATTTTCCTCACCCTGAGCTGAAGTCAGCTTGAATTTTCACTCTTTGTTTTTTGCTCTGCCCTCGGGAGCCCTGGAGAGCGTGTCTGCTCTCTGTCTTGTGACTGCCCTGCAGAGACTGAGGATAGTGACCCTGTCCCCATGGTCTGTTCTTCCAAGCCCCAGGTGGCCCAGTTCGTACATGATGGGTTACCAGTCCCTTTCCCCCTGTGGCTGGTTAACCAATGTTCCCCCTACTTTTTTTTTTTTTTTAAGTGAGATGCGCAGAACCTGAAACAATGATCCAGCTTTGGTCTGATTGGTGTGGAAATGCACAGATCTCTCTTCGATACAATTCTATAGTGTTTTCCCAGAGTATATTACCTTTCCTGTTATCCACCACTGATTCATAATCAGCAAAACCCACCAAGCTTTTGAAGTCATGTATTGGCACATAGGCAATTAGCCATTTAGATCCAAATACAGGATCTGAGATTTGTCATTATCCCATTTCATCATGTTAAATTTGGCCCAATGTTTTGGCCTATCAAGAGCTTCTTTTTGAAAATTTTTAAAGATTTTATTTATTTGACAGGGAGCGAGAGAAGCGAGAGAGAGAGTGCGCAAGCAGGGGGAGCAGCAGGCAGAGGGAGAGGGAGAAGCAGAATCTCTGTGGAGCAAGGAGCCCGATGCGACCCTGGATCCCAGGACCTTGGGATCGTGACCTGAGCCAAAGGCAGAGGCTTTAACCAACTGACCCACCCATGTGCCCCAAGCCTTTTTTTTTTTTTTAAATCTATCCTGAATCTATCCCTTTCATCCACAAATGTAAACAATCTATCAATATTGCTATCTTTACACAAATCAAAGTTAAAAACGGACAGAGAAGGCCTCTGGATGGAACCCTTTACCTGGTACCGGAAACCTCAGATCAAAGTATTCATTAACCTGTTATAACCCTTCCTCCCCACCCTCCTTTTCTTTCAACTGTCCCATCCTCTAACTCAGGTTGTCAAGGAGGGAAAAACATCAAAGAATATTCCACATCACTAACTGGCTGGCTAAAGTGACCTGGAAAAGAAACCAAAGAAAAGGATCAAATAAGGGGTGCCCGAGTGGCTCAGTGGGTTGAGCCTCTGCCTTTGGCTCGAGTCATGGTCTTGGGGTCCTGGGATCGAGCCCCGCATCGGGCTCTCTGCTCAGCGGGGAACCTGCTTCCCCCTCTCTCTGCCTGCCTCTCTGCCTACTTGTGATCTCTCTCTCTCTGTGTCAAATAAATAAATAAAATCTTTAAATAAATTGTTAAAAAAAAAAGAAAGAAAGAAAAGGAGCAAATAAGACCCGTTGAAGGGCCCGATGTGGCAGGAGAGGATTCTGTGACTCCTGCTTTAGCTAGGTCCGCACCATGGGTGGGACAAAGTGGGGAGGTATTAAGGCATGAGTCAAATGGAAGATAGCCCAGGGTTCAGTTCCTCAGTCACATCAGCCAAATTTCAAGGGTTCAATAGCCACATGCTACCATGTCGGACAGTTCATCCCTAGAGCACGCTAAGTGCCAAACAAAAGGAAGATATCATTTTAGTGCATTTGTTTTTCCTTTGCTTTCCTTCAAGACCCGGCTTAAATATCGATTCTTCTGGAAATTTGCCCCCTGCTTGGTCTGTAACTGTATGCTAGAGACAGCGGAGCATTCTGAGCTATGCAGTTCTTGGTGATAATGCATAGATCTAGATGGGACTCAGCGTGGAGATCCTAGCATGGGTCTTTGCCAATCCTTAGCCAAAATATGGCTTTTTTTCTACTTGGGAAAGGCATCCTCCTTGACAAAGCAATTAGTTTCAGGACTAAGACATGTAGAGCGGGAGAGAAGGAAGGGAGTACTGGCTCAGTCGGCCAGATCTGCTGAATCCACCTCTGCAGCTGTTAAAAATCATTCGTAAAAAAGCTTTTGACCTCCTGTCCGCGAACGTTACCTCGGCCATCTTGGCTAGGCAGTCAAGAAGTTGTAGTCAAGTTGGTGCAAGATATCTCGTCATCTTACCTGTGGGTCCTCACTAAATTTTCAGTCTGCCTCCTTTCTTTTTTAATTTCCTGTGCCAGAAGCTCTTAGACTTTCTCATAATAAGGTCTATCAATTCTACCTCCTCAATCTCTCTAGTATCTGTCCCTTCCTTCAATACTTTCAGTTAATTTATCTTCTCTCTCCTTTCCCACCCAGCCCCCACACTGTCACCTAAATGCTCTAAGAACCTTACCCAACATTGTCCTCCCTAACATCCTTCACTGGCTGCCATGACATCATAAAGGCCTGCTCCTTGGACCCCCACGACCCTTTCGGTTTCAGGTCTTTCCACTCCGTGACGGTAGCACACACTCCAGCCTCCCCATTACCTAGAATGCAGGTGTCCTCCCACAGCTCGGTGCCTTTGTACTTGGAGCTCCCAATGCCTCCCCTTTTCCCCTGGCGAATTTCTACACCCCCGTTAAGGTTCCGCTTAAATCTCATCTCCTCTGAGAAGTCGAACCAGAGCCTCAGACAGACTTCAGCGATCCGTCGGCTAAGCCCAGACACTGTTCAGGCTTTGGGCCTAACACACCTTGTGTATGACACTCATGAGTCCGTTTCTCCCACTAAACCGTGAGGTCTCCAGGGAAGGCAGCACGTCTGACTCATCTCTTATCCCCAGTGGCAAGCGCAGGACCTGACGCATCACAAACACATACTAAATGCCTGTTAAAGGGAACAACAGTCTGGGCCATTAGGAGGCTCCACTGTGACTGAAAAGCCAAGGACGATGAGGCTCCTCTGTGTGGGCTGCTACTGCTGGGCTCCTCTGGGTTCCATAGAGGACCGTGGACAGGGGGCCCTGGTAGGCGAGGATGTGGGGAGGAGCAAGAAGACCACTGAAAGGCTCCCTGCACACCAGCCCTCCCCCACCCCAGGGGGCCGGTGCTGTGACCAGCACAAGCTCATTCCTTGTTTTTTTCTGCAAAAGCCCAGGATCCCTGGATGAATGCTCTTAGAGGGTCTGTGGGTCACTCTATGAAAAGAATGAGGGGCAAGGGTGAGAAGCCTCTCGGGAGAACAGAGAGGGATGGAACACTGCCCCTCTTGCACAGCATGGGGAATGGGTGAGGGGATACAGAAGGGAACAGCAACACTTGTCATGTTTTTAGAAGTGCGTCATATCTCATGGTTACCAAGACACTCCCACTTCTGCCATCTTCTTTAGCCTGTTCTCCACGCTGAGGGGCAGTCAGGAGAGATCTGGGGTGGTTATTTATAGAGGCAGAAACTAATAGCTGGAGAGGTCACAATTTTGAGCAGAGGCCCCTAAAAATGAAATGACTTTCCCAGGGCCATGAAGTAACAATCAGAACTATAACAAATGGGGGTGACTTAAAAAAGTATCTGCTGGATTTCTTCAACGAAGTGCTTAAAATCAGAAATATTTTCTAGTAACCTGAGTCTGTAGGGGGTTTTCAGGCATCTCTTGGGAAATAGGACCAGATGACATTAAATATTTCTTCCAGCTATGAGATTCTGTGAAATTTAGTGTTTACTGTGTCCCAGGTTCCTGTAACTTCATTAAGCACAATTCTGAGCTCCCTCGTAATTCCCAAAATAAAGAGCTCTCCTTACCAGCCTGGCATCCCTGTCTGACTTATGGAGAAGTCTCACTCCAGTACTTACTTATTCCATCACCTGGCCATCAACCTCTTCTTTCCACTCCTTCTACTCCCTACAACAAAACAACTCTATTACTTGATCAATGCTTCACTTCCTCTGTCAGAGATAACTAGGATTTAGAGCTAGAGGCGTAGTTTCTATATAAGACTAGAAAGCAGAACTGTCCTCATGTATTATTGAGATCTTAATTTAATTCCCATTAAAGGGGAATTAAATTGACTGGATTAGTGAAGGTCCACTCTATTCTTTCCTCTCAGAGAGATGACTAAATCCATTTCGATGTCATTATTTGGTAGTGGGATATGGGAATAGAGGTTTCCATAAGTCAGAGTAGGTGTGTGGTTTTCTAGAAAGGAAAGTCTGCCTTCATTGGATGGACCAATGAAGTTATTTACATTCCGTCTGACAAGGTTCTCCCCAGTCTCCCTGCATGAGGAAGAAGTATTGTACACCCATCTGGACTGGGTAAAAACAGCAGCTAATAGCAGTTCTGTGGAAATAGATACTCTATTTATCTTCTGATTCAAGGGTCCAGGCTCTACCCGCTGCACCACACGCTGTTCAGGGTGGTAGTTGTTCCTTTGAGTTAATGTTTCCTGAGAAGTGAAGTGCAATGTCCAACTTTAATGATAAAGGCTATATCAATAGGAACACATGACCTCCTATTTCAGATAGAAGAATTGTGGGCCACTCCGGGCGTTGCTGGCAGTCTTGGAGGATGCCTCTTCTGTCTGGGTTTGTTTTAATGTCTCTCTCGATTACGAAGAACATTCTGCCACTTATTTGTAAGAATAAGATGTGCTTCTTGCTGACGGGGAGTTGGTGGGTTCACAACAAAGCCCTGGGCCAGGCCTGCCACCCTCTTCTCTCCCGGTGACGCCTCAGACATTGTTACGTGACTCCCACACAGGTGTCTCTCATGGCTGACCAAGGCTGGGTTCCTTAAAATGAGATGAGAGTACTAACAATAAAGGGTGGCAAGACAACACATAAAGAAGCACAAAGGAAGTTGAACTTGCCCTGGATATGTGCTGATAAAATCAGATCGGAGCGTATCCTGAACTCCATCTGTTAAAGGCACTCACAGCCACTTAAGAGAATGCCAGGCAAGAAAGACCTGGCAATACATTTTCTGCCTGCCAGAGTAACTCCTTCTCTTCCTTCCCCAACCTGGCTAAAAATACAACCAACGTGTCATTAAACACACACACACACACACACACATGCGGGCACACCCAAAACAAAAAAGCCTACCATTTGTTCAGCAGATTGTGACAGAATATCAATTAGCTAAGTATTTGGTATGCAAACATCCCTAGTGCTAACTCATCCAGAGGGGGGCTGGGGGGAGGAGGAACAGAGAGTGTCGGAAAATGAGAGAGCAAGGCAGGCTGCCTCCAAGACCAAGTGCTGGAGCCAAAGCTCTGACTTCCTTGGCAGGTGAGAATGGTGCAATTGCCATAGATGTCCACCTAGTGGCAGCAGTTCTAGCCAGAGCCCCTCTACCTCAACTGGTTCAGGCAATGACAATTTACCGAAAGAGCACCTGTGCTCAGCCTTGGAGCTGGCGGTGGGGGGAGGGGGTGGGGGGTGGTGTGGGTGCTGAACCATGCAGGAGGTTGCAATTCGTCAGCAGGGGTCCCTTTGGGGCAGGGACTGATCTAAGTTACCTCAACTCTAAATTCCAAGTAGAGGGGATAGAATCTACTGGAAGCAGGGAGTTGAAACTTCCAAATAAATGGAACTAAAGCATCACATTAGTTTCTAGTGTATGTTCTATGCCAGAATTGCTAAAACTCCAGGGGATGAAGAAGTAGCAAAAATAGGAGAGGTTAGTGTTCAACTAGTGATGTCAATGAGAGTAGCTGATACGAATAATAGAAGGTCAGTAGCAGGCCAGGGAGTGAGGTGAGTCTTTTGCTCTGTTCCTTCTGAGTTATAAACCAGCCACTACAAAGGGCAGTTTGGCTTTCGGATAGATTTGGACATGACCTAGAAGTTCTGTAAACGGGAAAGAGTTCACTGATTAATTACATAGGCCAGCGTTTCCCAAGATGTGGTATGCATTCCACTTGGGGAAGTGCAGATAATTAGATGAAATGTCTTATTTTAATAGTTTGTTATTTATTTTAATGTACCTTAGATGAAATAGAATTTTATTAGAGCAAAATCTGTGATTGGTTTTCTGTTTACAATGCTGATATAAAATTTCCATCTGAAACACTTTTAGTAAAAATCCAACTCTTACTCTCAACTCAGGTCTTGATCTCCGGGTGGTGAGTTCAAGCCCCGCATTCGGCTCCACACTGGGCCTGGAGCCTACTTAAAAAAAATGTTTGAAATACTTTCAATAAAAGTAAGTTTATTGAAAGAAAAAAATACCAAGTAAATAATAATAATATAGAAGACGTTATTACAAGAATCTGACAAAAGTCACAAATAGGGAATGTAAACAATTGCAAAGTTTGGGAAATACTCATTAAATGAAGGAATGAAATAGATTGACTCGTAGACAGGAGAGTTCAGAATACCAGACAAGGGAAGGGAAAATGGTAGAACTCTTAAAGGATCCAGATTCCAGTTCTAACTGCTACTAAGCCTGTGTGACACTGGCCTCCCTCTGGATCTCCACTTTCTTATCTTGAAAATAACTCTAACACTTTACTCAGCTTTACTATTTAGTGGTTCTGTTTCATTTGTTAGATTATGAACAATCATAATAATAGCTAGCGCATTAAGGTCAGCTGTGAGCTGGATGTTTTCCATAATTCATCATTTTAATTTTCATAACAGTCATGAGAGGTAGGTATTATGATACCCATTCCGTATACAAGGGGATCAAGGCCTGGAGATTTTAAGGGACTTTCCCTATGTTGCTCACAACCTGATGGGAATGACCTTAGATCAGACGCCAGAGCCTGTGTTTTTTGCTCTTAGCCTTGCTGTGTTGCAATAGTTAATTCCTATTCACCCTTCAAAACTAAGCTCAAGGTCATCTATTCAAAGAAGTCCTTCTCTTTCCATTTTAGCTAGTGTCTCTCATCTGTGTTCTCTTACTGTTCTATGTATGCTGTATGTTTTTGTTTTTGTTTTTTTAATTTGCTTTTGTATCCCCAACACCCTGCATTGTTTTGGGCAGAACAAAGAGTCAACAAATGACCCAAAGAGGGGAAGTATAACGGAGAGGGAAAAGGAGAAGCCAGGAGAGGGAGGAGATTGGAAAAGAGAATATATTGTTATTTTATTAAATACGAAAGAAGTAGACTTGAGAGGTAAGAGAACAAGACAATTAAGCATATGGTCTTCTAGATCCAAACCACCCAGCTCGGCCACTTACTCGGTGGGTGATTTATGGCTCAGGGTCAATGCCCGTTCTTCAGTTTCTTCACCTATAAAACAAGGATATCAAACTTACTCACTTTAAAGGATATTGTAGAGACCAAATGAATTATATATAAAGTGCTTAGAACAGTACCTGGTATATAGTAAGCAGGTGCTCAATAAACATTTGTTATTATCAGGGCGCCTGGGTGGCTCAGTGGGTTAGAGCCTCTGCCTTCAGCTCAGGTTGTGATCTCAGCTCAGGGTCCTGGGACCGAGCCCGCATTGGGCTCTCTGCTTGGCAGGGAGCCTGCTTCCCCTTCTCTCTCTGCCTGCCTCTCTGCCTACTTGTGATCTTTCTCTCTCTGTGTCAAATAAATAAAATCTTTAAAAAAAAAAAAACAAAAACAAAAAAACAAAAAGTTGACGCCAATAGTAGGCCTTAAAGTAAACCATGATAAATTCCTGAAAGTAGAACTGTTTAAATTTTCTGAGCACGAGGTAATAAAATTAAAACTTGGTAACAAAGGTTAACTGAAAAATTTGGAACCATTTATACATTTTTAAAAAATCCCTCCTTGGGGCACCTTCGTGGTTCAGTGAGTTAAAGCCTCTGCCTTCAGTTCAGGTCATGATCTCAGGGTCCTGGGATCGAGCCCCGCATCGGGCTCTCTGCTCAGCGGGGAGCCTGCTTCCCCCTCTCTCTCTGCCTACTTGTGATCTCTCTCTCTCTCTGTCAAATAAATAAATAAAATCTTAAAAAAAAACATGAAGAAGTAGTAGAACACAGTGGTCAGTCTGAACTTTAAAGACAGACAGCCTTGGTTTTGAACCCTAACTCTAGCACTAATGAGCTCGTATGATCTTGAGAGATAACCTAATCTCTTTAAACCAGTAGTGTCCTTATCAGTGAAACAGGGATAATATTAGCTGGACAGACTAAATGAGATAATGTATGTAAAATTTCAGGTACCCATTATGTGTTTGTAAAGTGACTAACAGATCATCATCGCCGTCATCATCACCATCATCAAAGGCTTTGTGATGGAGGCACTCACTATCTGGATGGGCAGACACAAGGAAAGAGCACTGAACAGCCAGGAGGTGTGAATAAAGGTACTGTGGGTGTTAGAAAGAGCGAAGGGCAAACAGAGAGGACCAATGGGATTGTTTAATTAGAATATTGGATATTTTTAGGAAAGTAATGGGAGGGAAGACCGGGAAGTTGGCTTTAAAGGCCAGGCTGAGAAATTTAGTTTTTATTCTGAAAATATTACTGAGACTTGACAGTATCCTACACAGGGGAGTGACCAGTTCAGAGTGAGCCATAGGGGAATGTTCTGGCTGTTTGTACAGGACAGTCTGGGGATAGTGAGGGAAAATAGAAACAGATGAACCACCTAGGAAGCTTTTCCAGTACTTCCAGTGAGAAGTTGAGGTTCCTCTCTGGGATGGTGGCATGGGGAAGGATAAGAGGGAATGAACATGTGGTACACGGGGAAGAAGAAACTCATAGAACTGTGTCCAATTGGCTATGAGAAGCAGCGAGGAGGCAGAAACCAAGACAATTGGGAAGGTTTACAACTAGTTGACCAGGAGCACAGTGCTATTGTTCTCACAGAAAGAAACCACAGAGGAGAGTGGCCTGAGGGGGCAGATAGATTTGCTTTTTGTTATGCTAAGTTGGAGGTGCAGTGGGATATTCTGTAATGAATGATATCTAAGAGACACTTGAAAATGTGAGCTGAGACCTCAGACTGATATTTATTTAGAAGATATGTGCACAGAGGTCATAGCTAAAGGTATAGAGTTGGATCCACCCTCTAAGAAGAGTGGTTGTATACAGAGAAAAGATCAGGGAGTCATCCTTGGGAAATACCTCCCACATTGAGGAGAATGAAAGAGAAGCCTGTGAGGAAGGATGAGGAAGAGGGAGAGACGTGAAGAATATATCCTCACTGGGGCGCCTGGGTGGCTCATTGGGTTAAAGTCTCTGCCTTCAGCTCAGGTCATCATCCCAGGGTCCTGGGATCGAGCCCCACCCTGCTCTACCCACCCCCCAACCCTCCACCTGCCTCTCTGCCTGCTCGTGATTGGTCTCCCTGTCAAATAAATAAATAAAATCTTTAATATCTATATATATACTTATATAGATATATATATAGATATCCTCACAGACGCCAAGAGCCAGAGGAGGTTTCAAGGAGGGTGGAAGGGCTGGGAGGCGTCAGGAGCAAGTCTCTTTCTCTCTCAGAGAGAGAGCTGTGGAGGGGCCACTGGACCTGGCCACTAGGCATCACCGATGAGAGAACAATATGTGGAAAGAAAAACTGCAGGTGTGAAGAAAGGAAGAAGGGGTGAGGGGAAAAGAAGGTCAACTGAGTACGGTAGGAGTTCAATAAGTTGGGGAAAGATGTGACGGCGGCTCAAGGTGGGAGCAGAATTGTTCTTCCCCAGACAAAGGCCCACTTGGGAGATGCTTATTTGTCTATACAGTAAGAAGTAGAAAGAAACATTGGTGGAGGAGGCCAGAGGAGGACCTTTGCCACAAACTAGATTGAAAGGCAGGTTGCTGCCGTTCTAGAACCATAGAC
>CM052813.1:51603175-51618595 GCA_028533885.1 Nasua narica | reverse complement strand
TAGGACTTTTGAGAATGCCCTCCTGTCTTTCTTAGACCTGCACTCTTTCTGGCTATCAAAAGGGATGTAATAACGTGTAGTAATAAGGATATATTTATATGTATTCATGATATATGAATCATTTTTAGTAGTTGCATAACACTTGGTAGATGTTAAAACTATGAAATCAGTGCATTAAAGAAAACATGTTTTCCTACACCTTTATTTGACATTTTGACTAATGATTTCTTACCTACTTCTCTTCTGTAGGAAATCTTTTAACTGAGCCGATTGGCTACTTGGAATCCTGTTTCTCAGCCAAGAATGGTACTCCAAGGCAGCCGTCTATTTGTAGCCATTCACGGGCTTGTTTGAGAATTAGAAAGAGCATCTTCAATAATCCTGAACATTCCTTGATGGGTTTAGAACAGTTTTCTCATGTTTGGTAAGTTGTTTTATACCTAGAAATGGTTCTTTGGGTCAGAACTTGCCCTTGAGTAAAGTACTCCAGTTGAATGCAACCTTGGAGTCTGCCATCCAGATCACACTTAGCCATTGCGTGGAATTCCTGTACCATATTCACACACGTGACTGTAGGCATAACTCGGGCACTCTCACGGAAGCTTGGGATCCACTGAGGGTACGCGTTCCATTTGCAGTTGGTTCTGATTGTGATAAATGCCTTCTGTTGAGCTGAAATCTATAGACTTTCTTGATTCTGCCGGTGGGTCATAATTCTATCCTCTGGACCAGGGGTCAGCAAGCTACAGCCTGTGGACCAAATCCGTCTACCCCCCATCTTTGTTTTTCCCATCTTTGTGAATAAGTTTATGGGAACACAGCCACACCCATTTGTTTACGTATTGTATGTGGCTGCTTCTGGGCTGCAGTGGCAGAGTTGAGCAGTTACAACAGAGACTGGTTGGCTTGCAAACCCTCAAATACTTACTCTATGACCTTTTACAGAAAAAATTTGTAGACTCTGCTCTAGACCCAGTAACAGTTCAGTTTATTCTTCCTAAGAGACAAAAGAGACTTTAGAAATCTGGATACTCTGGGCCGCCTGGGTGGCTCAGTTGGTTGAGCAACTGCCTTCGACTCAGGTCATGATCCCAGAGTCCTGGGATCGAGTCCCACATCAGGCTCCTGGCTCCACAGGGAGTCTGCTTCTCCCTCTGACATTCTCTCCTCTCATGCTCTCTCTCACTGTCTCTATCTCAAATAAATAAATGAAATTAAAAAAAGAATGTTTAAAAAAAAAAGAAATCTGGATACTCTAAATAAAGTGTTACTTATATTGACACCTGTGTTATACTAGTGTTACTGTCACCTGGAATTCTGTCTCTGTCCGTTCTTCCTCACTGCAGCATTACCAGTATGACCTGGTCTATTTTTACTGTTGAAGACCTAAAATTAAGTATTTATTCTGAAATAGCTTATGTTTTTGTTAATTTGGAGATGTGGGTAGAGTAAAAGCAACATGTGTCTGACAAAGTTTGTATGATCTTGGTTAAATTATTTAAATTAAAAACATTGCTGATATAAAAAAAATGGGTCTAGATCTATATAAAGAGATTTTTTTGTATCCTTCCTATTTTTTTTCTCTCTCATCCTTAGCCCTCAACACTCTTCAGAGATTTTTATTGTTAATAGCTTGGTGTCCATGCTACCAGGCCTTTTCTTTTTCTTTTTTAATAGATATAGCAGCATAAACATACACACTGGGGTAGGTGTTTGTTTTAAACAATGGAATATGTTTTCCTCATTTAGCAGTGTATATCATGACAATACACACAAATTTATACTTTTTGCTTCAATGGCTGTCTCTTATTGCAAAATATAGATATATCATGATTTGACCACTCTCTTGTTAATGGATAGTTATTTTGCTATTGTAGTAATGCTGTAGCAAATGTCTTTATTTTTTTTTAAAGATTTATTTATTTATTTATTAGAGATTGAGAGAGAGAGAGAGAGAGAGCATGAGAAGGCAGAAGGTCAGAGGGAGAAGCAGACTCCCCATGGAGCTGGGAGCCCCATGCAGGACTCGATCCCGAGACTCTGGGATCACGACCTAGCCAGAGGCAGTCGCCCAACCACCTGAGCCACCCAGGCACCCAGCAAACCTCCTTAGACACAATTCTTGGCACTTGTACATTTTTACAAATAAGTATCAGAAATGATTATGTTGAGCTAGAAGCTGTGCATATTTATAATTTTGGAGAGCTACTGCCAAATTGTGCTCTAAAAAGCTTAATTTGCCCGGCTCTGCGGGAAGTCTGCTTCTCCCTCTGACCTTCTCTCCTCTCATTCTCAGTCTCTCTCTCTAATAAATAAATAAAAAATCTTTAAAAAGCTTAATTTGTAAATCATAAGTGTAAGAAAATGGCCTTTTCCTTACATTCTTGCTAACACTATATGTTACAGTTTTTCTACATTTTGTCAGACAGGGGAAAACAATGTATTTTTTTTTTTAAGATTTTGTTTATTTACTTTTTTGAGAGAGAGAGTGAACATGCATGGGCAGAGGGGCAGAAGGGAGAATCCCAAGTGGGGATTTATCTCACCACCCTGAGATCATAACCTGAGCTGAAATCAAGAGTCAGATTCTCAACCGACTGAGCCGCCTGGGTGACCTGAGAAAAACAATATTTTATTTTTCAGTTAAATTTCTTAATTATTAGTGAGGTTCAACATCTTTTCATTTGGTTGCTGCTATTTCTTACTCTTTTGTCAATTCATGTTCTTTGCTTAATTTCTTTTTTTTTTTTTTTAAAGATTTTATTTATTTGACAGAGAGAGACACAGCGAGAGAGGGAACACAAGCAGGGGGAGAGGGAGAAGGAAAAGCAGGCTCTCTGCCAAGCAGGGAGCCTGATGTAGGCCTCGATCCCAGGACTCTGGGATCATAACCTGAGCCAAAGGCAGATGCCCAACAACTGAGCCGCCCAGGCACCCTGTCTTTGCTTAATGTCTTAGAGTTCCCCTTTGTGATTTGCAGGAACAGTTTATATACCACAGATATTAACCAATTGTCCATTGTACTTGTAGCAAACATTTTCTTTTGGGATTACATTTTGTAGTCATAAATTTAAGTTGAAATCTGTTGTTTCTCTTCATGGCTTCCTGCTTTTATGTCTTACTTAGGAAGACCCAGTCAAGTTATTTAACATTTCTGAGCCTGGATTTCCTCATTCTTAAAATGGGGGATAAATTACAAATCTTAGGCTTAAGAGAGTTAAATGAGTATAAAAATGTGTAGCAGACTTCCTGGCAAATAGCAGGCTCTTACTTTGTAAGTATTGCTTATTTAGGCACTTTACAAACATTTGTAAAGTTCCTGCAACATACCAGTAATTGTGTTAGGGGCAAGGATATAGAGATAAGACACTGCCTTCCTTCAAGGAATGAGAATGGCATTATTTTTTCCCCACTGATTATATTGTAATACCATTAAAAGTATTCTTTCAGCTTTAATTTGTGGGGTTAAAGATTAAAGCTTTTTTTCCTCCATCAAATCATTATGATAAATTAGTGTTCTCTTCTTACTTGATGGTTTGGTTTATTTTCAATAGGATTTTGTTTGTTTTTCACAAAAATGGTCATTTGAGCTGTAAGGCCAAAGTGCAGCCTCCTAGGCTGAATGGCGCAAAGACTGGAGTTTTCTCTACAAGGAGCCCACATCGTCCCAATGCAATAGGACTAACCCTGGCCAAGCTGGAAAAGGTAGAAGGTAACAAATTTCATTTCTACACTTATCTTTTTTCCTTATCTAAAAGAAGTCTTATAAAACAAACATTTTATTGACTGACTGTTATTCAGATGAGTACCAATGGTGTTAACCCCTGAGGATTACCAGCCATGGAGGAAGAAATGACTAAAAGAATGGTTACCCTTTGAAATCTGCTCTCATAAGATGCTCAGAGTTTAATTATATCATCACATATATTAGAAACTATTACATTATTTAAAAATAATGTACAATTTCATAATCATTAAATTAGTAACCAAATTTTCTCTGACTTGGAATACAGTAAATACAAAATTATTCAAAAATAATTGGACACTCTCAGAACTAGCAGTAACTGGTTGTATGTGTAGATATGGTAAACACACAGGGTGGTGGTGTGTTATTTCTTCGTTACGTTTGAGGAGATGAACATGCACTTGGTTGTAGTACAGCTGTTAGCTCTGATGTGTGGTGGAGGGTCTGCGATGAATCTCACTATAATAATATTTAAACACCTGCCAGATTGTGGAAGTACCTGTGTAGAATACCAGGTTAGTTTTAACTGTGTATTCAGATAATGAGCCATACGTTTTTTTGGAAGTGTCCCGTTCTTTTTTTTAAAGTACGATCGATGTATTAGTTTCAAGTGTACAATATGATTCAGTATTTATATACATTGTGAAATGATCACTGCAATAAGTCTAGATATCATTTGTCACCATATAGTTAAAAAATTTTTTCTTATGGTGTGAACTTTGAATATCTACTCTCAACAACTTTCGAATATACAGTACAATATTATTGACTGGGCTGTACATTATATCCCCATGACTTACTTATTTTGTAATTGGGAAATTGTACCTCTTGATCCCCTTCACCCATTTCACTTATCTCCCTACTCTGTTCCCTCTGGCAACCACTGATCTGTTCTCTGTATCTTTGAGTTTTGGTTTGTTTGTTTGTTTTGTTTGTTGGTAAGGTATCCTGTTCTTGAATCACTCTGACCTAATAATAAGCACATTTGTTGGGGAGGCAGAAGACTGGGATTCAGGAGACCATTCCAGGCTTTAGCTTGCTGGTTTGTAAAGTGGCCAAAGGAGTAGAACCTGCCCTCTGGGACTCCACAGTACTTTTTTTTTTTTTTAAGGATCTTAGGAGACAAAAGCAGGCTACTTAGTGCTAAATAGGTAAGACCAGTTATTTTGCTTGTTTTTTGGCAGAACTTGAACTCCCTCCCCTGGTTGTATTCAACTCAGATTTGGATAGGTTTTCCAAGAAAGTTCTGTACCCAGTCCAACTTGAGCTTTGTCAATTTGTGATAGCCAACCAGCTTGGGTAACAGTATTGAACATTTTGCGATCATTCGTGCAACCTACACATATCTTCTGAGCACTGTATACATTCCAGGCATTGGTCTAAGTGCCGAGGGTATAGCGGAAAACAAATCAGGTAAAAATGCCTGCATTGTGCTCGCTTCGGCAGCACATATACTAAAATTGTAACCATACAGAGAAGATTAGCATGGCCCCCGCGCAAGGATGACACATAAATTTGTGAAGCATTCCACATTTTTTAAGGTTTTAATATATCCTGGTATGATGTCATCACTTGAAATTCTCATTATTAAAATATTATATGTCACAAAAAAAAAATAGATAAAAATAAAAATTTATACACACACCCAAAATCCTTGCATTGAAGAAGAACTAAAATTCTAATGGGGGAGATCAAATTTGAAATGTAAAAGGCTAACATAATAACATGGTAGATATTCTTACAAATAAGTGTTATGGTGACTACTAGTGTTTGTGCGGTGCTTTATAGTTTATAAACCCTCTCTGTGGCTCTTTGTGTTTGATAGAGTAGCATTCCTCCTTTTATGGATGAGGGAGCTGAGGCTCTTTGATGTTTGATAATATGCCCAATAGCATCCAGCCAGGTGGTTGTATAATTCTAAATCCCCTGAACTTTTACGTATGCTACGATGCTTTCTTCCTTCTGCAGACATTGTTGGGCATAGGAAGTCCAAAGTCATTATTCCAAAGTCCAGGCTCATTCACAGTGAGCGTGTTTTAGAAATCAGAGTCCTTTGTTAGTCTTGTTTTTCTCAAATGGAGACAGGATGGAATATGATCACATGCAATTTTTTGATTCTCATTTGGCCAGTTTCCCAAGAATCAAGTTAGTAGACTCTGCACCAGTAGCGGGAACCAGACATGCAGCTGTATAAGTGAGACAAAAGACCTGTCCTTAATATTTGGCAATGGTGACCTATGTTGTGCTTAAGTGTTTGAGTCGTGATGGATGTGTTGATTTCCATTGCTGTGTAACAGATTACCACACACTTAATCGGTTTTTTTTTTAATTTTTTTAAGATTTTATTTGAGAGAGAGTAAGAGAGAGCATGAGTGGAGGGGGAGGGGCAAAAGGAGTGGGAGAAGCAGACTCCCCGCTGAACAGGGAGTCTGATACCAGGCTTGATCGCAGGACCTTGGTCTCATGACCTGAGCCAAAGGCAGACGCTTAATCAGTTTAAACAACACACATTTATTATCTCTTTGAAATATTATTGTTTCATAATAATTAGAAGTATGGGAACAGCTTAGCTGGTCCTCTGCTTATGATCTTACCAGGCTGCAAATAAGGTGTGATCTGGGTGAGGTCTTATGTGGAGGCTCAACTGTGGAAGAATTTGCTTCCAGGCTCACTCAGGTTGTTGGCTGAATTCACTTCTTTGTAGTTGTGGGACTGAGAGCCACAGTTGCTTGATGGTTGTTGGCTGCCCTCAGCTCCCAGAGGTTCCTGCAGTGCCTTGCCACCTGCGCTTCCCCAGTGTGGTTGCTTACACCATCAAGCCCACAAAGAGAAAATCTTGAGTGAATCTGCTTGCCAGGCACAGGAGTCTTAGATAATGTAACATAGTCACTGGAGTAATATCAAGTCACACTGAAGAGATGGGGATTATCCAAGGGTGTGAACACCAGGAGGTGGAGGTGGGCGTTCTGGGGGCCACCTTCGTGTCTGTTTGTCACAGTGGAAATCCTCATTGATCCCACAGAGATACACTGAAGACTCTTATGTGCCTGGAACAGAGTTAGAAGCCCCAGTGATGCAAAAATGAGTCAGTGCTCAAGGGCCTACACACTGCCAGGGATCGAGACTGACTAGGTCATTGCCAGACCGTATGAAAAGTTTGTACATAGGTTTCTCTGTGGAACCCAGAGGAAAGGGCGCTTGCGTGTGGAAGAGCCAGAAAGGCTCTGTAGGCAAGGTATTATAGAGGAGCCCTAAAAAGCATGTAGGAGTTTGACAGGTGAAGCAGAGGATGGGGTTTCCAGGTAGAATGAAAAGGATGTGTTGGCACCAGGTATAAGAGAACCTGGTGTGTAAGAGAATTGTGAGTAAGCTTGGTGAGGCATAAGCAGATGGTGTTGGTTCTTAATTGTTTGCACTGTTCTTCATTGTTAACAATTCCTAAGAGGGTGGGTTTTTCACACTATAGGTGGAGCTGTATACCTTTCTGGAATTGACATGATTCATGGCACACCTGTCCTAGACATAAAGCCCTACATAGCTGAGTATGACTCGCCACAAAATTTGGTTGAGCCTCTACAGGACTTTAATTCACAGAATAACCAGTGTAAACCCCAAAACACATCCCAGTCTAATGGCAAGACTGACGCCTGTGACCAGCGACAGCTCTCAAGGTATGATAAACTACAAGCCTGGAGTTACACTAAGGAGAAACCGAAATGTGAAGACAGAACTTCAGGAGAAAACTACATGAAACATAACTCAACAAAAGTCCAGCAAAACTCCCCTCAACACAGGGAGGTAGCAGCAGATTCGGGTTTAGAATCAAGAAGTGGTCAGAGTCTGAGTGTGGCAGAAGAACAAATTGGCTCATATTGCCTGGAGAAGAGCTTTTCAGAGGAAGGTACAGAAAAGAGGCTGACGAGAGGGAGAGAAGCAGTGGTGGCCCAAGGAGATGGTGCAGAGACGCAGCCCGCGGCTCCTCACTGCCCTTCCGGGATGGCCGGTGCGGCCCCCCGCAGCACGGTCCCTGAGTGGGTTAGAGAGGCCCCCGCGGCCACCTTGGAAGTCCGCTTCACGCCTCACGCGGAGACGGACCTCGAGCGCCTCAGTTCACCTCGCGAACCAGGTACTTTCCGTCTCTTAGTTTAGAATGAGAGCTTTAGCCAAATCTGGTATTTCTGCGGGCAGTGGGATAGAGATTTGTCAGTGTGACTCGTTGTACGGAGTGTAGGCATATAAAATTCTCTTTGGGCCACAGCACCCTCTGACGACGTGCCTTGTTCAGCACTGTGAGTCCCCGACGCTCGGTGAAGGGTTTGCTGAGAATGGCGCTGCCTCACGAGGTGGCTCATGATTTAGGGCCTCTTGTCAATCTGTTACAGGAGTTCCGGGAGTTTTCAAACAGCGTCCAGAAGCTAAATTGTGCTTGTTCTATACTCAGGTTAAGTTTTTTCATCTGTTTTACTATCTGACTAGAGAAATATCCCACCTTATTCTATCAGGTGGCTGAGAGCTCTCCCTGTGGCGCGGAGCCTAGGGGAGGAAGGGAAGAGTCTCTTAGCATAGTAGTTGTCCCCATAGAAAGTCCCAGCACTGGAGACGTGCCCTTCACTGCAGAAGGGAGGCCGCAGGGCTTTTACTTGGAGCTAGTTTACTTTAACACTTGGTTTTTAACAGACGCTGTAACCTGGTTTCCCCAGCCCATAGCAGATCTGAGGCAGCCATCTAGAACGAAGGAAGGTGGCTGCAGCGAGTCCACTAAGAAGTAGTTAGTTAGGGTGCCTGGGTGGCGCAGTTGGTTAAGCAACTGCCTTCGGCTCAGGTCATGATCCCGGAGTCCCGGGATCGAGTCCCACATCGGGCTCCCAGCTCCATGGGGAGTCCGCGTCTCACTCTGACCTTCTCCCTTCTCATGCTCTCTCTCACTCTCTCTCTTTCCTAATAAATAAATAAATAAATAAAATCTTAAAAAAAAAAAAAAAAAGAAGTAGTTAGTTAGTTGCCAAGGATATGTCTGATTTCATCTGCCACTCCACCACTGTGTTTCTCATTCTTTCCAAAGGCTTTATGTTTAAACAAAGCATTTGATTTTTAAATTGACCTCTTCATTTAAAAAGTTTTGTTTATGAAAGTTGTTTCATCACTGTATACAGTTGGTGGGAGGAGGAAGGTCGTTTTAAAAGGATTTTGTGAAAGAACAAAGAAAGCAGTGCTGCCTAGAAGATACTTTATATTTATACTTTATATTTACACCCTTTCGCCTGCAGTTATCAGTGAATGTTTCCTACTTTGGTAAGTTTTATCTTTTTCAAACTATAATGCTGTGTGTCTGAGAGGTTATAATGTGCCTTGTCGATTTGAAAAAGCACTAAAAAGAGAAATTATGAAATGTAACTATAAAACAGGGACTGATTTAGACCAGCAGAATTTGGAGTTAATACAGAAATAAGAAATGACCCTTTCAGAAGGTTTAGAGTCTACAAAAGCTAAAAGATACCGAAATGGTGGCGATGTGTTGGTGGTAGGGGTGGGGGGATTGGCGCTGGAATGGAGTGTTTGTGGGCCCATGACGGAGAGAAGGACTAAGACTTGGGGAGCAGGGAGAAAATCTGGGAATGCTTCCTGGAGGAAAAAGTATTTAGGCTGAACCTGGAAGAATAAGTAGGCAGAGAAGTGATGGGAGGGCACCTATGCCAAATGAACAACCATGCAAAGGCCTGGAGCTTTTACCAGTTACACTGTTACTGAAGAGTGTAATGTTTTTGGAATTCCTCTTTTTTTTTTTAAAGATTTATTTATTTGACAGAGAGAGAGGGATCACAAGTAGGCAGAGAAGCAGGTGGGGGAGGGAGGGGGGAAGCAGGCTCCCTGCTGAGCGGAGGGCTCCATCCCAGGACCCTGCGATCATGGTCCGAGCCGAAGGCAGAGGCTTTAACCCACTGAGCCACTCAGGTGCCCCAAATTCCTCTTTTTTTGAGTGGCTTTGAAGTCATTTCAGGAGCCATGCAATAAAGGAATCTTAGCATGGTCCTTGATGGGGACTTTTTTTTAAGGATTCCATGTGATCAACGGTTAAATTGGTTCTTGGTTTTTTCCCAAAAATTGAACTTCATGACTTTACGAACTTACTACCCAAGTGATTTTTGGCTGTTTTCTAAAACTTGCATTTACTTTCAGAAGAATAAAGATCGACCACCACTCCAGATGATATTTTGAACAGGAACAATATTGTCTAAAGCACATGCCTTCCTGGAAGGGCCTGGCCTTTATTTGGATGTATGTTATGTTGTAGCTATTAAAAATTAAGTCACAGTTAATTTTTTACTTAAGTTTTGTACATACTGTATTTTTAAAAATTAAAATACATCCATGATGATAGAGATGTAGGAAGTTTTACCACTTAACAGGGTATACATCTGTTTACCTGTATGTCTGCACCTTGCTGGTTTAGGGTGGCCTGTTCCCTAGTGATGGTACTTAGTTTTCTCAGAGTATCTATTCTGCTCTTTTCAGGACTCCCCATGTCCTCGATCCTTAGGGAATGTAATGTTACTTTTAAGTAGGGCTGTGACACCAGCTCTCTGAGACACCATCCCTTGCCTATGGCTGATGCTCTGGGTATATGTGGGTTTAATCTTCTTGTGACTTTCTGAGAGTGCTGGGACTGTCACGCATTTCCCTGACCATGCCTCCATTCTGAGAAGAAAATGACAAGGAATCAAATCAAAGTCGACTTTGAACATAGAAGATTTTGTTCAGCGACTGAAAATTTGGGGCATGCACGAGTTTAATGAGAGTAAATACCACTTGAAAGCAACATTCTCTGTAATAACTGAGTAGATTGCCAAACCAGTTCATTTCAAGTGATAGGGAACCAACCAAACTTCAACAACCAAACTGTTGAAGCGCACTGTAGTGAAGTTTGACCTGCGTGATTTTCAGCATTATGTTGTATTCTTCTCATTGCAGATGGCAGTCAGCCTTCATTTAAGTATTTTCAATCAGCAGAGGAAGCAAGGCATGCCATTGAGGCTGTGCTGTCAGCCGACCCTCGGTCTGTGTATCGACGGAAGCTCTGCCAGGACCGCCTTTTCTACTTTACTGTAGACATAGCACATATCACTTGCTGGTTTGGCGATGGCTTTGCAGAGGTTCTAAGGATCAAGCCAGCTTTGGAGTCTATTCAGATGACTGACCATGAGGAGTCCTTGGTGTCTTTGGGATCGTAAGTAGCCTCCGTCAGGTATTTAAAACAGCCTAATTGACTTTGGGTGTGGCTGTTGCATTAACTAGACGAGCTAATAGGGGCCTTCTTTGCAGAAAGAAGCAACACTTCGTAATCTCACTGCTTTGATTGATTATGGTCGTTCAAAGTATTTATTTGAAAAACACTTTTAATAAACTGAGAGAGATAAAATTCAGAGAAATTTCCGTATGCTCTTCATTTGGTTAATATTGAAGAATTCAAAGGTGATGATATCTCAGTAATTTCTGAAAGAAGCTGGTTGTTTTTGGCACTTGGTAAAACTGGGCAGAGATCATTCTAGCAGGAACTTATAAGCTCAGGGGACCTGTTCAACAGTTCATATTGGTTTTCCTGTCTGAAAAGCTTGATCTCTCTCATTATAAATCAAACTGAGTTGGGTTGCCTGGTGGCTCAGTAGATTTAAGCATCTGCTTTGGGCTCAGGTCATGATCCCAGGGTCCTGGGATTGAGCCCCATATTGGCCTCCCTGCTCAGCAGGGAGCCTGCCTCTCCCTCCCCCTCTCCCTCCACCGCTGCTCCCCAGCTTATGCTCTCTCTCTCTCCTCTCTCTCTTTCTCTCTGTCAAATAAATAAAATATTAAAAAATCAAACTGAGTTAACAAGGTATCAGGAAACTAACAGATCAAAAATAAGTGGTTATAAAGATCTTTAGAGGGCCCCTGGGTGGCGCAGTTGGTTGAGCGACTGCCTTCAGCTCAGGTCATGATCCTGGAGTCCCGGGATCGAGTCCCACATCGGGCTCCCACCTCGATGGGGAGTCCGCTTCTCACTCTGACCTGCTCTCTCTCACTCTCTCTTTCCTAATAAATAAATAAATAAAATCTTTAAAAAAAAAAAAAATAAAGATCTTTAGAGATTAAATGCCTGTGTTTTATAGACTTAGTCATAACAGACATATGTATGTGTATATAGTATACGTATATTTAATCCTGATTCCAAAATAGAGGATGTCTTTGTATCAGAAAAGAAAGTCAAAGAAAGTCCCAGAAGTCCAAGAAAATAACTTAATTACTGGTTTATTTCTTATTTGTTCTATGAGTATTTATTAAAAACCTATTATGGGTTAGGTTTTGGTGATAAAATGAGATAAAAACAGGATGCAGTTCTTGTTGTCAGTCATAGTTCGGGGAGGAGGAAGATATGAGCATGTTACCGTGTTACTGTTAGATAAATAATTAAGTCTGTATGTGGCTCCTGTGTAGTACAATGTAGGAAGCGGTTGTAAGAATGTATTGCCTATAGGTGATTTTGATGATGTGATCTGAGATAACTGAAGATTTATAATCAGCATAACCAAATTAGACACCTGTCAACGTGATAGGCTTTCCTAATCACAATTGTAAATCTTAATAGCTGATTGATCATGGTTTTGAAATGAGCCCGGCTGCCTGTAGATACTTGCAGAGTCATTTGTGGTTGATGACACTGCACTCTTGAACCAAACTGGATTGTCTTTGAGATTACTTAGAACCTCTTGGGGAAATATCTTTTTTTAAAAAGATTTATTTATCTGTTTGTTTATTTATTTATTCAACAGAGAGAGCACAAGCAGGGGGAGTGGCAGAGGGAGAGGGAGAAGTAGGCTCCCCGCTGAGCAGGAAGCCTGGCCCGGGGCTCAATCCCAGGACCCCCGGGATCATGACTTGAGCTGAAGGCAGACACTTAACCAACTGAGCCACCCAGGTGCTCCTTAGAGAAATATTTTTAATTTGATTTTTAAAAGCTCTTTAGAGGTAATTTTAGATTCACAGGAAGTTGCAAAGATAGCGTAGAGGCCGTGGGTATGCTTCACCCAGCTATTTCTGTGGTAACTTACATAAACTGTAGTATAACGTTAAAACTAGGAAGTTGACATTGGTATGACCTACCCTTTATTTTGGTTTTGACGTCTTTTCTCTTAAAATTATTTTGAGATTAAATCAGAGTTTGAAGCACAAAATATTGATATTTAATATTGGAAAAAAGTCTGAGGATGACACCAACTAGCCTTGTAGCAACAGGACTGTTCAGTTGTTTGGAGTTTTAACATACATTCTCAGGATTGTAGAACTAAAATCCTAAATATAATCTGGTTTAGTTCTCTGCCCACTCACCAGTCAGTGATGATCCTTTGTTTTAGTTCCTTATGTATGATAAGGAACTTTTGAGTTCCTTATGTATGATAGTTCTCATTATTAAAATGTTTTTCCTTTCTATAAGAGAAAATCTGTTCTCTAACTCCACCCTCTAGTGGGGCTACGTAACATAAGGCTGATCTTGCTCCCAAGCTATCCTGTCAGGTACCATTCCAGCTCCCTCCCCCTTGGTCCTGTCTCTCTGCTGAGCCACCCCCATTTCCTTCAGCTCTTTCCCATTCAGCATAATGTTCAGTCTCTCCCCACACCCAGTCTCTGAATCCCCCGTGTGAGCTTTTCTCTCTATGTATGTATTTCCAGGGTCCTACTTTGAGGAAATTTGGATCTTTTTTTTTTTTTAAAGATTTTATTTATTTATTTGACAGAGGGAGAGAGATCACAAGCAGGCAGAGAGGCAGGCAGAGAGAGAAGAGGAAGCAGGCTCCCTGCTGAGCAGAGAGCCTGATGTGGGGCTCGATCCCAGGACCCTGAGATCATGACCTGAGCCGAAGGCAGAGGCTTTAACCCACTGAGCCACCCAGGCGCCCCTGGAAATTTGGCTCTTTAAGTTATGAACTTCCAACCCTCAGAAAGAGAAATAGTTTGAAGTAAGTTTTATATTCCTTTTTGTTGTGGGAACTTTTCCAGAAGAAGAAAGAGACACAATACTCTGTACCCTGCATAAATGTTACCTACCTCAAATTTTAGCCTTTGCTTTTTGGTGCCAGTAGGGGGAGCCCTTGATAACATTATTTTCACTAGCTTGGAAATAAATTCCAGGAGTTCAAGCTATTCAGGTAATTTTGGCTTTCAGCCCACTTACCCCAGTTTTCCAGAACAGTAACTTCCATAAGATGCTTCCACTGATGCTTGTCAATCACATATAGGAAGAGGTTAGAGGATGAGTGCCATTTATTAAATTTTTAAATTGTAGCTTGGCTTAAGGGCTAGGATGGATTATTTCAGCATGTGGAGGCTGTGCACAACCAGGTAGGCTCATTAGCCAAACCCATGAGCATGTATATACAAGGTATTCACTCTGTTTATGAATTTGCGACTTTTTTCTTTGGAAAGCAGAGAGTGGAGTTGAGGATACCAATCAATCTCTTGTTGGTAGTTTTCTTTTTATGATAATGGTCCCAAAGAATGTAGGTGAAGACTCAGAGTGAAATCTGTATCAGTTACTAAACCTCTGTTATGTCCTTGGCACCGGGCCACATGCTTTTCATATGCTGATCAGAGGTTAAGTAACATGCTGAAGTTCACACAGCTGGTCAGCCGTGCATGCGGATTTCAACCCACTGAGTCTGGCCCCAGAGTTGGCTCCCTTCCCAACGTGGCTCTGCTGTCTCCCCCATGCAGATGCAGGTGCTGAGCAAACCATGCTGGTTTATTTGAGGGTCAGCAGTTTCATGTGCTTAATAAGTGCAGGACACTTAGAGTAATGTTCATGGGAATCCAAGCACTAAATATAGAACAGAGGGAGGAATACAAGTAGAAATGCCTATTCCTACCAGATCTCTGTGGAACCTCCTGGGAAGCAGTGTGGGAGATGTGGAGAATACTGAATTTGGCCTCAGAAACTTCCCAAGTGCTGTGTTCTGCTCTGCTCAGTGCTCGTTGTGTGACCTTGAGCAAGTTCCTGCACCCAGCTCCAAATCCCTGACCTTATAGAGTTGTTACAAGAATAATACTTGGGAAAGTATTTTCTAAACTCCTCAGTGGTGTACAAATGTAGGTGATATTTCTACTGTGCGTGTCATCACTGACACCCTTGTTTTGCCACTGTGCTCTGGTGCGCCTGCCCGGACCAGCAGACTCAGAGGAACCAACGGGTTCTTAAAATACAAGGTATGGATAGCCTCTGTTTCTTTTTTTATTACAGAATTTTTTTTTCTTTTTCAAATCATTTTAATAACCTAGCAGTGATTCAAAAGGGAAAGAAAATTCAAACTTGTTTCCTTAAGAGGGAGGCTACCGTGATTGCTCTGCACAAGCACGATCAAGGGCAACGATGAAACCGGATTCCAAGCAGCAAGGGTTGGTAAGAAGGCTTCAAGGCTCACAGTTTGAAGATCTTGGTTTCGGAAAGTCTCTGAGGGGTAGCAGAAGAGACATGAAGTTTAAGGGACCCTCAGAGGACAGGACGCGGTTGCTGGGTCATGACCACCTCGAAGCGTTTCTTGCCGGTGATTCGGTGTCGAGAGTATCTGTCATCTGGGGAGAATCGAGCAGGATGCGCTGAGCAGGTCTGTTGTCCCATAGGGTCAAGCTTCTTCAGCATATAGACCCGG